>JASDFA010000027.1:12110000-12827500 GCA_035772735.1 Datura wrightii
GTCTCCAAATCTTCAAGGCAAATACTACCGCTGCCAATTCGAGATCATGAGTCAAATAGTTCTTTTCATCGACCTTCAGCTGCCTGAAAGCATAGGCTATAACTTTACTGTGCCTCATTAATACACAACCAAGGCCAATCCTCGAGGCGTCACAATATACCACAAACCCATCGGTATCCTCAGGTAGGGTCAACACTGGTGTTGAGGTGAGTCGAGTCTTCAACTCTTGGAAGCTCTTCTCACAAGCCTTTAACCATTGAAACTTCGCTTTATTCTGAGTATATTTAGTCAAAGGTGCTTCAATGAATGAAAACCCTTCAACAAATCTCCGATAGTAACCAACTAAACCTAAGAAACTCCTTATATTCGAAGGACTCACTGGTCTAGGCCAATTCTTCACCGCTTCCATCTTTTGAGAGTCCACCTGTACACCCTCACTTGACACCATAGGACCCAAAAATGCCACTGAGTTCAACCAAAACTCACATTTTATGAATGTAGCATACAACTGGCGATCCTTCAAGGTCTATAGCACCACCCTCAAATGAGCGGCATGCTCATCCTCGCTCGGAGAGTATATAAGGATATCATCTATGAACACAATCACGAACATATTCAAATATGGTTTGACCACCCTATTCATCAAATCCATAAAAGTTGCAGGAGCATTCGTTAGTCCAAACGACATAACTACAAACTAATATTGACTATATCGAGTTCGAAAGGCCGTCTTCGGGATGTCACTCTCCTGAACCTTGAGCTGATGGTACCTTAATCTGAGGTCTATATTCAAAAAGCACTTCGAACCCTGAAGATTGTCAATAAATCATCAATACTGGGGAGGGGATACCTGTTCTTGATTGTAACTTTGTTCAATTGTCGATAATCAATGAACATTTGAAATGAACCATCTTTCTTTCAGACAAAAAGAACTGGTGCACCCTATGGGGCTAGGCCTGATGAAACCCTTTTCTAAGAGGTCTTTCAACTGCTCCTTTAACTCCTTTAGCTCAGCTGGAGCCATTCTGTAAGGATGAATAGATATAGGCTCCATATTGGGAAGTAGGTCAATACCAAAGTTGATCTCCCGCTCGGTAAGGATTCTCGGTAAATCATCTGGAAACACTTCTGGATACTCACACACTATAAAAAATGATTGGATAGTCTGGGTTTCAGACATAGCATCCTTAACCCTAAGTAGATGGTACACACAACCTTTAGAAATCATCTTTCTGGCCTTAAGATAGAAAATGAAGCGATCTACAGG
The DNA here is from genome assembly GCA_035772735.1 of Datura wrightii. Classification (NCBI taxonomy): domain Eukaryota; kingdom Viridiplantae; phylum Streptophyta; class Magnoliopsida; order Solanales; family Solanaceae; genus Datura; species Datura wrightii. The sequence continues at coordinate 12,111,268 of JASDFA010000027.1, forward strand.
AACAACTGAACTACCCTTCCACTCTAGGACTAACTCTCCCGGAAATCTGAACTGCACTTCACAGGTTCTACAATTGACTGAGGCATAGCATACATGTAGCGAATCCATGCCGAAGATAACATCAAAATCGTTCATGGATAACTCTTCTAAATCTGTTGAGGTGACTTTCTGAAGTACTGTGATAGGGTAATTTCTGTATACCCATCGAGCTATAACTGAATCACCCACTGGAGTTGAGACTGAGAAGGGTTATGATAGAATTTTAGGACTGACTCCGAAACTACTAGCAATATAGGGTGTCATAAAAGATAAAGTATCCCCTAGATCTAACAATGTATATACATCAAGTTAGAATACTTGTAACATACCAGTGACTACATCTGGAGAGACCTACTGCTCCTGACGAGATGCAAGGGCATTGAATCTGTTTTGGTGTTGACCACCACCAGCACTAGTAGATGTACCCTGCTGAGCTGGGCGTGCTGGTGGAGTTGCTGAACTGGAGGCTGGGCCTCGGCCCCTATCATGGCCTTGTTTGGCTGTTGGGCAATCTCTAAGCATGTGTTCGGGCTTTCCACGCCCAAAACAAGCACCTGACCCTACTAAGCACTGGCCCGTGTGTCTCCAGCCACACCAGCTACACTCTGGAATGTTGGAATCTTCGGGTTTGCTACCCTGACCTCTAGAGTATGATGCTCGTCCCCTTTTATCACACCTAGATTTGGAAGGCACACTCATAGCCGATGGCACCGGGGCTGAAGATCTCTGGTAGGACTACTGACGGTGCCCACTAGGTTTGTGCTGGCAGAATCTGAAGCTATCAATCCTGTCCCTCTTGGCCTCTCTCTCCCGCTTACTCACCTTAATTCAGGTTTACAAACTCATCTGCTTTAATCTCCCTCATCTCACAAGGGAAGAATCAGTCTAGAAATGCAGTATGAAACTCACCCCAACCAATAGGGCCTGCTTCAAATGCCCTACTATCCTTCCATTGCTTGAACCAAATGTGTGCAACCCCTTTCAACTGATACGAGGCTAGATTGGCGTACTCCACTCCTGTCACCCCCATGATCTGGGTGATCTTTAGAACCTCATCAATATACTCATGTGGATCCTCGTCCACTTTTAACCCAAGAAACTCCGGAGGATTCATCCTCAGAAAATCTCTCACTCTTGCTGCCACCGCATTCACATGCTTAGGGCTATGCCCTACCGCTTTTTGATTGACCTGGGTGGTTAAGGCCTGAGCTAGCATCTGTATGGATGCATTGAACTTTGCATGGGCAATCTGTTTAGGTACATGCTCCTCATGAGCTGGTGGGGCCTGCTGGTGCCCATCCCCATTGCCATTCTCATTTCAATTTCCATTTCCATTTCTTCTTCTGTTGACTCCGCGAGGAGGCATGATTTTGCAAACGCGTATATCACGAGTTAGAAGGATAGAAAGGTATTTCATCTCACGATAGTAAATCATGAAAGAAGGGAACATTTCCTAAAATGTTTCGTAGCCTCTTCGTCATAAGTGTTGCGCACTTTACACCCATGAAAAAGGCTCAATGCAACTTTCAAACACCCTAGGACAGTTCAAAACCTAATGCTCTGATACCAAGTTGTCACGACCTGAACATAGGCCTTGATCGAGACACAGGATAAAGAACCCCGAGAGGCTCTAGGTCGACCCATGGTATTAACATGATATCTAAAATCAACATACTCAAGTGGGAGTCTAACATATATAATAAAGCGGAAGTCTGAAATATCATAACATCTAAATACATAACACAAGGCTAAAACTGAATACATGCTATGTCTGAAAAGCCTCTACTACTGACGAGTTGATGGGACAAGACCCCAACTATCTCACTATAGCCTGAAACTGAAATACTCAATACAACTGATAAAGGACCCTTGAAAGATGAGGACTCACCAAGAAGGTGCTAATATTGAGAATCTGTCTATTGGTGGGACTGGATATCTGAGCCTATATCATAAAACGATACAACATAGAGTATGCGGTCAGACGTGAAATATACCGAGTATGTAAGGTAAGTAAAACTGCCAAGTAAATAAAATCATAAATGATGCATATCATAAAACATAATCAAGAAAGATTCTGAGAGTAAGGCTTGCATGGTATTTTTATGAAATCATGATATGAACATAATTGAATATCATAACTGAATTCAGTGACCCTAAGCTGAAAACTGATAATCATAAGTAAAACAGAACATTGGGTCAAACCTACTGAAAACATAATATCATTACCGATGAACATGTATAACTAAAATCATGAGGAACAATGGGAGACTCGTCATATAATCGACATTACCACGATAGAACTTACGTAGTCCCGACTATTATATTCAAGTAGGCAGAGCCATCCAAAGCCTTACTAGGACTAAGGGTGCCACCATGATATCGATATCAAGCTGAACGCCCCTTGGGGGCGGGGAAGCTCACAAGGGAGGTCCCAAATAATCTGAACATACCTATGTTGGCACGTAGTTCTAAGGCATAGGATTGACTGACCCTTAGCCTTTCTCGGTGCTAGACACTACTCCCAAAAATATACATATGCTTTTCATCATTTTTCAATGAAGTTGAACCATCGTCTAGTGAAGAAGCTGACTCATGACATATATGCATAAATCTGAAATCATAACATGAGGAGCCTTGGCCTCAAACCATACCACAAGCTGAAAAGATGTGAGTCTAGACCAAAACCATGTGATAAGCTATTGACATGAAATTTAGATAAATCATGAAACATACTTGATTATATGGGCTTGCCCAATACTTAAACATGCTTGAAATAGACTTGATTATTCAAAAACATGAACATGAGCATGGGTAATTCGAAATCATACTTTCACCACATACATCTCATCATGCTTGAATACATATATCATAGATCTCAACTTTCATGAATTTTCATGAATGGGCATTATAATTTGTAAAACTTAAAAACATAATTTATAATTGAAAATATTGTAAAATATGCCCATTAATCATAATTCAACATTTGAAACATGCTTGGATCATACCCATGATTGATACTTAGAGAATTCACATGTTGGGTTAAAACCCCATAGATTCATCAACTAGAATTTCATGAATTGAAGAGGGATTGGTCATGGGTGTGGATGGTTACACCCATTCATAGCCTTACATACCTGTAGAAATCTGATTTTACAACTCTCTTGAGAACCCACAGGAAATTCTTAGAAGAATTTGATGAATCTAGGCTTGATCACCCTTAGGAGCTTCTAGACTTGCATGCATGAAAGAGAATAGGTTTAGAATGAAATTGCCCCTCTTAAAACACACCTTTATGAGCTTAAAACGTTGTAACATAGGCCTTAAGAACTTTGGAGTTATGAAAAAGCCCTTAATAAATTCACAAGAAAATACTCACTGCCAGTCCCAACGAGGGACTGGACGACTCGTGCCCATCACCATGACTCGAGGTCTGCTTCTCGTTGCTTGCACTGGAAATTTTCAATACTGGTCACCACGAGGGACACCACAACTCGTGGTGTGCCCGATGACTCGTGGTGACTGGTCGTTAGATGCACTGTCCAACCTCTTCACCCTTCAGTCAATCCCTGACCACGGACCACCTAATGACTCATGGTGGTGACCACGACTTGTGGTCTCACCCGTGGTCAGCCTCAAATCCCAAAACTCAACTAAGTCCAACCTCCTTCCCACAAGTCACTTAACGACTCGTGGTGCACCTAACGGGTCATTGGATGACTCCTATAACCTGATGCAAAAAATTCCATTTTCTCCATTTCAAACCTCGAGTCTGATCTTAGGGTTTTCGGGGTATTACATCGGAACTATAGAAAATATAACTATTATGATAGGAGCTAGTTATAGAGATCAAAATTAGGGCAGTTGGAAGGACAAGGAAAGCTACGGGAATAATAGCAGCAAGTTGTATGTGCCTCCCTGGAACTGTGAGTGAAATAGTAATGGTGCAAGAAGCTCCAAGATAGAAAAGATGTTGGTTAAGGTCTTGTAAAGAGTCAAATCCACTGACTTTGGAGTTAAGTAGATGAAAAGTGACCTCTCCAACATCAGTCAATTAGTGGAATCACACTCCACGATCATTAAATAGCTGTAGTATCAAATGGGGAAAATGTCTGCAACTGTTAATCAGTGAAAGAATGGTATCCCGCCGAGTGATACAATGCAAGAAACCTGAGAAAGGATGGCCACTACATAGTTGTCACAACCAGAAATGGTAAAATATTGGATGAAGAAATTCCTATTAATGATGAGCAAGTGGATGAGGTAACTTCAGAGTTGGAACTTGCTACTTGAGATGAGGTTGAGTAGGTGATTCTAGCTAAGTCTGGAAAACTGATTGTTAATAAGGATATTCATGACAATGAAGGTAAGGATAAATGAAAGAAGGTGGTAAAACTCTTGACTCAAATTTCTAGGCCTCCACCTTGATTTCCACAGAGGTTGAAAAAGAAGGTGGAAGATGGAAAATTTCATAAATATATGTCTATGCTGAAGCAGCTGTCATTCAATGTTCTGTTAGTAGAAGCTCTTGAATAGATGCCAAGTTATTCCAAGTTTATGAAATACTTGGTCACTAAGAAGAGGATTGTTAGTTATGATCTTATTGATAATCTTTATCACTGTAGTGCGATTTCTTCACGCTCACTAGTCCAAAAGAAATAAGATACTGGTGCATTTACTATTCCATGTATCAGTGGCATATTTAACTTTGCCAAAGCATTATGTGAACTTGGTGCCAGCATCAATTTTATGCCATTGGCCATATATAGGCAATTGACTTAAGAGGCCCTAAATCGATGACTAAGAGGTTGTTGATGGCGGACTGTTCAATCAAGCGGTGGGTGGGGATTCTATGTGATGTGCTAGCAAAGGTGGACCACTTTATATTTCCTGCCGACTTCATAATCTTGGATTGCGAGGTTGACTTTGAAGTCCCCATAACTTTAGGATGGCCCTTCTTGGTGATAGGGTGAGCTTTGGCTGACATGGCGAGTGGTGAGCTGAAGTTTAGATTAAATAATGAAGACGTGATATTCAATATTTTCCAGTCTATGAAGCAACTGAGAGATATGAATGTTGTCTTGGTTATTGATATCATGGATAAATGGGTGATTGGAGTGCCCATGGAAGAGAAGTTCATAGTTGAGACATTAGTTGCAGTGATGATGAACTTTGATGGTGACAACATCAAAGGTTATGAAGAGACAACAAATGCTCTAACAGGGATGAGGTCGTATTCCCATACCCCTAAGAAGTTGGACTTAGACCTGATGAACAGAACAACTCCCCCAACTAAGCCCTCAGTTGAAGAACCTCCAATATTGAAGTTGAAAGCATTGCCTCCAATATGCCTTCTTGGGAGAGAAGAATAGACTACTTATTATTGTGGTGAATGATCTAGTAGAATGGTAGGTTGAAGCCTTTGTTTCTGTGTTGCAACGTTTCAAAAGGGCAATTGGGTGGTTTATTGTCGATATCATGGGGATCCTTCTAGGATTATGCACTCACAAGGTTCAGTTGGAGGAAGACAATGTTTTGAGCAGGGAGCACCGGTGCAGGCTTAACCCACCAATGCAAGAGGCGATGAAGAAAGAAATAATTAAATGGATAGATGCAGGTATTATATATCCTTTATCTGACATTAAATGGGTAAGCCCTATGCAATTGTCCCTAAAAAGGGAGGCATGACTGTGGTGGCTAATGAGCGGAATGAGCTGAATGAGCTGATTCCTCTTAGACTCATCACAGGTTGGCATGTCTGTATGAATTACTAGAAGCTAAAAACCTGGACACTCAAAGACCAGTTCCCAATGTCGTTCATGGATCAAATGCTAGATAGGTTGGTAGGCAGCGGTTAGTATTGTTTATTAGATGGTTATTTGGGATATAACCAAATCTCAATTACACCTGAAGATTAAGAAATGACTATATTCACTTGTCCTTATAGGACATTTGCCTTTAGAGGTATGTCATTTGGAGTATTGAATGTGCCTGAAACCTTCTAGAGGTGTAGAATGTGACCTTTTTTGATATGGTAGAAGACACCTTGGTGGTATTTATGGATGAATTTTCAGTCATAGGTGATACATTTGAGGATTGTTGGCTAATCTTGGAAAAACCTTACAAAGATGTGAAGAAGCAAATCTTATGTTGAGTTGGGAGAGATTTCACTTCATAGTAAAGGAGGACATTATTTTGGGTAACAAGATAGCCGGAAAAGGCATCAAAGTTGATAGAGCCAAGATTGAAGTGATAGAGAAGCTGTACCTACCGATCTCAGTGAAAGGAGTACGAAGTTTCCTGGGCCATGCAAGCTTTTATAGGAGGTTTATAAAAGTCTTCTCCAAAATTTCTAACCCATTGTGTCAATTATTGGAGAAGGATGCTAAATTCATATTTGATGAGGCTTGTATGAAGGCATTCAAATGCATTAAATAGAGGTTAATGGTTGCACCAATAATTATTACTCCATATTAGTTGAAACCGTTTGAAGTGATGTGTCACACGAGTGGAGTTGCACTTGGAGCAATGTTGGGAAAAAATATGAAAAGATTTTTCACACATTTATTATGCCAGTAAGACATTGAATGGGGTGTAAAAGAATTGCATAGTGATGGAGCAAGAGCTACTCCAGTTGTGTATGCTTTCTTGGGAACACAAGTGATAGTGCATACTGACCATGCATATTTGAGATATCTGATGTCGAGGAAGGATACAAAAATCAAGGTTAGTAAGATGGGTACTTCTGCTATAGGAATTCAATTTTGATGTCAAAGATTGAAAAGACTGCAAAAATCAAGTAGCAGATCATTTATCAAGACTTGAAAATGAGGGGAGAGTGAGTGATGAGGCAGAGATAGTTGCTTCTTTCCTAGATGAGCAGGTATTAGTTGCATCTTTTGACCTTATTCCTTGGTTTGCTGACTTTACTAACTATATTATCAGCAACATAACACCGAAAGATCTGACATTTCGTCAGATAAAGAAATTTCTCCACGATGTGAATAGATATTATTGGGATGAGCCATATTTGTTTTGGCTCTGTGATGACAATCTGATAAGGAGGTGTGTCCTAGAAGCAAAAATGATGAGCATTCTGGAAGCTTGTCATTCATCTCCTATGGAGGGACACCATGGTGATGCTTGTATAGCTCATAAGATTTTGCAATGTGGTTATTGTTGGCCCATAATCCACCAAAATGCTCATGAATTTGTGAAGACATGTGACTAATGCCAAAGACAAGGAGCTATTTCTTGGAGGCATGAGTTGCCCATGACACCAGCTTTGGAGATTAAATTATTTGATGTGTTGGGCATAGACTTCATGGGATCTTTTATGAGCTCTTATGGCCAGAAGTACATCTTAGTGGTAGTGTATTATGTTTCTAAATGGTAGAAGCGGTAACACTGGCAGATAATGATGACAAGAGTGTAAGTGCATTCTTGAAAAGGAATATTTTTTCAAAATTTGGCACTCCCAGGGTGATTATTAGTGATGGAGGGTCGCATTTATGCAACAAAGCTTTTCATACTGCAAGAAAACTACGGGGTCAAGCAACAGAAAGTGGCAACTCCTTATCACCCACAATCAAATAGACAAGTGAAAGTATTAAGTTGGGAGATAAAAATAATCCTCGCCAAGACTGTAAATGGTAACCGGATTGATTGGGCTAGGAAGCTTGATGATGCTTTATGGGACATCATACAACGTTCTACGTGCCCATCGAAAATGTCCCTATATCATCTAGTTTTTGATAAAGCATTCCATCTGCTAGTCGAGCTCGAGCATAAAGCTTTGCAGGCTCTCAAGAAACTCAAACTAATCTGGAGTGATGCCCCAAAGCTGAGGCTTGAACAAATAAAGTTTAAACTTTAAAGTTTTTGCAGGTCTGGGTTATGTTCTCAGAATAAATGTTTATTGTATTGATGGATTTAAATGGACTGAATTAAAATTAGGTAGACCCACTATGGTAGGACCCAAACAGATCTCTACCATAGTGGGACCACCGCAGTGATAAAAGTTCCCGCTGTTGTAGGCGACACAGAGTAGAACTCCATGGCTAGGCTAATTTTAAAACTTAATTCCTACTTGAATAAGGATTAGTCATAAAAAATGGCCCCGACTGATAAATTGGATTTTCTAAGGGAGAAAAAGAAGAACAAGGATCCCACCACTCTCCTCGGAGATTTTCTGCAAGAACACCAAGATGCGAGGCGCGGACAAAATTCCATCATCTTTTTGAAAGCATCTTGGCGCCCAGGTAGGTTATGGCTTATCTTTGTGTTAGACTATGGTCAACAAATCGTATATGTGTGTACCATTAATATACCATTGATTGTAAAGATAATAATTGATTAAGTCTGTGATATCGTTATAAAGTTGAATAACGTGATTATGAAATTGGAAAAGATAACCCTAAGCCTGGAAGGTCAGAGAAAGATGAATCTAGTTGGTAAATACTTATGATATATGCGATGATAACAAGTAAGATTTTATGAGATAATAAGTTTTTTGATGGGGCTTGATAATGTATTCTTGAGGTTATACATTGATTATGGATTTTTGAAAATATGTTCTTGATGTACAATCATAATGTTCTTTGGATGGAATATTCTTGGTAGGAAGTGAATGTTGGATGGTCTTGATAGCATAAGCATAGTATTATGTTTTTGATGAAATATTGTTGATGTGGAAGTATTGAGGACATATTCATGAAGTGATGTTTTCCCTTTGATGGTGTATTTGATGGTATAAATTGTGAGTACATCTCTGTACATGTATCGTGTAGAGGGAGAGGAAGAGGAATGAAGCGAGATGAATAAATCTAGTGGGGTTATGTGAACTTGTTGGTGCCCTTTTTTGTGTCATGGATGAGAATGTAAACTGGTGATATAATTTAACTGGACTAGAACAAATCTGAGGTAAGGAAAGAATGAGTAATTGTAAGAACTCATAGTTAACTAGGTTGAGTGGTTTAGACTCGAGTTTATTTAACTAATCTTACATGTTGATGAATTGACTTAGAAAAATTAAAAATAATAATGGGGAGAAATTTGACTTGAGTAGAATGCCTTAAAATGGGAAGTCACAAAGCTAAGGCAATAAATAAGGTTAAAAGATCCTGAATAAATGATAGGTCCCTAAATGATAAGAGGGATGATAAACTTGGCCTGAGGAATTATGAATAGTATCCTTATGATGGTTTGGTTGTGAATTTGATTGAAGCGGGGCTACACATTTAATAATTGATAACTAATAACTTAATGAGTAACAGTATAGGAAGAAACATTGCTTAACTAAATAGCTTGCATATGTGGTGATTTGTGGTTATAGTTAATGGATTTTCGTGCCTTAATCGTGTAGAATAATATTTATTTTGATATGGTTGTAGATGAAGTTTGTGAATCTCAATGCGATAAGTGTCCTAGTGAGAGTTAAGGGTAATTAAGATAACTGATATGTGCTCATGTGGGGTGATATGTGTTGACCTAATGAAATACTTGACGAACTGTGCTGATAATTGTTAATTTACATACCTTGTTGAATGATCACCTAAGTTGAATGAGTGAAATTGCATGATGAATATGCTACTTATTGTTGATTTATACTTCTTTCTAAATTGTCACATGAGTTGACAAAATATAATGTATGAACGCTATGCTAAGGATATGTGGTTGATAAATGGGTTGGCTCAAGTTTTCATATGAGTTGATTGGTTGATATCATGTTGGATATTTTGATGAGTGAGGGATAATATATTCTTATCCTGTGATGAATGTGAATGAGATTGCTGGTATACCTCGCCCTGAGATGAGAGGCTCATGTCCAAGGTGAGCATTCGAATGAGCGGATTAGTGTGTGTATGAGTACTTAGATATGAGTGGCTCATGCCCCAGGTGAGCATCCAAGCAAGCAGTATGGTATAAGTACATTGAAATATATGATATGATGTTCATATGGCTGGATGTATAGTACATGGATTTCTAGAGTCCCCTGCATGTCATGACTGGAAGGGCAAACATAAGACCCTCTGCCATGTGTGTGCAATAATATGACGGAGGCATGTGCCCGACACTTCACCGATGATTCGATTGTGACACAGATATTTGTATAGGTATGATATAATGTTTATACGGTTGGGTGTACAAATAAGGTAAACAGAAGGGTATGATTAATATATCTATACGACTGGGTGTACAGATATGCATATACAGACAGGGATGGTATGATATTCATTCGGCTGGTTGTATAGATGATGAGGTCCTAGCTGTAACAAAGATAGGTACAAGTATGTGATGAGATACATATGACTGGGTGATAGGGATCCGTAATAGGTACGGTACTGAGGTAATTATAGAGATGGCACTATGAGTATACAGGCATCAGATGATATGATATATTGAGACAAGTTCCTATATTTGTGTATCCTGTGTGTTCTTGAAATTGTCATATGATTTCGCTATATTTGTGTATCCTGTGTGTTCTTGAAATTGTCGTATGATTTCGTATTGCTATGTGAAACCTTTTATGATTTATTTATTTAACTACGATATATGGATGATTGCATTTTAAATCGTTGATTGAGCTATTTATGTATGTTACTGGGTTGATCCTGATTGTAAAAATAATTATGGTAAAATATGGGGAAAAGAGTGGATAGTCGTGTTAAGATAAATAAGAGAATGTTTAAATTAGCTAGTATGACATGGTTATAGGTGTTGATGATTATTGAGTATTTGTAGATAAATGAACAGTTGGAAATTATGTGATTAGCGAAATTGAGTTACTGCCTAAGCCAGTGCCGTTGCAACAACATTATTATCGCTGCGGTAAGACAGTGGCAGCAGTCTAGTTACCGCTGCTGTGGGCTTAAATAGTGTGTGGGTCAATGTCGTTGTTGAGATCCATTGTAAGCACGTGTATCCTATTACTCGAGTTGAGTAAATAAGGAGAATTTCAATAAATTATTGAGTATTGTGTTAATTATAATAATCGATCAATTAATTGCATATTAATTATATGCTGTTGCATAAACTAATTGTTATCATCCGATGATGCGTATCGGTATGTGTGGTGTACTGATACTACTTCCTACACCTTTTTGGGTGTAGGTTGTGGTAGGTTGAAGTTTCATGATTGATGTGGAGCACTCAGCATCAACTTCTGCATTCTCTTCGGACGAAGTTGTGTCATTTTATCTTTTCAGTAGTCTCTTTAGAGCTCTTGTACCTTCCTAGACTAGATCTTGGGGGAGCCAAGGCTTTGGGAAGCACTTTTATGGTTATTCTATGAAAAGATTGATTGTGCAAGTTAATGAGAACTGTAAGTAACTTAAATTTGGTTGTTTTTAAAAAGGGGAATAAGGGTTGTAATGTAGCTAAGGGACGAGTACCTTTCAAAAAGCACTTTTATGGTTGTAATGCAGGCTGAGGGACGAGTAGAGACTATTTGGCCAAGATAGTGACTAATCTCCCTATGCATTTTAATACTTCACAATTCTTTGACTTTTTAGCACATTCCTCAATCTCCTATTTTCTCCTTATACCTCCCTTTTTTCTTACCCCGAGCCTATACCCTTGACGAGACATGGTACATGGAGTCATAAGTAACCCAAAGTCAAACCCATGGTCTATCATAACACTGAAAATCTGAGTAAAAACATAGAGGAAGCTTTAAAATAATAAAACCATTCATTAAGAAGAACTAAATCACAAAGTTTTAATACAACTGAAACAAAACCAAAAAAAATCTGAATCTATGTCTATGTCTGAAAGCCATCTATCTGATGAGTTGCTGGGATAATCCCCCAGCTAACTCTAAGTCTAATTTAAAGAAATATAACTAAAAAGAAATAATCATCATCTTCAAAAAATGAGGACTCACCACTAATGCAGCTAAAAACTTCTAGGCGAGATCTGTTAATGGTGCTGAGACTGAGTACCTGCAGCTATATCATAAAAAGATGCATCATTAAAGCTATGCGTCAGTACTTTGAATGTATTGATAAGTAGGAGAAATCATAACACGAGGAATAAAATAACTAAAATAGGAAGATATGCAATGACCAACTGAAATACTCAAACTAAATAAACTGAACTACACTAAGATGGTCAAAATGACACTGTCTGATGGTCGAAGACATGCCCTAAATTTGAGATACTGATCTGAATTTCTGTACTAAACTGATCTGAACTGAGTAGCTTGAAACTGTTTTGAGCTAAGCTAATTGAGACTGCACTGACTAGTGGGAGAGTCTATAACTGACATATAACCACGTGAGCTAGACGTGGAATCTGATGTATACACCCCATCGGTAGGACCCAATAGACCTTGCTAGGGTATAAAGGCATGAACTGGGTGATCATAAGTCTGGGGCCATGAGGCCAATAAAAATAACCTACAGTGGCAACGTAGTTCTGAGAACCTGTGTGCGGTGGAACCCCGATCCGCTCGGTGCTAAGTCCTACTCTCATTGGATAGTCCTAGATTGACTACTAAGCAGCCTAAGACTAAGTCAGAAATACCTATCTGGAAGTACATTGAGAGTCTTATCAGACCAGATTCTGTAACTAGTGTTCTAAGACTGGTCAGAGTTGCTTATCGGGAAGCGTCCTAACTGTCTAAAGAACAAACTGTAATATGAAACTGGGGTCCTAAGGTTGGTCAAAGCTGCTTATCAGGATGTGTAATGACCGCCTAAAGAACTACTAAAATCTGATACTGAGTATAATTAGGAGGCACCATTGACACCTCAAGATTTAATTGTAGTCAAACTGATCAGCTGACATTTCTGGACAACACTGAGTCAAATAATCTAAGTGATACTGGACATGTATATATCTGACTAAAATTTCCACATACACTAACAATATGGGAATCTCAAATCTGAGAGAATCAAGCTACAGGGAAACTAGTCCAACATGCAAGATTCCAAATTCTACTAAACCGAGGACTAGGAATAAATCATTCCACTAAATACAATTCCCACAAATTTCTAGAAATAGGGAATAATAAAGTAGTTAAAATCATGAGAAGCGTATCACTCAAAATTCAAAGATATTATTCTGACAATCTCCTACATCTCATAAACACAGGGTTGAACTGTTAGAGAAAATAGGGAAGATTATGGGGACACAAGGAAAGAGCTATTCCCTTGTTGAATTCCCACATACCTGGCTTAGAAATCCCTGAAGAAGAAAGCTTGAACCTCTACAACTGATGAGGAATCCTAGTTCTTACTTGAGAGGAAAAGGCTGAGTTTGTACGATCGATCTTCTGAGAATTTACATGGGGAATGAGGGGGAAAACCATTCAATCCCTCTAATATCTCTGAAATAATACTTAAAATGATGTAGTTTAGGGACTAAATCGGTGGAAAATTATAAAATATCCCTGGACTAAAATCCGGCTTGAGCCACGAGTCTGGCAACGACTCGCTCTGTGACAAAATTTCCTGGTTTCTTTTGGATTTTTCTAGCGAGGTTTGAGTCTGGACTAGGAAAGTTTCAGAGTGTTACAATATCTCCCCCTTGGAATCATTCATCCTCGGATTAAGACTAAAGCTGTAGGAAAACTAGGAAAAGAGCTGTAATTCCTAGACTGAGACTATGAGCTGGTTTTTGAAGGAGTAACTGACTCCGAATTAACTTAACCGTGCTAATAGGGATGATGCAACTATTATGCACATAGAAAATCTTAATTTAGTTTATGAGTACGGAACTGAACAGAGTGCTGAGGAGGGATTTAGTACCTGATGTTGGAACTTAACTGGAAGGGAATAAGTGAGGCTATCGGGCCATCATATCTGCTTCTGCTTCCCATGTGGCTCCCTCAACTAGTTGGTTCCTCCACAAAACTTTCACTGAAGTGACTTTCTTGTTTCTTAGCTTACGAACCTGACGGTCAAGGATCTGAATTGGGACCTCTTCGTAAGAGAGACTATCTTTGATCCCCACACTGTCTAGTGGCAAAACTGAAGTTGGATCACCGATGGACTTCTTCAATAGTGACACATGGAAGACTGGGTGCACCGATGCTATCTCTGGAGGTAGTTCTAACTCATATGTCATATTGTCAATTCGCTTCAAAATTCCGTAGGATCCCACATATCTCAGACTAAGTTTTCCTTTCTTCCCAAACCTTTTCATGGCTGAAATTTTTAGATAAACCCAGTCATCCACTGCAAATTCTAATTCTCTTCTCCTTACATTATCATAAGATTTCTAATGGCTTTGTGCCATTTTAAACCTCTCTTTGCAAAGTTTCACCTTCTACATTGCCTTGTGAATTGAGCCTGGCCCTATTAGGGTAGCTTCACCAACCTCATACCACCCTATAGGAGATCTACACCTCCTACCATATAATGACTCAAACGGAGCCATCTGGATACTGGAGTGGTAGCTGTTGTTGTATGCAAACTCAATGAGAGGTAGGTGATCATCCCAACTGCCCCTGAAGTCGATCACACACTCTCTCAGCATATCTTCTAAAGTTTGTATAATCCGCTCAGCTTGTCCATCTATCTACTGGTGAAAAGCTGTGAAGAGCTTGACTTGGGTACCGAGTCCCTTCTGAAAAGACTTCTAGAAATGCAAGGTAAAGTATGTCTATCTAAAATAATGGACAAGGGCACCCTATGTAGTCTGACCAACTCCTGAATACAAAGCCTAGCATAATCCTCAGCTAAGTTTGTAGTTTTAACTCGGAGGAAATGTGCTGACTTGGTCATTCTGTCTACTATCACCCAAATTGAGTCATGCTACTGAAAAGTACGGGGTATACCTGTAATAAAATCCATATTTATTTCTTCCCACTTCCATGTGGGTATGCTGATTTCTTGAGTCATACCTCCCGGTCTCTAATGTTCCAACTTGACCTGCTGGTTGTTCAGGAACTTAGCTACAAATTATGCAATGTCTCTTTTCATGCCGTTCCACTAGTAAATATCCCATAGATAACGATACATCTTAGTAGCTACAGGGTAGATAGAATATCTCGAACTGTAGGCTTCAGTCAGTATCTGCTGTCTCAGGTCACCCATATCTGGCACACAGAGTCTACCCTTGTAATGGGGTACACCATCTCCCCCTTGGGAGAAAGCCTCCACTTCTTTTATGAGAATTGCCTCCTTCAGCTTAGCAGTATGGGATCTTCATCCTGCCTTCATTTAAATTCAACTACCAATGAGGAATCTGATCCACTTTGCACCATTACTCCGCCCTCAGCTGTATCAACCAATTGCACTTCCAAACAAGCTAACCTGAGGATATCCTTTTCCAGTTCCTTTTTGCCCTCTTCAACATGATCCATGCTCCCCATAGACATCCTTCTTAAATCATCAGCCACCACATTGGCTTTGCCCCGGTGATACAACACACTAATCTCATAGTGCTCCAGTAGCTCCAACCATCTTCTCTGACGGAGATTTAGATCTTTCTGAATAAACATATACTGAAGGCTCTTGTGATTGGTGAAAACATCCACATGAGCCCCGTAAAGGTAGTGCCTCCATATTTTCAACGTAAACACTACCGCTGCCAACTCCAGGTCATGAGTCAGATAGTTCTTCTCATGAACCTTGAGCTGTCTGGAGGCGTAAGCTATCACCTTATCCCGGTGCATCAGAATGCAACCAAATCCAACTCTAGAAGTTTCACAATACACCACAAACCCATCTGTTCCTTCTGGAAAGGTTAACACTGGAGCGGTGGTGAGTCAAGTCTTCAACTCCTGGAAAATTTTCTCACACACATTTGACCACTGGAATTTAACCTTTTTGTGAGTCAATCTAGTCAGAGGGGATGCGATAGAGGAGAAATCTTCCACAAAGCATCGGTGATAACTAGACAGACCCAAGAAGCTTCTGATTTCGGTTGGGCAAGTATGTCTGGGCTAGCCTTTCACTGCTGCTATCTTTTGAGGATCCACCTGAATACCCTCACCGAAGAACACGCGACCGAGGAAACTCACAGAATTCAACTAGAATTCGCATTTTCTGAACTTAGCGAATAACTGACGGTCTCTGAGTGTCTATAGCATAATTTTTAGATTGTTAGGATGATCTTTTTCGCCTCTAGAGTATACCAGAATGTCGTCGACAAAAATGATAATGAACATATCTAGATACAACTTGAAAACCCTATTCATCAGGTCTATGAAAGTTGTGGGGGAATTAGTCAGTCTGAAGGACATAACCACAAATTCGTAATGACCATACCGAATTTTGAAAGCTGTCTTCGGTATGTCACACTCTCTGACCCTTAGCTAATGATACCTTAACCCGAGATCTACCTTAGGGAAGCAATTGGCTCCCTAAAGCTAATTGAACAAGTCTTCAATCCTGGGTAAGGGTTACCTATTCTTGGCTGTGAGCTTATTCAATTGATGATAGTTGATACACATCCTGAGAGTACCATCTTTCTTCCGTATGAATAATATTGGAGCACCTCATGGAGAGATGCTAGGCCTGATGAAGCCTTTATGAAGGAGGTCTTTTAGCTTCTCCTTCAACTCGTTAAAGCTTAGTAGGAGCTATTATGTAAGGAGAGATGGAGATGGAATGAGTGTTTGGGAGGAGGTCTATGCCGAAGTATATTTCCCGCTCAAGAGGAACTCCGGGAAGATCTTCAGAAAACACGTCAGGAAACTCACTGACAACTAGAACTAACCGAATAGTCAGGGTATCGAAGCTGGAATGTTTGACGCAAACTAGATGAAAAATACACCCTTTGAAAATAATCTTCCTACCTTAGGGTAGGAAATAAACCGACCCTTACGCACTGAACTACTGCCCGTACACTCTAAAGCTGGCTTATTAGGGAACTGAAATCTGACGATCCTAGTTCTGCAGTCGACTGAGGCATAACTGAAGTGTAACCAATCCATGCCAAGAATAAGGTCAAAGTCAACCATGTCTAACTCTACAAGATTAGCTGGAATGATCTTATTCAAGATTGAGACTGGGTAGTTTCTATACACCCGGCTGGCTCTAACTGACTCACCAACTGGTGTGGAGACTGAGAATGGTTCTGAGAGGACTTCTGGACTAATATCAAACTAGACAACTATATAGGGAGTCACGAACGATAGTGTGTCTCTTGGATCTAGTATGGCATATGTGTCTAGATGGAAAAGGTGTAATATACCCGTGACCACATCAGATGAGCTCTCTTGATCCTAACGAGAGGACAAAGCATAAAAATATTTTTGGCACTGGCCACCATCCATACATGAAGTGTTGGCTTGCTGGAGCCGCTGAAGTGGTGGATTGTGATCTCCCCCTTCCTGCTGACTGGCATTCTTTGAGCCGATGACCAAGCTGTCCACACCCAAAACAAGCATCTCGGCCTGAAGGCATTCTCCTAGTTGGTTCTTACAACACTTAGGGCAAGCTGGGTAGCTGTAGTGGTTTCTGGCGCTATGACTCTGGGACTGTGAGCCAGATGCTCCATCCCTCCGATCCTTGCAGGACTAGAAGGTAGGGGCGCTAGCTGAAGTGGGTGCGGGAGCCCTCTGCTTCTACTATGGTAGCTACTACCGCCAGATCTCTGGTGACCATAATTTGATTGGTCAGTCCTTGCCCGCTTGTTCTCCCACTCCAAGTCTTTTAATTTTTCTACCTCAATCTGCTAGGAACTATGAGGCTAGAGAGATCGATATCCTTGATAAGCATTGTAGTCCTACACTCCTTGAGGACCAAGTTCGATGCTCCGTTAACGAACTTCAGTATGCGAGCCCTTGGCTTGGCTATCATCTCTGGAGCATATTTAGACATCCTTATGAACTCCAGTGCATACTCTTCTACTGTCTAATTTCCCTATTTTAGATTCATGAATTCTGCCACCTTAGCCTCCCTGAGCTCCTGGGGGAAGAATCTGTCTGAGAAGGTTGTAGTGAACTCCTCCCATTCCACCGGTTCTACTCCCTTTGGTCTCCCCTTTTTCTACTGGTAGTACCAGATCTGAGCTACCCCTTTCAGCTTGTAGGCAGCCAAGTTGGCACTCTCCAAGGAGCTAACGCCCATAATTTGGGTTTTCTTCCTGATCTCATCCACGAACTCCTGTGGGTCATCTCCCACCTTAGATTCATGGAAAGCTTGAGGGTTCATCTGGGTGAAGTCCTGACCACGTGCTACGGACCCATTAGTATTGACCGAAAGCACCTGCAGGTTCACATGGTTAGTGACTGTCTGTGCAAGCAGTTGGATAGTCACTCTGAACTCTACGGAGGACACTGGGTCATTCTGAGGGGCTGCTGGAGCTGGTGGGCTTTTCGGTGGGCGTTATCTGCCCTTGTTCCATTACCACATCATGGAGGCATGATTTCACTGAAACGAAATAGAGCACGAGTTAGGAGAGTGTTTCTGGAATTGTACTTCAATGCACGATAAAGAGTACGAACAAAAGGGAGTTTTCCTAATAATGTCTCGTAGACTCCCCGTAATAAGTGTGGCGCGCTTCACCCCCATGAAAAGGGCTCTACTCGGCGCGGCTTTCAGACATCCTAGAATACTCTAAACCTAGGGCTCTGATAAGAAGTTTGTCATGCCCCGAGTCTATACCCTAGACGAGACACAGTAGTTGAAGTCACAAGTAACCCTAATACAACCCATGGTATATCATATCATTGGAAATTTGAGTAAAAACATAGTGGAAGCTTTAAAATAATAAAACCATTCGTGAAGAAGAACTAATTCACAATGTTTAAATACAACTGAAATAAAACAAAAAAATCTGAATCTGTGTCTATGTCTGAAAGCCATCTATCTGATGAGTTGCTGGGATAAGCCCCCAGCTAACTCTAAGTCTACCTGAAATAAATATAACTGCAAAGAAATAATTATTGTCCTCGAAAGATGAGGACTCACAACTGATGCAGCTGAAAACTTCTAGGCTAGATCTGCTAACGATGCTGAGATTTAGAACCTGTAGCTGTATCATAAAACAATACAACATAAAAGGTATGCGTCAGTAATTTGAATGTACTGAGTAAGTAGGAGAAACCATAACACGAAGAATAAAATAATGGAACTAGGAAGACATGCAATGACCAGCTGAAATACCGAAACTAAATAAACTGAGCTACACTAAGATGGTCAAATGAGCCTATCTGATGGTCAAAGACATGCCCTAAATATGAGATACTGATCTGAATTTCTATACTGAACTGATCTAAACTGCGTAGTTTGAAACTGTTCTGAATTGAGCTAATCTGATCTGAACTGATCTGACTAGTGGGAGAGATGTGGAGTCTGATGTATACATCACATCGGTATGACCCAATATACCTTTCCAGGTATAAAGGCATGAGCTGGGTGATCACAAGTCTTGGGCCATGAGGTCAATAAAATTAACCTACGGTGGCAACGTAGCTCTAGGAACCTAGGTGCGGTGGAACCCCGATCCACACGGTGCTAAGTCCTACTCTCACTGGATAGTCCTAGACTGACTGCTAAGCGGCCCAAGACAGTCAGAAATACCTATCTAGAAGTACATTGAGAGTCTTATCAGACCAGATTCTATAACTAGAGTTCTAAGACTGGTCAGAGTTGCTTATCGGGAAGCGTCCTAAATGTCTAAAGAACAAACTGTACTATGAAATTGGGGTCCTAAGGTTGGTCACAGCTTCTTATCAGGAAGTGTAATGACCACCTAAAGAACTACTAAAAACTGATACTGAGTCTGATAGTGATAACTAGGAGGCACGATTGACACCTCAAGATTTAATTGTAGTCAAACTAATCAGCTGACATTTCTGGACAACACTGAGTCTAATAATCTAACTGAGACTGGACATGTATATATCTGACTAAAATTTCCACATACACTAACAATATGGGAATCTCAAATCTGAGAGAATCAAGCTACAGGGAAACTAGTCGAACACGCAAGATTCTAAATTCTACTGAACTGAGGACTAGGAATAAATCATTCTACTAGATACAATTCTCACTAATTTCTATAAATAGGGAATAATAAAGCAGTTAAAATCATGAGAAGCGTATCACTCAAAATTCAAAGATATTATTCTGACAATCTTCTACATCTCATAAACACAGGGTTGAACTGTTAGAGAAAATAGGGAAGATTATGGGGACACAAGGGAAGAACTATTCCCTTGTTGAATTCCCACATACCTGGCTTAGAAATCCCTGAAGAAGAAAGCTTGAACCTCTACAACTGATGAGGAACCCTAGTTCTTACTTGAGAGGAAAAGGCTGAGTTTGTACGATCGATCTTCTGAGAATTTACATGGGGAATGAGGGGGAAAACCATTCAATCCCTCTAATATCTCTGAAATAATACTTAAAATGATGTAGTTTAGGGACTAAATAGGTGGAAAATTATAAAATATCCCTGGACTAAAATCTTGCTTGAGCCACGAGTCTGGCAACGACTCGCTCTGTGACAAAATTTCCTGGTTTCTTTTGGATTTTTCTAGCGAGGTTTGAGTGTGGACTAGGAAAGTTTCAGAGTGTTACAATATCTCCCCCTTGGAATCATTCATCCTCGGATTAAGACTAAAGTTGTAGGAAAACTAGGAAAAGAGCTGTAATTCCTAGACTGAGACTATGAGCTGGTTTTTGAAGGAGTAACTGACTCCGAATTAACTTAACCGTGCTAATAGGGCTGATGCAACTATTATGCACATAGAAAATATTAATTTAGCTTATGAGTACGGAACTGAACAGAGTGCTGAGGAGGGATTTAGTACCTGATGTTGGAACTTAACTGGAAGGGAATAAGTGAGGCTATCGGGCCATCATATCTGCTTCTGCTTCCCATGTGGCTCCCTCAACTAGTTGGTTCCTCCACAAAACTTTCACTGAAGTGACTTTCTTGTTTCTTAGCTTACGAACCTGACGGTCAAGGATCTGAATTGGGACCTCTTTGTAAGAGAGACTATCTTTGATCCCCACACTGTCTAGTGGCAAAACTGAAGTTGGATCACCGATGGACTTCTTCAATAGTGACACATGGAAGACTGGGTGCACCGATGCTATCTCTGGAGGTAGTTCTAACTCATATGTCATATTGTCAATTCGCTTCAAAATTCCGTAGGATCCCACATATCTCAGACTAAGTTTTCCTTTCTTCCCAAACCGTTTCATGGCTGAAATTTTTAGATAAACCCAGTCATCCACTGCAAATTCTAATTCTCTTCTCCTTACATTATCATAAGATTTCTAATGGCTTTATGCCATTTTAAACCTCTCTCTGCAAAGTTTCACCTTCTACATTGCCTTGTGAATTGAGCCTGGCCCTATTAGGGTAGCTTCACCAACCTCATACCACCCTATAGGAGATCTACACCTCCTACCATATAATGACTCAAACGGAGCCATCTGGATACTGGAGTGGTAGCTGTTGTTGTATGCAAACTCAATGAGAGGTAGGTGATCATCCCAACTGCCCCTGAAGTCGATCACACACTCTCTCAGCATATCTTCTAAAGTTTGTATAATCCGCTCAGCTTGTCCATCTATCTACTGGTGAAAAGCTGTGAAGAGCTTGACTTGGGTACCGAGTCCCTTCTGAAAAGACTTCTAGAAATGCAAGGTAAAGTATCTCTATCTAAAATAATGGACAAGGGCACCCTATGTAGTCTGACCAACTCCTGAATATAAAGCCTAGCATAATCCTCAGCTAAGTTTGTAGTTTTAACTCGGAGGAAATGTGCTGACTTGGTCATTCTGTCTACTATCACCCAAATTGAGTCATGCTACTGACAAGTACGGGGTATACCTGTAATAAAATCCATATTTATTTCTTCCCACTTCCATGTGGGTATGCTGATTTCTTGAGTCATACCTCCCGGTCTCTAATGTTCCAACTTGACCTGCTGGTTGTTCAGGAACTTAGCTACAAATTATGCAATGTCTCTTTTCATGCCGTTCCACTAGTAAATATCCCATAGATCACGATACATCTTAGTAGCTACAGGGTAGATAGAATATCTCGAACTGTAGGCTTCAGTCAGTATCTGCTGTCTCAGGTCACCCATATCTGGCACACAGAGTCTACCCTGGTAACAGAGTACACCATCTCCCCCTTGGGAGAAAGCCTCCACTTCTTTTATGAGAATTGCCTCTTTCAGCTTAGCAGTATGGGATCTTCATCCTGCCTTCATTTAAATTCAACTACCAATGAGGAATCTGATCCACTCTGCACCATTACTCCGCCCTCAGCTGTATCAACCAATTGCACTTCCAAACAAGCTAACCTGAGGATATCCTTTTCCAGTTCCTTTTCGCCCTCTTCAACATGATCCATGCTCCCCATAGACATCCTTCTTAAATCATCAGCCACCACATTGGCTTTGCCCCGGTGATACAACACACTAATCTCATAGTGCTCCAGTAGCTCCAACCATCTTCTCTGACGGAGATTTAGATCTTTCTGACTAAACATATACTGAAGGCTCTTGTGATTGGTGAAAACATCCACATGAGCCCCGTAAAGGTAGTGCCTCCATATTTTCAACGTAAACACTACCGCTGCCAACTCCAGGTCATGAGTCAGATAGTTCTTCTCATGAACCTTGAGCTGTCTGGAGGCGTAAGCTATCACCTTATCCCGGTGCATCAGAATGCAACCAAATCCAACTCTAGAAGTTTCACAATACACCACAAACCCATCTGTTCCTTCTGGAAAGGTTAACACTGGAGCGGTGGTGAGTCAAGTCTTCAACTCCTGGAAACTTTTCTCACACACATTTGACCACTGGAATTTAACCTTTTTGTGAGTCAATCTAGTCAGAGGGGATGCGATAGAGGAGAAATCTTCCACAAAGCATCGGTGATAACTAGACAGACCCAAGAAGCTTCTGATTTCGGTTGGGCAAGTATGTCTGGGCTAGCCTTTCACTGCTGCTATCTTTTGAGGATCCACCTGAATACCCTTACCGAAGAACACGCGACCGAGGAAACTCACATAATTCAACTAGAATTCGCATTTTCTGAACTTAGCGAATAACTGACGGTCTCTGAGTGTCTATAGCATAATTTTTAGATTGTTAGGATGATCTTTTTCGCCTCTAGAGTATACCAGAATGTCGTCGACAAAAATGATAATGAACATATCTAGATACAGCTTGAAAACCCTATTCATCAGGTCTATGAAAGTTGTGGGGGAATTAGTCAGTCTGAAGGACATAACCACAAATTCGTAATGACCATACCGAATTTTGAAAGCTGTCTTCGGTATGTCACACTCTCTGACCCTTAGCTAATGATACCTTAACCCGAGATCTACCTTGGGGAAGCAACTGGCTCCCTAAAGCTAATTGAACAAGTCTTCAATCCTGGGTAAGGGTTACCTATTCTTGGCTGTGAGCTTATTCAATTGATGATAGTTGATACACATCCTGAGAGTACCATCTTTCTTCCGTATGAATAATATTGGAGCACCTCATGGAGAGATGCTAGGCCTGATGAAGCCTTTATGAAGGAGGTCTTTTAGCTTCTCCTTCAACTCGTTAAAGCTTAGTAGGAGCTATTATGTAAGGAGAGATGGAGATGGAATGAGTGTTTGGGAGGAGGTCTATGCCGAAGTATATTTCCCGCTCAAGAGGAACTCCGGGAAGATCTTCAGAAAACACGTCAGGAAACTCACTGACAACTAGAACTGACCGAATAGTCAGGGTATCGAAGCTGGAATGTTTGACGCAAACTAGATGAAAAATACACCCTTTGAAAATAATCTTCCTACCTTAGGGTAGGAAATAAACCGACCCTTACGCACTGAACTACTGCCCGTACACTCTAAAGCTGGCTTATTAGGGAACTGAAATCTGACGATCCTAGTTCTGCAGTCGACTGAGGCATAACTGAAGTGTAACCAATCCATGCCAAGAATAAGGTCAAAGTCAACCATGTCTAACTCTACAAGATTAGCTGGAATGATCTTATTCAAGATTGAGACTGGGTAGTTTCTATACACCCGGCTGGCTCTAACTGACTCACCAACTGGTGTGGAGACTGAGAATGGTTCTGAGAGGACTTCTGGACTAATATCAAACTAGACAACTATATAGGGAGTCACGAACGATAGTTTGTCTCTTGGATCTAGTATGGCATATGTGTCTAGATGAAAAAGGTGTAATATACCCGTGACCACATCAGATGAGCTCTCTTGATCCTAACGAGAGGACAAAGCATAAAAATATTTTTGGCACTGGCCACCATCCATACATGAAGTGTTGGCTTGCTGGAGCCGCTGAAGTGGTGGATTGTGATCTCCCCCTTCCTGCTGACTGGCATTCTTTGAGCCGATGACCAAGCTGTCCACACCCAAAACAAGCATCTCGGCCTGAAGGCATTCTCCTAGTTGGTTCTTACCACACTTAGGGCAAGCTGGGTAGCTGTAGTGGTTTCTGGCGCTATGACTCTGGGACTGTGAGCCAGATGCTCCATCCCTCCGATCCTTGCGGGACAAGAAGGTAGGGGCGCTAGCTGAAGTGGGTGCGGGAGCCCTCTGCTTCTACTATGGGTAGCTACTACCGCCAGATCTCTGGTGACCATAATTTGATTGGTCAGTCCTTGCCCGCTTGTTCTCCCGCTCCATGTCTTTTAATTTTTCTACCTCAATCTGCTAGGAACTATGAGGCTAGAGAGATCGATATCCTTGATAAGCATTGTAGTCCTACACTCCTTGAGGACCAAGTTCGATGCTCCGTTAACGAACTTCAGTATGCGAGCCCTTGGCTTGGCTATCATCTCTGGAGCATATTTAGACATCCTTATGAACTCCAGTGCATACTCTTCTACTGTCTAATTTCCCTATTTTAGATTCATGAATTCTGCCACCTTAGCCTCCCTGAGCTCCTGGGGGAAGAATCTGTCTGAGAAGGTTGTAGTGAACTCCTCCCATTCCACCGGTTCTACTCCCTTTGGTCTCCCCTTTTTCTACTGGTAGTACCAGATCTGAGCTACCCCTTTCAGCTTGTAGGCAGCCAAGTTGGCACTCTCCAAGGAGCTAACGCCCATAATTTGGGTTTTCTTCCTGATCTCATCCACGAACTCCTGTGGGTCATCTCCCACCTTAGATTCATGGAAAGCTTGAGGGTTCATCTGGGTGAAGTCCTGACCACGTGCTACGGACCCATTAGTATTGACCGAAAGCACCTGCAGGTTCACATGGTTAGTGACTGTCTGTGCAAGCAGTTGGATAGTCACTCTGAACTCTACGGAGGACACTGGGTCATTCTGAGGGGCTGCTGGAGCTGGTGGGCGGGTCGGTGGGCGTTATCTGCCCTTGGTCCATTACCACATCATGGAGGCATGATTTCACTGAAACGAAATAGAGAACGAGTTAGGAGAGTGTTTCTGGAATTGTACTTCAATGCACGATAAAGAGTACGAACAAAAGGGAGTTTTCCTAATAATGTCTCGTAGACTCCCCGTAATAAGTGTGGCGCGCTTCACCCCCATGAAAAGGGCTCTACTCGGCGCGGCTTTCAGACATCCTAGAATACTCTAAACCTAGGGCTCTGATAAGAAGTTTGTCATGCCCCGAGTCTATACCCTAGACGAGACACAGTAGTTGAAGTCACAAGTAACCCTAATACAACCCATGGTATATCATATCATTGGAAATTTGAGTAAAAACATAGTGGAAGCTTTAAAATAATAAAACCATTCGTGAAGAAGAACTAATTCACAATGTTTAAATACAACTGAAATAAAACAAAAAAATCTGAATCTGTGTCTATGTCTGAAAGCCATCTATCTGATGAGTTGCTGGGATAAGCCCCCAGCTAACTCTAAGTCTACCTGAAATAAATATAACTGCAAAGAAATAATTATTGTCCTCGAAAGATGAGGACTCACAACTGATGCAGCTGAAAACTTCTAGGCTAGATCTGCTAACGATGCTGAGATTTAGAACCTGTAGCTGTATCATAAAACAATACAACATAAAAGGTATGCGTCAGTAATTTGAATGTACTGAGTAAGTAGGAGAAACCATAACACGAAGAATAAAATAATGGAACTAGGAAGACATGCAATGACCAGCTGAAATACCGAAACTATATAAACTGAGCTACACTAAGATGGTCAAATGAGTCTATCTGATGGTCAAAGACATGCCCTAAATATGAGATACTGATCTGAATTTCTATACTGAACTGATCTAAACTGCGTAGTTTGAAACTGTTCTGAATTGAGCTAATCTGATCTGAACTGATCTGACTAGTGGGAGAGATGTGGAGTCTGATGTATACATCACATCGGTATGACCCAATATACCTTTCCAGGTATAAAGGCATGAGCTGGGTGATCACAAGTCTTGGGCCATGAGGTCAATAAAATTAACCTACGGTGGCAACGTAGCTCTAGGAACTTAGGTGCGGTGGAACCCCGATCCGCTCGGTGCTAAGTCCTACTCTCACTGGATAGTCCTAGATTGACTGCTAAGCGGCCCAAGACAGTCAGAAATACCTATCTAGAAGTACATTGAGAGTCTTATCAGACCAGATTCTGTAACTAGAGTTCTAAGACTGGTCAGAGTTGCTTATCGGGAAGCGTCCTAAATGTCTAAAGAACAAACTGTACTATGAAATTGGGGTCCTAAGGTTGGTCACAGCTTCTTATCAGGAAGTGTAATGACCACCTAAAGAACTACTAAAAACTGATACTGAGTCTGATAGTGATAACTAGGAGGCACGATTGACACCTCAAGATTTAATTGTAGTCAAACTGATCAGCTGACATTTCTGGACAACACTGAGTCTAATAATCTAACTGAGACTGGACATGTATATATCTGACTAAAATTTCCACATACACTAACAATATGGGAATCTCAAATCTGAGAGAATCAAGCTACAGGGAAACTAGTCGAACACGCAAGATTCTAAATTCTACTGAACTGAGGACTAGGAATAAATCATTCTACTAGATACAATTCTCACTAATTTCTATAAATAGGGAATAATAAAGCAGTTAAAATCATGAGAAGCGTATCACTCAAAATTCAAAGATATTATTCTGACAATCTTCTACATCTCATAAACACAGGGTTGAACTGTTAGAGAAAATAGGGAAGATTATGGGGACACAAGGGAAGAACTATTCCCTTGTTGAATTCCCACATACCTGGCTTAGAAATCCCTGAAGAAGAAAGCTTGAACCTCTACAACTGATGAGGAACCCTAGTTCTTACTTGAGAGGAAAAGGCTGAGTTTGTACGATCGATCTTCTGAGAATTTACATGGGGAATGAGGGGGAAAACCATTCAATCCCTCTAATATCTCTGAAATAATACATAAAATGATGTAGTTTAGGGAGTAAATAGGTGGAAAATTATAAAATATCCCTGGACTAAAATCTTGCTTGAGCCACGAGTCTGGCAACGACTCGCTCTGTGACAAAATTTCCTGGTTTCTTTTGGATTTTTCTAGCGAGGTTTGAGTGTGGACTAGGAAAGTTTCAGAGTGTTACAATATCTCCCCCTTGGAATCATTCATCCTCGGATTAAGACTAAAGTTGTAGGAAAACTAGGAAAAGAGCTGTAATTCCTAGACTGAGACTATGAGCTGGTTTTTGAAGGAGTAACTGACTCCGAATTAACTTAACCGTGCTAATAGGGCTGATGCAACTATTATGCACATAGAAAATCTTAATTTAGCTTATGAGTACGGAACTGAACAGAGTGCTGAGGAGGGATTTAGTACCTGATGTTGGAACTTAACTGGAAGGGAATAAGTGAGGCTATCGGGCCATCATGTCTGCTTCTGCTTCCCATGTGGCTCCCTCAACTAGTTGGTTCCTCCACAAAACTTTCACTGAAGTGACTTTCTTGTTTCTTAGCTTACGAACCTAATGGTCAAGGATCTGAATTGGGACCTCTTCGTAAGAGAGACTATCTTTGACCCCTACACTATCTAGTGGCAAAACTGAAGTTGGATCACCGATGGACTTCTTCAATAGTGACACATGGAAGACTGGGTGCACCGATGCTATCTCTGGAGGTAGTTCTAACTCATATGTCATATTGTCAATTCGCTTCAAAATTCCGTAGGATCCCACATATCTCAGACTAAGTTTTCCTTTCTTCCCAAACCTTTTCATGGCTGAAATTTTTAGATAAACCCAGTCATCCACTGCAAATTCTAATTCTCTTCTCCTTACATTAGCATAAGATTTCTAATGGCTTTGTGCCATTTTCAACCTCTCCCTGCTTAGTTTCACCTTCTACATTGCCTTGTGAACTGAGTCTGGCCCTATTAGGGTAGCTTCACCAACCTCATACCACCCTATAGGAGATCTACACCTCCTACCATATAATGACTCAAACGGAGCCATCTGGATACTGGAGTGGTAGCTGTTGTTGTATGCAAACTCAATTAGAGGTAGGTGATCATCCCAACTGCCCTTGAAATCGATCACACACTCTCTCGGCATATCTTCTAAAGTCTATATAATCCGCTCAGCTTGTTCATATATCTACTGGTGAAAAGCTGTGCAGAGCTTGACCTGGGTACCGAGTCCCTTCTGAAAAGACTTCTAGAAATGCAAGGTAAAGTATCTCTATCTAAAATAATGGACAAGGGAACCCCATGTAGTCTGACCAACTCCTGAATATAAAGCCTAGCATAATCCTCAGCTAAGTTTGTAGTTTTAACTAGGAGGAAATGTGCTGACTTGGTCATTCGGTCTACTATCACCCAAATTGAGTCATGCTACTGACGAGTACGGGGTATACCTATAATAAAATCCATATTTATTTCTTCCCACTTCCATGTGGGTATGCTGATATCCTGACTCATACCTCCCGGTCTCTAATGTTCCACCTTGACCTACTTGTAGTTCAGACACTTAGCAACAAATTATGCAATGTACCTTTTCATGCCGTTCCACTAGTAAATATCCCATAGATCACGATACATCTTAGTAGCAACTGGGTAGATAGAATATCTCGAACTGTAGGCTTCAGCCAGTATCTGCTGTCTCAGGTCACCCACGTTTGGCACACAAAGTCTACCCTGGTAACAGAGTACACCATCTCCCCCTTGGGAGAAAGCCTCCACTTCTTTTATGAGAATTGCCTCCTTCAGCTTAGCAGTATGGGATCTTCATCCTGCCTTCATTTTAAATTCAACTACCAATGAGGAATCTGATCCACTCTGCACCATTACTCCTCCCTCAGCTGTATCAACCAATTGCACTTCCAAACAAGCTAACCTGAGGATATCCTTTTCCAATTCCTTTTTTCCCTCTTCAACATGATCCATGCTCCCCATAGACATCCTTCTTAAATCATCAGCCACCACATTGGCTTTGCCCCGGTCTCATAGTGCTTCAGTAGCTCCAACCATCTTCTCTGATGGAGATTTAGATATTTCTGACTGAATATATACTGATGGCTCTTGTGATCGGTGAAAACATCCACATGAGCCCCATAAAGGTAGTGCCTCCATATTTTCAATGTAAACACTACCGCTGCCAACTCCAGGTCATGAGTCAGATAGTTCTTCTCATGAACCTTGAGCTGTCTGGAGGCGTAAGCTATCACCTTATCCCGCTGCTTCAGAATGCAACCAAATCCAACTCTAGAACTATCACAATACACCACGAACCCATCTGTTCCTTCCAAAAAGGTTAACACTGGAGCGGTGGTGAGTCAATTCTTCAACTCCTGGAAACTTTTCTCACACACATCTGACCACTGGAATTTCACCTTTTTCCGAGTCAATCTAGTCAGAGGGGATGTGATAGAGGAGAAACCTTCCACAAAGCATCGGTGATAACTGGATAGACCCAAGAAGCTTCTAATTTCGGTTGGGCAAGTATGTCTGGGCTAGCCTTTCACTGCTGCTATCTTTTGAGGATCCACCTGAATACCGTCACCGAAGAACATATGAACGAGGAAACTCACAGAATTCAACTAGAATTCGCATTTGCTGAACTTAGCGAACAACTGACGGTCTCTGAGTGTCTATAGCATAATTCTCAGATGGTTAGCATGATCTTCTTCGCCTCTAGAGTATACCAGAATGTCATCGACAAAAACGATAATGAACATATCTAGATACAGCTTGAAAACCCTATTCATCAGGTCTATGAAAGCTGTGGGGGAATTAGTCAGTCTGAAGGACATAACCACAAATTCGTAATGACCATACCGAGTTTTAAAAGCTGTCTTCGGTATGTCACACTCTCTGACCCTTAGCTAATAATACCTTAACCTGAGATCTACCTTGGAGAAGCAACTGGCTCCCTAAAGCTAATTGAACAAGTCGTCAATCCTGGGTAAGGGTTACCTGTTCTTGACTGTGAGCTTATTCAATTGATGATAGTTGATATACATCCTGAGAGTACCATCTTTCTTCCGCATGAATAATATTGGAGCACCTCATGGAGACATGCTGGGCCTGATGAAGCCTTTATCAAGGATGTCTTTTAGCTTCTCCTTCAACTTCTTAAGCTCAGCTGGAGCCATTACGTAAGGAGAGATGGAGATGGACTAAGTGTCTGGGAGGAGGTCTATGCCGAAGTATATTTCCCGCTCAAGAGGAACTCCAAGAAGATCTTCGGAAAACACGTCAGGAAACTCACTGACAACTGGAACTGACGAATAGTCGGGGTATCGAAGCTGGAATCTTTGACACAAACAAGATGAAAAATACACCCTTTGAAAATAATCTTCCTGCCTTAAGGTAGGAAATAAACCGACCCTTACGCGCTGAACTACTGCCCGTACACTCTAAAGCTGGCTCATTAGGGAACTGAAATCTGACGATCCTAGTTCTGCAGTCGACTGAGGCATAACTGAAGTGTAACCAATCCATGCCAAGAATAAGGTCAAAGTCAACCATGTCTAACTCTACAAGATCAACTGGAATGATCTTATTCAAGATTGAGACTGGGTAGTTTCTATACACCCGGTTGGCTCTAACTGACTCGCCAACTGGTGTGGAGACTGAGAATGGTTCTGAGAGGACTTCTGGACTAATATCAAACTAGACAACTATATAGGGAGTCACGAACGATAGTGTGTCTCTTGGATCTAGTATGGCATATATGTCTAGATGGAAAAGGTGTAATATACCCGTGACCACATCAGATGAGCTCTCTTGATCCTAACGAGAGGACAAAGCATAAAAATATTTTTGGCACTGGCCACCATCCATACATGAAGTGTTGGCTTTCTGGAGCCGCTGAAGTGGTGGATTGTGATCTCCCCCTTCCTGCTGACGGGCATTCTTTGAGCCGATGACCAAGCTGTCCACACCCAAAACAAGCCTCTCGGCCTGAAGGGATTCTCCTAGATGGCTCTTGCCATACTTAGGGCAAGCTGGGTAGCTTTAGCGGTTGCTGGCGCTATGACTCTGGGACTGTGAGCCAGATGCTCCACCCCTCCGATCCTTGCGGGACCAGAAGGTTGGGGCGCTGGCTGAAGTGGGTGCGGGAGCCCTCAGCTTCTGCTATGGGTAGCTACTACCGCCAGATCTCTGGTGACCATAATTTGATTGGGTAGTTCTTGCCCGCTTGTTCTCCCGCTCCAAGTCTTTTAATTTTTCTACCTCAATCTGCTGGGAACTATGAGGCTGGAGAGATCAATATCCTTGATAAGCATTGCAGTCCTACACTCCTTGAGGACCAAGTTCGATACTCCATTAACAAACTTTAGTATGCGAGCCCTTGGCTTGGCTATCATCTTTGGAGCATATTTAGACATCCTTATGAACTCTAGTGCATACTCTTCTACCGTCTAATTTCCCTGTTTTAGATTCATGAATTCTGCCACCTTAGCCTCCCTGAGCTCCTGGGGGAAGAATCTATTTGAGATGATTGTAGTGAACTCCTCCCATTCCACCAGTTCTACTCCCGCTGGTCTCCCCTTTTTCTACTGGTCGTACCAAATCTGAGCTACCCCTTTCGGCTGGTAGGCAGCCAGGTTGGCACTCTCCGAGGAGCTAACGCCCATAATTTGGGTTTTCTTCCTAATCTCATCCACAAACTCCTGTGGGTCCTCTCCCACCTTAGATTCATGGAAAGCTGGAGGGTTCATCTGGGTGAAGTCCTGAACACGTGCTACGGACCCATTAGTATTGACCGAAACCACCTTCAGGTTCACATGGTTAGTGACTGTTAGTGCGAGTAGTTGGATAGTCACTGTAAACTCTGCAGAGGACACTGGGTCATCCCGAGGGGCTGCTGGAGCTGGTGGACGGGTCGGTGGGCGTTATCGGCCCTTCTTCCATTACCACATCATGGAGGCATGATTTCACTGAAATAAAATAGAGCACGAGTTAGGAGAGTGTTTCTGGGATTGAACTTCAATGCATGATAAAGAGTATGAACAAAAGGGAGTTTTCCTAATAATGTCTCGTAGCCTCCCCGTAATAAGTGTAGTGTGCTTCACCCTCATGAAAAGGGCTCTACTCGGCGCGTCTTTCAGACATCCTAGAATACTCTAAACCTAGGGCTCTGATAAGAAGTTTTTCATGCCCCAAGTCTATACCCTAGACGAGACACGATACTTGAAGTCACAAGTAACCCTAATACAA
Source organism: Datura wrightii (assembly GCA_035772735.1). Classification (NCBI taxonomy): domain Eukaryota; kingdom Viridiplantae; phylum Streptophyta; class Magnoliopsida; order Solanales; family Solanaceae; genus Datura; species Datura wrightii. The sequence goes on from JASDFA010000027.1 coordinate 12,143,819, forward strand.
CCCATGGTATATCATATAATTGGAAATTTGAGTAAAAACATAGCAGAAGCTTTGAAATAATAAAACCATTCGTGAAGAAGAACTAAATCACAATGTTTTAATACAACTAAAACAAAAAAAAAATCTGAATCTATGTCTATGTCTGAAAGCCATCTATCTGATGAGTTGCTGGGATAAGCCCCCCGCTAACTCTAAGTCTACCTAAAATAAATATAACTGCAAAGAAATAATTATTTTCCTCGAAAGATGAGGACTCACCACTGATACAGCCGAAAACTTCTAGGCGAGATCTGCTAACGAGGCTATGTTGAGAACCTGTAGCTGTATCATAAAACAGTATAACATTAAAGGTATGCGTCAGTAATTTGAATGTACTGAGTAAGTAGGATAAACCATAACATGAAGAATAAAATAATGGAACTAGGAAGACATGCCATGACCAGCTGAAATACCAAAACTAAATAAACTGAGCTACACTAAGATGGTCAAATGAGCCTATCTGATGGTCAAAGACATGCCCTAAATATGAGATACTGATCTGAATTTCTATACTGAACTGATCTAAACTGCGTAGTTTGAAACTATTCTGAATTGAGCTAATCTGATCTGAACTGATCTGACTAGTGGGAGAGATGTGGAGTCTGATGTATACATCACATCGGTATGACCCAATATACCTTTCCAGGTATAAAGGCATGAACTGGGTGATCACAAGTCTGGGGCCATGAATCCTATAAAAATAACCTATGGTGGAAACATAGTTCTGGAAACCTGGGTGCGCTAGAACCCCAGTCCGCTCGGTGCTAAGTCCTACTCCCACTGGATAGTCCTAGACCGACTACTAAGATGATAGCTCAAAACTGGGGTCTAATACTAAGTCAGGAATACCTATTTGGAAGTACCCTAAGAGTCTTATCGAACCGAATTCTGTAACTGGTATTCTAAGACTGGTCAGAGCTGCTTATCTGGAGGCATCCTAACTGTCTAAAGAATAAACTGTAATCTGAAACTGGGGTCCTAAGGTTGGTCAGAGCTGCTTATCAGGCTTAAAGAACCACTAAAATCTGATACTAAATCTAATACTAATAATTGGGAGGCACCACTAACATCTCAAGATTTAACTGTAGTCAAACTGATCAGCTGATATTTCTGGATAATATTAAGTCTAATAATCTGACTGAGACTAGACATGTATATATCTGACTAAAATTTCCACATACATAAACAATATGGGAATCTCAAACATGATAGAATCAAGCTACATGGAAACTAGTCCAGAACACAAGATTCTAAATTCTACTAAACTGAGAACTAGGGCTAAATCATTCCACTAGATACAATTCTCACAAATTTCTAGAAATAGGGAATAATAAAGCAATTAAAATCATGAGAAGCATATCACTCGAAATTTAAAGATATTATTCTGACAATCTTCTACATCTCATAACCACAGGGCTGAACTAATTGAGAAAATAGGGAAGATTTTGGGGATACAAGGGAAGAACTATTTCCTTGTATTTCAATCTCCTTTGTAGATAGTAGTTAGTAGTTAGTAAATAAACTCTAAGATTTTTTTACACCACGGTTCTTTTTCAAGGAGCAAATTTTTTTTTATTTCATTTTTTGTGTCGAAACTGGGTGACATTTCCTGATGATGGATTGAGAGGCGGCTTTCTTAAGGGAAAATGATATGTTTTAGTTGTCATTTTGAGTCTCTGTGCATTTATTTTGAGAAGCTCCACCAAAATTTTTTCTTTCCTAGCAATAAATTTGAGATTTTGAGAAAACAGGGGTAATTGAGCTTGAAAACATTTTCTTGTCATGATGCCTACATTCTTTGTTTGACTTTTTGATTCACAAATGAGTTGTGTGGAACTCTTAATAACTTGTTAAAAGTCATGTTTTTTAATTGATTTTGAAAATAACTAGACTCCTTGGAATTGTGTTGCCTTGTGTGGTAAGGTTGTTGTTTGATTCTTGTGTATGCATATCGTCTAGAACTTGCCTCGAATGTGATTCAAAGTGAAATTCTAGATGTGGCTTAGCTTGAAAAATGACCTTAGGCCCTTTTTGGATAGTTACTTCATAGAAAAATAGGCTTCCTTTAACATTGGTCCTAGTTAACCAATTTTTGAGCCTTAAACCTTTTTCTTGGAAACCTCATTGCAAGCCTTAAAACTTTTCTGAATGCTCTCTTTTGGCACCGATTCCTCCTTAATTTCTAGTGATGAGAAAAAATTGGGGCTTAAAGCCCAAGATTTGAGGGAGAGTGAGAGAATATGTTGATGTAGGAAAAAGCCTAAGTTTTGGGGTGTGCACAAAAGGAAAAGGCAGAAATGAGCTCCAATGTGGGTAGCACCAATTGCTTAATGAAAACAAAATTGGCTGGTTGAAGAACTTTTGATCAAAATAAGAAACAAGAGAATGGAGTGGTGATATCTATTGAATAGAGGAGGTTTGATGAAGAAATCTAAGGTGTCAAAAGGGCAGCCCTTTGGGAAACTTGAGATTGTAAAAATAAGAGATAAGATGAAGTTGAATCCATATTGTAAGCGGGATGTTGATTTGTGTCATAAGAGCGAAACGCAGGCGCCATGTAGAAGAATTTAGGGATTGGTTGAATCAGATCTGTGAGCCATAGAATGGCATTTACGGACCGCATATGCCATCGCAGATGACATGAAAAAGACACTGCTTAGGCCTGAAAAGAGGATCTGCGAGATGCACAATGGCATTTTGCAGGTGCCACACGAGTAACCTGTATCACTGCTGAAGGGTAAAATCATCTAGAAAAGATACAAGTGTACCTGAGAAGCTTTGAAGGGCATATTTGGATAACTATGCATAGAAATGATGAAATCACACTAGAGAGAATATTGTAGAAAGTGATAAGCATAGTATATTTTTACTTTCTTCATTACTTTCATTGTTAGAAAAATCCCATTGTTGCAGACCTTGAGATGAGAAATAAATTTTATTTGCTAGTGATGAATGGAATTGATGAATTTTCCTTTGGTATAATGTCTATTTCCTCAATCATGAGTAGCTAAATTCTAGGGTGTTAGACCTAAGTGGGTATTGACTTGATCTTAGACTTAAGTAGAAAGCATGGATCTATCGAATTCTTCAAGTTTTAATGTAAATATTGACGGTTGCAAACATTAATTGAGCTATCTAACTTCAATTTTGCTTGAAAAAGAAAATTGAAGTTGGGTAAGACTTCAAAAGTGAGTAATTGGAGTTTGATTCATGGTTTGGAGCTAGAGATGCTCCATACCCAAGTCAAATTCCATTAAAGGGTTAGTGGTAGAGATAGTCTACATCCTTCCTCAAGTATTGTTTCATTGATTTGTGATTTGGCTTTGGATTTGAGAAAACCCAAGGTAAACACACTCTTTTGGGTTGAGAAACTTAGAGTGTAGTTCAAGGACAAGGCTCATGCCCTTATTAAATCTAAAACGTTTAGTCAATGCCTACCAAGTTGAAGCCTCATCAAATGCACACCCCTAGTCTCTCCTTTTTATTGAAACATTCTTTTTCTGCTTGTTTAATTGTACATTTAAATTACTACATGTTACACCTTTTTCTCCAAAATTTATTTAAGGTTCATTCTTGATGCATGACTTTTATGAATTAGTTTAAGACACTTGGTAAATCCAATCTTTATTCTTTGTGGAATTCGACCACGAGACTCGTTGAGAAATTTATTTTTGTCAATGATTATAGCCACCTCCTTAATCAGAGAAGTGTTTTTAGTTGTTATCATGTCTCACTAAGGAGAATTGATAGACATGACCTGACACATCATCTTCAGGATGAACCTACATACTCCAAAGAGAAGTTACAAAAAGTTGGAGCCGAGGGATAAACACCGGCCTACTAAACTAGATCCATTGCTAGACAATTTGTTACTTCTCCCCAGTATGACGAGGGAGATGACTCTTTAGAAATCAGATCAAGTTCGGATGGTTGAGGCTCTTGCTCAAAGGAAGAGAGTGGCACTAAGGCAACAAGTAGTTCGACAAAGGAATCTGAACCATCGAGAGGAGATGTCATCAAAGTTAAAACACTCAATTTCAGAAAAGCGTGTGCTGGTAGGTCAAAGGTTCAGACAAGTATTTTCAAGAAGGCCTCACCACTACAGGGCGATGACATCTCAAGAGGAGTTTTGCTGAAGAAGTAAGAATCATAGACTCTGAGCTGTGTGAGTACCCAGACATTGAAAGAGGGTACAAATTCAATGGCTTGGGGTGGATGAGTGAGGCCTTGGGCTCATATTTCGTCACGTCCCATCTTAGGAGGCATGACTGGCACCTAGTGCCACACTAGAAATAGATTGATCTGGCTAGGCTTATGCACATTTGGTGTAGACCTACAACTTAACTCAAGAAAACAACGGGTTATATCTCGGTTGTAAACATAGCCTCCGGCCGACAAGGCCTTATAGCCACCTATAAAATAAAAGAGCTAATAAGAAACAGACCATAACAGGGGATCCTATGCGGGCTGAAAAGGCCTCTATGATACCTAGTTATAACCGAAATGAAAATTAGGCGCTATACTAGGCCCCACACGGCCAACACGTAAAAAAAGACATATACGGGCTCCACACGGTCAACGACACCCAACTAACTGACAACTGTAGTCTGCAAGCCTCTAAAAATATAAATAGTGGTCAGGACAGGGCCCCGGCCTACCCAGATGCTATACAAATGGAAGACCGCACTTGCTAAACCCGGCAACTCCGAGTGAAAGGAGTTGGCAAAACTGCCGACTCTGAACAACTGTTACAAATGATCCTGAAGTCTATCTGTCTAAACCTGCAGGCAAGTAATGCAACACCCAGGGGAGGGCGTCAGTATAATATGTACTGAATATGTGAGACAGTAGATAAGCTGATAAAGATTGGAAGTAAATAGAAAGAAGGGCAAAAAGATTAACCTGTACGCCTGCTGATTCATAATATGCATATAACCAACACTACATATACATAAGCTAAGACTGTATAATTACACATTTATAAACTATAATTAGCAGAAAATAATACAAACAAGGACCTCACCTGGCCCCCATAATCCAAAAGGTACAATCAACACAGAGTAACTCGTTGGGGCCCCTATAAGCCCTGGCGAGCACATCTCAATCTATATACCCCTATCCAAGTTTCTATGGTTCTACTGGTACTGTAGCCAACCTACCGGTCCCCTGGGTCTATAACTGAGCCTGCTTGGCCCCTGAACTATAGTTGTGTCTGAGTCTGGTGGACTCCTACTGTCTGTACCCCCGGTACCGAACTCGACGGGGTGTGCCGATACGACATAAGAGTAGTCCAGCCATGGAATGGACTGTATGAGGACCTCGGACCTCATTTTCGTCCCTCACGGACAATATACCCCTCCTTGTAGCAACGTCATCTAGCCCCTCACGGGCGTCGACACAACTAGTAACCCTGGGGTGTTCATGGATGGCTCCTAAGTGAGGGCAACCACAACCAAGGTGTTGTACTAACATATCAATCTAGCCACTCAAAAGGCGTAACTGGCCTTCTAGGCCTAACGCCACCGCTACTCACCCCCTAGGATAGTCTGTAAGGCTGCTAGCAGGCACACTGTGCACCTGTATCTGATCAGAGGATCCTGATAGTGATCATAATCTCTAATAGTCTAGACTGTATAGGGCCAAATTTGGAGTGGTCCAACACAACTCTCTATATGTCCTGCCCGGACATCCATAACTCATAATAATAGTGGGGTCGCGAATGACTAACTACTCAGTTCCTCTACTTAAGACAACTGTAGGGCTAGTACTGGCTGAACATGCTTTTGAGCGATCGACCCCTAATCCTCCATAGGAAGTTTATAGACATCCTTAGACTTCTTTTTTACTAACTTCGTACTACTAGTCCCTTAGACCTTATCTTGGTCTACTCGGATCTTATATTACTTTTCTGGGCGATTCTTAACCTTATAGATAACTTTATATCGACCGAACCATTCTTGGAAAAATGTGGTTGATAGTAACCGGCTGGGGTGCTAGCTCGACCTCTAACTACTGATAAGGTCCCCTTCCTTAGGGTACCCACGGATCTATTTGACCTGGATGACTGGGTTGGCTTCCTGGGCGACTTATATGATAACTGCTAAGCCCACTAAGACTGACTATCACTGGTAATAGCTAATAGGGTGATAGGCTGTCACTCAGTTCACTAGACAGCCTTAGGCTGCTGACTCTAAAACATGGCCTTCCTAGCTAAATTTTTGTCCCTGGGGCATAGGGATATGCCAATGGCCTCTAGGCGTGCTTTCCTGACAATACAAATGCCAAACTGGTAGTTAAGCCGCTAGTTGCGCCCATGCTGCTCAACTTACTAGCTCAAGCTCGATAACTCTCACAAGCTCCTAAGATCTAGGCCTAGCAACAAAAATAGAATTCTACTAACACAATGAACTGGAGAAAAGAAATGCTTCTATGACGCTTCTAGCGCGTGTCACACTTAACATGCTCCTGTTCAACAAGGAATACTACTATAAAATCAATATACGTTTTCTAGCAGCTAACCAGAACTTATGTAACCATAATCTACGGATAGCAGCTAATCACAGCGTGTCTGATCTCTACGTACCAACAACAACTAATTACAACATGTCTAATCACAATCTAATTGGAGCAGCTATCTACAACATATGAAATCGTCATTTCTGTTCTATAACATAAGTCGTAACACTGTACTACGAGTGTACTTGCCGAGGGTTAGTCCTTACATACCTCGATTGTCGTTTCCTTAATAACCGATGAGTTTAAACTTGTATTCGCCAGCTCTCTTCAGCTGTAACCGTTATACAGGGAGAAAGAGATGAATTTCTATACCGAATTGGGCGTAAAGTGATAACTTTTAATACTAATATTGACTATACCTCAACTTAACAAAACAGACCAAAAATGTATTATTTCCCGAGAGTTCGGAAGGGAGAAATGCTTACTTGAGTCTTTTGATCATACATATATCAGTTTTAAGCAATTTGGATAACTTTGGCTCGGTGGGGTTATGATTTTCCAAGTCAATTTCATGAAAATAACTCCGTAATAATGTTCCCTTCGGGTTTGAACTTCGATACCCGAAGTTAATTTGAATTTGGATGGCATCTGGTAGCGTAATCGGATGAAAAACCGATGAAAACCTCCTTTATTACTATCTCTGGCCGAAATAAAATGTGGAAAATGAATTACAATTGAAGAGGGGCTATATATATATATATATATATGTATGTATATATATAAGTGAGGTTGGTGGTAGGGGTGTGCCTCGCGCCTCCCATTGAAGCTTCCACCCTGGCTCGTCGCGCCTTCCATTGAGGCTGCAAGCCTGGTGCCCTGCACCTCTCATTGAGGCAGCAGGCCTGACGCCCCTCACCTCTCAAAGTGCCAACAGTCCTGGCGACCCACGCTGGCTGGTGCATTGCTGGCTGGTGCGTCGTGCTGGCCCTGTGCGCACTGGTCTTGTCCAACCCCATTTCCGAGGCTTTTTCCACACGCGTCAAGCTCTTCTTACTCATCACCAGTCCACGTGTACGCTTACTAATCGTTAACATTTACGGGGTGTAACATCCTCCCCCCTTAGAACATTCATCCTCGAATGTCTACTTCAATTCACAGGAGCTTAACTTTTTGGACTATTATTCTAGGAAAGTTTGGGCAAAGTCTCCCATGTAATATGGACTATCTGAAAATCCTGAAATGCAGAAAAGTCCAACACAGGCATTTCATATGACACTATCATAACTATTTCACAACAAGATTGTAGTCGACTGAACAATATTGATAACATAAGCAATAAAATAGCAGCTGAGTAGTAACATTATCTAAACTATATAATAATCCTAGGACAAGTGGGGATACCTAGATCTCATGTCATCCTTAGTTTCCCAGGTCGCTTCTTCCTTATTGCTGTTTCTCTACATTACTTTAATAGAGAACACATCAGTAGTCCTTAGCCTGCAAACTTACTGATCTAATACGGTGACTGGAACCTCTTCGTGGGTTAATTCCCCAGTAACTTGAATGTCCTCAACTGGAACATCTCAGAACGGGTCATCTATGACCTTTTGCAGCATCAACATATGAAAGTTGAAAGGATTGGTTCGAGCTCTAGAGGCAACTCCAATTCATATGCCACTTGGCCTATTCTCTAAAGGATATGATACGACCAATGAATCTACAACTAAGGTTTGCAAATCTTATAACACCTTGTGCTGATGAACTTTAAGAATATCCAACCACTGCTTCAATTCTTAACTGCCTACGCCATACGTTAGGGTAAAACTTTTGACGACCCTAGCTGTTGGTACCTTTTTTCCTGATAAGTTTGGCTTTTTCTGTCTGCCTATTAACATGCCCAGGTTTTCCTACCTCTGATTTATCTGCTTTAAGTCATCATTCAGGGGGCTTCCACTCCCATTTATAATGGACCTCTAGAGTCTGAGTTGTATATTATGCTTGGCCACCTGTTTGGGTACAAGGAACTGTGCTTGAGTGGACATGTGTCGCCATCTATTCTAACACCTTTTCCTAGAACTTAGTAGTAAATTGCGTCTTTCCGTTAGAGTTTATCAAACCTTGGGGCTCCATCCAATCCAACTATTTTTGGGATATTTAATTCGGCATAAGTCTTAACCATGACATAATTTCATCTGGAGAGACACGAGTGAATCTCACTAGCCTCTCTATACTGGTTTAAATAAATTCAAATTACACTTGGTATAAGATAACCTTGTGACTGTATTCATGTCAATTACTCTCCACTCCTGGCAAACACGACCATCTCCTATATTGGACTGCTAAGTTCCTACTATTTTGTCTTTTCTAGCCTGTCACTAGAGCTCTACTGCTATGATTTAATGATATCTTCTGTCTTTCCATGCCATCAATAGGTCTCCCTTTTTGGCCCGTTGTGCATACGTTAAATTTTGGGAGTAATGAACAGGTGCACCTTAGCTATGGTCTGTATTTGAAATTCTACTACCCTTGGAACGTAGAGTCGACCTATGCGTATTATGACTCCATCCCTTATTTTTTTAAGGGCCAATGACTTCCTATTTGTCCTTGTTTCCAGGCTATTCTAAGTTAAAGTCTCTATGTCGGTACTCCTTTACCTCTTCATCTGGCGGGGTATTGCAGCATGCTAGGTTACACCCTCACTGTCTCTTAACTGTCAGCCCGACACTTAGTTCTCAACATCCAACAGTGATCTCGTACTTTGTCAACTTGCTTCAACCTGGAGGTGATTCTAGTTTTCCACCATTAGATACTTGCTGCCTTTCCTCTTGTTCACTTGAGCTGAACTCTGAGGTTCGTGCCTCCTACCTCATGCTTTCAAGGATGTTACCAACCAGGTCTATTGACCTGTATTCCTTTTGACTCGCACTCAGTCCTATTTTGTTCATATGATCTCCCTGTCCTTCGATATCAGAAACTAAGTCCATAACCATTATCTTGCAAGTATGTCCTATCATCATTAACATGCTACGGCGGATTCAGCCTTTTTCTGACTTGAGCTTTACTATTACTGGGGGTTTATCGCTGTTGGACTCTCTCATACACATTCGAGTGGTATTGACAACCTTATCCCCCTTCTTGGTTTACTACCATAAGGGTCTAGAAAACTTGTAAATACTAAGGGTTTCAACCACTCTCTAACCCTCATCGGAGAAAACAATCCAGCCCTCCTCTACTATTCGTTCTGAGCGCCATAACACTGATACTTACGCTTTCTATTGTACTGTAAGAACAAGCTAGGAGGTGGAAAATGACCCTATCTTACTGTGGTAAGACTTAGGTATGGAACCTTATAATATCCAAAGAGTTAGAGGTAGGAATCCTGCAATTGCCTCCTTCTTCGCACCTTTCAGGTAATTTAACATTAATTATTGCCCCTGGCTAATTCTAAATATCTAGTTAGTAAACCATCTCATATGTACATATATACTATACTCCTAACCCCCTATTTTGAGGCTGTAGGGAGAACTGGGAATGGCACTGGCATATCTATCTCATTATGAGGTTCCTGGTACCTTAGGAGGATGATGGGGAAATTAAAAATAGTCTACTTCCACCCTTGGGCTAACCGCCTCCCAATTGTAGAACTTCACCGGTACCTCCTCCTACTGTTGTATTTATCTTACAACTGGTTGGTATCTATCATATATCAAACATTATTCTAGACAGACATAACAATGGAAGCTTAGGGACTCAACCCTATACAACTCTGCTCTATAGCGCGACTTGAGAAGAAGGAGGGGTAAGCATACTATCATGCCTCATAGCCTCCTGCTTATAGAATGTGGTGCACAACACATTTATAAGCAAGATTCTACTAGACAAAACTTGTAGGCTTCATAGGATATGAACTGCTCTGATACCAAGTTTGTCACACCCTACTTTGGGAGACATGACTAGCACCTAGTACCACACTTGGAAATAGACTGATCTGGCTAGGCTTATGCACATCTGGTGCAGGCCTAAAAGTCAACTCAAGAAAACAATAGGCTATATCTCGGTTGTAAAAACAGCCTCCGGCCGGCAAGGCCTTATAGTCACCTGTAAAAGAAAATAGCTAACCAACAACAAACCATAACAGGGGATCCTATGCGGGTCGACAAGGCTACCATGATACCTAGTTATAACCAAAATGAAAATCAGGCGCTATACTAGGCCCCACACGGCCAACATGTAAAAAGAGACATATATGAGCTCCACATGGCCAACGACACCCAACTAACTGAAAACTATAGTCTGCAAGACTCTAAGAACATAAATAGTGGTTGTGATAGGGCCCCGGCCTACCCAGATGCTATACAAACGGAAGACCTCACTTGCACAACACGGCAACTCCGAGTGAAAGGAGGTGGAAAAACTGCTGACTTTGAACAACTATTACTAAGGATTCTAAACTCTGTTTGTCTAAACCTACAAGCAAGTAATGCAGCACCCGGGAGAGGGCATCAGTATAATATGTACCGAATATGTAAGGAAATAGATAAGCTGATAAAGACTGGAAGTAAATAGAAAGAAGGGCAGAAAGATTAACCTGTAAGCCTGCTGATTCATAATCTATATCTAACCAACACTACATTTATGTAAGCTAAGACTGTATAATTACACATTTACAAACTATAACTAGCAGACAAAAATACAAACAAGAACCTCACCTGGTTCCTAGAAGCCGGAAGGTACAATCAACACAGAATAACTCGTTCGGGCCCTCATAAGCCCTGGCGAGCACATCTCAATCTATATACTCCTATCAAGGTTTCTATGACTCTACTGGTACTATAGCCAACCTACCGGTCCCCTGGGTCTACAATTGATCCCGCTTAGCCCCTGAACTGTAGTTGTGTCTGAGTCCTGTGGACTCCTGCTGTCTGTATCCCAGGTACCAAACTCGACGGGGTGTGCCGATACGGCAAAAGAGTAGTCCATCCATGGAATGGACTGTATGAGGACCTCGAACCTCATCTTCATCCCTCATGGACGGCATACCGCTCCTCAGAGAGACATTATCTAGCCCCTCGCGGGTGTCGACACAGCTAGTAACCCTGGGGTGGTCATGTATGGCTCCTAAGTGAGGGAAAACCCAACCAAGGTGCTGTATTAACATCTCGATCTAGCCACTCAAAAGGTGTAACTGGCCTTCTGGGCCTAACACCACCGCTGCTCGCCCCTTAGTATAGTATGTAAGGCTTCTGACAGGCACGTTGTGCACCTGTATCTAATCAGAGGATCCTGATAGTGATCATGATCTCTAATAGTCTGGACTGAATAGGGAGAGATCTAGAGTGGTCCAACACAACTCTTTATATGTCCTGCCCGAACATTTATAACTCATAATAACTGCGGGGTCGCGAATGGCTAACTACTCAGTTCCTCTACTTACGACAACTGTAGGGCTAGTACCGGCTGAACATGCTTTTGAGCGATCGGACCCTAATCCTCCATAGGAAGTTTACTGACATCCTTATCCTGTCGGTAGCACTTTACTAACATTGTACTACTAGTCCGTTAGACCTTATCTTAGTCTACTCAGATCTTATATTACTTTTCTGGGCGATTCTTAACCTTATAGACAACTTTATATAGACCTAACCATTCCTGAAAAACTGTGGGTGATAGGAACTGGTTGGGGTACTGGCCCGGCCTCTAACTACTGATAAGGTCCCCTTCCTTAGGGTACCCACAGGTCTATTTGACCTGGATGACTGGGTTGGCTTCCTGGGCAACTTATATGATAACTGCTAAGCCCACTAAGATTGACTATCACTGTAGCTAATAGGGTGACAGGCTGTCACTCAGTTCACTAGATAGCCTTAGGTTGCTAACTCTAAAACATGGCCTTCCTATCTAAAGTTTTGGCCCTGGGGCATAGGGATACGCCAATGGCCTCTAGGCGTTCTTTCCTGACAATACAGATTCCAAACTGGTAGTTGAACCTCTAGCAGCACCCATGCGTCTCAACTTACTAGCTCAGGCTCGATAACTCTCACAAGCTCCTAAAATCTAGGCCTGGCAGCAAACATAGAATTCTACTAACACAATGAACTGGAGAATAGAAAATTTTCTATGATGCTTCTAGCGCGTGTCACACTTAACATGATCCTGTTCAACAAGGAATACTGCTATAAAATCCATATACATTTTCTAGCAGCTAACCAGAACTTATGTAACCGTAATCTACGGATAATAGCTTATCACAGTGTGTCTGATCTCTATGTACCAGCAATAGCTAATTACAACATGTCTAACCACAATCTAATGGTAGAAGCTATCTAAAACATATGAAATCATCATTTCTGTTCTGGAACATAAGTCGTAACACTGTACAACGAGTATACTTTTTGAGGGTTAAGCCTTACATAACTCGATTGTCGTTTCCTGAAAAACCGACGAGTTTCAACTTGTATTCGCTAGCTCTCTTCAGCTGTAACTGTTATACAGGGAGAAAGAGATGAATTCCAATACCGAATTCGGCCTAAAACAATAACATTTAATACCAATATTGACTAACCTCAACTTAACGAAACACGACCGAAAACGTATTATTTCCTAAGAGTTCAAAAGGGAGAAATGCTTACTTGAGTCCTGTGATCATATAGAAATTAGTTTGAAGCAGGGTTACTATTCGCTGAGCGAATTACACGAAAATAACTCCGTAGTAATATTCCCTGGGGGCTTAAACTTTGATACACAAAGTTAATTTGAATTTGGACGACATTTGGTAGCATAATCGGACGAAAAACGGATGAAAACCTCATTTATTACTCTCTCTAGCCGAAAGCAAATGTGGAAAATGAATTACAATTAAAGAGGGGCTATATATATATAAGTGAGGTCGGTGGCAGGGGTGTGCCTCGCGCCTCCCATTGAGGCTGCCACCCTAGCGCAGCGTGCCTCCCATTGAGGCAGCAGGCCTAGCGCCCCGCGCCTCTCATTGAAGCAGCAGTCCTGGCATCCCGTGCCTTTCAAAGTGCCAACAGGCCTGGCACCCCATGCTAGCCAGTGCACTGTTGGCTGACGCGTCGTGCTGGCCTTGTGCGTGCTGGTCTCGTCCGATCCCGCCTCTGAGGCTTTTTCCACACGCATCAAGCTCTTCTTACTCATCACCAATCTAGGGGTATGCTTACTAATCGTTAACATTTACAGGGTGTAACATATTTCCCCAACATGGTTTGTGAATCTACATGAACTATGCTGCTACTGTGGAAAGTATGTGCAAAAAAGTGAAGAAGGCATCCAAAATGCGTATCCTCACTAGAGTACAAGTTTGTGGAGTCCATGTTGATATCTCAGCGAATATTATCAATAGGATGTTTTATGAACCCAAATTTACACCTCTAGCCAGAACTACGGAGTTCGACTACAGAATTAGAGAGCGACATAACCAACATCCGTGGTTTACACAGGTCCTAACTGATGGTTAGCCCTTATGGTTGATGAATCCTAAGGAGAGGATCAATAAATGCTTATTGACATTTGCAGCAGAAATTTGGTTGGTAGGGGTGAGGCTCCGACTATTCCCTACCAGAGGAGACTATGCTTTGGGAGAGGAAAGGGCATTGTTAGTAGCTAGCCTAATGTTAGGGTTCTTATTAAATATGGGAGTTATTATAGTAGTAGAGATACACGGTAGGGCTACAAAATTCTCCACAGCACTGCCGGTCCCGTATTTGATAACCTAGTTATGCTGAGAGGCTCATGTCCCGATATTAGCTGGGATAGATGTTGAGACACCAGCAAGCAAAAGTATTATCTGGAGAAGTCCACAGATGAAACAAGGCATGACTTACTGCTTCATAGGTCAGTACCTGATTGTTTTGGACCCAGTCGGCAAAGTGAAGAGTGGCTGAGGAGACTACTGATACAGTTAGAGCAACCACAGGGATGGAGCTAGTCTGCCTTGCAGCTCCATTCCCCGCATCCACACCATCCACCTATGGTGCAGTTGCAGCAACACAAGGAGTGGAATTTATTGAGAAATCATCTGGTGCTCCACAGTCTTTCTAATAATATATTCACGCCAGCAAACTTTGCAAAGTTGGTCAGAAAAGTAGATAGACACGAGAAGCAAATGAATATTTTTGCTAAGCAACTGAGAACCTTTGTGAATAGAGCTATTACTACTGCATTGGCACCGTATGTGAACCTTTATGCTTGCATTGATGAAATGGAGGGATAGGTGAATGAGAGACTGAAAGACCTGACCATTCCAGACTTAGCAAAGCTTGCGGCCGAATCAAAAAAGGCCCAAGATGACATTCTTAAGTTGCAATAAGAGAGGTAGACCCAAGAGTTTCCAATTTCAATATTTTAGGATTCAGAGGAGGATGAGCCCTCCATTGATATGTTGGGCGGGCAGCCTAAAGTCGTAGACAAACGCCCTTAAAAGGGTGATGAGGATAAGGAAAAATCACAAAAGAAGAAGCACAGAAGAAGAAAACAGAAACGAGTGGATTTGCTTGAGGCTCAAAGATATCTATAGAAGAAGTGGATATGAGGATGGAGGAGATGCGAGCCTGTTTTGGTAGGGCTTCTTCTAATTCGGCACCCAAAGCCATTGAGCAGACTATTGGTGTTGCAGCTTCTTTAGAGTCACAGACTCTCCTCACCACTAGCACCACTATTGATATCCCTAGTGCTAGTTTTTAATTTTGGATATATGCATTGGGGACAATGCAAAACTTTTTTGATGGGGGGTGGGGTACCTATAAGTTTGTGACATCACCTGAGGGTTTTTACTGTCGTGTTTTTTTAGTTGTGCTATCTAGTAGAACCGTCATGTTTATATTATTTTTGTGTTGTTTTGTGGTTATGTTTATGAAAGAAAATTAGGTAAACTTAGAGCTGTTGTTGGCAATAATCTCTTTTGACTGAATTGTTGGAAAATGGAGACTCATACAAACTTTGATGTGGCATGTGTGTATCTTTCTAACATATTGACCATGTTGGATCTGTGCATGACATTAGGTGTATATAGATGTAGTAATTGTGCTTAAGATAAAGCATATTTTGATAATTAGTAGTTGACAGTGCAATCTTGTGCCAAGTGTGTGTGAGCTAATTTGCTACTGCTCTTACCTTGTGCATACATCTAGAACTTTCCTTGTTTATCTTGCTAAGATCGTAGGATAACTAATTAGGAAAGGATTATAGGCCATTTTTGTGGTCAGTCCACTGAGCCTATATGACTAACCAAACAATGCTAATAATCCCTTGATCCCAGATTTTGAGCCTAATTGACCCATTCATTTCATTAGTCTATTTACCTTCCCCTCTTTTTTTATTTTTATTATAGTGAACCTATTTTGGCCCTGGTCCCTCCTTAGATATTGTGTATCTCATCTCAGAAAATTGCCTAAGTTGAGCATGACTACAGTAAGGGTGCATAAAAAGGTTGGGTGTAAAATGTAGAAGCTGATAGTTGAAAAGAAGCGGGGTGGTGTGGTTGAAAAATAAAAAGAAAAGAAAAGAAAAACAAAAGTGAAGATAAAAAGGAAAAAGAAAAGAAAAAATATAGTGGCATCTCGAAGAGGAAAAAGAGAATCAAAGTGAAAACAACATCACTAAATTGAAAAGAAAAATGAATAAAAGAGAATAATGGAGAGAAAATAGGAGTGGAGCAAAAAGGAATAGTGTAGTGACAAGGAGGGTTAAGTCACTTTAACCATATGTACCATACCCGTCCCCAAACCTACATTACAAGCCAAGAAAGTCCTATAGTGATCCTAGTCAAGTGTCCAAAAAATCTGAAGCAGTAGTAATAAAGGCAAGCTTATGGTATTGTATGTTCATTGTTAGAATGTTTTGTGAGAGTGAGTGTTTTGTTCTAGTCCCCATGTAAATAACTTTATATGTGAGTTGGGACTTCTTTATGGTGAGGGCACTAGAAAAGAACTATTAATTTCTAGTAATTAGGATAACTGTTTTAGTGTATGCAAAAGTGTTATGTTGATATCGTAATATCATCCTTAGATCCTCATGAGTCAATGTGTTGAATGATTGTCATATGTACACAGTTGAAAAGGGAGTTGTAATTATGTATGTTTTAAAGCTTAATGATTGTTATAGTTTATCCTAAATTTCTTTTACTTTAATGTTGTGTTTTATGGGTTGCTTGAGGACAAATAAACATTCTAAGTTGAAGGTGTTGATGTGGCGGTATTTAACGGCATATTTGATGCTGTTAACCAGAATAAATGCAAGTTCTTAAGCAATTTTTGTTAGATTTGATTGTGTTTGTATTGAATGTATAGAAAAATATTTGCAGGCTAAAGATGATATGAAAAAGGCTTAGAAGGTCAAATTGACGCCCATTACTGACTATTTGTCAACCTTGTGACGGCTCGTCAACTTCAACGTTGGGCTTAAGCAAATCCTCTTCTTATGCAATGGAAAGCGAAAATTAATCTGACAGCTTATCAACCTGGTGACGGATCGTCAATACCACATTCAAGCCTAAACAACAGCTGAACAAGAAGATAGAGTTCAAAGGACCATAGTGATAGGCCATTAACTAGATAATGAGCCATTATTATTCGCGTCATTGTGCATATAAGGGTGGACGCTGGATAAGAGTGACGGCCTAAATACGGAACGTCACCTTATTGACGGGGCGTCTGACGAAAAGTGGGGTTTCAATTTTAAAGTGTAATTTTGAATTATCCTAGGCAATAAATAACAGCTACTAGGTCTATTTTCAGTATTAGACTTTTGGAGAGAAAAACATCATCTATCAGACATTACTTTTGAATTCTTAAAGAGAGTTATCATTGTTCTTGGAATTCAAATCAAGGGTTTATATTTCTTTTGTAAGTTGAATATTTTATTATGAATATAATTACTTTTGTGATTTCATTTATCATGTATGGCTAAATTTCACTATTAGAGTTTATATGACCCATCATAGATTAGCACAGATATGGTGATTAACGTTTGGATTAGTGTAGTGTAAGCGTATGTATTGTCATTTCTTTCATATTGTATGATCTCTAATGATTGCAAATATTAGACTAATGCCTAGGTTTAACTTTCTTGAGGAAAATGTATAAAACTTGAAAAAAAGAGTGATAATAAGAATTCAAGATTTTAACCCTTGTCTAATAATTAATGTTGTAGTAAGATTGATTAACTTAGATTAACTATTGAAGTTCTTTATTCATCACCCTTAGTTTGAGAATATAAGAGCGATATCTATCTAAATAGGTTGAGAAACATTTGGATAGATTAATTAAATCGATAGGCTGCATATGTAGTATTAAACGAATCTACAATAGTTAATCACGAACTGTCGTTAAGAAATCATGGTCACCAAAATCCTAGTTTAATCTCTTCTTGGATTTAATAGTACTCAATTATAGCGGTGTCTCTTGTTTTTGGCTGATAGTGAAACATAACCAATTTTTTCAAACCCCAATTTTCACAAAAATAACAGACTAAAAGTAGTTAATCACATAAGACTTAGGTTTCACCTTATTTCCTGTAGGATTCGACTCCAATCTTGTTGGGTTCTATATTTAACAATGACTGCATTTTATTTCTTAATACAGAGATGTAATTTGGGTGTATCAGCACTCTCAAATTGATTGATGAATGGTGACCTTTGAAAATTTTAAACATTTTTTACTCTATGGGAGGGTTTGCGAGTCAAATCTGTTATTGATTTTGGATCTTTGATAACAATTGGCTATGGAATCATTATTTTAGTCTAACCCTTCTGTTAATTAACAACATCATCAAACAATAGCATCACTTGTGAGTCAATTCGAATACTATAATCACTTGTGTCAAATGTAGCCCCTCCTGTTATAATTATATTTAAATTATAATATATTTTTTGAATGAGTTACAATAAATAAAATACATGATTTTTACATTGATACCTTTTTCTAACAATGTATTAGAATCATATAAATTGCATTCATCGTCATCTTTTTTATCTTCATGGAGATCATAATTAGATAGAATGTCATTATGTAAATGCTCAATGAGAGGGTCAGACGCACGAATGAAGTCACCATCACTCTCTCAAACAACTTTCTTATATCTACTAACCTATACCATAATATACAATATAATCAGTTAAATAATAGTAGTAAGAATTAAAATCCAATAAAAAATAATATAAATTAATTGTTTATCAAATATACCTCATGATTCATGAATCTGTTTACCCTTTGAACTAGTGGACCAACTTCACAAATATAAATCTGTTTAAATAAAAAAGTTATAATAAAAAAATTAAAACTAGTAATAATAAAAAATTTTATTCAAAATTTTATTTACAAATAAATTTAAATGATAAAATTTCAAAGTTGACCATGCCATCTATTTGTTAAAATCAAATTTTCATGATTTTATATTTAAAAATATATATATATACTATTAAAGATTTTATTTGATTACAATATTTGAAAGATCTGCAATAAATAATGTATACCTTCAAATAATTTTACCTCATTCATTGTATTATTAGCTAACTTTTGTAGAATCTCCTTAATGTATTCCTTGAACAATAAAAAGTCATTGCTAAACTGTGCAAGTAGTTAACAAAAGAGCAAGAACATAAGTATACATGTGCTATAAAAATAAATTAATAAATATATATAAGTCAATCATTATTACCTTGTCAAAATTACTATTCAAGACAAACCATGAAAGTCTTATTTTAAATGTATACTTGAGCTCTCATGTTGATGTTTGTCGTATTTTGAAGTGGGTGAGGTAGACATATTTTATCTAACTTCGCAAATAATTTTTTCACAAATTTCTTCATTTAAGCTAGTTCTTTTTCAAGATATATCAAGAAGATGCATTTATTACACACACTATAATTTGTTGAATAAGAAATATATAACTAAAAAAGACGCCTGAAAAAAAATAAATCTTACCTCTTCAATTTTAATTCTCATTTCAATATCTTTGGGACTTTTCTTCATTAATTTCTTCCCGCGTCTAAACTTTTTCTCAAAATGAATTTATAGATTTTCTTCTACAACATGAGAGTCATTGGTTTCATATTCAGGAAGCTTATAGGTTATCAATTCGTCACTTGTAGGAAAAATATTTGTAAACACCTTATAAATATTTTTTTAAAAAAAAATAAATAGATTTAATGGTAAGCTAATCATCTCATATTTATAGAATATAGGAAAAAATAAAAAATATATTTTCTTATTTATTATCTTGTCAACAAAATTGCTGAATATTGTCTGGCATAGAAAACAGTGGATAGCCTTGCATTGATCACTTTCCAGTTTAATATTTGTGGAATATGATTATAAAGACAAAATGCAGTGTTTGATTTAAGAACCGAACAACATTATATAACCAGGTCTACAATGTTAAGGATAACCCAACAAATCTATGAATTCTTTTAACCAAAAAATATTTTATTTCTAATAGAGTTGATCGAGTCTTCAAAGACAATATTTTCTAATGGAAAAGACCTGTATTCACTACTCTCAACCGGGTAGAAGTGATGATCACTTATAAAGACTCAATTTTTGATGGCAGATAATAAGAAAGTGTAAATAAAATAAAGAACAATAATCTTTATCGCATCTTTATCAGAATTCCACCCTTTCTCAGTAAAAAATGCAATAAGTTCATCCTTATCTACTTTCTTTTTATTAGGAAAACATGTTAAACTTAAGTCTGTTTGACACTTCATAAAATTCTTCACCATCAACCTCTCCAACACAAAGCAATCCAGTCAATATTACGAACTCTTTCAATATTAAAACATAACCTACTGCCATTTATGTCAACATAAAATTTCTCATGGTGGTGATGAACAACCTCATTTTTCATAAGGTAACATATCAATTAATTTTTAACATGAACTATTGACATTTGAAGGAAGTACCCAAAAATTATTTCTAAACATTTAAGTTGAACATTATTAAATGTTGTTTTTAATGCATCAACTACACCTATATTGGCATGATAACTATGTCAGAAACTTGAGAAATTTTTGTCCTTTGGTACATAATTACCCCACTCCTATATAATAAAATCCAACTTAATATTCAACAAAATATGTCAAGTATAATAAATATCAAAATTCAAGAGACATATATAACTTTTAAGAGGAACATAAATATAATCAAACTCAAAATAAACAAGACTTATAACCAAAACACAGTATTTATATAGTATATACATATAACAGTTGTTATAACTATGTATACAACCGTGTTGTGTACAAAGTATATGTATACAACACTTTCAATAAATAAGCATATGTATATATATTAACAATTGTATACATTAATGATTACAAATATAACAACAGTGTCACGATCTAGGTGGCTGTTATTGGCACCCACACGAACACTCCGGTGGTGAACTCTCATTTTCCCATCTACCCACTTATTTATTCATGCATTTTAATTAAAAGACATACTTATAAGAGGAATAGTGGAAGTATTAAATGAATAAATATAAAATCAAATCCATATGGAAACTAACTATTACAATCCCCAAGAATTGAAAGTCCAAACATAGGACTCTAACTTAAACAATATCTAAGAGTAGTGGAAAGAAATAAAACAAAACAATATCCAATGTCTGAAAACAAAGACATATGCAAAGGAGGATCTGCGGTAGCCTGGATAGAATTTAGATCATCCTCAAATCGGATATCAACGTCAAACTAGAGATGCAAATAGGTTGAACTTCCTGGATCACAGTCTACATTCAATAAAAAAAAGGTGTAAGAGTAGCATCAGTAAAATCAATATGTACTAGTAGGCATCATAAGCTGATCTTAATTAACAATAAATATATATCATAATTAAATAAATAACTCTGCATATGAAATAGACAGCAAACATGCAATTTGTCATTCAATGAAATCAGTCCTCGAGCCCAGGTTGGCACGCACACTATTTATGCCTCGATACAATAGTAACTTGACCACTGTTGCAGTCTAGCTGCAGTAAAAATGATGTCGCTGCAGCGGTACTGCTCTAGGTAATAGCTCGACTATCGCTGATATTAATTTTTCAATAGTTTACAAAAATTATTCACCAAAATAGAATATTCATACACCAAGTCTAATATCATTAAGCAACCAAACACATAATAATTCTCAATAATTAATTCATCAACTCTTCACAGGTTTACTGCATAAACAAGACACAATTAATATAATACTTTTGTGTGCACACAAAACCACATAGGTAAATAATCCTATCACATAAGTTCTCATCTATGAACTATCCTGGTCTCACATGGACGCCCTATCAGTCTCGTATAATCTGATGTATGTATACACGTCTCTATCACATTCTATACAAACATGTCAAAGGGTCTTATGTTTGCCTTTCCGGTCATGGCCAGCAAGGGATTCTATAAATTCATATACTATACCGACGTGGTATCTGTTCCCACTCATCTACTCATCAGGGCATGGCCAAAGTTTAGCTTTATCTAGTTCTCGATATTAGGAGAGACCTCCGATACCCCAATATGCTCAGTGCAGTAAGAGTCATCGAGGGCAGTGTCATTTAGGTCAGGATGTATGTTATCATCAGGACAGCATAGCCACTATATTTGGTGGTGTCCAATGAGGACTAGGGGTGATACCACACAAACGACCGGTTCAGCAGCAACATCATCACCCTTAGTTTGACCTCTCAGACCTAGTTCTCAGCGTATAGAAAGTCGTGGTAAGGGTAAGAAGGGAGAAGCTTCTGGTTCAGGATAGTGCATAATCGTTTTTATGCTCTAGGTGGTAGCAGGACCAAGAGTCATCGCCTGATGTAGTTACAGGTACTTTAATTATATTATCCTATGTTATTTATGCTTTGATTGATCTAGGCTCTACTTTTTCTTATGTTACTCCTCTGATAGCGAGTTAGTTTGAGATAGCTCCTAAATTGTTAGCTAAGCGGTTTGTTGTATTTACGCCAATTGATAAATCTGTGTAAGATGAAAGAGTGTACCATGGTTGTACAGTTCGAGTATGTGATAGATCTACATTAACTGATATAGTTGAGCTTGGAATGGTGTATTTTGATGTTATCATGGGCATGGATTGGTTAGCAGCATGTTACACTAATGTTGATTGCAGAGCAATGATTGTCAGATTCAAATTTTCGAACTAGCCAGTCCTAAAATGAAAGGGTAATGCCACTACACCTAAAGGTAAGTTTATTTAATACCTTAAGGCCCAAAAGATGGTGTCCAAAGGTTGTATTTCTCACTTAGTTTGAGTCAGATACTTGACCACCGAGCCGGTGACTTTCCAATCAGTCATAGTGGTAAATGAGTTTTCAGTAATTTTCCCAGAGGACTTACCTAGAGTTCCTACCGAGAGGGAGATGGAATTTTCCATTTATCTACTTCCAAGTACTCAGCCCATATTGATCCCTCCTTATAGGATGGCTCCAACAGAGCTAAGGGAGTTGAAGGAGCAGTTGTTTCTTGAGAAGGGATTCATTCAGCCTAGTGTATCGCCTTTGGGTGCACCAGTGCTCTTTTTACGAAAGAAAGATAGGTCATTAAGAATGTATATTGACTATAGGAAGTTAAATAAAGTGACCATTAAGAATAAGTATCTACTTTCCAGAATTAATGACTTATGTGATCAGTTATAGGGCGCCAGATACTTTTTGAAGATTGACTTGAGGTCTGGGTACCACCAATTGTGGGTTAGGGAAGTTGATACTGTAATACCTCAAAAATCTCTAAGATCAAATCCGAGGGTGTAATCTGAGATAACAGGACTCGTCTAGTGACTCGTGAAGTGCTGCACGAGTCATGAAGTGACTCGTGATGTGAGTGGCAGACTAGTGAAGAGTCGTAGCCAGGGGGTGACCACGGATGAATCCACGAGTCATGGTGTAACCTCATGACTCGTGAAGTAAGTCATTATCAGGATGGCAATTTGAGGGTTTGGAATTCCAGTATACCTCATGAGTGGACCCCATAAGTCGTCCACTGTCTCACAACTCGTGATGTCCCTCATGAGGACTGGTAGAGTCTATTTTTCAGTAATTTTAGTAAGGGTGTTTTTGTAACTCTAAGCTCCTACACCCTAAACTACGTCAATTTAAGCTCTATTAGGAGGGTTTTAAGAGTGTTTAGCCTATACTAAGTCATTATCTCCCATGCATGCAAGATTAGAGGGTTCTATTGAAGATCAAGCTTGAGAATTCTCCTAGTTCTTCCCCAAATCTCTTGGGATTTTAAGGAAAGGTGTAGAATCAGATTACCCACCTATGTAGGGTCATAAATGAGAGTTTTCCTTCACTCTCATGCCCAAATCCCATCTCAAGTTCATGATTTCAAGTGAATGATTCTATGAGGTCTTAGCCCAATTTATGAAATTCTCTATGTTTAATTCATGGGTCAATTCCCTTTATGATTCAAATGATGTTTTAATATTCATGAGTAGTTTTTATGTGAGAATTGATTACAAATTCACGATTTCAAGTTTTAGAAGAATTTTTCCCAATCATGCATGTTTCATGAAAAGTCAAGTTTATGATCTATGTTTTCTAGTATGATGAGATGCCTAGCATGAAATAATATTCATGTTTTATCCATATATGAATCCATGATTTTTAGTATCAAGTCTATTTTAAATATGTTAAATTTTAGGCAAGCCCGCATGATTCAAGTATGTCTTCATGATTTAGTTCAGTTTATGATATTAGCTTACCACATGATTTTGGAGTCGATACTCCCACTTTAAGTTTGTAGTATGGTTTGAGCCAAGGCTCCCTATATTCAGATTTCAGACTATACATGATATTACATTATCAGCTTCATTGATAAATGATGGATTCAGCTTCGTTGAAAAACAATGGAGAGTAATTGCATATTTTTGGGAGTAGTGTCTAGCACCGAGTAGGCTAGGTGTTCAGGAAAAGCCCGAGTCTCAGAACTACATGCCAATGTAGGATTTATTCAGTTAATTTGGGACCTCCCTTGTGAGATTTCCCTACCCCACATGGGTCTTCATCTTGATATCGATATCATGGTAGCCCCCTTATCCCTGAAAAGTCTCTGGATGGCTCTGCGCACTTGAGTGTAATAGTTAGGATCACGTAATCTGTATCGTGATACTGTCAGTTATATGGCGAGTCTCCCATTGTTCCTCATGATTTCAGTTATGCTTGTTCATCAATTATGATAATATGTTTTCAGTTGGTTTGACCCAATGATTAGTTTATCAGTTTTACTTATGAATAACAGTTTCATCTTTGTGTCACTCAATTCAGTTATGAAATTCAATATTTGTTTAGTCATGTTTCCAAATATCAGCATGCGGTCCTTACTCTCTGAATCTTATATTGATATGATTTATATTATGCATGTTTTTAGTTTATATTTAGCTATTTTACATATCTTGCATACTCAGTACATTCCAAGTACTAACCACATACTCTATGTTATATTGTTTCATGATATAGGCTCAGACATTTAGATTCAATCTCGCCGCTAGCTAGTTTCAAGAGTTTAGTCCAGACAGCTATTGGTGAGTCCTCATCGTTCGAGGACCTTCAAATAGTTGAGTTATTGTCATTCTCAGTTTCAGATTTCTAGTAAGCTAGTTGGGGGTGTGTTTCCATCAGCTCGTCAGTATGTTAGAGGCTTTTCAGACATAGTTTGTATATCCAGCTTCAAATCTAGTGTTTTGAGATTTTTGTTGTTTCAACGTTTTACTATTCGGACTTCCACTATTTCAGAATATAGTTTTTCACTTTATGTATGTTGAGCTTTAGCTTTCATGTTCATTCCATGAGTTGACTTGGAGCCATTTATTATTTTAAATTTCGTGTCTTGATCCGGGCCTATGTTTAGGTCATGATAGATATCCATAAGACTGCCTTCAAAATCAGATACAATCATTGAGCTCTTGGTGATGTCAGTTGGGATTATTAATGCCCCAACAACTTTTATGGACTTGATGAATAGGGTGTTTAGGCCCTTCCCAGATATATTTGTGATTGTCTTTATTGATGACATCCTGATTTATTCACTATCAGGGGCCGAGCATACATATCACCTGAGAGCCATGTTACAGACTCTCTAGGAGCACAGGTTGTATGCTAAATTTTCTAAATGTGTATTTTGTCTAACATCTGTGTCTTTCCTTGGTCATGTAATTACATCTAAAGGTATAAGAGTGGATAGTAGAGGCAGTAAAGAATTGGCCCAGATCCTTGAATCCTACAGAGGTCTATAGCTTTTTAGGTTTGACAAACTATCATAGATTTGTAGAAGGTTTTTCTACTATCTCCACGCTATTGACAAAGTTGACTCATAAAGTAGCTAAGTTCCAGTGGTCATAGGCGTGTGAGTGTAGTTTTCAAGAATTAAAAGATAGGTTGACTTCAGCACCTATCTTGCCTTTTCCAGAAGGTATAGAGGATGATGTGATTTAATGTGATGCTTCTAGGATTGTCTTAGGCTGTGTTTTGATGCAACATGGCAAAGTCATTGCCTATACTTCGAGGCAGTTGAGGAAGCACGAGTAGAATTACCCTACCCATGATCTAGATTTGGTAGCGGTGGTGTTTGTGCTAATGATCTTGGGCATATTTACATGTCCAAGTGCTATTTTATAACTCTAGTTTAGTCATGTTTGTTAATTTACTTAATTACTTTCTCATGTAAATTTATACATATGTGTGCATGAACTAACCAAAGTGATTAGCACATATTCATAGGTGAATTATGCTTAGGAAAGGCTGAATATGATAATGCACAAGCAAGGAGGAACTTTGGATTGAGTTGGGATGACAACTGCACAAAATGGCATGAAGAATAGCCTGTTGCACTACCTAGCATGCCACGCCGATTGACCTTCACGACAGGCGTCGTGTCATGCCTGTGCATGTGCGCGCTGGGCACTGTGCTATGCGAGGGTATGCGTGCGCACAAGAGCAAGGCAGCGGCAGCAGTAGCACGTGATGGCGTCGTGCCATGTCGTCCAGCATGCACGATGGATATGGTGCCATGCCAGGCGACGCCCATGCCATGGCCACAATCCATTGTGCATTCGCGACAGGTCCGTGCCAAGCTGCTTGAGCTGCGCAATGGGCAGCGTGTCATGGAGCCATTTTGGGCACGACCAAATTTTACAAATTTTCACTTATTATAAATTGAACCCTTAGCTTCTAAAGTCATGATCACGAAATATTTTTGGGAAAGTAGAGAGGAGCGAAGGGAGAAACGAGGAACTTCACCTAGGGTTCGAATTCTTTACTTCTCTTTTATCCATTCTTGTAAATACTTTAATTCAAAGATGTTTTTGAATCATTGTATGAACATGAGTGGTTAAAACCCTTCTTCTAGGGTGGAGGCAACATGACATGATTTTATTTGCGTAATTTCAACTTTGGATGGAGGTCTCATTGTTGTTTTGTCTTGCATTCTTATTAATTATCATTTTTGATGCTTTATCACCACTGAAATACGCTTGTTAAGCTTAGGCAAAAGCTCAAAAGAGTAACCCTAAGTTAGAACTAAAGAATGAAGGGAGCAAGTTCTTGTCTTCAAGATAGGATTCACGGTTAGGATAGCAATTATACCTAATTCGCCTTGCTTGGTTAATAAAAACGGGAAGATAGCTAGATACTTAAGATTAAATTGCCACATCACCGCTCTCAGACGTAGTTCTGATGTTAATTCTAGGTTAAATGATTAGAGGTACGAAAGTCCATCATCAAGGGCATAAACCCTGTAAACCACATCCATACTGTTAATCGATCATGAATTAGGACGTCACATCACCGCTCAATGATATAGGTGTGAGACTAGTTTGTTATGTTTAAAAGTTCGAAAGACCATGTGATCTTGGGCAAATTTATATGCCCAAGTGATATTCAAAAGTACCATTTTAGCCTTGTTTATCTATCAATGTGTATACATTCTCATGTAATTGGTAATAAAATGTGAATTTATACTAACCAACATGATTAGCATTGTTTTGTAGGTAAAATGTAATTTTCGGGAAGCTAAAATACATGTTGGAGGATATCGGGGTTGGACTTGGATGCGAGCACGGGACAAGACATTGGACAACATGAATTAAAGGGGCTCCGCGATGGAGCTGTGTCACACTGCCATAGCGGATGCCTTCTGCCTAGATAGGGAAATTTCGCTCAAATTCCAGAAAGGGTACGCGATAGGTCCGTGGCACGGTGGCTTGGCTCCGCGTTGCACGCCGTGCCACGTTGGGCTTTAATTCCTGGACCCCCAGTTCCAGTGAGGGTCCGCATCCGTAGCGTGTCACGGAGGCAGTGCTCCGCGATGCACTCCGTGACACGTTGCTCGTTATTCCAGGAAAAATTCCCACCAGTATAAATAGAACACTTAGGTTCATTTTTCAATATTCTGACTTGGTGGAGCAAGAACGTGAGTTACAGGCAGTTGAGGGGACGAAATTCTCAGGGTTTTTCTCTCTTTCCTTCTTCTTTAATTCAATTGCTTGTATGTTTAACACTCATTTAACGATGTTTAATCCACAAATGAGTGGCTAAATCCTCTTCTTGCTGACGTTATGAACAATTGTGATGAAATGTGATCATTGATTCTTTGGTTTTTCATCTTTTTTTCCATGTTGTTCTATTAATTCTTGTTCTTACTGCATTAATATGTGGCCTACGTTAATGTATATCTAAAAAGTCTGGTTTCACTCGAGAGAGCAAGAAATTGGAAAGTTGTGAATTAATAGGATATGATCTTTACTTGATTTGAGAAAATTGGGAATTGATTTACTTTCAGGATAGAAATATACCTAAAAGTCGTATTAGTCAATTTAGGAACCGGGTTTGTATGGCTAGAACATGAATTGCATTTAATCACAGAAATGTAGGTGGATGGTTCATGATTCTTAAGTGAGGTTAAATACGAGAGTTTTAATATCTTGGCAATAGTTCTTGGCTAGCAACTGGAGGAAAAGATTAACCAAATTATGATGATAATTAATTTCATTGCATGTTCGTTTAACCTCAGCATGCTCTCATTCATAGTTCAGACTCAAAGTAGATAATTGTTTTAGCTTTAGCATAGAAATTATAAAACAAAATATCAAACTCTTGGTTACACTGTTGTCTGCATTTTTAGAATTAAAATATAGTATACTTGAGCAAATTGCACGTCATCCCAGTCCCTGTGGGATCGATACTTGGCTTACTAAAGCCACTTTACTACTTGTTCGACCACGTGCACTTGCGTGTCATTTTATATACCCCACAAATCATGCGAACAAGTTTTTGGCGCCGTTGTCGGGGACTTGGCAATTGGTGAATTTGTTTTAAGTGTTAATTTACTATATTTTTATTTTCTTAGTGTTGACAACTTGGTCTTAGCCTGTATTTTGCAGACTTAATTTCTGTTGAACACTGGCAAGAGACAAGGAGCTGGTGGAATAGTATATAGAGCCAGAAAAGATATTTCACAGTAAACGGAGAGAAGCTCTACAAAGAAAGCTGCAGTTGCTCAGACAGACGATCATGGAGCAACAACAGAATCCACCGGTAGTAGGGGAAGTGTTAGTGCCCGAAGAAGTAGCAGCTCGACCGGTTCACGAGGTGGCAATCCCACATGCTAATAATGTCACATCTAGCATCCGCAAACCTGATCCAGGAGGGAGGTTTGAACTTAAGCAGAATATGGTGCAATTGCTGCACACTAGCGGGCAGTTTACCGGTCTCCCTCATGAAGATCCACAGCAGCATCACCAAAATTTTTTGGAGATAAGTGACACTTACATCCCCGCTGGAGTGTCATCAGATTATGTCCAGCTTACATTGTTCACATTCTCACTATTGGGAGAAGCCAAGAGGTGGTTGAAAGCTGAGCCACCGAATTCTATTTCTACATGGGATGATCTTGCAAGGAAATTCTTGATATGGTTTTTTCCCTCCGGTAAAACAGCAAGACTTAGAAGTCAAATTCTAAGTTTCAAACAGAGAGAGGGAGAGAATTTATATCAGGCCTGGGAGAGATTCAAGTCCATGTTGCGGGATTGTCCTCATCATCATCAGTCCAATGATGTGCTGGTGCACACTTTTATAAAGGGTTTGGAACCCCACACCAAAATATTGCTAGACTCGACAGCTGGAGGACAAGCGCTGGAGAAAACTTATGAGGAGTTGTATACCTTGTTGAACCGTATTTCGCAGGGCAATCCGGAATGGAATGATGATTCATCAAGAGGCGGGACAAGAAAAGTAGCAGGAGTGCTAGAAGTGGATGGGTTTACAGCTATTGCTGCACAGATAGCTGCATTGCAAAATCAACTTAACACCCACTTCAGCAACATGACAATGAACCAGCCTCAAGCCCCAGTTAATGCAGTACAACAAATGTGGTGTGAAGTGTGTGAAAGCAGTGAGCACTCAGCTGAGTGTTGTGGAGCCAATCCTGACTCGGTAAACTTTGTGGGAAATGTTCAAAGGAACCACCAACAGTATGGTAATAGCTACAATTCCAATTGGAGGAATCACCCTAATTTCTCATGGGGTAGCAACAACCATTAGGGGCAAAGTTCGGGTCAGGGTGTGCAAAGGAACCAAGGAGGGTAGTAGAATTATCAAGCACAATTCAGAAACAACAATGCACCTCCTCCACCACCATCACCTAGCATTGAGGAAATGTTCAGGACCATGATAGCTAACCAAGCTCAATTGCAGGCTGACTATGTGAAATTGGCAGCCGAAGTGAAAAACAACCAGTTAGCTACCAAGGCACTTGAATATCAATTTGGGCAATTTGCTGGAGCCCAAAACACAAGGCCTAGAAGAGGACTTCCGAGCGACACGGATCCCAATCCCAAGCAGGTAAATGCAGTGACCACAAGGAGTGGTTTGCAGCTGAAAGAGGTGGAACCAGAAAGACCACCTCAACAGTCGGGAGCAGCAGAAGTTGAGAGGGAGCAAAGTACTGAAAGGGGGAAGACTAAGGAAGCTGAATCAGAAAGACCACCACCCTCGTTCCCTCAACGATTAAAGAAACACAAGGAGGAGGCGTGTTTCAAGAAATTCATGGAGGTGCTGAAACAGGTACATATTAACTTACCTCTTGTTGATGTTTTGCAGGGAGTGCCAAAATATGCTAAGTATATAAAGGACATCGTGGCAAACAAAAGTCGGTTGACTGAGTATGCTACGGTGGCTCTAACGGAGGAGTGCACTTCCCAGATTCAAAAATAGACTGCCCACAAAGCTCAAAGACCCTGGGAGCTTTACTATCCAAATTACTATTGCCCAGAGCATCCGAGCTTGTGGATTGTGTGATTTGGGAGCGAGCATAAATTTGATGCCTTCATCGGTATTCAGAAAGTTGGGTCTAGGGAGTCCTAGACCCACAACAGTAATCTTGCAATTGGCGGATCGATCCTTAGCCAGACCTGATGGCATTGTGGAGGACGTTCTGGTGCAAGTTGGCTCCCTAGTTTTCCCGATAGATTTTATCGTGCTGGATTTTGAACCAGACGCGGAAGTCCCATTTATTTTGGGACGTCCCTTCTTGGCGACCGGGAAAGCACTAATTGACGTAGCTGCGGGGCAGCTAACAATGCAAGCACACGACAAAATAGAGGTATTTGATGTGTTTAAAGCCATGAAGATGCCAGCTATACATGAGGAGCTTTCAGCAATCAGTGTGGTTGAACATGAAAAAATTCGTCAGATTGTTGAATCTCAAGACCCATTGGAAAGAGTGTTGATGCACTCCGATCATTTTGGAGATAGAGAGGCTTATGGAATGGTCCAAATGTTGAATGAAGCACAAAATCATCCTAGGAGACAGGAATTTCAATCATTGATGAGGTCTCTAGAACCTTTGCCGAAACCATCCGTTGAGGAGGCACCAAAGCTGGAGTTGAAAGAATTGCCTCCCCATTTAAAATATATCTTTTTGGGGGGAGGATGAGACGTTACCAGTCATCATCTATGCAGACTTGACGGAGGCACAGGAGAAGGAAGCATTGGGTGTCCTCAGAAAGAGGAAGAAAGCAATGGGTTGGCAAATGTCAGACATTCAGGGTATCAATCCAGCTTTTTGCACACACAGGATATTCATGGAGATAGGAGCCAAACCAACCGTTCAGCCGCAACGGAGAATAAATCCAGCAATGAAGGATGTGGTGAGGAAAGAAATAATCAAGTGGCTTGATGCAGGTGTGGTCTACCCGATTTCAGATAGTGAATGGGTCAGCCCCGTTCAGTGTGTTCCAAAGAAAGGGGGGATGACTGTGGTCACCAATGAGAAAAATGAGTTGATTCCTACCCGAACCGTCACAGGCTGGCGGATTTGCATGGATTACAGGAAGCTTAATGAAGCCACGAGGAAAGATCATTACCCCATCCCGTTTATTGATCAAATATTGGATAGGTTAGCGGGACAGGAATATTATTGTTTCCTTGATGGGTACTCTGGTTATAACCAAATAGCCATAGCTCTGGAGGATCAAGAGAAGACTACTTTTACCTGTCCTTATGGGACATATGCTTTCAGGCGAATGTTGTTTGGGTTATGCAATGCGCCCGCCACATTCCAGAGATGCATGATGGCTATTTTCCATGACATGGTGGAGGATTTCGTTGAGGTATTTATGGATGATTTTTCTATTTTCGGTAATTCTTTTGCTAATTGTTTGTAGAATCTTGACAGGGTGCTGGCTTGCTGTGAGGAATCCAACCTTGTACTAAACTGGGAGAAATGCCACTTCTTAGTGAAGGAGGGTATTGTCCTTGGCCACAAAGTGTCTCGAAAGGGGTTGGAAGTCGATCGTGCGAAGATCGAGGTTATTGAAAAGTTACCACCACCTGTGTCAGTAAAAGGTGTGCGCAGTTTTCTTGGGCATGCAGGATTCTACAGACGATTCATCAGAAACTTTTCCAAAATTTCTAGACCACTATGCAGATTGCTAGAAAAAGAGGTAAAGTTTGAGTTGAATGATGAGTGTATTAAAGCATTCGAAGAGTTGAAGCAGAAATTGATAGAAGCACCTATCCTTACTTCTCCGGACTGGGAACAACCATTTGAGCTGATGTGTGATGCCAGTGATGTGGCTGTGGGAGCCGTATTGGGGCAAAGAAAAAATAGAATCTTTCATTCTATTCATTATGCAAGCAAAACACTGAATACGGCCCAAAGCAATTACATAGTCACAGAGAAGGAAATGCTAGCCTTGGTGTTTGCATTTGACAAATTCAGGTCCTATTTGGTGGGTTCGAAAGTTGTGGTGTACACCGACCATGCAGCGATTCGGTACCTATTCAACAAGAAGGATGCTAAGCCCAGGTTGATCAGATGAATCTTGTTGTTGCAGGAGTTCGACCTTGAGATCAAAGACAGAAAGGGGAGCGAGAAACAGGTAGCAGATCACCTATCATGATTGAAAAGTCGGTCGCATGTGATGGAAAGTGATAACATGAATGAAGAGTTCCCGGATGAGCAACTCTTGGTAGTTGGGGAAGCTGAAGTTCCCTGGTACGCAGACATAGTCAACTTGCTAGTGAGCGGAGTCTACCCACCTGAGGCAACAGACCAGCAGAGAAGGAAATTGAGGCATGATTGCCGGCACTTTGTTTGGGATGAACCATACTTATTTAAACAAGGACCAGATCAGGTAATGAGAAGATGCATCCCAGAGAGTCAGATTGCAGAGGTGTTGAGGGGATGTCATTCTTCATTATATGGGGGTCATCACGGAGGCGAGAGAACAGCACACAAGGTTCTACAGTCAGGTTTCTTTTGGCCGACACTGTTCAGAGACTCTATGGCATACGTCAAAATGTGTAATAGATGTCAGCGTACAGGAGCAATTGGCAGAAGACAAGAGATGCCGCTGCAGAATATACTGGAAGTTGAGCTCTTTGATGTATGGGGCATTGATTTCATGGGCCCATTCCTACCGTCGTTTGGTAATCGTTACATCTTGGTGGCCGTAGATTATGTATCAAAATGGGTGGAAGCAATAGCTTGTCCCAGGAATGACAACAAGGTGGTAACGAAGTTTGTGAAAAAACACATCCTCACCAGGTTCGGGACACCCCGAGCCATTATCAGCGATGGAGGGGCTCATTTTGCCAATGCAAGTTTCAAGAAATTACTAGCCAAGTATGGGGTGCGTCATAAAGTGGCGACAACATACCACCCCCAAACTAGTGGGCAAGTAGAGGTGTCAAATAGAGAAGTGAAGCAGATTCTCCAGAAAATGGTAAATACACAACGGAATGATTGGTCAAGCAAACTTGATGATGTGTTGTGGGCGTACAGAACTGCTTACAAGACACCGATTGGAACCTCACCATACCGACTGGTCTATGGCAACGTGTGTCATCTTCTGGTGGAGTTAGAGCACAGAGCCTTTTGGGCTGTCAGGAAGCTAAACATGGACTTATAGCTGGCGGGCAAGAAGAGACTAATGCAGCTCAGTGAACTCGAAGAGTTCCGCTGGCATGCCTATGAGAGTGCCAAGTACTACAAGGAAAGAACTAAAAGATGGCATGACAAGCTTGTGGTGCATCTCATTTTCGAGCCAGGACAGAAAGTCTTGCTCTTCAATTCAAGATTGAAGTTGTTTCCAGGAAAGCTGAGGTCTAAATGGTCGGGACCATTTGAAGTGGTGAGAATGACCCCGCACGGGGCGGTAGAGTTGTGGCAAGAAGATCGGAGTGTCACGTTCTTAGTAAATGGCCAGAGGTGTAGGCACTACTGGGGGGAGGTCGGTGATCGAGAGAAATCATCCATTACCCTAGAGGACAACTGAGCTGAACGACGTCAAGCCGCGACGGTAAATCAGGCGCTGCACGGGAGGCAACCCGTGAAATTTTTTTCTTTCTTTTTGTAAAGTGTAAATAGATTTTTCTTTTTCTTTTTCTTGATTTACTACAAAATTTTTCGTTTTAGTTTTTGTTTTATTTGTATTTAGAGTGAAACCTCTAATTCTAACCAATTTTGTATAGTGAGATGAATTTCAGGTCAAACGGAGGAAAATATGCACGAAATCGCAAAGGAAAAGTCGAGGTATGAAAATTAACAAAAAGTGGCAAAACAGTGAGCTGGGGTGATAGCTCCGTGTCACGGAGGTGGACCTCCGCGTTACCTCCGTTACACGTTGAGGTATAATCTGGATTTTTTAAAAATTTCCAGAACAGGCACGCGATGGCTCCGTGTCACAGAGGCAGTGCATCGAGATGCACTCCGTGACACGTTGCCGTGTATATCGCGACGGGTCACACCGGATCGCCGGGTGACCCGCACAATTTCCCTACTTTTTAACCCCGAAAAACCCCTTCCTTTCCTTATTTTTCAATTACTCCGCGACCAAAACCCCCCAAAACCCATCCCCCTTCAACGTGACACGGAGGAGGCTTAGAAAATCATCAAATTTGTGTAAATTCTTCAACTTCAAGGTATGTTCTTCGATTCGATCTCATTTCTTGTCGATTTTCTTCGATATTGAGCATGTGAAGTGAGCTAAATTGCCCTAAGTAGAAATTAATCATGAATTCAATTTAATTGTTGTTGATGAATGTTCGGAATGTCGTTATGATTGCTTGAGCTTGTCAATTGCATAAATTAATCGAATTTGCTTGATAATATCATTTCTAGGGCGTGTTTTTGAATTTGAAGTTGAAAAATGTAGTGAACTTGTGAATTTCATGCCGGGATGTACATGTTGAATGAGATGAGTCGATGTACTAATTGTTAGGATGTTAATAGAACGACGGATTCTCGGGTTAAGGGAATGTTGAAATTTGTAAGAATTTGGTTGGTTGTATAGGTTCGTGTAGATAATTTTTTGTTGTTGTTTTCGTTTCTTTGTTTTTCCTTGCTAAGTGCGATAGGTAAAATGTTAGCGATGGTAGTGATTGCGATTAGCTGTACGAAGTCTGAGTAGTACACAGAAGATATACCGTCGAATTCTTCGAACGCACTAAGCATGATTGTATAGTGGGTTATTGTGTGTAAATAAGTATAATCTTGCCGTATTGTTGTAACTGTAGCTAAGGACTAAGTGTGGGGTAAACTAGCTTAACCCGACCTTAGCCGAAGTTAATATCCGTTAGCTTAACATTGATCTTGTCTACTTGGGTTGACAGGTAAAATGGCAAGCAGGCAAGAGAAAGGGAAAGGCGCATCAACTTCGGGCATCGGAAGAAAGCGAATCAGACTGGGCACAGCAGTCCCAGCAGCACCAGTAGTTCCATGCAGCCAACGCCACCAATACGGAACAAGATGGGTGACTGATGAGGGGAAAAAGTGGTACGCAAAGCACAAAGAAAACAAATATTTCCCCGAGGAGCATATAGCACGGGAACCATTGGCACAGGAGTTCCCTAGGATGGTACATCGAATAGAGGCAGCTGGGCTCAATTTCATCTTTGAAGAGCCCAAGGAATGTAACTTACACCTGGTTCGAGAATTCTATGCCAACTGGAACCCGACTATCAGAAGTCACACCATCAAAATCAGAGGGCAAATAGTCACCTTGGAGCCCCACCACCTCAATGCCATCATAGGAGCGCGGGACACAGATGCCCACGTACTCCGACAGCTGAACATTACCCCACCGTATGCGGACATCAGACGCACATTGTGTGGGACTCGATCGACATCTAGATGGAGCAGACACAAAGAGAGGGGCTACCACCAGACTTTGCCCTATTCACAGATGAACAGGGAAGCCAGAATATGGCTGAAGATTATATGTTCCTGCCTCATCCTGGGGGTACATATGACAGATGTAACCCGGGATCGTGTATGCCTGGTGTACGCCCTGATGAAAGGGCTGGAGATCAACTATGGGGGCGGTAATTATCTCCGCCATGAAGAGAGCCCGATTGCATTAGGGGCACAGGTATGGCTTTGGTGGACTACTCACCACCTTCCTCAGGGGCCTAGATGTTGAGGAGGAGGCCCTTGACTATATCCCGCAGATGGAGCGGCGGGCCTTAGATGTTACTAAAACTAAGGCTCCCGACACCACCCACGGGCCAGTGCTTACACTTGGCGAGCGACATGCTCGTGATGATCAGTATATGGCTCGAATGTATGGGATGCAGATGCTCCAGCTGAGGATAGGCGGGAGGTCGGCGACAGAGGAGGAGTTATGGCAGCTCGAGCTAGACTACCCCTTCGGCAAAAACGCAAGGGCTCTATGCTGAGTGGGGCCAGCATTTGTAGAGCCCACGGATGATGACGTCCCCACAGACGAGGAGAAACATCGGGAGGACTCCGATGTGGAGTCCGATGAAGACGACGGGGGCGATTCAGACATGGGAGATGAAGCATCAGCACCCAACGAAGAAGTGGAATACTTTGACTGATCAGGGAGTTCCACCACCCGATTTTGTGCTATTTTAATTTTTGTGAACACTGGGGACAGTGTTCGGGCTAAGTGTGGGGTGGGAGTAGTTAGGTGTCGGGCTGTGATGTTTTGTATGTATGCTCTAATCTGTTGTTGTGCATGTGAAACTCTTGGTTAAAATAAAGACTATATCCCGGTGTGTGTGCAACAATCCCGGTACGTCAAGAAATGCCATGCCATGCTAGTGGCTATTATTGTGCCTGGTGTGTGTGCAAAAAGTGAGGTATTGTAAAGACACTTCACAATAATAGCCACTAGCATGGCATTTCTTGACGTACCCACCTTGATTGTATACCCTAGTCAGCCCGTTGAGCCTTTAGCCTATTATTTTTTTCTTTTGTCATAAAGTGTAAACCGAGCTTAATCCCTTTTTTTCATTAGCCGTAAAGTCTATACAAAACTCTTAAGCGCTTAAGAAGAGAAAATCATTTTCCTGAAGTGTCAAAGAGTGAGAATGGTGAAAAGAAAAAGAAAAGTAGAGTGAGGGAAGAAAAGAAAAGGTTGAAGGTGCACTTGCTATAAATAAACTATAATGAAGGTGCATGAATAATCTTTGTTGTTGTGTCAAGTGTGCTTAATACGATGGGCCAAACTAAAGAAAAACATCAAGAATGGGATGATGAAAAAATAAACAATGTCCATGAGTTGATGGGATGTGTTGAAAAGGCGCTTAAGGATGCTAGTGGCTATTATTGGCTAACCCAATATTTACTAGTTCCGTAGCTTCCATTACAACCAGTTAAAGTCCTACGTGATCTTACATCGCACTTCTTTATATTAGTGGAGTAATACACTAAGGGCAAGCTTATGGGTCATGACATGATGCATGTGAATTCTTTTGGGAGAGAGAGCGAAATTGTGTTTACATGTCCCTGCTTGAATTTTTGGGAGTTCATATGAGCAAAAAAGGGGGAGACTCTCTTCTGTTGTGAGGGCACATGCTTGAGGAGAGATTAATTTTCGTGTCGGATATCTTGATCAGCAGATTTGCATGAGTTTGCCAATATCGAGAGTCGATTCTTAAAGTCTAGGAGGTCTTGATGTATTGAAGGTCATTGCATTGATAGGACCATGCATGTTTTCTTGATGATTTGCTATATTGAATAATCGGTATGACCGTAGCCAAAATTGTCGAACCAAAGTAGCGAGGTTGGGATGTAAGAAGTGTAGGATTGTTGTTCGAGGACGAACAAGGATTTAAGTGTGGGGTAAGTGATCTTGGGCAAATTTATATGCCCAAGTGATACTCAAAAGTACCATTTTAGCCACGTTTATCTATCAATGTGTATACATTCTCATGTAATTGGTAATAAAATGTGAATTTATACTAACCAACATGATTAGCATTGTTTTGCAGGTAAAATGTAATTTCGGGAAGCTAAAATGCATGTTGGAGGATATCGGGGTTGGACTTGGATGCGAGCACGGGACAAGACATTGGACAGCATGAATTAAAGGGGCTCCACGATGGAGCCGTGTCACGCTGCCATCGCGGAGGCCTTCTGCCTAGATAGGGAAATTTCGCCCAAATTCCAAAAGGGGTACGCGATAGGTCCGTGGCACGGTGGCTTGGCTCCGCGTTGCACGCCGTGCCACGTTGGGCTTTAATTCCTGGACCCCCAGTTCCAGTGAAGGTCGGCGTCCGTAGCGTGTCACGGAGGCAGTGCTCCGCGATGCACTCCGTGACACATTGCTCGTTATTCCGGGAAAAATTCCCACCAGTATAAATAGAACACTTAGGTTCATTTTTCAATATTCTGACTTGGTGGAGCAAGAACGTGGGTTACAGGCAGTTGAGGGGATGAAATTCTCAGGGTTTTTCTCTCTTTCCTTCTTCTTTAATTCAATTTCTTGTATGTTTAACACTCATTTAACGATGTTTAATCCACAAATGAGTGGCTAAATCCTCTTCTTGCTGAGATTATGAACAATTGTGATGAAATGTGATCATTGATTCTTTGGTTTTTCATCTTTTCTTCCATGTTGATCTATTAATTCTTGTTCTTACTGCATTAATGTGTGGCCTACATTAATGTATATCTAAAAAGTCCGGTTTCACTCGAGAGAGCAAGAAATTGGAAAGTTGTGAATTAATAGGATATGATCATTACTTGATTTGGGAAAATTGGGAATTGATTTACTTTCAGGATATAAATAT
This sequence comes from Datura wrightii, assembly GCA_035772735.1. NCBI lineage: Eukaryota > Viridiplantae > Streptophyta > Magnoliopsida > Solanales > Solanaceae > Datura > Datura wrightii. The sequence continues at coordinate 12,182,866 of JASDFA010000027.1, forward strand.
ACCTGAAAGTCGTATTAGTCAATTTAGGAACCGGGTTTGTATGGCTAGAACATGAATTGCATTTAATCACAGAAATGTAGGTGGATGGTTCATGATTCTTAAGTGAGGTTAAATACGAGAGTTTTAATCTCTTGGCAATAGTTATTGGCTAGCAACTGGAGGAAAAGATTAACCAAATTATGATGATAATTAATTTCATTGCATGTTCGTTTAACCTCAGCATGCTCTCATTCATAGTTCAGACTCAAAGTAGATAATTGTTTTAGCTTTAGCATAGAAATTATAAAACAAAATATCAAACTCTTGGTTACACTGTTGTCTGCATTTTTAGAATTAAAATAAAGTACACTTGAGCAAATTGCACTTCATCCCAGTCCCTGTGGGATCGATACTTGGCTTACTAAAGTCACTTTACTACTTGTTCGACCACGTGCACTTGCGTGTCGTTTTATATACCCCACAAATCACGCGAACACCATGAACATTGCAAATTAACTCTGTGAGACAACAAATGAATTGTCAATACTTGAACCATTGTGATTTTTAGCATTGCATGATTGCTAGGCCTTAACTCTAGATGCTTCTCATTACTATACTTCCGAATTATTTCTGATCACACTTAGATTTAGAATTAAAATCAAATCTCAAAAATCAACACTTGTGAAATTTGAATATAGAACTTGAACTTGAATATTTACTAAATTAGTCCAGTTCCTTTGGGTTCGACATCCGTCTCTTCAAGAGTCATTTTACTACTTGTACGACCGTGTGCGCTTGCACGTGCGCTGGGATGAAATAAGTTTTTGGCGTAATTGCAGGGGACTGACATCGTTTAGTGAATTTTTAGTTTTTGTGTGATTTTTATTTTTCCTAAGTGTTGAAAAACTTGGTCTTAGTCTGCTCTATTACAGGTAACAGATTGTCCTTGTGGAACTGACAAGGAATAGAGAGCTGGTGGAACCATTATTGGAGCCTAAATGACAATTGCACATGTTTTGAAGAGAGGCTCTAGAGCGAAAGTTGCAGCGGTTACAGGAGAAGATTCTTGAACAACCACAGGATCCACCAATTGGGCAGAAAGAGTTGTTTCCAGAGCCAATGGCAGCCCGACCATTTCGCAAAGTGGAAATCCCACTCGCGACAAATGTGACCTCCATTATCCGCAAACCGGAGCCTGGAGGCAACTTTGAGCTGGAGCAGAATATGGTGCAGCTGTTGCACTCAAGTGGTCAATTCAGGGGAATGACACATGTAGACCCACAGAAGCACCTACAGAACTTCTTGGAGATTAGTGACACTTTCCACCCTACCGGAGTGTCAATTGATTATGTCAGACTCACCCTCTTCCCCTTTTCACTATTGGGAGAGGCAAAGGGGAGACTGGAGGCAAAGCGACCAAATTTCATTACATCTTGGGAAGACCTAGCAAGGAAGTTCCTCATTAGATTCTTTCCTTTTAGGCAAGACTGCCAAGCTCAGAAGCGAGATCCTTAGATTCAAGCAGCAGCTTGAGGAGAATTTATACTTGTCCTGGGAGAGGTTCAAGTCATTGCTAAGAGACTGCCCCCATCAGCAGCAGTCTAATGAGGTGTTAGTCCATACCTTTGTGGAAATTCTAGATCCACATACTAAAATTTTGCTAGACTCCGCATTAGGTGAGCAGGCACTTGAGAAGACATATGATGAGTTGTACACTCTACTGAATATAATTGCTCAAGGAAATCCGAAGTGGCACAGCGAGTCATCCAGGGGAGCAGGTAAAAGGGCAGCAGGGCTGATTGAGGTAGATAGTGTCAATTCTTTGCCAGCACAGTTGGCCTAACTGCAGCACCAGACGATGACTCAGTTCAGCAAACTAAGTATGACCCAACCACAGGGACAGGTTAATGCAATTCAACCAGCTCCTGGCTAGTGCGAGATATGTGGAAACAATGGGTAGAGTGCGAACTCTTATGGGGCCAATCCAGAGTCAATAAACTTTGTAAGGAATGTTCAGAGAGGAAATTAGAGTTATGGGAATACCTACAACAAAAACTGGCAGAGTCACCCAAATTTCTCTTGGGGCGGTAATCAGAGTCAAAGCTACCAACAGCCTCAGCAGCAGCAGTACCAACAGCAGAACAGGCAAAATAGTGGCCAATCCAGCAATAGCAACATTGAGGAAATATTGCAGAAAATCATGGCCACCAGACACAGTTGGCAGAAAATCAGGCAAGGATGGCCTCAAACTTGAAGAATTAGCAGATGACCACCAAAAATCTAGAGAAGCAAATGGGTCAATTGGTAGCTGCTCAGCATAACAGACCTTAAGGAAGGTTACCAAGTGATACAGATACAAACCCCCGATAGGTCAATGCCATCAGTCTGAGGAGTGGCAAGAAGTTAACTGATGCACCACAGAATGACAAGAGAAATGAGGTGCAGCCAGAGCTAGTTAGAACGGATCCATCAACTAATAGAGGAGATAATCAAGGTGCTGCAACACATAATGCACAATAATCATTGCAGCCAATACAGAGACCACCAGCACCATTATCACAAAGGCTCAAGAAAAGCAAGGAGAAAGTGTGTTTTAAGAAGTTCTTTGATACCTTCAAAGAACTTCATATAAATTTGCCTTTGATTGATGTTTTCAGGGAATGCCTAAGTACGCCAAGTACTTAAAGGATATGGTGGACAACAAAGTACGGTTGGTGGATGTTTAGATTGTGGCACTTACTGAGGAGTGCGGTTATAGGGTGATGAGAAAAATTTCAAAAAAGCTCAAAGACCCAGGGAGTTTCACCCTCCCTGTACAAATTAGTGAAGCTGGAATCATGAGAGCTCTGTGTGACTTAGGGGTGGCAGTGAATTTGATTCCCTTATATTTATTAACACATTGGGTTTGGGGAAACCAAGGCCGACATGAGTGATGTTGCAGCTAGAGGATAAGTCAATAGTGGCTCAAGAGGGAATTATTGAGGACCTTCTCATCAAAGTAGGTAAATTTATTATACCTGTTGATTTTATCATTCTAGATTTTAAAGTTGATGATAAGGTATCTCTCATCCTGAGACGTCATTCTTGGCCACTGGTGGAGCTATCATTGATATGAGAGTGGGTACCCTTAAAATGAGGGTTAATGAGGAGGAAGAGCTCTTTAGAGTCTACCAGGCGATCAACCCACCCACATACTACAGAGATCTTTGCAAGATCAGTGTGGTCACAAATGCCAAGTGTGGGGTGAAAGATTCCATGGGTCCATTGTTGTAAGATATGTTGACACTTAAGCCTGAGTCTAACAGGGGACAGAAATTGAAGAAGGTGATTTAAGAAAAGAGGGACAAGGTGGAGGTTATTTCCTCTAAACATAAAAAGAAGAAAAGATGGTTCCCAAAAGGGAATACTTGTTTGAGGATATCCTGAAAAGGACAGTTCACATCTTGCCGCGATGTAAAATCAGGTGCTGCTTGGGAGGCAACCCAAGGGTACCATAGGTACAATTCTTTTTGTTTTGATTTTGTTTATTTTCACTTGTTGTTGTTGTTTTTGGTGACTTAAGCAAAGATTGAGGGAAAGTCTAAGTACCCTTATAAGAGAAAGCTAAGGAGCATGAAAAAAGATTAGTGTGGGGTCGATGACCCACGTATTAAAAAAAGAATAAAAATGTGCTACTAGCTAGGCCTAGAGGCCTCAGGAAGTATCTCCCACCTTTGTTTTGCTTGTAATTGATGCTTTGGGTAAACAACATATATTAAGGTTCGAAAGACCATGAACATTGCCAATTAACTCTGTGAGACCACAAATGAATTGTCAATACTTGAACCATTGTGATTTTTAGCATTACATGATTGTGAGGCCTTAACTCTAGATGCTTCTCATTACTATACTTCCGAATTATTTCTGATCACACTTAGATTTAGAATTAAAATCAAATCTCGAAAATCAACACTTGTGAAATTTGAATATAGCACTTGAACTTGAATATTTGCTAAATTAGTCTAGTCCCTGTGGGTTCGACATCCAGCTCTTCAAGAGTCACTTTACTACTTGTATGACCGCGTACGCTTGCGCATGCGTTGAGGTGCAACAGCTAAAGATCTGGCATCTCTACCTGTATGGGGTACATGTTGATAATTTTACACATCATAAGAGCCTTCAGTACTTGTTCCAGCAGAAGGTGTTGAATTTACTATAGAGAAGATGGTGAGAATTGCTGAAAAATTCTGATGTTAGCATTTTGTACCATCCTAGCAAATCTAAATGTTGTGGATGATTCTGTAAGCCGCATGTCTATAGGCAGCTTGAGTGATATAGAAGCTAACATAGTTGAAATGGTGAAGAATATACAACAATTAGCTAATTTGCATATTCGATTGCTAGATACTGAAGATGGAGGCGTAGTAGTTCAAAACACTGCAGAGTCCTCCTTGGTGTCAAAAGTTAAGAAGCGACAATATGGGGATTCAAAATTGGTAGTGCTGAGAGATAGCATTCCATAGAAAAAGTAGGCCTTGTTTGAGTGTGGGCTAGTTAGAGTTCTCAAATACCAGACTCATTTATATATGCCGAATGTGGACAAGCTACGGGAGCAATTCATGAATGAAGCTCACTACTCTCGGTATTCAATATATCCAACTGCCACGAAGATGTATCATGACCTGAAGTATCTATACTAGTATAACAACATGAAAAAGGATATCACGAGTTTTGTTATCCAGTGTCCTAATTGCCGACAGGTGAAGGTCGACACTAGAGGCCTAGAGGCTTGACATAGAATATGGAGATTCTAGCCTAGAAGTGGAAAGTTATTAATATGGATTTTATTACTGGGTTGTTGTGGACAAGCAGGATGTGTGACTCCATCTGGGTAATAATAAATAGATTGACTAAGTCAGCTCACTTTATGCCAGGTTGTATATCCATGAGATAGTTTGCCTACATGGTGTTCTTTTGTCCATTATTTTAGATAGAGACACTCAGTTTACGGCAAACTTCTGGAAGTCCTTCCAGAAAGGCCTTAGCACTCAGGTGAATCTTAGCACCACATTTTATCCCCAAATAGATGGACAGGCCGAAGATATGCTCTGTGTCTGTATTTTAGACTTTGGGGAAGTTGGGATGAACATATTCCCTTGATAGAATTTGCCTGTCATAATAGTTATGAAGTAAGCATTCAGATAGCCTCATATGAAGCTTTGTATGGCAGAAGTGTAGAATTGACTGGTTTGAACTTAGCGAAGCAAAACTATTTGGTTCAGATCTAGTGCAGAAGGCTATTGAAAAAGTAAAGCTTATTCGAGATCGACTTTAGATAGCATGGAGAAAACAGAAATCTTATGCTGACCTACGTCGTCAAGCGTTGGAGTTTGTTGTTGATGATTCGGTCTTCCTGAAAGTGTCGCCTATGAAAGGCGTCATGCAATTCGGTCAAAATGGCAGATGAGCCCTAGATATGTTGGTCCTTACAGAGTTATCCACAGGGTAGGCAAAGTAGCTTATGAGTTGGAGTTGCCGCCAGAGTTAGCTGCAGTCCACCCAGTATTTCATATGTTGATGTTGCGGAAGTGTATTGGAGACCCAACCCATATTATACCTATTGATAATGTTCAGATTTTTGAGGAGATGACCTATACGGAGGTTCCAATTTCCATCCTTGATCGACAAGTCGGGAAGCTCCAAACTAAGGAAGTCGCCTCCGTCAAAGTATTATGGTGAAAAACAATATTAAATAAGTAACTTGGGAAGCGGAGGAGGAGATGAGGAGGAAGTATCATCTTCTATTTATGATGTCGATGTGATATTGAGGTGCATATTTGATACCTAAGTTACTGAGTATGTATTTTGAAGTATGTTAAGATAAGTTAATTCTTATTCCTAAGGGTGAGAGGATGTTACATCCCAGAATATTTTTGGTGATTATTTGGTATCTGTATACTATTTTAAGGGAAGTATGGGTTGTATATTGGTCGTAGATGAGGAGGGAAATATGTACCAAGGGAAAAGAGAAGAGTACGTGAAGTTCATAAGTAAAGATCAACTTTAAACGATTATATCTCCCAATATATAATGAATTAGGAGTCCTATAGCCTATCAAATTGAAGGTATTAGTGTAGGCTTCAGAACATCAAATCATTCATTAATCAGAGTTTAGAGTAAAAAATTATAGGTATTTTGTGGTGGCACTATCGAGCAGTAACGTGGACACCACCCTGACCCTACCACCCTAAGTATATAAAGGTCCTATATTTGGCTCAAGTTTCATTTCTAAAAGTTTATGGGATTGAGCTATTTACTTATACTCTACAATTCTTTCAAATTTCATGCATATAACCAGGGCAAAGTGAAGGGGGAAACATCAAGTTAAAATCCTATCCAAACACAAGATATTTAAAGAGTTCATTTGCAAAGTGAAGGTGAGGTAGGGATTGTTTTTGGAGCTCGTTTTGGCAGTGATTTAGAGGAGGTTTGCTGCATTATAAAAGTTGTTTGGATTGCCTATATGTCCATTTTTGAATAAAGATTGAATCCAAGAAAAAAGGTAAGAATTTTACTCTCTAAGCCTTTCAACTTGCAAGTAAAAAGCTGGAATGTGAAAGCTAAAGTGAACTGTTCTTGGACTGTTTTTAAGATGAGTTCTTGCTTAAGCTTTCTAGAATTTTGGTAGTTTCTTTGGCTAAAAATATACTTCACTTAAGGGGAAGGATTATAGCAGAAGTATGTAATTTTTCCTTCTTATTTGTTTTCCCTCAAAATCTAGTGAAAACAAGTAAAGAAAATGACTATAGTTGTTGGTGTTGCAATGAGTTATTATTGTTGTTGTCAGTGCCATTTAGTGAATTATTTTGGCTGCATTTTGTGATACAAATTAAGCTTTATTTTTCCTATAAATTTAAGAGACTAATAAGTTTAAAGTCTAGTTATTTAAGTAGGAAATAGACTAAGGAAAGTTCATCAAAAAAGGGTATGTAAGGCGTCCTGTCCGTTGTCCTTTCAAGCATGATTCGTGCGTTGTAAGTTGAATGAGCCAATAAACTTTGATCTTGGGCAAATTTATATGCCCAAGTGATACTCAAATGTGGAATTTTAGCCTTGTTTATCTATCAATGTGTATACATTCTCATGTAATTGGTAATAAAATGTGAATTTATACTAACCAACATGATTAGCATTGTTTTGCAGGTAAAATGTTATTTTGGGAAGCTTAAATGCATGTTGGAAGATATCGGGGTTGGACTCGGACATGAGCAAGAGACAAGGCAGTGGAAAGCATCAAATAAAGGGGCTCCGCGATAGAGCCGTGTCACGCTTCCATCGTGGAGGCCTTCTGCCTGGATAGGGAATTTTCGCCAAATTTCTAGAGAGGGTCCGCGATGGGTCCGTGGCACGGTGGCATGGCTCCGCGTTGCACGACGTGCCACGTTGGGCCTTATTTCCTGGACCCCCAGTTCAAATGAAGGTCCGCGTCGGTAGCGTGTCACGGAGGCAGTGCTCCGCGATGCACTCCGTGACACATTGCTTGTTATTCCGGGAAAAATTTCCACCAGTATAAATAGAACAGTTAGGTTCATTTTTAATATTCTGACTTGGTGGAGCAAGAACGTGGGTTACAGGCAGTTGAGGGGACGAAATTATCAGGTTTTTTCTCTCTTTCCTTCTTCTTGTATTCAATTGCTTGTATGTTTAACACTCATTTAACGATGTTTAATCCACAAATGAGTGGCTAATTCATATTCTTGCTGAGGTTATGAACACTTGTAATGAAATGTGATCATTGATTCTTTGGTTTTTCATCTTTTCTTCCATGGTTGTTCTATTAATTCTTGTTCTTACTGCATTAATGTGTGGCCTACGTTAATGTATATCTAAAAAGTCCGGTTTCACTCGAGAGAGCAAGAAATTGGAAAGTTGTGAATTAATAGGATATGATCTTTACTTGGTTTGGAAAAATTGAGAATTGATTTACTTTCAGGATAGAAATATACCTGAAAGTCGTATTATCAATTTAGGAACCGGGTTTGTATGGCTAGAACATGAATTGCATTTAATCACAGAAATATAGGTGGATGGTTCATGATTCTTAAATGGGGTTAAATACGAGATTTTTAATCCCTTGGAAATAGTTCTTGACTAGCAACCGAAGGAAAAGACTAACCAAATTATGTCGATAATTAATTTCATTACATGTTCATTTAATCTCAGCATGCTCACATCCATAGTTCAGACTCACATTAGATAATTGTTTTAGACTTAGCATAATTATTAGAAATCAAAATATCAACTTCTTGGTTACACTGTTGTCTGCATTTTTTAGAATCGAAATTTAGTCCACTTGAGCAGATTGCACTTCATCCTAGTCCCTGTGGGATCGATACTTGGCTTACTTAAGCCACTTTACTACTTGTTCGACCACGTGCACTTGCGTGTAGTTATATACCCATATAACGTAGACCGAACAAGTTTTTGGCGCCGCTGCCGGGGACTTGGCAATTGGTGAATTTGTTTTAAGTGTAAATTTACTATATTTTTTTCTTAAGTGCTGATAACTTGGTCTTAGTGTTTGTTTTAATTCTTTTTCATTTTATTTTTTTCTTTTTCGGATACCCTTATTGACATGACATCGTGGAATACAAATGGTTTAAATGGTGGATACTCATATTTTAGCGAATCTTGTCTGAATTGCGGAGGACACCACTCGTGGCAACACTGTAACACGTGCAATATATGTGGTGGTCAAGATGGCCATTGGGATGGCTGTCCGAATGCATATTCCCCTCCCCCAAGCCCCTACTATGATCCTTCTGTTGTTTTTTCTGAATATAGGCATGCTAAAAATGAGGACTTGGGACGCCAAGCTCGAATAGAAGACATGCTGAAACAACTCCTGGAGCACTCAGAAGCAATGAAGGAGGCTATGGCAGTATTGAGAATTCAGCAAGAAGAGAATGCAGAGGCTCTAGAAAGGATGAACGTCAAACTCACGGAGATGATTGCTGAGGCTGAAGCTTGTGATAAATTGCAGGTAACAATTTTAGTCGATATTCAAGAGGAACTGCAGGAGGAAGACAAGGGTGAATTTTTGGATGAAGCCCAACAATTAGAATCTCTTGAGTGTCCCCGTGATGGGCTCACACTTATGGCAAATCTATTCATGGAAGAAGAGATAGAGTATCCCCTAGCTGACAGTAATGGAGAGATAGATGTTGATGCTGAGAAGGTGTATACAAGTAAGGAGGTCAAGCATAATGCAGTTTCAGAGTTGAGGTGTATTGGACCACACTCGACGCATTTTTTGACATTAAGTTTGGTTGACAACATAGAAATAGAGTCTTCCAAGTTTATAGAGAAATGTCTAGAGGAGGACCAAGCCCCGTATATTCTAAAATACGCTGATTCAGAGAGACAAAATGACTTCGCGTACTTAAGGGCCAATAAGTGCAAAAGGCAACATCTACAACTTGGTCCTTACAATTTTTCACCACCACCCCTAGAACATAAGAGGAAATTAGAAAAGAAATTAGGGGTGAGATTCATATCCTCAAGGTGGAGGAAAAAGTGGTGAAACTTGGTACGTCGTGCCGCGACGTAAAATTAGGCGTTGCTTGGGAGGCAACCCAAGGGTACCATGGGTACCATTTTAATTTCTTGCATTTAAGTTGATTTTATTTATTTTTCATCTTGTGTTGTTTTGGTGGAAAGTTAAGCACAGATGGAGGGGAAGTCTGAGTACCCGTGGAGGAGGAAGCTAACAAGTATGGAAGAGAAAAAGTGTGGGGTCGAACACCCACTTGTGCAAAGTTGAAGAAAGGCATGTTGTTAGCTATGCCTAAAGGCCTCAGGGAGTATTTCTCACCCGCTTTAAATGTTAAGTTGATGCTATGAGGACATAGCATGATTCAAGTGTGGGGTGAGGAAAATTTTAAAATTTTTGTGCTTAACGATTTTTGGTGAATGTAATGCTTATGAGAAAATTTGGAAAAAAAAATATTTTTTTTTGGTGAGTCAAGCATGCCTTCATCACCCGTTGGTTTTTCTTTTCGGTTCTTTTCCGACGGGGGGTCTTTGAACCGAAGAATAAAAATTTTTCTTTGTCTGTATATAATGTTTTTAGTCATAGTTAGAGACTGTTTCCAACGATGGATGGATGACGACCGTCTTGAGGAAAATTAGTCAGTAGGTTGGTTTTTGAACCCGTAGTTAATTGATGCCTTGATATTATTGTTATGTGCTATAAATGATTGTAAGATGCAAGTATGTTTAGTGTTGAAGCATGCAAGTGGTATACCTATGTTTGAGACACCTAGGCTCTTGAATTTGACTTGATATGATTGAAGCTTAATTTTGAATTCTTATGATTAGCTGAGTTAAGAGTCTGCGGAATGTGTCTTGAATTGAACATGTGTTGTGAGTGTAAGTTTTTCGAATATTCCGTGCTATTATGAAATGTCTAGAACTTTCCTGGTGTGTATATAAAACGAAATGAAGGATGTGAATTGTAGGAGATGATTTAGGCATTTCTTTGAATGAACCAAACTTTTATCCCTCATTATACCTACCTTGAAAAATTAATCCTAGTTAACCCCATTGAGCTTTGAGCCTATTCTTTGACAGCTGCAACATAAGCTTAATCCTTTTTCTTTCATTAGCCTTGAAATTGAACCAAAACTCCTAAGCGCTTAAAGGAAAAATCTGAAAGAGTAAAGGAGTGAGAAGAATGAAATAGAAGGGAAAGTAGCAATTGTAAGAGTTGAGAAAGGTCGAGGGTGCACTTGTTTGAATATGGGTGAGTATTAGTAGGGAGTAAGAAAATAAATAAATGAAAAGTTACTTATAGAACTCCTTACTAATAAGCTAAAAGTGCCTAAAGAAAGGGGGAACAAAAGAGGAAAAAGAAAGATGAAAAGAGAAAAAGGTGAAGTGAAGGAAGGGAAGTTTGTAATGAAGGCGTGATGTATTAAAAGCACTTAGGAAAGATAGTCACTATTACTGGCAATAATAGTACTTACCCGCACCTGAGTTACATTACAACCTAAAAAGTCCTACTTGATCTTACATTCATACATCCTTAAATTAGTGGAATAAAACACTAAGGGCAAGCTTATGGGTCATTACATGATGCATGTGAATTCTTTGTGAGAGTGAGTGTAATTCTATGCATGTACCCACACATGTTGTGATATAAAAATTATTTTTGCGTGTGAAATTGGGTAACTCTCTTTACGTGAGGGGCACATGTTTAATGAAGGATATAATTCATGTTGGATTTCTTGATCAGTTGATTTGCATGAGTTTGCTAAGATAGAGAGTCAATTCTTGAGGTTAGGAAGTCTTAACATAATTGTATTTCCATTTCAATGATTAAATCGTGCATGCTCTATTTTTACCTTGCTATCTTAAACAATCATTGTAGTTGTATCTTGAATTGTCTTGCTAAAATTATCTATGTGTAAGTCTTCATGTGCATGAGATGTAAAAGGTTTGTTCGAGGATGAACAAGGATTTAAGTGTGGGGTAAGTGATCTTGGGAAAATTTATATGCCCAAGTGATACTCAAATGTGGAATTTTAGCCTTGTTTATCTATCAATGTGTATACATTCTCATGTAATTGGTAATAAAATGTGAATTTATACTAACCAACATGATTAGCATTGTTTTGCAGGTAAAATGTAATTTTGGGAAGCTTAAATGTATGTTGGAAGATATCAGGGTTGGACTCGGACGTGAACAAGGGACAAGGCAGTGGAAAGCATCAAATAAAGGGGCTCCGCGATGGAGCCGTGTCCGCTGCCATCGCAGAGGCCTTCTGCCTGGATAGGGAATTTTTGCCAAATTTCTAGAGAGGGTCCGCGATGGGTCCGTGGCACGGTGGCATGGCTCTGCGTTGCACGTCGTGCCACGTTGGGCCTTATTTCCTGGACCCCCAGTTCCAGTGAAGGTCCGCGTCGGTAGCGTGTCACGGAGGCAGTGCTCCGCGATGCACTCCGTGACACGTTGCTTGTTATTCCGGGAAAAATTCCCACCAGTATAAATAGAACAGTTAGGTTCATTTTTAATATTCTGACTTGGTGGAGCAAGAACGTGGGTTACAGGCAGTTGAGGGGACGAAATTATCAGGTTTTTTCTCTCTTTCCTTCTTCTTGTATTCAATTGCTTGTATGTTTAACACTCATTTAACGATGTTTAATCCACAAATGAGTGGCTAATTCATCTTCTTGCTGAGGTTATGAACACTTGTAATGAAATGTGATCATTGATTCTTTGGTTTTTCATCTTTTCTTCCATGGTTGTTCTATTAATTCTTGTTCTTACTGCATTAATGTGTGGCCTACGTTAATGTATATCTAAAAAGTCCGGTTTCACTCGAGAGAGCAAGAAATTGGAAAGTTGTGAATTAATAGGATATGATCTTTACTTGGTTTGGGAAAATTGAGAATTGATTTACTTTCAGGATAGAAATATACCTGAAAGTCGTATTATCAATTTAGGAACCGGGTTTGTATGGCTAGAACATGAATTGCATTTAATCACAGAAATGTAGGTGGATGGTTCATGATTCTTAAGTGGGGTTAAATACGAGAGTTTTAATCCCTTGGCAATAGTTCTTGACTAGCAACCGAAGGAAAAGACTAACCAAATTATGTCGATAATTAATTTCATTACATGTTCGTTTAACCTCAGCATGCTCACATCCATAGTTCAGACTCACATTAGATAATTGTTTTAGACTTAGCATAATTATTAGAAATCAAAATATCAACTTCTTGGTTACACTGTTGTCTGCATTTTTTAGAATCGAAATTTAGTCCACTTGAGCAGATTGCACTTCATCCTAGTCCCTGTGGGATCGATACTTGGCTTACTTAAGCCACTTTACTACTTGTTCGACCACGTGCACTTACGTGTAGTTATATACCCATATAACGCAGACCGAACAAACTTCTTATATGTATTTAGGCAATATGTCAATATATATTTGAGCTTTAAGTTCCATGTTTGATTGGATCTAAATGTTGAAATTATGTCTAGCCCAAAAAGGCATTTAAAGTGTGATATCGTGTTGATTGTTGTCATAGTTGTACATCGAGTTGGAGACCCCTACACGTGGACATTGTTAGTTGGTCCCTTACTGTATGTTGTATATGTTGTGTTTATCATGTATGAGGTTCTGGTCACCTTATGAAATTATAAATTGAAGCTAAGATGGAGATGTAATAATAATGTAAGCTAAGAACGAATGTCAAGTTAGTAAGGGTAAACGAGGGTACCAACGCAGCGACTCCTTGATATGGTCACCTACCTTTATGTAAATATATTTTAAAGTTCTTAAGGCTTAAAAAAAATTCCATAACTCCTATTCCTTAAGTCATTGACAAGTTACTAAGTTACCGGTGCTAAAGTAGCGAACGTTGATGCTAAGTATCCATAATTGAGTCTGAGTTCTCCCAGTTGAGATCAAGTTAAGTCCAAGCTTTCTAAATTGAATCCAAGTACTTAAATGGAGTTCAAGTATTCCAAAGTTGGGTCTAAAATTCAGAGTTGGTTCTAAGAATCCATCAACGAGGTCCAATGTCATGCTCCTCAAATCTCATGTTCATGTTAAGCTTCCAAGTCAAGTTATGTCTTATGTCCCCTCCTGTCAGTTGCTAGGGTTAGTATGTTCAGTTGGTCCTCCGAGCTGGACCCTGTCACTATCCAAGCGTGGACCACAGACCGCAACACGAGACCTACTACCATGAATGACTTCAAATGAACCCCTGATACATTCATAGTATGACTTAAAATCATAATCAAGCAGAAAAAACATGAGCATAAACAAGCGGAAAACTGAGTGTCATAAAGCATAAACAAAATGATAATATCCCAACACTAAATATAAAAGCTGGCATACTAAGTCTATGTCTGAAAAGCTTCAACTATATGATGAGATGCTGGGACAAGCCCCCAGCTAACTCTATATCTGAAACCAAACAAAACATAATAAGTTATGACTAATAGATGTCCTTGGATGATGATAACTCACCCCAAAGCAGGATAGATCTGAACTGAGCGGGCGTGAGCTAGCGACCAGACTGGGAGGGATCATTTGAACCTATATAATGAGACGATATGGCATGGAATATACGATCAGCACCTGAAATATACTGAGTGTGTAAGGTAAGTAAAACATGCTAATAACGCGATAGTAAGAAATCATGCATGAAAGTCAAGATAGATCATGGGAGTAAAATAATAAAAATGTAGGATATTAATCATAAATTGAAACACCATATGTCATAACATCACAAAGTATGTACATACTTATATATAGAAATTAAGGAACAAGGGGAGATTTTTATAATCAACATACCCTACGTGCTCATATCATAATCATGAAACATACTTAATGTACATGGACTAGTTGAAATCATGGGATTCAAAACACGCTTGAAATACATGAAATAGCCATGACAGAAGCCTATGAATCATACATGATCGTAAACATGATACTTGTAAAAGTCATACATACTTGAGGGGAACATAATATTCTAAAATCCATAAAATTCTTGAAGGTTCTTGTGGAAATCGTGCATTAAAATCATAAAACATAATTTACTTGATCTTACTTGAAACCATAAATCATAGGCTTGAATGCATAATAAGGCATAATTTCTAATAGATTGAGAATAAGAATTTGTGATCAAATTGAGTATAAAATCTGTCCATTAGACTTAAAACATACTTTAGATCATGAGGGAATTAGACTTATAAACATATCATGAATAATTTTATAGAATTGGGTTAAAACCCTAAGAATCAATTCATTTTATTAAAAACTTGGATTCATGACTTTGAGAAGAACCTTCGGCATGAGGGTGGAAGAAAACCCTCATTTATAGCCCTATATAACTGGGTAAACTAATCTTCAAGCTAGTTTTGAAAACCCAAGAGAATTGGGGTAGAAATTGAGAAGAATTCTAGCTTGATCTTGGAAGGAAATTTCAATATCTTGCATGCATGGGAGTCTAATGACTTAGAATAGACTAAACCCTCTTAAAACACTCCTTTCAGGGCTTAAAACGATGTCATTAGGAAGTTAAGAGCTCAGAAATTTATAAAACTATCCCTGAAAATTCGCATAAAAAACTATTTGTTGACTAGAACGACCACTCCAACGGCTCGTCGTAGTAAACCAAGGGCCATTAGACCATCCGTTATATCTAAAACACTTTCAGTATTCTGCTGAAGTTCTAACCAATGATCTCTCAGGATGAGTCATTGTGCGAAACAATGACTCGTTACTCCATCCGTTGCTTCCAGGGAAAATTATGCTACTCTTATGATTCCCCAACCAACGATCAGACAAGACGAGTTGTTACTTGAAACAATGGCTCTTCATATCCTCTCATCTTCACTGACTCAGACTTAGACCTATTCTGAACCTATTCAACGACCACTCAGGACGATCTGTTGGATTTTCCAATGAGTAATTATTGGGCTCGTTGTTTCACTAAAAATTCTGGCTAGAGACTTACCACGAGCAATACAATGGGTCGTTTTTCCCTACAACGATTCGTCCCTTGAGTCGTCTTGTGACTCTGGTGATATTTTCCTATTTTTCTCTGGTTCAACTCTTAGGTTTGTTCCTAGGAACTCTTGGGATGATACAGACCAATTATTTGAGTTGATTATATGATATTATTCAGTTGATAGTCTAAGTATCAATTTTCTCATTTGCATGATTAGCATTATTTATCTCACGCGCTTTCCATTCCGAGTATCAGATGGTTGAATATGCGAAGGACTATGTATGAAAATTTTGGTCCAAGTATCAGGTCGGTCGTATAAAGTCCTGGTCCAAGTATCAGGCAACTCTTAATGTCCTGGTCTGAGTATCAAATAGCCATACTTAAATCCTGGTCCAAGTATCAGGTAACCACAGAGTTGATTCTCATAAACTCCAGTCCAAGTATCGAAAATGTTGGAATATGAGTCAGTTATGTTATACTCATGCATAGAGTGTGCAAATAGGGTAGTCAGCTGCAGAGTTATAGAGTATATCTCTCTACCCTGCCTTCTAAGTTATGCTCAGCTGTTGTATCCATTGTTTATGTTGACAGGTTCCAGAGTGTCAGGTTGTTGACATTCCCTTCTCTAGTTTAGTTATCTTTGGCATTTCTTTTCTTTTTCTACAGCTTTTAGTCTTACATACTAGTGCATTTCTTTGTACTGACGTCCCTTTGCCTAGGGACCCTTGCAATCATGTTGTAGGTGTAAATAGGAGTTCAGATCGAATGATATAGTAGGAGCCTAGATCCAGCAAAGAGCTGGTATGCTCCTTTCTTTCAGGAGCCCTATGTTTGATTTGGTAATTTTGAGTTTTTGATGTACATATGGGTAGGCCAGGGCCCTGTCCCATGCATTCAATATTGTTTACTCTTTTAGAGACTTCTGTGGACTAGTTGTATGGTGGTTTAGTTTCAGGTTAGTTTGTGGCATGGATGGCCTTCCGTTGTTTATTTCAATTTCTATCGTGGCCTTGTCAGCACACTATCTTTGTTATGTTTGTTGAGACCTGATCGGTCCATTTTTATGTTATGACTGGCTATGACAAATGGCCATATTGGCCTAAGGGTTAGAGTTTAGATGCTATATAGTCGATTTTTCTATCACTTTGGAGTCGAGAGCCAGTTGTGTCTTACCCTAATTTTGGGGCTTGACAGAAAATTTTTAAACAATAATGTATACTAGTAAAGAAAAGAAAAAAAAAAGTTAAAAAGTCTTGCAAAAATTGATAACCATGCAGTAATAAAAAAAAATAAGAAGTTGTCAATCCCCGATAAAAAGTGAAAGGTTTTCAACAATTTGTAGTAAATCGTGTATTCTATTTAAAAAAAATAATTGGCCATGCAATATTAAAGAAAGAAAAAAAAAGTTTTCTAAATTTTCATAAAAAGTGAAAAACTTTCAAATTTTTTTAGTAGAACGTGTATTTTTAAAATTAAATTGACCGTAATATTTAAAAAAGGTTAATAAAAGAACCTTGTCAATTCCCTACAAAAAGAGGTTGTCAAGTTTTCATAAAAAAGCGAAAAGCTTTCAAATTTTTTTTAGTATAACGTGTATTTTTAAAATTAAATTGGTTATGTAATATTTAAAATTATTAGTAAATTGATATGATTAATTCATTATCGGCTTAACAATGAACTTATGGGGTCGCACACTGACGAGTGTTCTTGATCTTTGTTAAGGGATTAATTATTTTATTATTTAATAATTAAATCAAAAAATTTTATTAGTCAAAATAATAAAGTATTAGTCTATCGGTATATTATTATATTCTTTGTTGCACAGAAATTATAATTAATATTGTGAATAAATTAAAAAAAATTATTTAAAATAAAAAATTAAATTGTATCTCTTAACTGAAATATATAAATATATATGTCATACTTATAATAAAATATTTTTAATAAGAAAACATGCAAGTTGGATCCAAAATAGATTGCAACTAACAGCACGCACTGGAAGTACTTTTGTGTGTCTGCGCAATGAACCCATTTATTAGAATGGAATTCTCCTTTCTCTTCAATAAACTTTTTCATAAAGTTTAATTATGAACAGAGGCGAATTCAGGATTTAAAAATGACGGGGGAATCATCAAAGGAATGATACTAGCCAAACGGATGTCATGTGGTATTGACACACTTCGTCTAGAAATATTATTAAACACACATAAAATTTAATATGCTACTAATAAATATAAATTAAATGAACTTAGATAACACAATTTGATGTATGGCTTGATGGTCATTGAACTCAATTAATACCTTGAGGTTACTGGTTCAAAACTTACATTTTTTGTGAAAAAATCCAAGAAAATGTAACTGTGGAGATGCAAACTCGGGCAGTCAAACTCAAGAAAACACTTCACAAATATATACCAAATCAATGCACCAAGTTTGGCCTTCGTGTTTTAGAGCACACAAACTAACATATAATCCTTCTGTTGGTATATATACTATATATACATAAATTTTTTCGAAGTTAATGGGTGCACGTGCACCCCCACCAATACATGTGGATCCGCCTCTAATTATGAAATTAAGCTTTTATTCCAAGTAAATTGTTGCCTTAATCAAATAGAAAAAAGGTTAATGAGTGATTCTATATAAAAGGTGATGAAAAAGTTCCATAACAAGTTTATGAAAAGAGTTTTATTATGAAAAAATATTCTTATAAGAGAAACAGTTTGTTGAAAGCATGTGAGTATTACATCAAATCAAGAGATAAAATATTATTGATAAAAAAAATTATTTTCTTACTTCATTTATTGTGGATTGAGATTTTTGAGAAAGATTCCAACACAATATTTGTAATCCAATTTGTTCGTGAGTTCGGTTGATCAAGGAGTTGATAGCAAAGATCGATCTCGATGTGAATATACATAGTGTATTTGTACTATTGAAGAAAAAATTCAATTACGACTATCGTCTCTAGGTTTGTCTTGAAACCTATTCTTTTAGATGTAAATAAATTGTAAACACAAGTAATTCTATCTAGGATTGCTTTTTGTCTTCCACTGTATGTTATGAATACACTGCAATCGTACAGTGGTATGCGAGTCACGACTCGTTGTGTTTAAATTTTATTTACCGAAATTTATTTATGAATTATATTTAAATAGTTCAACTATAATAATAATATATACCAAAATAATGATAAAATTCATGATATGAATATAAAATTATGTATTAGATGTGTTAATTCTTTCAAGGTTATTGAACTTTACTATTATGCTGATTATTATTATTTCATGAGATGTAAAATGATTATAGTATTTTGGTATGAATATATTTATATGTAATATAAAATTTCAACCTTCATTCAAATTTTGTGATATATGTGATATAAATGTATATAGGATATACAAGTTAATTGTGTATTGAATTTTATTTATGTGTTTCATGCTCGTTTTTTATATAATCTTAAATTATTTGTTACATGTGATGTAAGTGAAATTAGAAATATACATGTAAATACTTAAACTAATCACATGCTATGGGTGATTTGATGTTATTAAAAGTTGTTTTTCCCTCCCACTAAAATTTGATGAGTTCTTAAATAATAAAATATAAGATATTTTATTGTGTAGTTATCCATCAAAATAAAAATATTTACTTATTTATTTTTATTTACAAGGAACGGCTTGACTAGTAGGGGGCTGGTAGTTTGAAAATAAATTAAAATTATTTATTGCATTAGATGCGTGTATAGAAAGAATTACTTAATTTTTATGTTATTCCCTAGAGTACCCAGAGAGTATGAAATTTAATTGAGTTTTGATTGTCATGATGGTTGAGCTCAACTATGTCAATACTACCGGGGATCTATTTGATATAGAGCTATTTAAGAAAGTTGTATAAATTACAGTTATAAGAGTACCTACCTTTAGAGTATGTGTAAGAAATGACCTGACTATCAGGTGGCTCATATATATTATTGAAGAATTCCTTTAATTTATAAATAAATAGAGATTTCTTTTACCATAATGAAGGTATATGACAATTAGTGAAAATATAATTTAGATAAAAGTCCATGTCTTTATGATACGTGTAAATATGTTCTTACATTATTGCCTTTACTTTTGTACTTTATATTTATCAATATGTTTGCTATATCATTACAGGAAATATTTGATGCTAATATGTTGGTAGGACCAAACTTTAATGACTGGTATATAAACTTGAGAATTGTTTTCATGCATGAAAAGCTAATTGATGTGATCGATAGGATTGATAAAATGTTTTTATTTGAGGATTGATGCTTAGGGCATGAAAATTTATCAGAAATACTTGAACGAATATCTTCTTGCCAAATGCATCATTTTTGCTTCTATGTGTTTTGAACTCCAAAGAGACATTGGGATTTGGATTCATAATAAATTATTAAATATCTTAAGAAGATATTTAATTAGTGTAAGCTACACAAAGAAAAACCACTGGATACTAGTTATTCAAGATTATATTTGAATTTAAGTTGATTGTGAATTATTTGATTAAGCACATGTCAATCATATGGATGATATTATTGAACAATTTGAGAATTTGGGTGCAAAGTAACAAATGAGTTTCTCAAGATTCGATCTTGTAGTCATAATATGAATCTTGAGAAGAATATTTTCTATGAATGAAGAAAGAATATTGGAAGAGAAACCGTAAGGAGTTTCTTGTAACTCTAAAAGACAAGAAACAAGGTAAGACTTTAATGAAAAATATTTTATGAGTTTATTTAACTACTACTGATTCTTCATTATGGGTATTAGATACTGATAATAACTATGAAGATATGTTCTATATTGAAAGGGTCAAGATTAGTAGAAGATTAAATAAAAGAGAAGTTAATATATAAGTTGAGAATGGTGCAAGAGTTGCAACACTAGTTGTACGATCAATTTCTCTTGTGACTCCTACAGCAAAATACTTATGTTGGAATGTTGTTATTATATTCTTAAATTTATTTTGAACATAATTTCAGTTTCTTTGTTAGACTAGCATAGTTTTCGCATTGCTTTTAATGATGGCACATTCTCTATTTTTCATGGTGATGAATTATAAGTGTCTATTTCAACATGGTATTTATGTCTTACCTAATGTGAATAGAATTTTGATTATGCATATTTCAAATATTAAGAGGAAAAAAGATGATCTAGTAAATCATATAAACTTTGGCATTGTAAGCTTGCCATATTAGAAAGAAGAGATTTAACAAGTTGTGCAAGGAGAGTAACCATGACAAGTATGATTATGAATCATACCAAGCTTGTGAATCTTGTCTAAAAATAAAAATGGCAGAATCTCCATTTACTGAAAGTAGAGATAAAGCTTTCGAATTATTGGGACTAATTTATGTAGAAGTTTTTGGGCCCATAAGAATTCAAACTAAAGATAGATATTCTTACTCTATCACCTTCATTGATGATATATGTGCTTCTTATGAAACACAAATATGAATCTCTTGAATGTTCAAAAGATTTCATAGTTAAGTTAGAAAGACATATTGATAAAAGTATCAAGATACTTAAGTTTTATAGAGATGAAGAATATCTTAGTGATTTTTACTAAATATCTCAAGAGAATGAGATTCTCTCAAGATGGACACCAACAACAACACCATAAATTAATATTGGTGTATCTGAAAATTAATCAAACCATATTAGATATGGTGAGATTCTTAATGGGGTTTACTAATATTCCAATAAACTTATGAGAATATGCTTTTAAAGAAGCAATATACTTACTAAACAAAGCTCCCACTATGTCAGTCTTCGCAACATCATATGAGACATGGAAGGAACATAAGCCTAATTTTAAATAGCTAGGTTAAAGTTTGAAGTTGTCCAACTTATGTTAAAAGATTGCAATCTAATAAATTTAGCTCAAGATCTGATAAATGTGGATTCATAATTTGGTATCCCAAAAAAAACTATGAGATATGATTTTCATCGCCCTTCTAATCATAAAGTGTTTGTGGCAAGAGGAGCAACATTTTCAGAAAAGAAATTTCTTTTGAAAGAAAATAATAGTGTGGAAATAGAACTTGATGAAGGTCGAAACGAATGAATCAAAAAAAGATCAAGAACATGAGATACAAGTTGAGAAACCTTTATTGGATGTCTTGAAGTTGACAAGAAAGTTGTCATTATCAATGGTTGAAGTTCAAGAACTTAATGAAGTTTCATGAACAGGTTAAAGAACCAGTTCTAAATCAAATCAAACAACAATCAAATCCAATATAAAGATGAGCAAATTGTACACGAACCTCTTAAAAAGTTGTGAACAATCTGATGCACAAAGTAGATTGGATCTAATAGTGCAAGATGATGCAGTCTCAAATGGATTGATCATAATGATGATAATCCTAAAACTTATGAAGAGGCAATACACAGTTTCATTTATGAAATTCGCTTACTATAGATATTCATTTGTGAAATAAAATAAACTTTTAAAGTTGAAACATTTATTTTAACAAGGCAATTGAAAAGTTCAATTGTGTTAGATGCGAAGATGACATTTTTGTGTACAAAAGGCTAGTGAGAGCAAAATTATTTTGTTAGTATAATATATTGATGATATATGAATCTTATATATTGATATACCAATATTATCAAAATTTGGGCTATCTAAATAATTTTCATGAACAAAGAAAGAATGGGATAACTAGCTTATTTATTAGGAATAAAAATCTATAGAGATAGATGATCTACAAAGATAGATCTAAGAAGCTGCTTAAATTTCAGTAGATTCATTCACTAAAGTTATTGGTGCAAAGGAGTTTGACCAGGCACAAGTGAAAATTGAGAATAAAGTACATCAACGATTGGCTCTAGTGCAAGTTGGAGATTGTTTGGAATATAGTTAATATTTCCTAGATCCAATCTCACTTGATGATTTGAATATATTTATGTGAACTTTATTTGATATGATATATGACATCTAATATTCTTTTCTCATAGTTATTATTAAATTGACTGATTTATATGATAAGGTCTTTGATTAAGTTTTGAGCTTAACATCATGATGGAGCTCATGATAATGAGAGAGTCACATCTCTTATAACATAATCTATAATCGTTCTTGATCGTAGAATTACTAATTAGGATACTAGTGATTCGGTTAGATCAACATGCATATGGTGATATTTATAAGATAAAGATTAGTTGATCTCATTAACTAAATCACATACATTGATGATGCATATAGATATATGAACAATAAATAGACTCTTATCTAATATGGTTTGATAATGGTTAGAATTATCATAAATTGTTACTAGCATATTATCTTGAAGAATGTGATGTAAGAGTTTTCTTTGACCTGATATCATCATAGTAATTAGCAAGTTATTTATTATATTTTGATACCGGACACTCATTGCCCTATGCAAATGATTGAAAGGATATTGGGTATAATTAAATGCTTGTAGAATTAATGATTGATCAAGATGGAATCTGTCAACTCTTGGTAATGAGTTTAAGCTTTATATATGTTGTCATGAATTATGAACGACTAATTAAGACCTTGGCCAAGACATTTGAATGAAAGAAGAAAGGAGTTTCTTAGATCATTCAATGATCAATTATAATTTGACATGTAGACATAGATGATCACTTATTGAAATTTGACAGTTTAATCATATTTTAGGGTGATCGGGAGCTATGAGGACAGAAGAAAATATTATATTATTTTTCTACAAGTTCTTGAGGGTAAATTATATACTTCATGCTATATGATTGTTTTGGAGTTTTGTTAGACACAACCCTTGGTTAGTAAATTGTTATGAACAATTTATGAGTGACATAGTAATGAACCTATGTGGTCGCACACTAACGAGTGTTCCTGATCTTTGTTAATGGATTAATTATTCTATTGTTTGATAATTAAATAAAAAATATAATTAGTCAAATAAATAAAATATTAGTCTAAACGGACTATTATTATATTCTGTGCTAGCACAGAGAATGTAACTAATATTGTGAATAAATTAAATTTTTTTTATTTAAAATAGAAAATTAAATTACATCTCTCTGTATATATATATATATATAAAGTATGTATATAGATTCAAATGCAATTGTGTTTGTGACAATAAAGATTTAAATACAATTATGATAAAGTCCTACTTAGTACTCCCTCTCTCACTTGTGTCTTGTCATAGAAGCCTTTAATTTATCATATATTTCCAATATTTCGGTTAATGTAGGTTTTTTATTTAAAAATTATACTAGAATTAAATAGTTTATACCTAGAATATATTAGACTAAATAAATCTAAAGAAATTAATCAAAGATTAGAAGAATTAATAGATATAATATCTAGATTAGAATATAGACTAGTAAGACATAAGTCTAAAAGAAATTTATGAAGCAAAATATTTTTACTAGAGTAGCTTTTAAATATTGGTTATTAAATAGGGAAAGAAAATGATTAAGAGAACTTATTCAAGTAAGAAGTAATAACGAACGAAAATTTAGAATCACGAATAATGAATAAACTCTTTTGTAACCTACTTATTACTAAAGAAGTTATATCGGCACTTATTTAGGAAATAAAAGAAAAAGAGTTAGATATAGATAAAATCTATAGAAGACCGTGTACATAAGATACCTTTAGGGTATTGAAGAGAAGAATAATAAAATTGATAGATTAAAGAATTTAGAATATTTAGACCTAAGAATATACCCAGAAAAGAAGTTCAGAATATTAAAAGATAATATAGTTATAAGGTGTAACTTCAGTGGAAATGAACATATACTACATTCTAAAGACAAACAATACAATACATTAATAGACTTAATTATAAATTTTAGTGAAAAAACTCAAGAAAGCAATAAAAATATGTTAAGGATAGTAGATTTAATAGAGACTACTCAGAATAAAAAGAAAAGGATATTAGAAAGACTAGAACAAAATTTTGACTTCTTAAAATCACAAGAATTTGAAATAGATAGAAAGATACAATATTTAAATAATAAATTTAACTTAGAAAAAATACCTACAAAAGTTGAAATAGAAAAACTAATTGGGACAATCACAGATAAACCTAAAGAATTAGAAATTAAAACAACTCAATTAGTTACAAAAATAACAGGACAAGTGGAAGCGTTAACCAATGAGATTAATGAATTAAAAAAGATCATAGACAAACTTGAAGAAATTTCTCTTTCATGAACGATTTAGACCCAATCTATGCTAAAGCTTTAAACTTCACATCAAAACTTCAGGCTGATTCACAAGGATTTTCAGATTATCTGCCCCAAAGCAAGTCAGATCAAGTTATTATCAAACAAAATAATACCATAATAACATTAATGCTAGAATTAAATATAAAAATAGATAAAATTATTAAAGGAAGGGTAAATATAGTAGAACAACAAAGAAACACTTAAGTAGACGAATTAATTGAACAGCTAAAAAAGATAGAAATAAGCCCACATAAAGAAAAACCGAAGATAGTTAGAAAGTCACAACAATGGACCTTTTCCAGGTAGGACAAGAACACCCAAAAACAGACCACGAGTAAGTTTTTCAGATAATAGAGTAGGAAATAATCTTATAACAAGAATACTATCACGAAATAAACAAGAAGAAAATCAGGAGCTAAATCAGATAATAGACGTAGATAGGGATCTAAGAATTTTTCAATAAAATCAACTAAAATTACTCAACCCAAAGACCCTGTATGACACAAGATATTTCTCTAGTGTCACGCTCCGAGACTACACTCTAGACGTAACACGGTACTTGAAGTCACAAGTGACCACAAGTCAACCCCTGGTCTGTCATACATTGGTATTTTGAGCAAAATAATATATATAACGGAAGCTTTGAAATAACAGCGTAAGAGCATTAGAGAAAAATAAACTAGAAGAAAACATTGAGATTTAAAACATTTGAAGTCTGAAATTAACTCTATGTCTGAAAGCCTTCTAACTGATGAGTTGTTGGGACAAGCCCCCAGCTAGCTCTAAGTCTAACTAAAAATAATAACTCAATTAAAGAAAGTAAAATAAGGCCCCCGGATGATGAGGACTCACACTTTGGTTGCAGCGGAGGAGGATGTGAATCACAACAGCTAACGATGCTGAGTCTGAGAACCTGTAGCTGTATCATGAAACGATACAGCATAAAAGTATGCATAAATACCTTGAATGTACTGAGTAAGTGGGAGAAAGCATAACTAAAATACAATGTCTAAACTGAAAGGACATGCAATGACCAACAAGTAAACTGAATTGAACTACTGATTTAAACTGAAATGGTCAAGATGACCCTGTCTAATTGTCAAAGACATGCCCTAAGTCTGAAACCCTAAGTCTGAAACCCTGAGTCTGAGAGACCACACTGAACTGAGTTAAACTGCTTATTCTGAAACTGGACTGGACTGACTAGTGGGAGAGTCTATAACCGACATATAACCACATGAGCTAGACGTGGAGTTCGATGTATACACCCACCGGTAGGATCAAAAATACCTTGCCAGGGTATAAAGGCATGAACTGGGTAATCACAAAAGTCTGGGGCCAATCAGGCCAAGTAATACTGTAACCTACGCTAGCAACGTAGTTTTGGGGACCTGGGTGCGCTGGAACCCTGGCCCACTCGGTGCTAAGTCCTACTCCCACTGAAAACCTATACTGAATTGTTAAGATGATAGCTCGAAACTGGGTCCAAAACTAGTCAGGGACATATAACTGAAAGTACACTGAGAGTCTTATCGGACCAATTTTGAAACTGGATTCTAGACTGGTCAGAGCTGCTTATCTGGAAGAGTTGTAACCGTCTAAGGACAAACTGTAAACTAAACTAGGGTCCTAGGGCTGGTCAGAGCTATATATAAAAAATGTCATGACCGCCTAATGGACCAAAAGCTAGATTCTGAGTCTGATTTTTATAACTGGGAGGCACCACTGACACTTCGAGAAAAGACTGGAGTCAAACTGATCAGTTGACACTTTCTTTATAGTTTTGAAGAGGTTCTATGTTCTAACTAAATTGAACTACTAAGAAGTAAATAGAGAACTCAACTCATTCCAACAGCACGGAAATTCCATAATATAGCAAAATCTCAAGAATTAAAGAAATCTCATTCAACAAGGCTAAAATCATTCTTATCAATGGAATAATTGCTCACATATATATATAATAAGAATTTATAGGATATTCATCCCAAAATGTACCTTGCAAAATAGATAAAATTTAATACACAATAATCTTTATTCAAAAATTTAGGGCTGTAAATCATCTTGGAAAGAACAACATCAATTTATTTATGAATTGATGAGGATCATATGAATAATAAACATGGATAATAACCCAATTGAAATTAACTAAAACCAACATGAAAATCTCTTCATATTCGAAAATATCAGGGTTAAACTGATAGAAAAATTATGGGAGGATTTCGGGGGACACAAGGGAAGGATAATTCCCTTGTTGAATTCCCACATACCTGGCTAAAAATTCCCCGAAGAAGAAGACCCGAGCTGCTGCAATAAAGGAGAACCCTAAGCCTGCTAGAGAGTTTCTTGAGAGAACTTTCGATAAATTTTCTGAGAGTAAACGTGTGAATGAGGGGAGGAACCGTCCAAACCCTCTAATTAGTCTAAATTTACGTCCAAAAAGACGTAGTTTAAAGCTTAGCAGAATTAGAAAATTACTAAATAGCCCTTCGAAAATCGCTAGGAAAAACTGTCAGGTGACCCTAATGGGTAACCTAACGGGTCGTGGTGACTAACCACGATTCGCAGTCACTCTTGTCGGGTACACTGTCCAGGTTCCTCAGTAGGTCACCATGGGGGACCTAATGAGTCGTGGTGACTGACCATGACTCGTGGTCACCAGTCGTGAACCTCACTGCCTCACTTCTGAAATTCTATACAAGGCTTGATAATGAGTCACATAACGAGTCGTTGCCACAGATGACGACTTGTTGTGACACTCGTTAGGTACACTGCCAAAAAATCGACTAATATTGGTCACGGGGGACATAACGAGTCGTTATAGGTGACTACAACTCATTGTCCTCACCCGTCAAGTACAATGCCAACTTCTAGAATTCTAGGTTCTGGCCTAACCGCGAGTGACTTATCGAGTCGTTGGACCTGACCACGACTCGTGAGGTCGCCTGTTGGGAACATTGTCTCCCTTTATACAAAATCTCCAACCTCCTTCTCACGGCTGACCTAACGAGTCACTAGGTCACTTAACGACCCATTAGGTGAGTCGTCCTATAGCATTTCTATAGATTTTTCAGATTCTCTTATTAAAGTCCCGAATTTAGATTTTTGGTTTTTGGGGCATTAGAATATCTCCCCCTTGGGAACATTCATCCTCGAATGTTAGAAAACACATAGGAAAGCTAAGAATAACAATTAAAGTTCCAGATAATATTCATTTAATTCCAAAAGTGACAGAACGACTACCTCCGTTTCAAAATACATAACTGAACTGAATTCTTTTTTCATACATAAATTCAAAAACATAAAAGAGACTTGAACATCTGAACTGAGTTATAAAAACTAAATTGAGTTCTAGGATAAAAACTAATATCTCAAACTGTGCTAGAGCCCGTAGGGAACAAATGCAGGTATTTGGCCATCATATCTTCTTCGGCCTCCCACGTAGATCCTTAACCTGCTGATTCCTCCATAAAACCTTGACTAAAACTATCTCCTTGTTCCTTAGCTGACGGTCAAGGATCTGGACTGGTACTTCCTCATATGAGAGACTATCTTTTATTCCTACACTGTCCAATGACACAACTAAGGTTGGATCTTCGATGCACTTCTTCAAAAGTGACACATGGAAAGCTGGGTGTACAACTGCTAGTTCTGAAGGTAATTCTAATTCATAGGCTACATTGCTGATATGCCTCAAAATTCTATAAGGTCCCACATATCTCGGACTGAGCTTCCCTTTCTTTCCAAACCTCATCACCTCTTTCATGGGCGAAATTTTTAGGTATACCCAATCATCAACTGCAAACTCCAACTCTCTTCTCCGCACATCGGCATAAGATTTCTGACGGCTCTGAACTGTTTTCAACCTTTCTCGGATGAGCTGAAATTTCTGCACTGCCTCATGTACTAAGTCTGGCCCTATCAAAGTAGCTTCACCAACCTCGAACCACCCTATAGGCGATCTACACCTTCTCCCATATCATGCTTCAAATGGGGCTATCTGAATACTAGAATGGTAACTGTTGTTATACACAAACTCGATATGAGGCAAATGGCCATCCCAATTCCCCTTAAAATCGATCACACATGCTCTTAGCATATCTTCTAGGGTATGAATAGTATGCTCACGATTTGTGGGTGGAAAGTTGTGCTGAGCTTGACCTAAGTTCCTAGTCCCGTTTGAAAGGATATCCAGAAGTGTGAGGTGAACTGAATTCCTCTGTCTGAAATGATAGATAAAGGCACCCCATGGAGTCTGACTAACTCTTGGATGTAAAGTCTAGCATAGTCCTCAGCTGAGTCTGTGGTTTTGACTGGGAGGAAGTGAGCTGACTTAGTCTTCCGATCTACTACTACCCAGATTGAGTCGTGTTGCCGATGAGTCCGGGGTAGACCCATAATGAAGTCCATATTTACTTCTTCCCACCTGCATGTAGGTATACTGATATATCGAGTCATGCCTCCTGGTCTTTGGTGCTCCACCTTGACTTGCTAGCAGTTCGGGCACTTGCTATGAATTTAGTGATGGCTCTCTTCATTCCGTTCCACCAATAAATATCCCGCAGATCGCGGTACATTTTTATAGCACCAGGGTTAATGTAGTATCTCGAGCTACGTGCCTCGGCCAGTATCTGATGTCTCAACTCACCAACATCCGGTACACACAACCTGCCCTAGTAACGGAGCACCCCATCTCCCACTTGGGAGAAAGCTTATATTTCTTTTCTGAGGACTGATCCCTTAAGCTAAAGTAAGATGGGATCCACATCCTGTCTGGATTTGACTTCAACTACCAAGGATGAATCTGACCTGCTTTGTATTACCACACCACCTTCAGCTGAATCCACTAACTACACCCCTAACCGGGCTAGTCTGTGAACTTCTTTCGCTAACTCCCTCTTGCCTTCCTCAATGTGAGCCACACTCCCCATAGACCGTCTGCTTAGGGCATCAGCCACCACATCGTCTTTACCTGAGTGATACAACATACTCATGTCATAGTCCTTTAGAAGCTCCAACCACCGTCTCTAACGCAGATTTAGGTCCTTCTGGCTGAACACATACTGAAGGCTCTTGTGATCTGTAAACACATCCACGTGAGCCCCATAAAGGTAATGTCTCCATATTTTTAGCGTGAATACCACCGCTACCAACTCCAAGTCATTAGTTGGATAATTCTTCTCATGAACTTTGAGCTGTCTGGAGGCATAGGCTATCACTTTGCTCCGCTGCATCAGAATGCAACTGAGTCCAACTTTGGAAACGACAATAAACAACCAACCCATCATCCTTCCGACAAGGTTAAAACTGGAGCGGTAGTGAGTCGAGTCTTCAACTCCTGAAAACTCTTCTCACACTCATCCGACCACTGAAATTTCACTTTCTTCGAAGTTAGCTTAGTCAGAGGAGATGCTATAGAGGAGAAACCTTCCACAAACCATCGGTAGTATCCAACTAAGCCTAGGAAAATCCTGATTTCAGTGGGAGAGGTAGGTCTGGGCCAATCTTTCACTGCTGCTATCTTATGAGGATCTACCTGTATTCCCTCACCCAAGAGCACATGACCCAAGAAAGTCATAGACTTCTACCAGAATTCACACTTGCTGAACTTGGCGAATAACTGGCGATCTTTGAGGGTCTGTAATGCCAACCCTAGTTGATTGGCATGCTCTTCCTCATTTCTGGAGTACACCAGAATGTCGTCGATAAATACAATGAAGAACATATCCAAGTACTATTTGAAGACCCTATTCATCAAATCCATAAAGGTTGTTGGGGCGTTTGTTAACCCGAAGGACATCACCATAAACTCATAGTGACCATACCGAGTTCTGAATGTTGTTTTCGGTATGTCACTCTCTCTAACCCTTAACTGATAGTACCCTGACCTGAGACCGATTTTTGAGAAAAAACTGGCTCCCTGAAGTTGGTCAAATAGGTCGTCAATTCTAGGTAGGGGATACCTATTCTTTACTGTGACTTTGTTCAGCTGGCGCTAATCTATGCACATTCTAAGGGTACCATCTTTCTTACGCATGAATAGTATTGGGGCACCCTATGGAGAGATGCTGGGTCTGATAAAACCCTTGTCAAGAAGATCTTTTAGCTGCTCCTTTCTCCTTAAGCTCAGCTGGAGCCATTCTATAAGGAGGGATGGAGATAGGCTGAGTATCTGGGAGGAGATCTATCCCGAAATCTATTTCCCGTTCATGGGGAACTCCGGGAAGATCTTTAGGAAAAACATCTGGGAACTCACTGACCACCAAAACTGACTGGATAGTTGGGATCTCAGAGTTGAAATCCTTGGCCCGAACTATATGATAAATACATCCTTTGGAGATGAGTTTCTAGGCCTTAAG
Organism: Datura wrightii; assembly: GCA_035772735.1. NCBI lineage: Eukaryota > Viridiplantae > Streptophyta > Magnoliopsida > Solanales > Solanaceae > Datura > Datura wrightii. The sequence continues at coordinate 12,213,923 of JASDFA010000027.1, forward strand.
GTAGGAAATAAACCTACCCTTAGGCGCTGAACTGCTGCCCGTCCATTCTAACACTGGTTCGTTTAGAAACTGGAACTTGACAACTCTAGTTCTGCAATCAAGTGAGGCATAGTAGGAGTGTAACCAATCCATCCCAAGGATATGGTCAAAATCGACCATATCTAACTCTACAAGATTAGCTGGAATATTTTTACTCAGGACTAAGACTGGGCAGTTTCTATACACCTAGTTGGCTCTAACTGATTCGCCAACTGGGTTGGAGACTGAGAATGATTCTAAGAGGATCTATGGACTGATGTTGAACTGGATTGCTATATAGGGAGTCATGAACGAGAGACTGGATCCTAGATCTAAGAGGGCATACAGATCTAGATGGAAGAGATGTAACATACCAGTAACTACGTCAGGTGAGCTTTCTTGATCCTAACGAGAGATAGAGCATAGAAATGATTTTGGCGATGACCGCCATCTGTACCTGATGTGTTGGCCTGCTGAGCTGGTCGGCTGGATGGAGCTGATGAGGTGGTTGATTATGATCTCCCTCTCCCTGCAGACGGGCACTCTCTAAGCCTGTGTTCAAGCTGTCCACACCCAAAATAGCCTTCTTGTCTCTGAAGGCACTCTTTGGGGTGGTTCCTACCACACTTGGGGCAAGCTAAACACATGTTCCCAGTACTATAAGCCTGAGACTGAGTGCCAGATGACCTACCCCTCCGATCCTGGCGGGACCGAAAGGTAGGGGCGCTGGTTGAACTTGGTGTTGGGACCCTCTATTGCTGTTGTTGCTGTGGGAGGCTACCACCGCTAGACCTTTGATGGCCGAAATCTGAATGGTTAGTCCTTGCCCGCTTGTTCTTACGTTCCATGTCCTTCATCTTTTCGGCCGTAGTCTGTTGGGCATAGAAAATCAAGCTAGAGAGGTCCATATCCTTAATCAACATCGCTGTCCTGCACTCCTTGAGGACCAAGTTCGACACCCCATTCACAAATTTCAGCATGCGAGCCCTTGGCTCGGCTACCATCTCTGGGGCGTACTTAGACAGCTGAATAAACTCCAGAGCATACTCCTCCATAGTTTTATTGCCCTATCTCAAATTCATAAACTTAGCCATCTTTTCCTCCCTCAGCTCCCGAGGGAAAAACCTATCCAAGAAAGCTATGTGGAACTCCTCCCACTCCACTGGTCCTGCTCTCGTTGGCCGCCCCTCTTTCCACTGTTCATACCAGACCTGAGCTACCCCTTTTAACTGGTAGGCAGCCAGTTCAGCACTCTAAGAAGAGCTAACAACCATAATGAGGGTGGTCTTTCTAATCTCATCAACGAACTCCTGGGCATGCTCCCCTACTTTGGATCCCTTAAAAGATGGAGGGTTCATACGGGTAAAGTCCCGCACCCTTATAGCTGCTGCGAAACCGTTGGTGTTCATCGATACCACCTGCTGGTGCACCTGGTTGGTGACTATTTGGGCAAGCAGTTGAATGGTCGCCCTGAATTTGGAGGTAGCAACTGTATCATCTTGAGGAGCTATCGGGGCTGGTGGGGCAGGTCTATTGGCGTTACCAGCCCTTCTTCCATTAGCACGTCTAGGAGGCATGATTCACTAAAATGAAACAGAGCACGAGTTAGAAGGGTGTTTCTGAAATTGAACTTTAACACACGATAAGGAGTATGAAGAAAAGAGAGTTTTTTTCTAATAACATCTCGTAGCCTCATCATCATAAGTGTGGTGTGCTTCACACCCATGAAAAGGACTCTACTCGATTCGGCTTTTAAACATTCTGAGGATACTCTAAACCTAGAGCTCTGATACTAAGTTTGTCATGCCCAGAAACTACACCCTAGATATAACACGGTACTTGAAGTCAAAAGTGACCCCAAGTCAACCCCTAGTCTATCATACATTGGTAGTCTAAGTAAAACAATATATACAGAGGAAGCTTTGAAATAACAGCGTAAGAGCATTAGAGAAAAATAAACTAGAAGAAAACATTGAGATTTAAAACATTTGAAGTATAAAATTAACTCCATGTCTGAAAGCCTTCTAACTGATAAGTTGTTGGGACAAGCCCCCAACTAACTCTAAGTCTAACTAAAAATAATAACTCAACTGAAGAAAGTAAAACAAGGCCCTCGCATGATGAGTACTCACACTTCGACTGCAGCGGAGGAGGATCTGAATCGCAATGGCTAACGATGCAGGAGTCTAGGAACCTGTAGCTGTATCATGAAATGATACACCATAAAAGTATGCGTCAGTACCTTGAATGTACTGAGTAAGTGGGAGAAAGCATAACTAAAATACAATGTCTGAACTAAAAGGACATGCAATGACCAACAAGTAAACTGAGTGGAACTACTGATGTAAACTGAAATGGTCAAGATGACCCTATTTGATGGTCAAATACATGCCCTAAGTTTGAAACGCTGAGTCTAAACTGATAGCGTTGAAACTGAACTGAACTGCTTATTTTGAAACTAGACTGGACTAAATAGTGGGAGAGTCTATAACCGACATATAACCATGTGAGCTAGACGTGGAGTCCGATGTATACACCCCACCGGTAGGACCAAATATACCTTGCCAGGGTATAAAGGCATGAACTGGGTAATCACAAAAGTCTGGGGCCAATCAGGCCAGGTAATACTGTAACCTACGCTGGCAACGTAGTTCTGGGGACCTGGGTGTGTTGGAACCCCGACCCTCTTGGTGCTAAGTCCTACTCCCACTGGAAACCTATACTGAATTGTGAAGATGATAGCTCGAAACTAGGGTCCAAAACTAGTCAGGGACATATAACTGAAAGTACCCTGAGAGTCTTATCGGACCAATTCTGAAACTGGGTTCTAGACTGGTCAGAGTTGCTTATCTGAAAGTGTCGTAACCGTCTAAGAACAAACTGTAAACTAAACTAGGGTCCTGGGGCTGGTCAGAGCTATATATCAAAAATGTCATGACCGCCTAATGGACTAAAAGCTAGATTTTGAGTCTGATTTTTATAACTGGGAGGACCACTGACACCTCGAGAAAAAACTGGAGTCAAACTGATCAGTTGACACTTTCTTTATAATTCTAAAGAGGTTCTATGTTCTAACTGAATTGAACTACTAAGAAGAAAATAAAGAACTCAACTCATTCCAACAGCACGGGAATTCCATAATATAGCAAAATCTCAAGAATTAAAGAAACCTCATTCAACAAGGCTACAATCATTCTTATCAATGGAATAATTGCTCACACACACACACACACACATATATAATAAGAATTTCTAGGATAGTCATCCCAAAATATACCTTGAAAAATAGACGAAATTTAATACGCAATATTCTTTACTCGAAAATTTAGGGTTGTAAATCATATTGGCAAGAACAACAATAATTTACTTATGAATTGATGAAGATAATACGAATAATAAACATGGACAATAACCCAATTAGAATTAATGAAAACCAACATGAAAATCTCTTCATATTCGAAAATCTCAGGGCTAAACTGATAGCAAAATTATGGGAGGATTTTAGGGGACACATGGGAAGAAAAATTCCCTTGTTGAATTCCCACATACCTGACTAAAAATTCCCCGAAAAAGAAAACCTGAGTTGCTGCGATAAAGGAGAACCCTAAGCCTGCTAGAGAGTTTCTTGAGAGAATTTTGGATAAATTTTCTAAGAGTAAACGTTTGAATGAGGGGAGGAACTGTCCAAACTCTCTAATAAGTCTAAATTTACGTCCAAAACAATGTATTTTAAAGTTTAGGAGAATAGAAAATTACTAAATAGCCCTTCGAAAATCGCTAGGAAAAACTGTCAGGTGACCCTAACGGGTCGTGGTGACTGACCACGACTCATGGTCACTCCCGTCGGGTACACTGCCCAGGTTCCTCAGTAGGTCACCACGGGGGACCTAACGAGTCATGGTGACCGACAACGACTTGTGGTCACTAGTCGTGAACCTCACTGCCTCACTTCTGAAATTCTATACAAGGCTTGATAACGAGCCACTTAACGAGTCGTTGCCACAGATGAAGACTCGTGGTGACACTTGTTAGGTACACTGCCTAAAAACCGACTAAGGCTAGTAACAAGGGACATAACGAGTCATTACAGGTGACCACGACTCATTGTCTCCACCCGTCAAGTACACTGCCAACTTCTAAAATTCTAGGTTTCGACCTGACCACGAGTGACTTAACAAGTCGTGGGACCTGACCACGAATCGTGAGGTTGCCCGCTGGGAACACTATCTCCCTTTATACAAAATCTCCAACCTTCTTCTCACGGCTGACCTAACGAGTCGTTAGGTCACTTAATGACCCGTTAGGTGAGTCGTCCTGTAGCATTTCTGCAAATTTGCCAGATTCTCTGATTAAAGTCCCAAATTTAGATTTTGGATTTTTGGGGCATTACATCTAGAGGTACAAAACTATATAAACACTATAGGGAAGAACAATTATCCGCAATAAAAAATGACATAGCAACTATAAACTTAATTAATCCTGAATCACTAAGAGGAATAATGAATACAAGAATGACTTTAATGCTATGGGATTAATTGTAATAGGATTAAAAGGATTAACTAAAAATTATTTAGGAACTAAAATATTAATTGTAATATATGATGATAGATGGTCAGATTTAAAAAAATCTATTATATGGCTAACTGAGGTAGACATGACTAATAACAGAGGAATATTTTATATTGGCCCTGACTTCATGATATATTTAAGAGAATTTGGAAAAAAATATTATGATAGGAATACAGACTAAGGGCTATGAAGAAATGAATAATGAAAATAATTTATTAATGTGTATAGGATTTATAGGGAAAATGGTTGTAAGCAGTAATATAAAATTTAAAATTAGAGTAGATGATGTAGTTGAAGTAATGGGAGATAAGGGAATAAAATTAATAAAACCAATAAAAATAAATCCAGAAGAATATGCTGGACTAGAATGGAATCTAGAAAAATTTAACAAGAAAAAAGTATTAGCACCAGAATCTCATTTAATGTATACTAATACTAACGGAGAAACATCTATAAGATTTACAGATTATAATTATACTGTAGAAAAGGAATTAGATGATAAGACAGAGACAGTTATGAAAACAAAAGATAGTCTCATGAATGTAGAAATAATTCAAGAAGGATATGAGGTAGATGAGGTCTTAGAAAAGGAAAAAAGAAGACACAAATATAACATTTAGATGTAAAGGATGTAAGATAGGAGGAATGAACTTGATGAAAACAGAGGTGCATTTCAAAAAATGTGAATCTAGAACAGACAACTTAGGATATAGAGAACAAAATGATTTACAAGTAAAGTTAGATAACCTCGATAAAATTATAGACAGAATTTATGTTAGCGATGAAGAAATAGAATTAAACTCAATTATAAGTCAAAAGGAATTTATGGAATCAACTAGTTCTAGTCCTTTTCAACGAACATCACAACAACATACAGTAGATACAAGTACGAAAAATGCACCAAGAAGAAGAGTATACAAGATAAATCTAGAAATAATAACGAAAAATGTAAAACTTGTAGGAAAAAGAATGTCAATAGAAGAGCCTATTAGGTTACAAGGAGGTAATAAAGGAAAAATACTAAATATAGCTGCACATGATCCTCAAACGTAGAATATAGTTATAGACCTTTGGAAATAAATAGTAGTAGCAAACTAAATAAAAATATATCAAGATACAGATGCAGAGACAATGTATAAATATATGGAGATCTTTCTAGGAGAATCAGCAAAAGCCCTATTGGAAGCTTATAAGTCTAATTTTCCACAAGAATTCCAAGCCTTAGTAAACACAGGAGAAAATTCGTATAATTTTATAAATAAAATACATAGCCTAATCACGGGAGAAGACCCAAATAGTGGATTTAAAATATTACAAAGGAACGCACTAATAAAATTAGAACAGTTAAGTATTACAAGTTGGTTTCACATAAAGAATTTCTTAAAAGATTATTATTACTACTGTACGATTAGCGGAAATTCTTTTGATGAAGTATTAGGAAAGAAATTATTCCATAAACTACCAGGAGCCTTGGGAAGAGAAATAGAAGAATGGTGGTATAAAAGGAAAGGAGTGATGCAAAACCCGAAAGCTAAGTGGTCAATAGGACATAAAGTACAACATGTAATGGAGGTATTAACAGAGAAATATACAAATATACAGATTCGAAAATAATTAAAACAAAATGAGATGAGTTTTTGGAAGAATATAATATATACCACCCAAAGTTATGATAAAGATAATAACATAAAAAAGCGTTATAGAAGAAATAAACCACAATATAATACTATATATAATAGAAGAAAATATTACCTAAGAAAATCATCAGCCAAAAAATCATATTTAGATAAAAATAAACATGTTAGAAAATATAGAACCGATAGGAATTACAAGAATAAATTAGAATGTTTACTTGTGGAAGTATAGAACACTTAGCAAATGTATGTCTTAAAAGGAATAATAGTAGAATAAGAAATTCACAATTAATAGAAGATTTTCAAGAAACATTAATTAATATGGATAAATACATGTCGGACAATGAAAATATATACTCAATAGTAAGTATAGATGCAGTAGAAAAGTCACAATTAGATTCATCAGATTCAGAAAAGGAAGAGTTAAATAATGAAATAGGACTGGGAATGGAAAATTTAGTTTTAGAAGAAATAGAGGCGAGTGCAATGATGAATATTTTCCAAGAATGTAATCATGAATTTGAAAGGAATAAAGGAATAGACAGCAATCAATGTGTTATATGTAAATGGTACCCTAGCAAAGAGAAAAGGGCAAAATGTAAGATATTCTATGTGGAAGGATACATTTCATGTGTAGAAAAAGTGTTCAAGGTTAAAGTAATAAGGAAAAACGAATATAAAGAAGCAACAAATCAAACTACTACTTTAAGAATAATGGCACTAGAAACTAGGATGAATGAGTTAGAACAACGGATACTGGCACTAAAAAAAGGAAAAAAGAAATTAGAAGAAGATGAAATAACAGAAACGATACAAGAGGAAGAACTAATGAACATAGAAAATTACGAAACTCTAGTATGTAATGAAGATAAAAAATTCACCACAATAAAAATACTCGCTAGAATTAAAATAGAAAATGTAGAAATAGAGAAACTAGCGTTAGTGGATAGGGGATGTACTGGATGCACTGGATGCATAATAAATAAGAAAATAATACCACCAAATCTAAAGAAAATGTTAGAAAGACCAATTGTAGCAATGCAAATAGATGGGACCTATAATATATATCAATATTATATGGATAAAACTCATATTAGCTTTATAAACACATGCAATGAATTTTACAAACCAACTTATAAGATAGATAGAATATGGGTAAGAGACTTAAATATAAACGTAGATTTTGTTCTAGGATTATAATTTATATTACATAATAACGGAAGTTGCTTGATTACAAGAGATGGTGTAGTATTCTTTCAAAAATATTACGTACACACCAGTACAAATAACAAAAATAAAAACAAGAGGAAAATATATTAATAATGGTAAAAAGGAAATTGTGGCCCCCCTTGCATCATCTCATAAAGACCTGAAAGAGACATATTGCAAAAATTATAAAAATAATAACATATGTTGTAAAAAACAACAAGACATGTATGAAGAAGAAGACTACGATAAAGATATACTTGCTAAAGATTATACTTTAATAGAAATAGAAACAGAATTCTATAAGTTCAAGACAGGAATAGAAGATAAGGGTGATAAAAAGCCAAAAGGACTTAGAAAATATAGTAAAGATATTAGATGAAATGAAAATAATAGGAGAACATCCATTAAAACACCGGGAAACAAATAAGGTAGTATGTAAATTGGAATCATAAATCCAGAGTATATAATAAAAACAGCTTCAATAGAAACTACCGATCAAGATATAGAAGACTTTACTATACAAATCAAAGAACTATTAAATTTAGGAGTAATAAAAAGATCTACTTTAAAACATAGATCGACGGCCTTTATGGTGAGAAACCATAATGAAATGATAAGAGAAAAAGCGAAAATGGTAATAAATTATAAAAGAATTAATGATAATACTAGAACAGATGCATATAAATTATCAGATAAAAATGAGTTAATAAATAGAATACAAGGAAAGAAGATATTTAGTAAATTTAATTGTAAATTAGGATATTGGCAGGTAAAAATGCATGATCAAAGTATAGAATGGATGGCATTTTACTTTCCCCGAAGGACAATTTGAATGGTTAGCAATGCCGTTTGGATTAAAAACTACACCACCGATTTTTCAAAGAAAAATGAATACCATATTTGGAGATTACAAAAAATTTATTTTAGTATATATGGATGATATTTTAGTATTTAGCAGACATGATGGAACATTTAGGTCACCTGCAAACAGTATTCAAACTATTTGTAAAAAAATGGTATAATAACTAGTAAAAAGAAGATGGAGTTGTGTAAAACCCATATAAATTTTTTAGGAGAAGTTTTAGGAGATGGAAAAATTAAATTACAACCACATATAGCCAAAAATGTTTTAGAGATACCAGACAAATTAGAAAATAAAAAAGAATTACAACGATTCTTAAGATTAATAAATTATGCTAGAAATTTTATTAAGGATCTAAAAAAAATAGTAGGACTATTATACTCCAAGACAGGTAGTAAGGGACAAAAACACTTTAATATAGAAGATATTAGATTAGTACAAAAAATTAAAGAAAAAATTAAAAATGTTCCTGATTTAAACATGCCTCTAGAAACAGATTATTTAGTTATAAAAAAGATGGAAATTTTGAAGGATGGGGAGCGGTATTAAAAGCCAGACCAAATAAATATAGTAGCAAAAATGAAGAAAATATATGTTCCTACTAAAGTGAAAAATATAAAGAAAAAGGAAATATGAGTAGCATAGATGCAGAAATACTAGCAGTAGTATATGGATTAAATAGTTTTAGACTATACATTTTAAACAAAAAAAAAATACTAGTAAGCACAGATTGTGAAGTAATTGTCAAATTTCATCAAAAAATAAATGAGAAAACTAGTAGTAGAAGAAGATGGTTAAATTTTATGGATAGAATAACAACTTATGAAAATATTGTCTTTGAATACATTAGAGGAAAAGACAATAACTTAGCAAACCAATTAAGTAAGTTATATATAATAACTAACTAATAAGACATATTTGTTTTTCAGCATGAGACCAACAGTCCCAAAGCCTGTAGACAAGGCCAAAGGTGTAGCTTCAACTTCAGACACATACGCACAGACAGTATTAGGTAATATTCATTTCAAATCTCAAACATTAGCAGCAGAAACAATGGAAAGAATTCATTTTGAAAAATATAATTTGATATTTTATCCACTTTCTATCATTCATAGTTTTACCAGAATGTGTGATAGATAGATCACAAAGGTGTTTAATAGATAATTTATGTTGGGATGAGGAAGCACCACAACTAAAGTTTGATATGATAATAAATAATGAAAATACATTGGACACAATATTTTACGTGGAAAACCCTCAAATAAATAGAGGAAAAAAACCACGGGGTAGAAGGATTCACTATATAAATATGGAAGTACACTACTCTCAATTACAAGGCGAAAACACTTGTAAAAGGAATAACTCACTAAAGACACTCAAGACTACAATATTTGTCTTGGTGTATAACTCTCTTTATGTTCTTACTCTTTTGGATTGTAATTTTTGTGGGGATTTATGGATCTGTGTATATATAATAATGAAAGTAAAATGTTCTATTTATAATAGAACTAAACCGTGTAAAATGGTGTAAAGCAGAGATCAATTTGGACAAGGTTTGTCCTCTTTTACCTTTTCCCATTTGGACAAGGTTTGTCCTCTTTTTTCCTTTTCCTTGTCTGACTAACTTTGTTGACAATTTATGGATAGCTATAATAAAAGGGATAATAAATATTTTAAAGCAGCCGTAAATGTATTATGCCAATATTTTAGACAAAAGTAGAGAAAACAAGTTTAAATTCTATGTAGTTGTGTACAGAAAGACAAACGGTATTTTTCATACATGGATAGAGGTTTTAGATTCAACAAAAGGGATGGAGAAATCACTCTTTAAAGGATTTAATGATTTCATTGAAGCGTTGGATTATGCCAGAGGAATATTAGTACCAAATTACTATATTTCTCCATCCCTCAGACAAAATTCAGAAAAAAATATCCAGTATAATGTCCAGAAAGACACAGACAAAATCATATTCTGTGACCATTGTTCGTCTATGTCCGAAGCATTCAAAAGATGAAACTATAAGAATGAATCCCTGACACAAGAAAATGCTAGACTTATGAAAAAATGAAGCTACTGGAAAATAGATTGCAAGCGGTAATTGAATTATATCAGACACAGACGGGTATTGAAGATTATAGAATTGAACAAGAATGGCAGAGTTCTCCATCTCCAAATAAAATGGATGAGAAGGGTGTGCATTCTCCAACGAATGCAACAAGATCCACTGTGTCGGATAGAGACACAGCTAGTCCGGTTCAAAAGGTGGCCGGTAAAGACTCATCAAACCCGTTGATGGCGGACACTTTATCAAAAAGTATAAATATTGATAAAAGAAAATTAAGGATACTCCCCGAAATAATAAAGGGCGAGTCATCTAAGAAAAAGATAATGAAATTAAAAAAGAAAAAGAAAGACCAAATGGAACAATTAATTGAATAGACACTGAAAAATTTCTACAAGACAGACAGAACACCTCAACAGAACAAGAACTCCACGACAAATATGAGGACACAAAAAGAAAAGAAGAAACCAAGAATGAATCAGACGAAGAAATCCATGGTGAAGAAAATTATGATTCAGGAATGAGTTTTGATTCAATTGTGTTACACAACCTAAATACGTGAACAATCTTTGAAGATACAAACAGTAGTCAGTAGAAAAAGGACTGTATAAAAAACACACGAGAACGGTCCAAAAAATAATGGCAGACAAAGGAGACTATGCAAGATAAAAACAAGTACCAAAAAGATAAAAAAAAAGTACAAACATGGACGGACAGAAGTTAAAGATAAATAAAGTAAAGAAAAAGACAGATGCCGGAAAGATTCCTTGAAAACAGTTCAAGAAGAAAATTATTTAGAAATCTGAAATTCAAGTCCGGACTTACCAGATAGACATCTTTAGACACTCGAAAGAGCAGAGTGCAGAGAAAGAAAAGGAGAAAAAACACCAAAAAGAAGCATTCATATTCTCCTTACTTTTCATCTACCTACCTCCATGTTTCCAACCTATACCCAAATAAATTCAAACCTTATAAAGTAAACCAATTTTTGTAAAATACTAGTTTTTGTAATAATCTCGTAAGCTTATAAGAGTTTTTCGGGAAACCTCTCTCCGTCTAAGTCATGTAAGTCTTTATGTTTTACTATTATTTCCTGTATTATTCTCCCAAAATTTATTATGTACATTTTATAATATGTTAATATGAATATTGTGTGTAAAATAATATGTTATCATGTAAATTTTGTAAAGTTTGAGTAAAATATAACTACCCTTAGTATATGATTAATCTCTTAATAATAATGATGGATTAACTCGTAAATTCCTAGAATGATAAGGCTTTAAAGTCTAAAATGTTGAAAGGACACTTTGTTAGCCATATCCAAGGTGGGGTTAAAGAAGAAGTTATTAAGGACATAGGTTAAGGGAAAGAGATGAATATGGTTAATTAAAAAAAAAATTACATTAACCGGGAGAAAATATAGAAAATTTATGGTAAATTAAAGGCTTCTATGACAAGAAACAAGTGAGACAGGGAGTACTGAATAGGACTTTATCATAATTGTATTTAAATATATAAAGTAGCTATATAGATTCAAATGCAATTGTGTTTGTGATAATAAAGATTTAAATACAATTATGATAAAGTCCTACTCAGTACTCCCTCTCTCACTTGTGTCTTGTCATAGAAGCTTTTAATTTATCATATATTTTCTATATTTTCTCCCGATTAATGTGTGTGTATATATAAGTCTTTTTGGACGTATGTGCAATGAACCCAATATATATATATAAAAGTCCTTTTGGACGTATGTGCAATGAACCCATTTAGAATGGGATTCTCCTTTTTCTTCAATTAAATTTTTTTCATAAATTTCAATTATGAAATTAAATTTTTACTTCAAGTAAATTATTATTTTAACTAAATAGGAAAAAAGGTTTATAGGTAATTCTATTTAAAGGGTGGTGTAAAAGTTCCATACCAAATTTATGGATAAAGTTTTCATTATGAGAAAAGTTCTTGGGAGAGAAATACTCTGTTAAAAGTGTGAGAGTGTCACACCAAATTAAGAGATAAAATATTATTGATAAAAATATTATTTTCTTATTTAGTTTATTGGGGGTTGACATTTCCGAGAAAACTTCCAACACAATATTCGTAATCCAATTTGTTCGCGAGTTTCATTGATCAAGGAGTTGATAGTAAAGATCGGTCCCAATGTGGATATGTATAGAGTCTTCGTACTATAAAAAAAAAATTATGACTATCGTCTCCAGGTTTGTCTTGAAACCTATTCTTTTAGATGTAAATAATTTTTAAACACAAATAGTTCCGTCAAGGATTGCTTTTTGTCTTCCGCTGCGTGTTATGAATATCCTCCAATCCTACAAACATCTCACACTTACTCTTGCTCGTCCTTGAGTCAACATTTGAGCTCATCTAAATAGATAAAGGTTAAAACGCCACATTTTGGTTATCAATAATTATGTCATGAAGCAATTCACAACATCAAGTACATTTTTCTATCATTATGCAAGATATACAAATAAACACAGTCAAATAACAAACATCTAGCCTTTTAACCTCAAAGATAGACTCTAACTCATTGAATTTAAGCTTGCTCGCTACTCTGTCAAAGAAATCTAATAACATCACCTATCCATCATGAAACAAGTGTCCTCATGGAAATAAATAGTTCACACACTCAAATTAGATAATAAAATATAATTTAAGGACCATGTATCAAAGCACAACTCTCGCACTCCAAAATGAGTCCACATGTATACACAAAGGATCATAAGCTTGCCCATTATGTACATCTCTACTAACTAAGTATCACGACCCAAGAAGAGGTCCTCATAACACGGGACAAGGAGCCCCTAGAGACCCCAAGTCGATCCATGGCATAAGCATACATCTAACTCAATCAAGAAACTGAATAATCAACAATGTACTTATAGTGGAAGTCTAACTTGAACACAACATCAGAATACAAACTCCGAAGCTAAATACATACATATGTCTGCAAAGCCTCTAAATATGACGAGTTGATGGGACAAGACCCCAACTAACTCAATAAAACTGAAACTAAAATACACGTAAGAAATCTGAGTAGTCTAGCCCTAGAGAGATGAGGACTCATCAATAATGCAAACGCTAACTCTGACAAGCTGACTACAAGCCGCGCTGAACTAGAGAGACGGGTCCTGTATCATGAAATAATACAGCATAGAGTATACAGTCGGTACATGGAATGTACTAAGTATGCAGGGTAAGTAAAACCGCTAAAGTAAACAAAAATCATGTTTAGGACCATGCATAATATGAAAATAAACATTAAGAGTCTTAGAGTAGGGATTGCATGCATTCATTTTGAAATCATGATCTCTTCATAATATGACATGACATAACTTCATAACATCATACTAAATCGATTAACTCAAAGCTGAATTCTGACATTTATAAGTAAAATTGAACATTGAGTCAAACCTGTTTTAGACCATACAATATATATAAATCTCATGAGTAATGAAACGTGAATATCTAAAATCATGAAGGACAATGGGAGAGTCGTCTTTTAACCGACATACCATGATAGAGCTTACATGATCCCAACTATCACAGTCAAGTAGGTAGAGTCGTCCAAAGCCTTGTCAGGGGTAGGGACGATACCATGATATTGATATCAAGTTGAAGGCCCATCCGGACAAGGGAAGCTCACAAGGGAGGTCCCAAAGTCTAAATGTATAAACCTATGTTGGCGCATAGTTGTGAGGCAAAGGGTGATCGACACTTAGCCTGCTCGGTGCTAAACACTACTCCCAAAACATGCATATGCTCTACATCATTTTATAACGAAGCTCAACATCGTCTATTGATGAAACTCAATGATCAAATATATCTCAAATATGAAATCATGCAATGAGAAGCTTTAGCTCAAGACATACCACAAGCTGAAAATATAATTGGGAGTATTCGCTCCAAAACCATGTGGTAAGCTATACATAGAAAACTTTAACTCAAATATACCACAAGCTGAAAATATAATTGGGAGTCTTCGCTCCAAAATAATATGGTAAGCTTAATTCGGAAAAATGATCATTCATACTTAACATGTGGGCATTGCGCAAAGCTTTATCATACTTAGGACTCAATTCTTATCGAAAAAATAATCATAAACATAGGTAGCTTCAAATCATACTTTAAATTATAATATCTCATTATCATCATATACTCATCACAAATCTCATCTTTCATGAACATTTCATCTATGATCTTTTAATTCATAAAACTAGACTCATAATTTAAATTTAAAATATTATAAAATTTGCCCATGCTTCATAATTCAATAGTATAATAATAATCAAATCATACCCATGTATAACAATAAACGATTCATGCATTTGGGTTAAAACCCCATAGATTAGACATAGAATTTCATATATTAGAGAGGGATTCGGCATGGGTGTGAAAGAAATCACCCATTTATAACCCTACATACCTGTTGGTAGCTGATTCTAACACTTCTTTAGATTCCCAATAGGAAGTTGAAAACAAATTGATGAATGCTAAGCTTGATCACCCTCTCAAGTCTTCTACCTTGCATGCATGACGAATGAGGCCTAAAATGAACTTAACCCCTTTAAAAGTCACTATTCATAACTCTAAACGACGTAGTTTAGACCTTAGAAATTTAGGAATTATGAAAAATCTCTTACTAAATTTGCGGAAAATAACTGTCAGGTGGTCCTAAGGAAGGACCTAACGACTCTTGGCGTAGCTCGTGAGGTTCACTACTCAATAGGTCTCCTGGGTTCTTAACAGGCAACCTCACGACTTGTTACTGGTGACCACGACTCGTAGTCACCACCCTTTAGGTACACTGCCTCCACTCTTCTCTTCTACTTATCACTCACCCCATGACTGACCTAACGACTCGTGGGGTCTAACCACGATTCATGGTCATGTCCATGAGAATTCTTTTTCCCAAATTTTTCAAACTCCTCACTAGCCTCCCCACGAGTCATCTTACCACTCATTCTATGCCTGGTGCCAGTTTTTACACTTTTCTCCGTTTCAACTCCCGGGTTTGATCTTTGGGATTTCGGGGTATAACAATATCTCCCCCCTAGGAACATTCATCCTCGAATGTTAGAAAACACATAGAAAAGCAGATAAAATGCAATCATCATATTCAAATACTGATCATTTAACCCAAAAACTGACGGGATGACTGCCTCTGATTCGAATCACATAACTGAACTGATTTCATGAATCATACACACATCCATATACATAAAAGAAACTTGCGCACATGAACTGAACATGAAACTAAATAAAGTCTGAGTGCAAAACTGTTACCTCAAGCTAAAACTGATTCGGTAGAGAATAAATGCGGGTATCTAGCTATCATATCCGTTTCGGCTTTCCACATAGCTTCTTTGACCTGCTGATTCCTCCATAAAACTTTAATTGAAGCTACTTTCTTGTTCCTTGCCCTTCGAACCTGACGATCCAATATTTCCACGGGAACTTCTTCATAGCTAAGGTTGTCTCTTACACCAACACTGTCCACCGGGACAACTAGAGCTGGATCACCCAAACACTTCTTCAAAAATGATAAATGAAACACAGGATGCACAGAAGCTAATTATAAAGACAACTCCAACTTATAAGCCACCTTACCAACACGTCTCACTATCCGATACGGGCCGACATACTGGGGACTAAGTTTCACTTTCTTTTCAAACCGCATCACTCCCTTCATAGGAGACACCCTCAGAAATACCCAGTCATTGACTTCAAATTCTAACTCTTTTCTCTCACATCCGCGTAAGACTTTCGGCGACTCTGGGTAGTTTTCAACCTGTCTCTGATCAACTGAACCTTCTCCATTGCTTCATGAAACGAATCCGGCCCTATCATTGCCTCCTCACCAACCTCAAACCATCTGATGGGAGATCTATATCTCTGCCTATAGAGAGCCTCGAACGACGCCATTTGAATATTAGAGTAATAGTTGTTATTGTATGCAAACTCGATAAGTGCAAAATGCTCATCCCAGCTACCTCTAAACTCAATTACGCATGCTCTCAACATGTCCTCAAGGGTCTAGATTATCTGCTCTGCTTGACTATCCATTTGCAGGTGAAATGCTGTGTTGAGTTTAACCTGTGTACCAAGTCCTTTTTGAAATGACCTCCAAAACTGAGAGGTAAATTGAGTACCTCGATCTGAAATGATGGATAAGGTTACTCCATGCAATCGGACCAACTCCCAGATATGTAGTTTGCCATAATCTTCTGTCAAATCTGTAGTTTTAACCGATAGAAAATGTGCAGCTTTGGTCAACCTGTCTACTACAATCCAAATGGAGTCATATTGTCGGTGGGTACGAGGTAAACCTGTGATGAAATCCATATTAATTTCCTCCCACTTTCAAGTAGGAATGCTGATATCCTGAAGTACGCCTCCCGGCCTCTGATGCTCAACCTTTACTTGATGGCAGTTCGGAAACTTGGCTACGAATTACACAATATCCTTCTTTATGCCATTCCACCAATAGATTTTTCGTAAGTCACGGTACATCTTGGTGGCATCCGGATGGATAGAATACCTGGATCTGTAAGCCTCATGTAACATTGGATCCTCAAATCGCCTACGTTTGGAACACATAAGTTACCCTACCGAAGCACACCATCTCCCCCTTGGGAGAAGACCTCCACCTTCTGAATTTGAACGGCTTCCTTCAACTTTACCAAAATCGGGGCCTCATCTTATCTAGCTTTAACATCAGTCACCAAGGAAGATTCTGATCCGTTCTGCGTAACAATACCGTCATCTGTCGAGTTGACCAACCTAACTCCCTACCTTGCGAGTCGATGTACATCTTACACCAGCTCCTTCTTTACCTCATCCACATGGGACACACTCTCCATAGAGAGTCTACTAAGTGCGTCTGCTACCACATTAGCCTACCCGGATGGTAAAGGACACTCATATTGTAGTCCTTGAGTAGTTCCAACCACCTCTTTTGTCAAAGATTGAGATCTTTATGCGTGAACACATACTATAAGCTCTTATGGTCCGTAAATACATCCATGTGGACCCTATACAAGTAATGTCGCCATATCTTCAATGCAAATACCCTGCAACTAATTCAAGATCATGGGTTGGGCAATTCTTCTCGTGGACTTTCAACTGTCTAGAGGCATATGCTATCACTTTTCCATGTTACATCAACACACACCCGATTTCGATTCTCAAAGCATCATAATACACCATGAACCCATCAATACCCTCGGGGAGAGTTAACACCGGTGCTGAAGTAAGTCGAGCCTTCAATTCTTGGAAGCTCTTCTCACAAGCCTCCGAACATTGGAATTTCATCTTGTTCTAGGTCAATTTGGTCAAAGGTGCCGCAATAAATGATAAATCCTCAACAAACCTCCAATAATAACTAGCTAAACCCAAGAAACTCCAAATATCTGAAGGATTCAACAGTCTAGGCCAATTCTTCACCGCCTCAATTTTCTGAGAATCTACCTTTATGCCCTCACTTGATACCATATAGCCCAAAAAGGCTACGGGATTTCAACTAGAACTCGCACTTGCTGAATTTGGCATATAATTGACGATCCTTGAGGGTTTGAAGCACTACTCTCAAATGAGCGGCATGCTCCTCCTCGCTCCGAGAGTATATCAAGATATCATCAATGAACACGATCAACAAATATGTCAAGATATGGATTGAACACCCTATTCATCAAATCTATAAAATCTACAGGAGCATTCGTTAGTTCAAAAGACATAACTACAAACTCATAAAGACCATACCACCTCCTGAAGGCTGTCTTCGGGATGTTACTCTCTCTAACTCTGAGTTGATGGTACCGGATCTGAGATCTATCTTTGAGAAATACTTGGCACCCTGAAGTTGGTCAAATAAATCATCAATCCTGGGTAGAGGATACATGTTCTTAATGGTGACTTTGTTCAATTGTCGATAATCAATACACATGTGAAGAGAACCATCTTTCTTTCGGACAAAGAGAACTGGTGTACCCCACGGGGACTTGCTCGGTCTAATGAAACCCTTATCTAACAAGTCCTTCAACTGCTCTTTCAACTTCTTTAGTTCGGCTGAGCCATTCTGTAAGGAGGAATGGATATAGGCTGCGTGTCGGAAGAAGGACAATACCAAAGTCGATTTCCCTCTCCAGAGGAACACCTAGTAAATCATCTGGAAATACTTCTGGATACTCACGTATTACTGGAACTAACTAGATAGTCGAGATCTCGGACTCAACATCCTTAACCCTAACTAGATAGTACACACCCTAGAAATCATCTTTCTAGCCTTAAGGTAGGAAATAAAACAACCTACAGGCACAACTAAACTACCCTTCCATTCTAAGACTGCTCACCCGAAAATCTAAACTCTACTGCCCGGGTTCTACGATTAACTGAAGCATAGCATGCAAATAGCCAATCCATGCCGAGAATCATATCAAAATCGGTCACGACTAACTCTATCAAATCTGCTGAGGTGACCTTCTGAAGGATTGAGACTAGGCAACCTCTATACACCCATCTAGCTATAACTGAGTCACCTATTGGAGTAGGAACTGAGAAGGGCTTTAACAATATTTCAGGACTGACTCCGAAGCTACTGGCCACATAAGGTGTCACGAAAGACAAGGTAGCCCCCGGATCTAACAAGGCATAAACATCAATATGAAAAACTCATAACATACCAGTGACCATGTCCAGGGAGACCTCCTGCTCCTAACGGGATTCTAACGCATATAATCTGTTCTAGTGCTGACCGCCAGCTGTGTTAGTAGATTCCCCCTGATGGGTTGAGCGTGCGGGAGGGGCTGCTAAACTAGAAGCTAGGCCTCGACCCCCAACCTGATTCTATCTCGCTATTGACAACCTCTAAGCATGTGTCTGGGCTTTCCACACCCGAAACAAGCACCTGAACCTGCCAAGCACTGACCTGTGTGCCACCGACCATATCTGTGATAAGCTGGGATGTTAGAATCTACGGGTCTGCTGCTCTGACTCCTCGAGCCTGATGCCCGCTCTCTCTGATTATGTCTAGGCCTGGATGGCACACTCAATGCCGAAGATGCCAGAGCTGATGATCTTTGGTGAGTCTGTTGTCGGTGCCCACCACCTGACCTCGGCTGGAAAAATTTGTGGTCATTGATCCTTGCCCTCTTGGCCTCCCTCTCTCTCAGATGTGCCACCTCCATTTGTTGGGCGTACAACAATATTCTTGGGAAATCCATATCCTGATGGAGCATAGCAGTTCTACAGTCCTTTGTCTAAATAACCCGCTACTCATGGACAAACCTACTTACCGCGCCCTCTAATCAGCTACTAACTTTGGGGCATATTTTGATAAGAGAATGAACTCAAGGGTATACTCCTGTACTGTCATTCTCCATTGCTTCAAATTCACGAACTCAGCTACCTTCAACTCCCTCATCTCATAAGAGAAGAACTGGTCTAGAAAGGCAATATGGAACTCTTCCCAAGTGACAGGACCTGCTCCAGCGACCCTGCTATTCTTCCATTGGCGAAATCAGTATGTGCGACCCCTTTCAACTGGTAAGAGGCCAACTCTGCACACTCAACTCCATTCACCCCCATGACTTGAGTGATCTTGACAATCTCATCTATGAACTCATGCGGTTCCTCATCTACCTTGGACCCAAGGAACTCTGGCGTGTTCATCTTCAAGAAGTATCTGACTCGAGCAGCCCGGAACTCAGCATGAACGACTGGCTCCGGTGCCTAGTGCTCCTAAACTGGTGGGGCTTGCTGGTTCCCATTACCGTTGTCATCCTCGTGGCTTTCACCATTCCCATTTCTCATACTATTCATTCTTCAAGGAGCCATGATTCTACAATCGCGAATAGCACAAATTAGAAGGATAAAAAGCCTTTTCATCGCATGACATAGATTAGAAAAGAAGAGAATATTTCCTAAAATGTCTCGTAGCCTCTTCATCATAAGTGTGGCATGCTTCACACCCATGAAAAAGACTCTACTTAAAGCGACTTTCAGACACCCTAGGACACTTCAAACCTATTACTCTGATACCAAGTTTGTCACGACCTCAACAGAGGCCTGGATTTTAATATGGGACAAGGAGCCCCGAGAGACCCCAAGTCGACCCATGGAATAAGCATACATCTAACTCAATCAAAATATTAAATAATTAATAATGTACTCATAGCAGAAGTCTAACTTAAACACAACATCAGAATACAAATTTCGAAGCTAAATACATACATATGTCTGAAAAGCCTCTAAACATGACGATTTGATGGGACAAGACCCCAACTAACTCAACAAAACTGAAACTGAAATACACATAAGAAATCTGAGTAGTCTAGTCCTCGAGCGATGAGGACTCACCAATAATGCAAATGCTAACTCTTACAAGATGACTACGAGCGGGGCTGAACCGGAGAGTTGGGTCCTGTATAATGAAATGATACATCATAGAGTATGCGGTCAGTACGTGAAATGTATCGAGTATGCAGGGTAAGTAAAACCGCTAAAGTAAACAAAAATCATGTTTAGGACCATACATAATATGAACATAAAAATTAAGAGTTTGAGAGTAGGGCTTGCATGCATTCATTCTGAAATCATGATCTCTTCATAAAATAACATAACATAACTTCATAACATCATATTGATCGATTGACTCAAAGCTGAATTCTGACATTTATAAGTAAAGCTAAACATTGAGTCAAACCTATTAGAACATACATACATATATATATATATATATATATATATCATGAGTAATAAAATATGCATAGCTGAAATCATGAAGGACAATGGGAGACTCGTCTTTTAACTGACATACCACGATAGAGCTTATGTGGTCCCGACTATCACACTCAAGTGGGCTAGGGACGATAACATAATATCAATATCAAGATGAAGCCTATCTAGGCAGGGGAAGCTCACAAGGGAGGTTCCAAAGTCATAATGTATAAACCTATGTTGGCCGTAGTTCTGAAGCACAGGGTGATCGACCCTTAGCCTACTTGGTGCTAGACACTACTCCCAAAATATGCATATGCTCTACATCATTTTATAATGAAGCCTCAACATCGTCTACTGATGAATCTCAATGATCAAATACATCTTAAATATGAAATCATGCAATGAGAATTTTTAGCTCAAGACATACCACAAGCTGAAAACATAATTGGAAGCCTTCGCTTCAAAACAATGTGGTAAGCTATACATAGGAAAACTTTAACTCAAACATACCACAAGCTGAAAATATAATTGGGAGTCTTCACTCCAAAATAATATGGTAATCTTAATTCGGAAAAATTATCATTCATACTTAACATGTGGGCATTGCCCAAAGCTTTATCATACTTAGGAATACTCAATTCTTATTGAAAACATAATCATAAACATGGTTAGCTTCAAATCATACTTTAAATCATAATATCTCATCATCATCATGTACTCATCACAAATCTCATCTTTCATGAATATTTCATCTATGGGCTTTTAATTCATAAAACTAGAATTATGATTTTAAATTAAAAACATTATAAATTTAACCCATGCTTTATAATTCAATAGTATAATCATAATCAAATCATACCCATGTATAGAAATAGAGGATTCATACATTTGGGTTAAAACCCATATATTAGACATAGAATTCATACTTTAGAGGGGGATTGGGCATGGGTGTGAAAGAAATCACCTATTCATAACCCTATATACCTGTTGGTAGTTGATTCTAACACTTCTTTAGATGTCGAATAGGAAATTGAAAAGAAATTGATGAATGTTAAGCTTGACCACTCTCTCAAGTCTTCTACCTTGCATGCATGAATGAATGAGGCCTAAAATGAACTTAACCCCTTTAAAAGTTACTATTCATAACTCAAAATGACGTAGTTAAGGCCTAAGAAACTTAGGAATTACGAAAAAGCTCTTATTAATTTGCAGATAATAACTGTCAGGTGGTCCCAACGAGGGACCTAAGGACTCATGGCTTAGCTCGTGAGGTTCACTACTCAATAGGTCTCCTGGGCTCTTAACGAGCGACCTCACGACTCGTTACTGGTGACCACGAGTTAAGTACACTGCCTCCACTCTTCTCTTCTACTTCTCACTCATCCCACGACTGGCCTAACGACTCCTGGAGTCTGACCATGAGTCGCGGTCATGTCCGTGGGAATCCTTTTTCCCAAAATTTCCAAACTCCTCACTGGCCTCCCTCGAGTCACATCATGACTCTTGGGTTGTACCAATGAGTCATCTCACGACTCGTTCTTTGCCTGGTATCAATTTTTACATTTTTCTCCATTTCAACTCTAGGGTATGATCTTTGGGCTTCCGGGATATAAAACTAAGCATGCTAAAAAAGAATCAAATAGGACTTTAACGGGTTGTAATGTTAACTAGAGGACGGGTAGAAAAACTATATAATAGCGACTTACACTTTTTTAAGCACTTGGCACTTTTTATACTTCATCACCCATTCTCAGGGGCGGAATGTGTAAGGTTGGGGGTGCCACGGTACCCGAACGTTTCGGTTAAAAATTTATATATATATATGTATATTTGTATGATATATCTTACAAATATTAAACTTGCCACCCATAGTACAAAGTAACGTGTGGTGCCAGTGGTGAATGGTCAAGTTTTCTACCACCCGACCGCGAGTTTGATCCCAACTGGCATAACTTTTTGTATTTATGCTGCATTTTTTCGTTTGTTTTTCCACAAAGAATTTTCAGGCGAGATTTAAACCCTCAATCTCTTCAATAAGAATAAATGTCTTATCCATTAGGTCATAGGCACTATATATTCTTAATGCACATACTATATTATATTTAACTTTACGGCCATCTGTTACCTAAGTTATAAAAAATTTTAACTTGATTTTGCTGTCAGTTTTTCGTTTTAATTTTTGCTAATTTTGTTTTTCTTTCTTTTTATTTTAAGCATAAAATATTAATCTCTGTGTTTAATTTATGTGACACACTTATTTTTAGTCTATCTCAAAAAGAATATTACTTTTCTATAATTAGAAACAACTTAACTTTAAAATTCTCTTTTTTTTTCTTAATGAAATATTTTATAGCTGCACAAATGTCTAAAATTTATCACCATAAATTTCAAATGTCTTCCTTCTTTTCTTAAATGTTGAGTCTAGTGAATGAATGACACTCGTGTGTGTTTATAAATATATTGTTTGATAATTATTCTCCTATATATATACACACACACTAATATTGTTAGAAAGTTTTTTTCTTTTCTCCGCGCTATCGTACTTTTTCATTTGATCTATTTGTCTTTGTAAATCGAAAAGACGAATAATTGAACTGATGTCATCCCAAATTTCTATTTACAAGATGAAAATAGGTTAAATATTTGATGGATTTGATCAACACATCTATGTTTAAAATGGTATGGCACTTGTAACCTTCAAGTTTTGGATCCGCCTCTGCCCATTCTTTTTTTTTTTCTTTTTTTTTAGTCCCCTCTTCATCAATTATTTCACTACTAATTCTTATCATATCAAGAATATTTCAATCGTATTTTTTTTCTCACGCATTTTTTAATCATGCCACATTCTTTCAAAGAAGACCCATCACAAGTAACTCTCATTTGTCACCATTTTTACTTGACCATCTCTTTTTTTCTATTGTGTGCAAGGAATCAAGGAGCATAGACTGTGATTCAACAAAAGAAATCAAGGTAAAAATATAACTACCAAACGAAAGGTCACAGGCTCAAAGAGGATAGCTAGTGGTAATAATATCTTAGTAGGGTAAAATTCACAGGACATATCAAAGAAAGCTTATCATCATCTTCTAAATAGAACAACACTTCTTATTTCGCTTCAATAACATGTTGGGCAAGTTCCAGAATAAGATGCAATACATAAAATATACGTAAGAAATCCTCACCTATCTCACATGACACAAGTATCAATCAAGATGGATCAATTCCACTTCTAAGACAAACAGGATCACCACAAACAACAAAATAAGAATAATCTATATACAGAGTCAATACCTTCATCCTAGTTGTTAAATTTTTTTTGCTATTTTATATTAACACTCAAGCACTCGTAGAAAAGTACTACTCAAACTCAGACCTAAATATGGTAGCATCAAACCAAGTCAAAAAGGTCTTTTCTTTTCTCTCCTTAAAAATAGACCTAGATTTTTTGCGTCAATCCTAGAGCCACAAATCCTGGTGGATTGCGCCACAAGGAGTGATGCAACTACTACTAAATTTTATGATTTTTCACTTCTTTCGCGACGCTTTGTAATATTGATTCTTCCTTGATTATTTTTTGATGATTTCCTGTACTTCTTTTTTTTTTAAAAAATTTAGTTCCAAGTCTTTTAAAACATACCTAAACATCATAATATACCAATATTAGCTCAAACTATAGAATTAATACTCAAGAAGATGATAAAAATATTAAATGTGAGACAAATAATAACTATATTATACGTATTTTTGCCCGAACATCAGTATTCGAATAGTCAAATGGCCTAAAATTGGTTTTTCCTTCGTGTGTGGCCTTCGGGCAGTCAAGGAAACTTAAATTGATTTTCCCTACATGTATGGCCCTCAGGCGGACAAGGAACCCTAAAAAGTTTTTACCTTCATACGTAGCCTTTGGGCTGACAAGGGACTCTATTAGCTATTTTTCCTTCATTACTATTACTAATTGGGTTTTCCTTTGATGGCTATTAACAATCAATTAACTAGATTTATTAGAAACACTATAAAATCAATATAAACTGACTTATTCTTCCTTAAAGAGTTCTCTGAGTTTCATGATTTCACTTTATCTCTAGAAATTTAATTGTTTTATTATAATTATTTTATATTATTTATTATAATTATTATTTTGTTATATTAACTCTTGTCCGATGATACTCATTGAGCATCCAGTACTTAGGCATATCATTATTTTTTATGGTATTTTAGGTATCGAGTAGGAGCAGGTCCCTGAGGATCATATTTGTTAGGGCAGACTTTTCTATTCTACCAAAATTTTGGTGAGGCCACATTCTTGATCGTGGGTCTCCGATTCGTCAACTTATTTATTTCTTTTATTAGATTTTTGAGTTGTGTATCGAATTAGTTATTTTTTATTTTTTCTTTCATAGAG
The DNA here is from genome assembly GCA_035772735.1 of Datura wrightii. NCBI lineage: Eukaryota > Viridiplantae > Streptophyta > Magnoliopsida > Solanales > Solanaceae > Datura > Datura wrightii. The sequence continues at coordinate 12,239,417 of JASDFA010000027.1, forward strand.
GCTCCATAGATAGATATCATGTTGTGGGTATTGTGTTAAGCCATTGCTTGACTTATTAGAGCATACTAATATGTTTAGCTGCTAGACAGATTTTCTCACAATTATATTATTCCTTACTCCATTAATTAACTGTCTTGATTTAAAATGCATATTTATATTAAGTAGTAATGATCGAGCAATCATGTGAAATATTATATCTATAAGGTCCTTTCGATGTGATTTCGTAGTATCATATGCTTGTGGCACAAGATTGGATTTGGGTGAGAAATATTTCGTGATACCAACTTTTAATTTTTTGACTTATAAGTTATTTGAGTTTGAACAAATTATTTACATTTTTATCCCATAATATTTTTCTAATTTCAATAATAGTAATATGCTCAGTTAAATCTTTAACAAATTTTATTTTTTTGTGCATATTAGAAAAAAATAATTAAAAATCTAAAAATAAAAAAATTGAGGTTGTATTAATTCATTTAAATTATTATATTCTATTTTATAAATAAAAAATTAAACTATACTCCTAATAAAAAGTAAAGGGGATATTTGCCTAATTTTATTCAAATTATATATATTAAAAATTTAAAATAACTTTAATAATTAGTTTGTGTTAAAAATAAATAAAAATAAAAATTAATTTAAATTTTAATTATTTTAGAAATAAAAATATCATAGTAATTCACTTTTTATAGTGTGAACAACTTTAAGGGCATTTCAGTCATTTGACCCAAAATAAGTGCTTATCAGCACTTATGTACCAAACACATAAATAACATTTTTTCAATTTCAGCACTTTTATCCAAACACATAACTTTCTTATTTGTAAAATAAGGTTCAACACTTTAAAATGTGCTTTAAACACTTACGTTTAAAAATTACTGTTTTTCAGCTAAACCAAACTAGCTCTTATAAGAGATTGGTGCCAAATCAGTGAAAAAATTAAAGAAAAATGCCAAAAGACAACTGATTAGAGACATGTATCAAAGGGGGTAAGATGCCTTAAGTCCCACGCCCTATTTGTTATTTTGTTATTGAAGGATAACGTCAAATTTTTCTTCCTTCTTGATCGTAGGGGGTCCAGCGCCCCACCTTTTTTTTTTCTCTTCTTTATCGTGGGTTGAGCAACGCCAACTTGTGTTTTCCTTTTTTTTTTTTCCCCTCTTCAATAAATATTGTTTGTTGATGAATTGGATCCCCTCAAGTATTAATGTGTGCATAGGCTTAGATAAATAACATACGTCCACTTTAGATTTAAGGGTTTAGATTAATGTAAGTTAACAATCACTTTAACCAGAGTTAATGAGTCAAAACTTTTTCCATATTTACCACAGGAGAGAATTCCTGATCTCTCACCTTCATAATAGCACGGTCCCACCCCACCTTCAATATATTTCTAAATTTTTACTCCCGCAGTTTCATTTTAATTTTTTTTATTAGTAACTAATAAATAGGAAAAATTTAATAAATAATATATAATATTTTTTGTTCTTTTTAATGAGCGTAAAAATAATTAAAATGATATGAAGAAAGTAATATAGTTAGGGGTGTTCACGGGAAGCTTAAAAAACTGAACCAAACAAAAAATTAAATAGTTTAACTAACACATTTTCAATTTGATTTGATTTTAATTTTTAATTTTAAAAATTAAAATTTGATTTGATGTTAATTTTAATTTTAAAATTATGATTGCGCATGCGCACACACAACACACACATATATTAAAATTTTAAAATTGTAAAGTACATATTAATGTTTTTCATTTTTAATTTGTAATTTAAGTGTTTGCTTTTATAATAATTTAAATCTTTATCTTTACTTTACATTCTGATTTATAATCTTTATTATGATAAGTTTAAAAATGTATTTAATATTTAAAGTAATTTGTTTTTAAGTTCTTTAATTATTTATTATTAATGGTGAATTACGACATATTACTTTGAGGGGCCGGAGTAACTTTTAACCAAGGCAACATATGTTAAATCTAATGGGCTCCTTAAATCGTATTGATGATAAAGACCTGCTTTAGAGATGAGGTTAATTAGAGGTTAGAAGTAATTTTTCTTCATAGAAATTTTTTAATTCTTAACTAAGGTTAACTTATATTAATCTAAACCCTTAAAATCTAAAGTGGACACATGTTATTTATCTAAGCGTATGCACACACTAATACTTGAGGGGATACAATTCATCCAATTCCTCAACAAACAACATTTATTGAAGAAAAAAAAAAAAGAAAAACACAAGTTGGGTGCTGCCCAATCCATGACAAAGAAGAGAGGAGAAAAAAGGTGGGGCACTGGGCAATTCACGACCAAAAAGGAAGAAAAACATAACCCCATCCTCGAGTAATGAAATAGCAAATAGAGTGTGGGCTTGAAACGCTTCACCCTCTTTGGTATATGCCCGTAATCAGTAGTCCTTTTGGCATTTTTCTTTAATTTTGTTACTGATTTGATGCGGAACTCCTCTTATAACATTGGTATGCTTATTGGGTAGAAATTGATCTCTATGTGACTGCATGACCCTTGGATTAGGGTCATACTTTTCTATTTCTGAAAGTAAACGAGCAAGATGGAGTACAACATAATTAGGAGTAGTTAATAAATTTAAGTTAAGAGTTTCAAAAAAAAAAGTATCTTCTCATTCATTTGAAAATTAACCAACTATGGTTGCAAATTGAAGATGAAAAAAACAGAACAAAAGAATGTATAAGGTAAAATGGAAGAATTAGAATTAACGAAATATTAAAATATAATGTACATTATTGTTTTAAGATCTCTGTCATATGAAGATGGATAACCAAAATTTCATATTGCAATAATTAAAGTTTGTTATTGTTTAAAGGAAATATTAAGGGGTGACCAGCAAGGATAACCACAAACACAAAGGATCAGTAAAGCCAATCTGCTCAATGCATCCGGCAACAGTTGGATCAACTTTCTGGATGTTTTTCGAAGCAAGTGTTTGATTCGCCCAAAGGGATCATTGTTCCAACTGGATTCAATAAACAAGAAGGGCCAACAATGAGTATTCATATTATTAGATAAGTATTATACACGATAAAATATAGCACGTATTGAATGACTTAGAGGCAAAAAAAACAAAGAGAGTTCTTGATTACCAAAAAATATAGCAGCAACAAGAAGGACACAAGTTAAAAGCTTTGCCATTATTCCTGGTAGAGATATACTAATGTAGTCTTAGGTAGTGTTATTGCTTTTCTTAGTGAAGTTTGAATTATCAAAATAACCAAGAGTGTCCTTTTATAGCTTGTAAACTAGTTGAAGAGTGAGAGAGAATTAAATTCTTATGATTAGATTTTTCAAATTTTAAATATATAATTAGAATAGAAGTTAGTTTGTTACCATAGGCGATTATTATCTTTTTTTTTTTCAAATTCTATATTGTCTTAGTAAGATTTTTAAAATTAATTTAATTCTAACCAGTTACTATAACACATATACATAGTTACAAGATGCTTCTCACATTTTTAAAATTAAACCTCTGATCTGTGTTTCATTTGAATGCACACGCAAGTATACGTGGCCCTCAAATAATATAATGATAAAAAAAGATAATAATCGCCTATGATTACAAGATGCTTCTCACATTTTTAAAATTAGACCTCTGATCTATGTTTCATTTGAATGCACACGCAAGTATACGTGGCCCTCAAATAATATAATGATTTAAGAATTGAATAACATACCCACAAGGACTTAGTTTTTCAATTTACTAGACTTAACCACTACCAACTAATTGTACGGGTATTTTGACGTGAAAACTCTATTATGTTTTTGAAAGTCTGAAATTTTGGGTAAACGTTTGATTACCCCGGGGGAAGGTGTTAAGCACCCATTAAAGTATTTTCAAAGATAGTCTTTAAAAAAACTTGTCTACAAATTACTAAAAGAGATTTGCTTATTTCAAAATATTCGCTAAGAAAGATTTGTCCAAAAAAGTAGTAAAAAAATGTGATTCATATGAGGTCTATAATATAAACAAGTGATATACAAAATATATGATAGTAGTAAATGAAAGTAGTATACATATATATATATGAAAAAATAATTTTGAGAAAAAGTTTGAGTAAATTAGATGTAAATAATATATAAAAATATATGTATGGGAAGCACCAAATTAATATTAGTTATATACAGAGAGGCCTTGTAATATTTGTGGAAATTAATTAGTGGATACTCAAAGTGTGCATGTATACATAAAATAACATCCACAACATAGTTCAGAGGATGCATAATATAAGTATATATGAAAATAAATAAATAATATAAACTGGCATGTGAAAATATATAATGTATATACTTATAAGATAAACATATACTACATCTTTGATTTGGTTTAGAATAATCTGTAATGGGCCAACTATTGGACCAGTTCTTCAAATGATTTAGAAAAAATGGTACGGCATGTACACTCAATCCTCAAATCGGCATAGAATGATCATGTTTTTATTAGTCGACACAAAATAGCTTTTTAGATTTATTGGGTCATAAAAAGTGACAGCAAATGTTTAAAAATAGAGTAAAATTAAAAATATTTTATGTGTCTTTATCTAAGTTTGCACGATTTTTTATGCATATCCTCTCCTTCTTCTCTCTTGGAATTCTATTCTATCTATCTTCTTCTTTAAATTTTTTTAATTAGAACTTCATTATAACTGTGAATCTTCAGTTTAGGTAAATCGAATCCCACCGTATATTATGTATTTTAATATTTTGTGTTTTTCTCTCCCAAATAACTTGGGTTTGAGGTTCTTTATCTGCTAGTTGGGAGTAATGGTTTATATAAAAAAAATTATGTTCTAAATTCAATGAGTAAAATAAGTTTTTTAAAGAAAATTTTCAAGAAATGAGGTAATGATTCTGATTTTCAAGATTCTCTACGTACAAGATCAACTCTACATTCAAGTCGAAGCAAAACTTCAATTTCACCTCATGCAAAATCACCTCTATTTCAAATCGCAGCAAAAAATGGAATTAATAATTTTATTCCTTCAATGTATTCAAATGCTTATGATCTATATAATAGATATACGAAGTTTGTGGCATACCTAATTAACAAACACATATATCTGATGTTTACTTATTAAACAAAATTAATTGTATACATGCAATTTATTATGTGTATATAAATTGGTTGTGTCAGTCCATTATGTATTTATAATAGATTGTATATATATTATATATATATACATTAAATTAATGTAAACATTTAACTTTGTTACAATTTCTTATACTTATATACTCATGTTTATAGTATACATAGAGAGTATTTATTGCTAGTGTATACTAATTTATTGTGTATACATAAATCGGTTATATACATATTTATGTATAATAAATTTTTTTTAAAAAATTTCTTTCTAATATATACGTGTATCTTTATAATCTTACGTTGGCTCGTATTCATCGTACACATTTAATTGTATTGGTATTCATTAATTAGTATTCACCCAATAAATTAGTGTATATTTGCAGTGGTGTACATTTATATGTATTTATTTAATTAGAGTATTTTAGTTAATAATTACTCAAAATAAAATGGAAAAACTTTAATAATTAGATCCCTAATTTTAGGAATATACAATAACAAATAAGGAGAAAAGATTGAATCCCTAATTTTAGGGATTTCACGTAAAATAAGAAAAAATATTAATTAGAGTATTTTAACTTATGATTACTCCAAATAACATGAAAAAACTTTAATAACTAGATTAAAAAATAAAATTAATTCCCTAGCTTTAAGGATACAATAACATGAAATATGCGGTAGATTTTTAGAATATAGAGAAACTGATTTGTACTTGAAATGCAATGAAGTGAAAAATAATTATATTCTTAGTATATAACTTAAATTAGGGAAATATATATTATTTTCTCAAAATGGGCCGATTTTACTTGTTTGGCTACATTATGCCAATATCTTTTAGGCTTAAAAAGTACAAATTATTATGGGCCATAAAATTGTCAATTATGCTGGAGTTGTATAATTATGTCAATCCCTCAAAGGTTTAGTAAGATTTGGGTCTAACATGGCAAAAATCCACGGACCAATGTTAAGGAATTTGGATAAATTACTTATCAACTTGTTTCAAACTTCCTATTTCTACATTTGCCAAACAATGAAAAAGTTAGTTTGACAAATATATATAGTCGATAAAATTAATAATAAAGGGATTATCGCTTGATCCTTTAACAAAAAACATCATATTTAAAGTGATTGTTAATAAGCGCGGACACTGCAGCTAAATCCTACAAAAGAAAAGGGAGGGGATACGATCTACTACGATGAAAACACAACATACAAACATAGGAAATGTCAGTGATAAAGGTAAACTAAAATCATTATGTATATAAAGACTAGTAAAAGAAAACAGAATTAAGGTATATTGGAATCCTCCCAGGAACTCAACTTCTAATCGAGACACAAGGCTGTGGAGATTCTAGCGGAGGTTGAATAGCTGCTGTTTGGGCTATAATATAAGTCTCAAAATAGGGACTCCAATTTGATCGCACAATAAACAAAGATAAGAAGAATAAAGATTAGAATCAATTTTAAAATAAAGCAAAGTGAAAGAGACTGAATAATATGTACATAATGTATGAATTTCGGCTAGTTTATTAGAGGAAGTGTGACATTACAGTAACGAGAAAATAGTTAAGCCAAAATTTATTTCAAACTTAATAACAAAAGATGGTAGATTAAAATTCTTGCATTAACTATCTCAAGAAAATATTAAATTGGAATCTTCAAAATGCTATTAACAAATTTTTACATATTCATCAAAGAGAGGTAAATGGGGAGGCAAATTATTCAAACATGCATGCTGATAAGCTGTGAAGTTATGAATTAATTTACACCAAAAGTTGGAATTCTTAAGTCCTCAATGCAATTAGTTAGTCAAAATTTTGTTGTTATTTAATGAATTTCAGGTGTGTAAACTCAAACACCAAACAAAAAAAATAGTGAAAGTTGAAAAAAGGAAGAGAAAAATGTACAGCTGAAGAAAATTTGTCTATTCTGTGATCTATAAAATGGCCACCTGTAGAAAATTACAAAGAGCCAGAGCTTGAAAAAAGTGTATTTCTGTGGTTCCATTCCGACTCCGCGGCCCGTAGATCAATCTGCAACCAAAAGTGGAAAGAATCTCTAAAGTCAACTCTGCGGACTCCTGAATCAGTCTGCGGACCTCAGACCATGCTGACCCATATGTTTAGTACAAGGATTCTATGGTCGCATTCTGACTCTGTGATCACATTCCGACTCCTCGATTTGTAGATCAGTCTGCTTCCAAAAGCGAAAATAATTTCAAAGGTCTACTCTGCGGATTTTTGAAGAAATCTGCGGACCATATATCAGTTCTGCGTACCGCATTTCAGGAATGCATCCTATGTTGAAATCGCAAAAATTACTGGAAGGCCTAAGGCATAAGGCGAAGACCCACTCTATAGTCCCCTGTCCAACAATGCGGATCATATACCGATTCTGTGGTCCTATCACATAAAATGAAAATGCGGTAATAATTTTATAATTCTTTTGCTTCAAGTTCTAAGCCTTTAAAAGACATTTGTGGCTTTTTTGCATAAAAGTTAGCATGTCAGATTTTAGACTCTCATAGAAAGAGACTTGTTCTCTTTTGTAAAGAAAGTACATTCACCATTGCTAACATTAACTGTGAAAGAGTTAAAGTATTTTCAAACTACTTTTGTGGAATCTTGTATCTACACTCTTTATTAGTTATTTTAAGCATTGATGTCTCTCTTTACTTATTTCTTCTTTTATTTTATTGCTAGTAGCATGAGTGACTAAATCACATATCTAGGATTATGGTTCCTAATATGAAAATTATGTTATTGGGTCTTCTATATGTAATATTTTACGAGTAGAATGTTGCATATTCACTATTCATCCTTTCACTTTTGAATGATATTAGTGGCTGCAAACATCAAATGTGCCTTTATTCTTAGTTAAATTGACTAAAGAAGCTTGGATTAGGAAAAAGGATGAATAACAGGAATTTGAGATTTCTAACCCCGTCTTATGACTTGAGCTGTCACAAGAAAAGTCAACCAGTAATATTTGATAAGGATTTTTTAGTAGATACTCAAATGCCGGAAAGATTTGGAATGATATTCCTCTAATTAGTCAAAATACTTTAGAAGAGTCTAAGAATCATCATTTATGATCAAACACTTGTACGAGCGAAATCTATAGGATAGACCCAATGACATTACTCCTCATTCCAAAACACAACCTTAGCTAGTCTCACTTATGTTGTTACAAACGTGATAAAATCCATAAAATTAAATCAATCATTATCCCCCTTTCCTTTAGAAACTTATATCTCAAGTTGGGTGTTACACTATAATTGTAAATTTCTCCTTTGTTTTCTTTGTGAGATTCGACACCAACCTCATTGAGTTTTATATTTGATACAAAGGATCGCTTTATATCTTTTCATCTGTAATTTGGGCGACATCAAATTTTGGCGCCGTTTCTAGAGAATACATTTTAGAAATTGCTATTTAAGTGTAAAATTCTACTCTCAGTCTCTATTTCTTATTTTACTCTATTTTTTGTTGTTTTTGTTGCTACATATGAAATGAACGAAAATGTGGGCAAGAAAATTTTGGGACAAGATGATTTTGCTAGTGCCATTTGACCTCCTCTTGTAGGTGGGAATACAAATTTCAATGTGACCTGCACCATGTTGCACCTACTTAGCCTGAAGGGTTTTTTTCTGGGCCCTAGCCCATGCAGAATTGAATCACTGCTTAAAAGAATTTTGCGGAGATTTGCTCAACCTACAACATTAGAGACATCACCCAAGAATCTATCCAATCGAGACTTTCCCCCTATCCTTCAATGTGATAGACCACTATTTACTTGGGAGAATTTCCCGAGGAGTCAATCACATCATTGATTGAGTTAACTGAAGCATATCTTGAAAGGTTCTTCCATCCTTCTTCGATGATCCAACTCTGAGATAAGATCAATTACTTCTAGCAACTTTAATTGGAGTTTCTTCACGAGACATGGTTAAGGTTAAAAAAAATCTCAAACAATGCCCGAGTCAAAGCTTACCTGATGAAGTGCTCCTCCAGATCTTCTACAGGTCACTTGATGCGATGAAAAAATTGATCACAAATAATATGGTGGAAGGATCACTCATGGATCATTCATTTAAGGAAGCTAGAATTTTCCTTGATTAATTGACAAAGACAAATTGATCTTGGCATACTCGAGACTCGAAAGTTGTTAGTGGAGGTCCTTTGAAGGTGTTGTCTAAGAAAGCTACGAAGGAGGAAGAAAGGAATGAAATCATGGTACAATTGATGAATTAAATGGAGGTGCTAACCAAACATGTAATGGGGAACAACACTTGTAATGTGAGCTTAATTAGGTTAAACAATGCTGGGCCTAGAAATGAACAATGTTACCAAAAGTGTGATGAAGAGGCCTACTTTGTGAGCAATCAAGCAGAGGGTGCATGACTTAACTACTAAGTACCCAACCAAGGACCCTGGTGGCAAGGTCAAGGGAATCAAGGTTGGAACAAGGATCAATGTGGGTCTTACGGGAGAGACAATAATCAAGGCGGTTCAAATTGGAGGGATCATAACCAAGGCGGTTCCGAGTGGAGAGATAAAAGCCAAGAAAATTGGAACCAAGGCTATAACAATCGAAGCTATAATGTCTATGAACCTCTAAGGGGTGACTAATAAATTTCAAATCAACCCTTCACAAGTGACCCCCAAAGCTCAGAAGTAGTAGAAATGCTTGCAAGGGTGTTGAAGAAAATTGAGTCGATCGACTTCTGTATCAAAGAGGTTAAGGATGGGCTATCTAGTATTAGTCAATTGGTCACTTCTCACTCAACATCAATCAAGCAACTCAAGACACAAATTATCCATATTTTGTCTACTCTTAACTAAAGTCAAAAAGACACTCTTCCGATTGACACTATAGCAAACCCGAGAAATGACAATAGAGGAAAAACCCATTGCATGGCTATTACCACTTGGAGTGGTAAAGTATTAGGAAAATATGAGGTTGTGATATATGAAAATGCTAAAGCCGATGAAGTTGTGAATGATGCACCATTTGGGAGAAAGCAAACTTGCATTGAAAAATTCATTGCTGATGAAAAAAGTGAAATTTCTTCTTCCCTAAAAGGAGTTGTGGCATTAGATAAAAGAAAAGAATGAGAGGTCCCTAAAGTTATTGTAACACCTCATACCCTTAGAAAGAATTTTTGACTTTAGTACGTAATTTTACTCATGTTATGGGAAGTGTATTTGATGTATGAAGTCCTTAACCAAGTATGGAAGTGTCTAGGAGTTAAAATATCAGAAGTGAGAAGTTGAAAAAATTTCACTGTATAGGTGTCGTGAATGATTTATGAGCCGTAGATGAGACCTATGAGCCGTGAATCCCATTGCATATGGAGGCCAATACTCTAAGTCACTGGATTGATTTACGAAATAATATACGAACCATAAACAGGATTTATGAAGCATATATTGAACCGTAACTGGAAGCCTCTTTTCCTAGCTGCTATTTAAACCTACGAAAGAAGCCGACAAATCATAGATTAGATTCATGAACTGTACTTTGCTCCGCAAAATGAAACTTCAAAGATTTTCACAAGTGCAGTATCAATATATGATATGACTTATGGTCCGTGAAATAATTCTACAAATCATACCTGGACGACATAAATGGGAATCTAGAAAAGTTAAGCTACTAGATAAGGGATACGAAATAATATACGAACCGCAGATGATATTTACAATTCGTATGTAGCTCCATAAATGAGATATCAGAGAAGTATAATTCACCCAACTCAATCTACAATTCGATTTACGGACAGTAGATCCAATCCACAATTCATAACTGAGCCTAGATACAATAAGTTGTGCCCGTTTCCCTCCATGTCTATAAATAGCTCCACCCGGACTCCTTACTCATTTCTTCACCTCTAACTCAATAGAAAAAATATCCTTCTTCTCTCCAAGCTCTACTAATTGCAAGGTAAGCTCCTCTAAGATCTTCCCCTCGATTATTGTTGCATGCAAGCTTAGAATTGTAAACTCTAGCTTTTACTCCCTTAGGATTTTAAGGAAAATCCTTTTTCTAGCTCAAGAGACTTGACATCCCCTATCTCAAACTTGTACTAGTGATCTTCTTTTACTTTTAGAGCATTAAAGTATATAAGGCACCCTAAAAACGTGAGACATCATGTTCTTCCCATAATTTCTTTCTTTAGACTCGCAAAACTTTTACTTTATGATCTTGAGAAATTATTTCATGATTTGATACTTTTAGTTTAGTAGAGCCTTTGTAGATTAGACTTTCAGATAGTATGATCTCTTGCTTTGATTGTAATTTTGACATTGGGTCACTTTTGTATAAAATAGTGATTTTATAAAAAGCTCTATCTCAGTTGCATGATTTACCTCAAATTTTAGATTTGTATCATTCATATATTTCTTGATTAGATGTTGCTCATAGTTTCATGCCAGTTTAACGGTACACTCGGGCCACTAATGGAATTAGGTGTTGATGTCATCTAAGCCCTAGGCTGAGGTATGACAAACTTAGTATTAGAGCACTAGGTTGATGTGTTCTAGGGAGTCTATGAAGCCGTGTCTAGTAGAATACTACTTATGAGGGTGTAGTGCCCTACACTTATAATTGCGAGGCTGTAGGACATTTAGGAAATGCTACTCTTCTTTCACACTCTATATCATTCTATAGAGCGAGCTCTAAGAATTAAATCTAACTTGTGCGTTGTTACGAATTTCAGCTTTCATTTTTTAGAATGCCTTCTAAAGCAAAGACTACAGCAGGCCCAAGGGCTAGTAATAATGTCAATGCTATGGTAGAGAGAGAGGTTAGTGAGTTGTCTCAGACCCAGGTGATGTAGAACAAATCCCAAGATTATTTTGCTGGCCAACCTATCAGGCCACCACATATGCAGAGTTTAAGGGAGTGATTTGAAATCTTACTCGAATCGTGGTAGCCAATCTCAATGACAGTAATCAGCTCTTGTTCATGTTAGATCTCAAAATCAGACCAGTACTTCCAGGATTAGGGAATTCCTTAATATGAGTCCTCCATTCTTTACGGGTCCTAGGGTGGAAGAAGACCCCCATAACTTCATAGAAAAGATGCAAAAAATTCTTTGAATCATGCACATCAGTGAAACGGAGGGAGTTGAGCTCGCCTCTTATTAGTTGAAGGGTGTTGCTAACATATGGTACGAATAGTGGGAGATGCCCCAAGAGGATGATATAATCCCGCAGTGTGGGATGAATTAATGAAAGACTTCATGGATCACTTTCTACCCTTAGAGCTAAGGGAGGCCAAGGCCGAGGAGTTCATGACTCTTAGGTAGGATAGTATGAGTGTAGGGGAGTATGGCCTCAAGTTCACTCAATTGGCCCATTTTACTTCAGAGATGGTCTCCGCCATGAGAGCCACGACGTGTTGATTTGTGTATGGCCTGGGAAAGCACATAGCGGATGAATATGCAGCAATATTACTACTTCTAGACATGGACATATACAGGTCCATGGTCTACACCCAGCAGACTAAAGATAGGAAGTTAGCAACAGACTTGACATGGAGCAGTGTTGGGCTAAGAGGGCCAAATCATTTGGTAATGATAATAGTTATAGGGAGAACAACTGACCTATATTTTTTCAGAGGTCATCAGGACTTACTCCATAATTAGCCAGTGCATTGCTCCAGAGGTCCAAGAATGATCAAGGTGGCCAGAGTAGTCAGGATCATGGTTATAGAGCTTCAAGGTCCCAATCATAGGCCAGGGTGACTCAGAGTATCCTACAATTTCCCCATGTAGTAGATGTGGGAGGAGGCACTCAGAGGAGTGTTGATTCAGGGCAAATGGATGATTTAAATGCGGCTGACAGGGCCATTTTTAGAGGAACTTCCCCAATGCAGGCCAGAGGGCTGGGAGTAGTGCAGTTAGATCCCATAATATTGCCCTAGTTCCTCTTCTTGACACTTAGGCCAGCAAAGGCAAGGTGTGAACATGAGCGGTGGGCAGAATCGCTATGCTTTAGTAGACCACTAGAACCTAGAGGCTTCTTTAGATGTTACTATAGGTATACTAATAGTTTTCTCTCTTGATTTATATGCTCTTATGAATCCTCAATCCACTTTATCATATATGACACCTTATATTGCTCAGAGGTTTAGGTTAGAACCCAACAACTCCACGAACCATTATTAGTATCTAATCGGCTCACTGAGTCTGTAGTTGTAGAGTAGGTATATAAAAACTGCGTAGTCATAGTGTGCCACAGAGATACTAGAGCCAACCTTGTTGATTTGAAAATGTTCGATTTCGACATCATGAGTATGGACTGGTTGTCCTCATGTTATGCTACCCTAAATTGCCATACCAAGGTGATTACTTTCTAGTTTTCAAATGAACCAATGTTAGCATTAAGGGAAATTGTAGTGCTAAAGGATAGGTTTATTTCCTATCTTAAGGAAATAAAGTTGATTTCGAAAAGGTTTCTATACCACCTAGTGAGGGTGAGAGACATCGATGCTAAGGCGGTGAACTCCAATCAATACTTGTTGTTAGCGAATTTTTAGAGGTGACTCGGATGAGATACCGCTGATCCCTCATGAGAGGGAGATTGACTTTGGGATTGATGTTGTTTTGGAAATGAAGCCTATTTCTATTCCCCCATATAAAAAAGCTCCAAAAAAGTTGAAGGAGTTAAAGGAGTAGCTGAAGGATCTTTTTGGTAAAGGGTTTATTCAATCGGGCACTTCACCATGCGGTGCACCAGTCTCATTTGTTTAGAAGAATGATGGGACCTTGCGGATGTGTATTGACTACCGTCAATTGAATAAGGTCACCATAAAGAACAAGCACCCACTATCGAGAATTAATGACTTGCTTAATCAGCTCAAGGCGCCAAATTCTTCTCTAAGATTGAACTTAGATTAGAGTATCACAAGTTAAGGGCGAGAGAAGAAGATATTATAAAGACTACTTTCAGGACCTGATATGATCACTGTTAATTTCTTGTCATGTCCTTCGAGTTAATAAATGAACTTGTAATATTTATGAATCTTATAAATAGATTATTTAGACTTGTTTGTGATAGGTTCATCAACAACATATTGGTGTATTCGATGGATGAGGGTGAACATGCAGATCACCTCAGGATTGTGTTGCAGACACTCAGAGATCATCAGTTGTATGCTAGGTTCTCTAAGTGTGAGTTCTGGAATGAATAAGTGACTTTCTTAGGAAATGTGGTGTTAAGTGAAGGAATCTAGGTATATCCTCAAAAGATTGAGGCAGTGAAGGATTGGCTGATACCCATGACTCCCATAGAGATTAGGAGTTTACTGTGTTTGGTAGGTTACTATCAGAGGTTTATGGAGGGATTCTCCTCTATATCCACTCGAATGACCAAGTTGACTCAGAGGAAGACTAAGTTTCAGTGGTCAAAGGCTTATGAATAAAGATTTCATGGGTTGAGGACCAAGTTGACTACGACTCAATTGTTGACTTTATTGGAAGGAACTGATAGGTTCCTAGTATATTTTGATGTTTTAGGGACAAGACTCAAGTACGTGCTGATGTAGAAAGGTAAGTTATATCTTATGCTTCCAGACAGCTAAAAGTTCATAAAAAGAACTACCTGACGTATGATCTAGAATTGGTTGCAATGATCTTTGCGCTAAATATGTGGCGCCATTATTTTTATGGAGTTCATATGGATATTTTCACAGACCATAAGAGTCTTCAATACATCTTCAAGCAGAAGGAATTGAACCTCAAGCAGCAGAGGCGACTCTAGTTGCTCAAGAACTATGATATTGACATCTTGTATTACCCGAGAAAGGTTAATATAGTAGATGATGCTCTTAGAGACTCTCCACAGTGAGCTCGGCCCATTTTGTGGGAGAAAGAAGGATATAGATAGAGACGTTAACAAGTTAGCCAACTTAGAGGAATGCTTATTAGAAAGAAGGATTTAGATAGAGATGTTAACAAGTTAGCCAACTTAGAGGTCCGCTTATTATATTCCGAAAATGGTGATGTGGTAGTACTAAACAAAGTAAAATCTTCTTTACCTACGAAAGTAAAGGAGAAGCAATGTGATGATCCCACCTTGCTCCAGTTGATGAAGGGGATTCACAAGAATCGGACTATGGCTTTCGAGCAAGGGGGAGATGGTACTCTAAGGTACCAAGGCAGGTTGTGTCTCTTGAATATGGACGGGCTTGGGAAGAGAATCATGGCTGAGGCACATAGCTCCCGGTACTTTATCCACCCAAGTTTCACCAAAATGAATCATGGCTTGAAGGAGATATCTAGAGTATAGAATTATAGTGCAGAAATGGTAGATGATCAATATAGATTTTGTTATAGGTCTACCTCGCTTATTTTAAAAGCATGATTCGATTTGGGCGATTGTGGACCAACTCACCAAGTTGGCATATTTCCTACCTGTCGGGACAACATATTCAGCAGAAGATTATGCCATGCTGTACATTATGGAGATTGTTCGGGTACCTCGGACCCCAGTGTCTATCGTTTCAAATAGAGGTGCTTAGTTTAAAGCTCATTTTTTGAAGTTTTTTCAGAGAGGTTTGGGTACTCGTGTTAATCTGAGTACAACTTTCCACCCGCAGACCGATAGCCAGGCCAAGCGCACTATTCAGACGCTCGAGGATATTTTAAGGGAATGTTTTCTTGATTTTAAAGGCAGATGATTATTTACCACTTATTGAATTTGCATACAATAACAACTACCATGCTAGTACTAGAGAACTCCCTATGAGGCTCTATATAGGAGAAGATCTAGATTGCCTATTGAATGGTTTGAATTTGGGGAAGTAGAATTACATAGATGCGACTTGGTCTACCAGGCTGTGGAAAAAGGTTAATTTGATTCAAACGTGGTTCAGAACTGCACAAAGCCGCCAGAATCCTATGCTGATATGCAACATAGAAATTTGAATTTTGTTGTTAATGATTGGGTGTCCTTGAAGGTTTCCCTATGAAAGAGGTGTTATTTAGGAGAAAGGGAAGCTTAGCCCAAGGTGTATTGGCCCTTATAGGATTGTGTGGAAAGTCAGGTTAGTGGCATACAAGTTAGAGCTGCCTATAGAGTTAGCTTCGGCGCATTCGAGCTTTGATGTATTGTTGAGTTTACAACACTTTCGACGCTTAAAACTGAGAAAATAGAATGGAATTAGGTATGTTTATATATATATGAGGTGTTTTTACTTTGTTTTCAAGAAAAATAGGTGTTGGAGTAAAAATGTGCAAAAGATGCAGAAAAGTGTAGAAAATCAGCCAAGTACTGATCTCAGTACGAGTCATACCTAGATTGTACGAACCGTACTGAGACTCTTGGAAAAGCTCAGAAGGATGGATCAATGCAAAGGCAAAGTACGACTCTCAGTATGAGCCGTAACTGGAGACGTGGAAAACCTCAGAGAAAATTTGCACAAGAAGTCTTCTGGTATGGGTGGAACCTACGGATCGTAGCATCTACCTATGACCCATACTAGGAGCCGTGGCGAGCTTTAGTGATTCTTAAAGAATTGGCAGAACTCAAGATGTAATAACAAATTACGAGTCATAGGAGCAAGGTACCAAGTGTACCACAACACTCGTAGAAAACTTCAGAAGATGTCAAAGTTCTCAAAGCCAAGCCACAAATGAATTGTACGGCTTGTAGGACCATGGTACGAGTCGTACCAGTTGACAAAACTTAGTCAATTATATAGCAACCAATAAACATATGAGGGCAAGGTACGACTCGTACAATACTGTTACGGGTCGTATGCCCGATCTTAGGATAAGTCGGCGCCAGATATTGAAATTTCCCTGTTAGCTTAGAAAAAGGTCTCTAATGTCTGTATAAATATCGTTTATGTTTCTTTTAGTAGAAAAATGATCAGTAGGTGTGTGATTACATTGAGAGAAGCTTTAGTTAATTGTTTTTGAATTATTATCAAGTTTTGGAGAGCAATTCTTGAGATCAACACTTTGTTTTTTGGATTGTTCTTGATTTTGTTCATCAATAGTTAAAGCAGGTTTTCTTCCAATTATTACAACAAGTATTTAATTATGTGTTTGTCTATGAATACTAATTACAATTTTACAATCATGAGAGGCTAAACTTCCACAACTAGGGTTGTGGGAACCATAGTGAATTAACGAAATAGGGTTACACAAAGTGATTTGAAACCAATGCTAAATGCTTGTATTGTATTCTCTTCATCTTTAAACATTTTTAACAGTGCACAACGTTAGAACTTGCTCGAATACCTTACTTTCTTGAATCTAAAGAAGTAGATATTAGGAAAAGAGAATTACAACAAAGCCTTGATTTTAATAATCGTTGTATGACTTGAGTTGCAATCATAGAAAATTTAATTTGGAACATATTGATAAAGGTTAGTTTGAAATGGCTCATGAGACCTGGCCTGATGATTGAGTATGGTCATCCAATAGGGACGAACCAGTCGTTTGGATGAATCCTAGTTATTAGAGCATTGGGATTGTCAGGCGTGTATACCTGAAGTAGTTATGAACCCTTGGAGAACACTTACCCTAGTTATTTGTAAATCTTGATAACAACCACAATTGCAATCTTGTTTTATTATTGTTTTTCTTTAAACCCCCAAATTTGGAGATACCTCACCAATAAGTTTAAGTACCAACATTAGTCTTGTTCTTACCTTATTCCCTGTGGGTTCAACCCCAACCTCTTTATTGGATTCTTTATCGACAACCTTAGTTTCATACTTTTTTAGGAAGTGTGAGTTTGAGCATAATCAAAAGTGGCACCGTTTTTGGGGAATACAGCTAAGATTAAATTAATTGCTTGTATTTAACATTTGGTTGTTATTTTCTTAATTATGTTTTCTTTTTATTTTTTGACACCCATAGGTTGTCTCTTGGTGAATCAGCAAGTACTCGACAAAGTGAAAACCCCCTGATTCCTTTGGATCTTGAACTTGAAAGAACAGTACGAAGGATGGAGAACAAAGAGCAGAGAGATTCCGTCTCGCTGAAAGAGCTAGGCAAGCCAAACTAGCTCGGCAAGCTGCACATCAGGAAGCAAATGATGCTTGAGATGAGGTTGTCAATGTTGGTCGCCATAGAAGGGCAAACAGAGGCCAGAGATATTCCCCTCAATTCTTTGATGAGTGTGACTCAGACATTGATGAAGTCAGGTCCACCAGAGCTATTGTACCACCACCTTTACCTATTAGGGAAAAATTTGACATCACTAGCACCATGATTCAATTGTTGAACATGAAAGGGGTGTTTAGTGGTCATGTAACTGATGATTCCAACCTGCACTTAATAAACTTCGTTGGAATATGCAAGGCGTATAGGTTGCCGAGAGTTAGCTAGGATGCAATAAGGCTAAGACTTTTCCCATTCTCTCTATCTGGGGAAGCCGCTTTATGGTTATCGAAGTTTCCCAATTATTCCATTACCAATTGGAGGGGTCTCAAATAAGCTTTTCTAGAGAGATTCTTTCCACCCTCCACGATGCTTCAGCTAAAGGAGGAAATATATAATTTTCGACAACTGAAGATAGAGGCACTTCATGAAACCTGGTTGAGATTCAAGAAGAAGTTGACCAAGTTCCCAAACCATAAAATTCCTGATGACAGTTTGTTGGAGATTTTCTATAGGTTATTGGACAACAGTAGTAAAGCTGTTGCAGACACAGTGGTGGGAGGAGCACTGATGAGCCACACCTAGGAGCAAGCTGCCACTATTCTAGACAGAGTGACAAAAATGAACAGGGCATGGCACACCTAGAAAGTAGAAGCAGCTACTGGTACATATGTTGTTGGTTTGACTGTAGACCAACAAAGGAAAGAGAAAGAACATGACCAGAAATTGGCCTATATATGCACATCTTGGACCTGCTCACAATGCATATGATAGGTACTGGATCCAAAAAAGTTAATGCAGTGGGAACAAAGGAACAGGAACCAGGGCCAGAGTATTCAAATTCTGAGGAAGAGACAAACTTCTTGGACAACCAGGTGGCGGTTTTTTGACCCAACACCCAAGGGTCTAGATAAGACACTTGGAACCAAGGTTATGGAAACCAAGGTCGGAACCAATACAGAGATAACTACAACTGAAATGGCTACATAGACAGAAGCCGAAGTCGTGAGCGTGAGGGAGAATGGAGAATGAATGACGGTTACTGCAATGACCAAGCATGATTGTACGTGCCTCCTAATGCATGTGAGAGGGAGGCTGGACAGTCAAAGTTGGAGAGAAAGATGGCTGAGATGCTCAAGAAGGTTAGTCCACAGATGATCAACTCAAAGACATCTGTAGAGATATATCTAGCATGGGTCAGAGAGTTGAGTCTCATGCCACGACCATAAAGCACATTGAACAGTAGTTGGGTCAAATGTCAGCATCTATGAACCCTAGGCAAAAGGGTACACTACCTAGAAACATAGTCCAAAATTCGAAGAATGATGGTCACTGCATGGCTGTGATGATTAAGAGTGGAAAAACCACGATTAATCCCCCTCTACCGGTTGTAGTTAAGCTTCAAAGTAAGAAAGAGAGCATAATTTATGATGAGGAAAATGTCGCTGAGCATGAGCATGAGGAGGATGTCGAGTTGACTGAGGCTCTAGTTGTTGAGAAGGAGCCTGAAGCTGAACAAGGAGAGAAATAAGGGGCCATATAGATTTATAAGGCTATCCCACGAACACCGCCACCATTCCCTCAAAGAATGAAGAAGAAGGCAGAGAATGGTAAGTTTCAAAAATTCCTATCAATGCTAAAACAATTATCTGTAAACATACCATTGGACGAGGCATTAAAGCAGATGCTGGGATATGCCAAGTTTATGAAGGACCTTGTTACTAAGAAAAGGTCCACAAGCTATGAGCCCGTGGATAACGTGCATCATTGTAGAGATATAGCCTCATGGGTCCTTGCCTAGAAAAAGGAGAATCCAGGTGCATTCATCATTCCATAGTAATGTACTATTGGTGATGTTGAGTTCACGAGGGCACTCTGCGACTTGGGAACAAACATCAATCTGATGCCATTAGCTGTGTTCAAGTAACTAGGCTTGGGAGCCCCCACACCAACTACTATGCAGTAGCTACTGATGGCTGACTGAACTGTGAAAAAGCCTGTAGAGATCCTATTTGATGTGGACAAATTCATATTCCTAGAGGATTTCATGATCCTTGATTGCGAGGTTGATTTTGAGGTCCCCATCATTTTGGGGTGACCATTCCTTTCCATTGGGAGAGCTTTGGTAGATGTGGAGGCTGGCCAACTAAAATTCAGACTCAATAAAGAAGAGGTCACCTTCAATGTTTACCGGTCAATGAAGCAACCAAAGGAGTATAGAGTGGTCTCAGCAATTGAGGATAAGTTTAAGTTTTTTCACGAAATCTGAATTATCAAGATACTTGCATCATGCTGTGACATTAAATTAGGAGCTTCTTGGGAGGCAACCCATGAGGTGGTTTGGTGAATTCTAAATAATCAAATCACTTGCGTCGTGCCGCGATGTTAAATCAAGTGCTTCTTGGGAGGAAACCCAAGTTTATTGACTTATGTGTGCTTAGTGTGCAGGTGAAACAAAAATAAGTGGTAGAAAAATTACATAATAGCTGGTGCTACAAGTCTCAGTACGACTCATAAGAGGATTGTACGGACCATAGTGCGAGTTGTGATGAGAAGCAGAGATGTATCTTAGTGCATAAGTTCAGGGTATGGTTGGTCCTACGACTTGCAACTTCATTGTATGGATTGTAGTACTCACTGTAGTTATGAACTATGCAAATCATGAGCCTCCAATGAAGAGTGACCTACAAGTCTTGGTACAGGTTGTACCTTCATGGTACGAGTCATATGAAGTGCTCGTAGGTCTATGGACGAGAAGACTGACACTGGCAGCCTCCGTGAGAAGTTGGGGGCTCTTTGGGGCCAAGTGCCGAAGCTGCCATCTCGATAGTCGGCAATTCTAGCAGCTACCACTCTTCTTAATCTCTACGTGGGGATAGACGAAGAGCTTGATTTGGCGGCTTATTGGGAGCTGACAAGAGTTGATGGAGGAAAAGGGAAAAAGAGGGTCTCTGAGGATGTTGGAGATGAGACCCTAAACAAGAAAAGAAAGAGCACAAGCGGGCAAGATTGGAGAGCCAGCAGACTCACGACGAGCTTAGGTCGGAGCTGCTTCAGAGAGTGAGAGGAGCAGGTAGCTCCACTATTGGCCTATCGAGCTTGCAGGAGGCAAGGACCCTTCGAGTGAGCCACATTTAGCCCCTGTGATTCTAGAGGTCGTAAAAGTGACCGCTAATGCTGAGGGGGTGACCATTCCCCATATTGATACACCATTGAGTGTGCCAGCCAATGCAAGCGCCACTACTACAGTGGAGGTATTACCTCCGAAGGATGACAGGAGTGCTTAGTGCGCCACAGTTAAGATTAGCAAGCAAATGCTTGTGCTATTCGGAGCATGATAAATAAAGTATTGATCACCTCTTCATCAAGAGTGAGCTTGATATGTTCCTTTCCTTCTATTTTGTATTTTATGCTTCGGGGATGAAGCATGCTTTTCAAAAGGGGAGGGGGTGTACTTGTATTTTTTTGAGATTTTTGAATTCGTCCGATGGTTTTTCTTGCCGTGTTTCTTTTTCCTCGGGCATGCTATCTAGTAGAACTGAAATGTTTAGGATGTTTTTGTTTAATTAGAAAGTATCTTAGGTTACTCAGCTAATAAATTGCACTAGTTTTGACTTTTGAAAAATTTGACCCTGTTTAAAAATTTTTGATGGTTAGCTGTATACTTTGTAATTGCAAAACATGATTTGTGTGAATTTTTTTGTACCATCTAGTTTATTCGCATGAGTAGTTATTGTTAGCCATATATAAACCAGACAGGTAGAATGAATGCAAAACATGTATCATGAGTGAGTGAGGTCTATACCTAGTTCGATACTGCGTAGAGGATCTAGAACTTGCTTCGTTGGTCTTTAAATAGGTTTTAGGATGGTTGGTTAGGAAAGGATCATAGACCATTTCTGTTTAGCCCATTTTAGCTTAAATATCCTACCAGAATAATAAGATTTCCTTGATCCTGATTATGAGCCTTAAATGAACTACTTTTCTTTGATTAACTGATTAACCTTACCCATTTTTTTTATAATGAATCTGTTTTGGCCCTAGTCTCTCTGTGGACATTGTGAACCTCAACCTAGGCAAAATGCCTAAGTTGAAGGTGGCTGGAGTAGGGGTGCATAGATCTTGAGGAGGTGAAAAAGAAAAAGAAAAGAAAAAGGGTTAAAAAGGAGGTGTGGTATGACAAAAGAAAAGAAAAAAAAGAGATGAGAAAGAAAAATTGAAAAGAAGATACAAAAAGAGAAAAATGAATGAAAAGTTGAAAACACACCACACCATACAATTCCATAAAAAATAGAGAAAAGGGAGGAAAAGGCTGAAAAAGCGAAAAGGGTGAAATAAGTGGAAAGTGGAGCCACGTGTATGTAGAACCAAGGAGGGTTTAGTCACTAAAGATTTCATATTTATCATACCCAGCCCAAAAACCTACATTATAATATGAATAAAGTCCTATAATGATCCTAGCCTGACCATCCGAAGAGGCGAAGTAGAGAAAATAAGGGCAAGCCTATGATATCCAATGTGCAGTATTTGGAACTTCCTTGTGAGAGTGAGAGTCTTACTTGTTCCGTCCCATATTTCATATTTTTATATATCTGTGAGTGGGGGATTTTATTTGCTGTGAGGGTACATGATTTGTGTTTTATTCTTCCAGTTGCCCATGTGAAAAACATTGGTGATTACTTGACTATCTGCTAATAACTAGATGACAAATCTTGATCCTTGTTTCTCATGGTTTGTGGTTACTTGATGTGCATATGCTTATTTGGTTTACTGGAAAAAAGGTCAAAGATGTTTGGGTTTATGGTGCAAATTTTGATTGATGTTGGCCGTAGTATCCTTGGTTTATTTTCTAGTTAAGCATCGTTTTTAGTTTTTTCTTTGCCTGAGGACATGCAAAAGTCTTGAGTTGAGGGTGTTGATGTGTTGTGAGTTTAAAGTACTTTCGACACTTAAAATTGAGAAAATAGCATGGACTTAGGTATGTTTATATGGATATGAGGTGTTTTTACTTTGTTTTTAGGGAAAATAGGTGTTGGAGCAAAAATGTGCAAAAGATGCAGAAAATCAGCCAAGTACTGATCTCAGTACGAACCGTACTGAGACTCATGTAAAGCTCAAAAAGGCTGGATCAATGCAAAATAAAAGTATGACTCTCAGTATGAGCCGTAACTGGAGTCGTGGAAAACTTCAGAGAAAATTTGCGCAAGAAGTCCCTGGTACGGGTGGAACCTACGGATTGTAGCATATATGTACGACCCAAAGCAGGAGCCATAGGGAGCTTTAGTGATTCTTAGAGAATTGGTAGAACTCAAGATGCAATAAGAAATTACGAGTCGTAAGAGCAAGGTACGAGGTGTACCACAACACTCGTAGAAAACTTCAAAAGATGTCAAAGTTCTCAAAGCCAAGCCACAAATGGATTGTGCAACTCGTAGGACCATGGTATGAGTCATACCAGTTGAAGACACTTAGTCAGTTCTGCAACAGCCAAGAAACGTACGAGGGCAAGGTACGACCCGTACAATCCCTTTACAGGTCATATGACCAGTCGTAGGACGAGTCGGCACCAGATATAGAAATTTTCCTGTTAGATTAGGAAAAAGTTTTTAATGTCTGTACAAATATCTTTTATTTTTCTTTTAGTTGAAAAATGATCAGTAGGTGCGTGATTACATTGAGAGAAAGTTTTTAGTTAATTTTTTATGAATTATTATCAAGTTTTGGAGAGCAATTCTTGAGATCAACACTTGGTTTTCTTGATTGTTCTTGATTTTGTTCATTAATATTCAAAAAAGGTTTTCTTTCAATTATTATTGTAAGTATTTAATTATGTGTTTGTCTATGAATACTAATTACAATATTACAATCATGAGAGGCTAAAACCTCCACAACTAGGGTTGTGGGAACCATGATGGTTTAACGAAATAGGGTTACACAAAGTGATTTGAAACAATGCTAAATGCTTGTATTGTATTCTCTTCATCTTTAAACATTTCTTAATGATGCTCAATGTTAGAACTTTCCTGAATTCTTTACTTGCTTGAACCTATAGAAATAGAGATTAGGAAAAGAGAATTACAACAAAGCCTTGATTTTATGATCATTGTATGACTTGAGCTGCAGTTGCAGGATAGTTAATTTGGAACATATTGATAACGGTTAGTTTGAAATCGCTTATGAGATCTGACTTGGGGATTGAGTATAGTCATCCAATGGGGACGAACAAGTCGTTTGGATGAACCCTAGTTATTAGTTTTACAAGTAAGCATTGGGTTTGATCACGTGTGTATACCCGAAGTAGTAATGAACCCATAGGGAACACTTACCCTAGTTATTTGCAAATCTTGATAACAACCACAATTGCAACCTTGTTTTATTATTGTTTTTCTTTAAACCCCCCAATTTGGAGATAACTCACCAATAAGTTTAAGTACAGGCATTAGTCTAGTTCTTACCTTATTCCCCGTGGGTTCGACCCCAACCTCTTTGTTGGGTTCTTTATTGACAACGTACGCTTTATACTTTGTAAGGAAGTGTGAGTTTGAGCTTTATCAGTCTTCCACATGTCCATGTTGAGTAAATGCATAGGAGACCCATCTCTAGTTGTTCCAGTTGAGAATATAGGTGTCCAAGGGAATCTAACTTATAAAGAATTACCAATAGCTATCCTTGATCATCAAGTTCGCAAGCTGAGAAGTAAATAGGTTGCTTCAGTGAAAGTGTTGTGGAGAAGTCAAAATGCTGAAGAAGCTGCATGGAAAGTCGAGAATGAGATGAAAACAAAGTATGCCTAGTTGTTCCTCAAGCAGGAGGAAGATGCCCTAGTTACTAATTCTAGACTTACTCAGTGTTTTCATGATGCATGCTTAAATAGAATCTATCATGCTCTATGAATTCTTGACTCATATTATATTCTTCTATTTTCTATGACTAGTGCCAAAAAAATCACCTACCCTATATGGTTCCATAAATTCTTCTTTTGCGATCAGATGCCTAGTAGTAATATTATTCCATCAGTGGAGAGGATTTATAGGGGAATGAGGAAGAGGAAGTAGGTAAAGTATTCAGGTAGTTGTGATGTTCCATTCTAGAAATTTTAGAAGCCAAAATTGGCTTTGTGGTGATTTAGTGCATTATTCCTTGTTGTTATGATTGATTTTTCCCTGTGAGGCCTATGTTGTAGATTCTAGTTAGCTGATGTATGATTTGAAATTCTGGAATAGGTACAAGTACAAAAGAAACTCTAGCAAAATTATAATAGGATCTCAGAGTTTACTAGTTTCCTCAGTCATTATTTGAGGATGAATGATCCTTATTGCAACACCTCATACCCTCAAAAAAAATTTCTAACCTTAGTACATAATTTTACTCATGTTAAAAGGGAGTATATTTGATGTATAAAGTCCTCAACAAAATATGGAACTGCCAGGGAGTTGAAATAGCAAAAGTGAAAGTTGTAGAAATTTCACTGTACAGGTGTTATGAATGATTTATGAGCCATAGATGAGACCAATGAGTCGTGAATCCCACTGCATGTGGAGGATAGATATTTTAAGTCACTGGATTGACTTACAAAACTACATACGAACCTTAGATAGTGTTGATTAACTAGTGTTTACTTTTGATTAGAGGTGATGATAGGTGAGTTGTGTCGGTTAGGTGCTTCTTGTTGTTGTTTACTTATTTTGGACTTGTCGAGCTTATGGGGGCCAGGTAGGTTTTATTTATGTATTTGCTTGTACTTGCTGGCTTATGGGGGCCAGGTAGGCTTTATTTTCTTATTCAATTCATGTTTCTCCTCCTGCGATATCTAGTATATCTGTTGATCTCTAATTTGAATTTTATTATCATTTCCGCTTACATATTCGGTACATTTACGTACTGATGCTCTAATCGGATCATTGCATTCATGTGTGCAGGTGCTGATCGGTAGGTAGATCGAGTTTCTTGATCGTTAAGTGGAGTTCCAACTGAGATGGAAAAGCTCCAACTCTTCCAAACATTCCGGATATTTAAATTATGGGTAGTTCAGGGACCTATCCTGGATAGTTGATTTCTATTGTATTCTTAGAGCCTCGTAGATGTCTGTTTTTGGTGTAGCATTGTTGTTGTAGGCCAGGAGGGCCCGATTGTATAGATTGTTTTTGTCTTGTGGCCTTGACAGCCTATTGTATATCTCTTGGTTGGTCTGTTAGCCAGCTTCTGTTTCTATCGCTTTACTTTGATTTTATAGATGTTGTGATACCGAACGTCATCGATTTTAGCTTGTTATAGTTAGATGTGTGGCAGGGTGTGCTTGATCAGGTATGGCACAGGGTTCCAGTTATGCCCCTCCAGGTTTGGGGTGTGGTAGTTGGTAGTTTGGTCGGTCAGGCCCTCCATGTCTACATAGTGCATTATGACGAGTATGCCATAAACCTCCATAATATTCAATTAGTACTATCAGACAATATATTTTCGACAGAGCTTTTAGTCAGTATTTTCAGTTACAGTATGAGTACAGATTTTTAAAAAGTCAATTTGCATGTTTTTCTTTCTAAACCCTTATGGTGGGCTTATGCATAATTTATTATGATTTACATGTTTATTTTCTTTACTCAGTATCCTATGTTCATCTATTTTTTCCATCGTATATACAGTATAATTTCAGATAACAATGCCCCTTTTGTCGTGGTCGTTGCATTATTTAATAATGTAGCCTCAGGTAGATACACTCTCAGATGATCAACTCAATGGGCTTATCCCATCTTAGCTTTTGGTGAACCCCACTCTCTCTTGGGGCTATTATATTTCAACAATTATTTAGTTTTGATTAGAGGTATACAGGGGATCTTGTCCCGATAATTCAGATATTTTCAGTTCAATAGAGGCTTCATAGATTAGACTTCCAGATAGTGTAATCTCTTACTTTGACTGTAATTTTGACTATTGGGTCACTTTTATATAAAATAGTGATTTTATGAAAATACCTATCTTAGTTGCATGATTTACCTCAGATTTCAAATTTGTATTTTCATGTCTATCTTGATTAGATGTTGCTCATAGTTTCATGCTAGTTCAGCGGTACGCTCAGGCCCATAGTAGTGTAGACTGCCGATTGTGCTTAGACCCTAGGCTAGGGAATTACAATTATTTTTTCTGCTCGCAAGTTTCCTCCTCCATTTCCCCAAAATTTGAAGAAGTAAATGGATAAAGAAAAATTGTGCAAGTTCACGTCCATGCTAAAGCAATTGTCAGTGCACATTCCCTTGGTTTTGACACCATGAAGACACACACCATTGTAGTTCTATTGTCACAAGCACATTGGTGAAAAAGAAGAAAGAACCGTAAGTTTCACTATACCATGCAACATTGGGGTCTATCAATTTGCTAAGACTCTTTGTGACCTAGGAGCTTGAATAAATCTTATACCGCTTGCTATTTTTAATAAGTTGGGTCTTGGTGTTGAGGTTGCTTATGGCATATAGAACAGTAAAAAGGCTCGTTGGAATTCTCTATTATGTTCTTGTCAAAGGTGGAGAGATTTATTTTTTTCACCAACTTTGTGATCTTGGATTGTGAAGTTGAAGTCACAATTATTTGGGAAAGCCATCTTTAGCCACAGGAAGAACATTCGTAGATATGGAAAGTGGGGCACTCGAGTTCCGCATGAATGATGATAAAGTGATTTTCAGTGTTTTCAAATCAATGATGCAACCAAAAGACATGAGTGTGATCTTGGTGATTGATACTACTGATGAGGCTGTGGAAGCAACCGTTGAAAGTGAGAATGTAGGATAGACTTTGGCGGTAATACTCATTAATTTTGGTGGTTATGAGGTAGATGATTATGAAGAAATGGCCAATGCACTTGTTGGGATGGGTTCTTACACTTTTTCCATGAAGAAGCTTGATCTAGAATTGATGAATTATTGAGCCACCAACTTTGGAGCTTAAGTCTCTTCCAACTCACCTAAGGTACGAGTACCTTGGGCCAAATGAGACACTACTGGTTATATATTGGCAGGCCTTCTTGAAGGACAAGTTGATGCATTATTATCTATCTTAAAGAGATACAAAAAAGCCATTGGTTGGTCCATTATGGAAAAAATTGGGATTACTCGAGGTATATGCACTGACAAAATTCAACTTGAAGAGGATTGAATTCCAAGTATTGAACACCAATGTAGATTCAATTTCTCCATGAAAGAAGTGGTCAAGAAAGAGATCATAAAGTGTTTGGATGCTAGTGTTGTATACCTATCACACCCTAAACCCGAGGAGGGGTGATTGGCACTCTGTGCCGCATCTGATCGAGCACATCTTGCCCTAAGTCTAACTACAATAGGCCAGTACCGATGAGGTCCGGCTTCACAATGACAATCTAATCATAGTAAGCGATAATAATCGGACACTGTCTCATGGACCAACCAAAAGATAACCGCAGTAGGCCGACGAGGCCGCAGAATAGAATGCAACATGTGCAAAATGGCCCTTCAGGCCTACAACAGAATAAATCCAACCACAAGGACGTCTACGAGTCTTTATGAATACAAAAATAATCAAATCATCAACATAGGGCCCCAAACTACCCATAACTAAAGCACCTGGAACTTCGCAAGACTTGGAGCTTACCGACTCAACTGAAACTCCACTCAGTGACCAAGAGCTCAATCTACCTGCTGATCAGCACCTACAGGAATGAACTCATCGTCACCATCTAGGGCATCAGTACGGAATACCGAGTATTTAAGGAAGAAATGATAACAAGATTTAAATTTCAAATCAATAGACATGCGAGATATCAAAAGGGAACTCAAAGGCATCAAGAGAAATACACTCTGGTAATCAAGTAAAACAAACGAAACCTACCTGGAGCCAGAACCACCAACTGACATCTAGCACCCATAGCTACTAGATAAAAGACAATACAAGGCAACAATGTAATATGTACATTAATTCACAATCACATCCTTGCCAGAAACCGTCACCGCATTACAGGCATTCACAATCGCGAATATGACCCTGCTGGAAATAGCCACAGCTATACAGGTCTTCATAAGTCATGGGCTCAACCTAGATGAAAATCGTTACGACCTTACAGGTTACCACAGAGCCTCCCAAGGCACGATACAATTCACAAGATCATAACAACAACAATAATACACTTAAACACAAGTTCACACAGCCTACAATTGGAAATCAATTCTCACCAACTGAATACCACGATGTAGCACTAACCTTACATATCTAGTCATCCATCGACGTGGCATAAAACAATCTAAGGGTCGCAATCCTATCAATTCTATCCCTAAGGTTCTACAAGCATCCTAAGAGACATCATACTCAACATAATCTAACCAGTCAATACACAAAGGTCTATTCAAATCCATTCCCCACTCCTCCACAACAACCCAAACTCATCGCCAAGATGATCACAAGTATCAACACAAGTTTAGCGACCAAATTGTAGCACCACTGACTGTAGTCACTACCAAACACCAATCATATGTTATATAAACAATTTCTTCAACACAACCAGCAAAGACCATAGATTCAAGAGTAGAAACTATTATCAACAAGTTAACCACTCGACCACCGACATGAGCTTACCAATTTCTCACAACTACGCTCCTTTAATAGTCGATTCCTAGCCATCAATCAATCTTAAGTCATACGTACAAATATAAAACCATATGGACAATAACACATAAAGTAGGATACAACATGATACAAGGATCCAAAATAGCCAACTCGCACGAGTGAATGGGCAACAACGATTATGATAATTCATGCCAACAAAGAGATGGACAAGCATTAACATGTCTCAAATCTGACAAACTCAAGCTATGCCGAATCCCAAGCTATCCATACCAATAAGAATACTGCCTAATAGCAGTCTAAGCTATTGCCAAAATGCATCCAATAAAGCTCAATAAGGAAACAAGACAAACAGAGCTTATCCGATAAGATTTCCATGAATTCAATGGAAGAAACTTCAAAACAACAACCTACCGATGCTAGAGAACCCATAACTAAGCTAAGGAATTGACATTCAATGAAGAAGAAAGCATACCTAATAATTTGACATGACCGAGCCACGGACTAAGTGCTACAACAAAAGCTAGCAAGGAATTCCACTTCCAATACTCAAAGTCAAGTTTCCATCTTCAAAATTCAGTTAGGGTTGGTAGGGAACCTCTTAGAGGGGGTTTCTCATTGGAGAAAAACTTCCAGAATGAAAAATGATAAGAATAAACCAGCCAAACTAATATATATATATATAAAGGCTAAGCTGGCATAGGGCTTCCGCGTCGCACAGCTTGTAGCAAAGCATGTTGGGCGCATAGCGTGCCTCAATATGGAGCATCACTGCCGCGTCGTGTGGCTCCACGCGGACTGGATTTGGACGATCTTGTTCGTGCACCCAACAACTTATAAAGATACTCAAACCCGGGTCTTCCTTAAACGTACAACATGTAGCCACCAAACTTGGCTCGTACGTCTGGAACCTATAAACAAAACCGCTCTAAATGCACTGTGTGTTACATCCTCCCCCTATTAAACATTCATCCTCGAATATTAGACGATACACACAATTCCAATCTAAATACTATCATAACACGATATAAGCTTACACGATCATAGGACTCTTGGGTCTACCACAGACTACTCCAAAATACACGACTTTGCACCATAAAAAAGCGCGAGACACAATATAACCATAATCAAAGTAAGGGTTTTACCTGCCACCACGTCTAGCGACTAACTAGCTATAATCAATTATATCACAATTATTCCTGCACAAGTCAACAATGTGAGTCTAGACCCGACTCCTATGACCTCTAACTTATTGCACGATTTTGATCCAAAAGGAACGGTAACAATCCTGAATGTCCTGTAGCCTCCTGCTTATAAGTACATTGTGCGACGCACACATCAATAAGACCCTACTAGACATGGATCATAGACTCCCTACGACACGACCTACTCTGGTACCAAGTCTGTCACACCCAAAATCCTGGGAGGCGTGAGGGGCACCCTGTGCCGCACCTAATCGAGCATACCCTACCCAGAAGTATAACTATAACAGTCCAGAACCGATGAGGTTCAGCTTTACAATGACAATCTAATTATAGTAAGCGATAATAATCGGATGCTGGCTAGTAGACCAACCAAACGATAACCACAGTAGGCCGACGAAGCTCAAAATAGAAACAACCTGTGCAAAATGGATTTTTAGGCCTACAACAACAAAACTCCAACCACAGCAATATCTACGAGCATCTATGAATAAAATAGTAATCTAATGATCAGGACAGGACCCCAAACTACTTTTAACTCAAATACATAGCAACCCCAATAAACTTGGAGCTTACCGACTCCATTTGAACTCCACTCAGCGACTAAGAACTTAATCTAACTACTGATCAACACCTACAGGCATGAATGCAGCGCCCCCGCTGGGGAATCAATACGGAAATATACCGAGTATGTAAGGCCAAAATGATAACAAGATTTAGATTTTAAATCAAAAGACATATGAGATATCAAATGAAAACTCAAAGGAATTAATAACAATATACTCAGGTAATCAAGTAAAGAAAATAGAACTTACCTGGCCCCTAAAGCCTGGCAAGTCCAACACAATAAAATAAATGAACAAGCAACCCAACAGTCAACACCTAGATGATACACCTCATCTGTGACCTCCTACACCATACAGATCCTGTCCAACCATCTTGCTTAATTCAACTTGAGGCCCCTCAATGATCTCAACTACCACCAACTGACATCTAGCACCCATACCTACCAAACAAAAGACAATATAAGGCAACAATACAATATGTACATCAATTCACAACTACAGCCTTGCCAAAAATAGTCATGGCCTTGTAGGCATCTACAATCATGAGTATGACCCTACGAAAATAGTCACAGCCTTATATGTCTTCACAAGCCACGGGCTCAACCTAGCCGAAAACCGTCATAGCCTTACAGGTTATCACAGAGCCTCTCAAGGCACCATACAATCACAAGATCATAACAACAATAATAATACACTTAAACATAAGTTCACACAACCTACAACCGACTATCAATTCCCACCAATTGACTAACATGATGTATCACTAACCATATGCATCTAGTCGTCCATTGA
Organism: Datura wrightii; assembly: GCA_035772735.1. Lineage (NCBI taxonomy): Eukaryota > Viridiplantae > Streptophyta > Magnoliopsida > Solanales > Solanaceae > Datura > Datura wrightii. Next base: position 12,271,786 of record JASDFA010000027.1, read on the forward strand.
TGTGCCACAAATCAATCTAAGGGTTGCAATCCCATCAAGTCTATCCCCAAGGTTCTACAAGCGGCCTAAGAGATGCCATACTCGACACAATCTAATTAGTAAACATATAAAGGTCTATTCAAATCCATTCCCTACTCCTCCACAACCACCCAAATTCGTCGTCAAGACAATCACTACTACCAACACAATTTAGCTACCAATTTGTCGCACCACCAACCCTAGTCACTACTAAACCACCAACCATATATATATATATATATATATATATATATATATATATATATATATATATATATATATCAACCATTTCTTCGATCACTACTACCAACACAATTTAGCTACCAAATTGTCGCACCACCAACCCTAGTCACTACTAAACCACCAACTATATATATTATATATATATATATCAACCATTTCTTCAACATAACCAGCCAACACCAAAGGTTAAAGAGTAGCAACTACTACCATGAGAATACTCCCTAAGAGCAGTCTAAGCTACTGCCAAAATGCGGTCAATAAAGCTCAATAAGGCAATATGATAAACGAAGCTTATCTGACAAGATTTCTATGAATTAAATGGTAGAAAATTCAAAACAATAACCTATCGATGCTAGAAAAACCATAACCAAGATAAGGGACTAAGAATCAATGAAGAAGAAAGCTTACCAAACAATTCAACATGACCCATCCATGGACGAAGTGCTAAGACATAAGCTAGCAAGGAATTCCACTTCCAACACTCAAAGTCAAGCTTCCATCTTCAAAAGTCACTTAGGGTCGGTAAGGAACATCTTAGAGAGGATTTCTCATTGGAGGGAAAACTTCCAGAATGAAAAATGATATAAATAAACTGACCAAACATATATATATGTATGCATATATATAAAGGCTAATCCAACATAGGGCCTCCGTTTTATGCTGCCTATAGCGGAGCACGTTGGGCGCGTCGTTCACCTCAACAAGGGGCATCACTACCACGTCGCACGGCTCAACAGTATGGCTTGGCTTCAGCCCGTCTCATTTGTCCACCCAACGGCTTGCCAACATACTCAAACCCCAACCTTCCTTCGATGTACAACATGTAGCCACCAAACTAGGCTCATATGTCCAGAACCTATAAACAAAATTTCTCTAAATGTATGGGGTGTTTCATCCTTTCCCCCCTCCTCTTTAGAAACATTCATCCTCGAATGTTAGATGACATACATGATCCCAATCTATCAACCATCACAATATGATAAAAGCTCACAGGATCACAGGACTCTTGGGTCTACCATATACTACTCCAAACAACATGAATTTGCGCCATGCCAAGGTGCAAGACACAACTATAACCATAATTATAGTAACGGTTTTACCTACTGCCATGTCTAGATAGTGACCAACTATAATCTATTATATCACAAGTATTCCTGCACGAGTCAGCAAATGTGAGTGTGACACCCCAAAACCTTTCTAGACCAAACTCAAGCATTTCAAGAAAGTTTAGAAGAAAAAGACAAAAAAATTTATTGCAGCACGACCCAAACAACGGGCCGTGGGAAGCTTTGACGGGTCGTTGTTTGAGTCATTGTCAACGTAGCAGTTTTCCTTCAGTGGAAACAATGAGGCATAGGATGACTCATTGGTTGAAACAATGATCCATCCTGTTGTCTGTTGGATCCCAAGTTTAGAATCCTAGCTGACCCTTCCCTAAGGCAACAAGAGGAACCAATGACTCATGATTTCTACCAACAAGTCGTTGCTACCACCCGTCGCCTAGTTCCAAGCCCTAACAGTGCAGACCATGAGTCGATGCAATGACCTGTTGGTCCTACCAACGAGTCATTGTGTTGATCATTATCTCAAGGACCAGTTCCCTTACTGGTACTAACAAAAGGTACCAACGACCCGTTCATTCTTCCGGCGGGATCGTGGTACCCTCCCGTGGTTCATTTTCAGTGCGCATGGGTTCTGGACCCAGAACCAATGGTGGGTTCCAAGGGGTCGTGGATCCGACTAATGACCCGTTCTAAGGCCCGTTATTCCATGTCAGCCCATTTTCAGTTCCTTCTTTCAGGGGTACGCTGGTAATTTCCCACCTTTTAATGCTTAAACCCCATTATTTTGGGTTCATTCAGGGGGGATTTAAAGGGTTAGAACGATCTTTTTCCCATGATTTTCACTACTTCCCTCAAAGTCTAAGTGTGGAACAGTCAGGCAATTCAGAGTAGGAGCTAGGGCAGATAATTGTCTTCTCAGATTTTTTCTCAGGGATCTTCTCTAGAAATTCTTAGCCAGGTATATGGCAATTCAACAAGTGAATAGTTCTTCCCTTGTATCCCCAATTTCCTCCTTTCTTTACTCTATTAGTTCTAGCCCTGACATTATCAAATGTTAAGAAATTTTAGTCATACTTTGTCTAATTCATATGGAATGTTATTTCATGATAGTTATAGACATTTCCCACTAGTTTGTGACTGAAATGATGTTTATACTTGTGAAGTGAATTTTATTCCTAGTTCTTGGATGTAGAAAATCATGAATCTCGCAATAGTTCTTGAATATCGAATTTTTGCTTGATTTTATCAGTATTGGGGACTCCCATGTAGTTAGTAGCATTGAAACTCAATAAGATTATTGTCAGTTTAGTTTTATCCAAAATGTTAGAATTCTTAGTGTCAGTCAAAAATGTCAGCTGATCAGTTTGACTACAGAAATTTTTTAGGTGTCAGTAATACCTCCTAGTTATCAGAATCAGATTCACAACTCAGTTTTAGTGGTCCACTAGGAAGTCATGACACTTTAGAATTGAAGCTCTGACTAGCCTTAGGACCCCAGCTTCAGATTACAGTTTATTCTTTAGACGGTTATGATACTTCTAGATAAGCGGCTCTGACCAGTCTTAGAACCCAGCTCTAGAATCCGGTCTGATAAAACTCTCAAGGTGCTTTCAGATATGTATCCCTGACTAGTCTTGGGCCCCAGTTTTGAGCTATCAGCTTAGTATTGATATATCAGGGGTTGACTTGGGGTTACTTGTGACTCCAAGTACTGTGTCCCGTCCAGGGTGTAGACTTGAGGTATGACAAACTTGGTATTAGAGCCCTAGTTTTAGAGTATCCTTGGATGTCTGAAAGCCACAATGGGTAGAGTCCTCTTTATGGGTGTGAAACTCACCACACTTATGACGGGGAGGCTACGAGACGTTATTAGGAAAATTCCCTTTATTTCATACTCCTTATCGTGCGTTGAAATTCAGTTTCAGAATCATTCTCCTAACTCATGCTCTATTTTATTTCACTGAATCATGCCTCTACGATGTGGTAACAGAAGAAGGATCGGTAATGCTCACCGATCTGCCCCACCAGCCCCGGCAGCCCCTCAAGACGACTCAATGTCTACCACAAAATTCAGGGCTGCCATTTAGGTGCTCATTCAAATTGTTACCAACTAGGTGAACCAGCAGGTGGTTCCAATCAATAACAACAGTTCCGCAGCAGCTGCCCGAGTGCGGTACTTCACTCGAATGAACCCTCTGGATTTCATGTATCTAAGGTGGGAGAGGACCCATAAGGATTTGTGGATGAGATTAAAAAGATTATTCGAATTATGGGTGTCAGTCCCTTAGAGAGTGCCGACTTGGCTGCCTACTAGCTAAAAGGGGTAGCCTAGGTCTGGTACGAACAGTGGAAGGAGGGGAGGCCAGCGAAAGCAGGACCGGTAGAATGGGAGGAGTTCACTATAGCCTTCCTGGACAGATTCTTCCCTCGGGAGCTCAGGGAGGTAAAAGTAGCAGAGTTCATGAATCTGAGATAGGGAAACCAGACAGTAGAAGAGTATGCTCTGGAATTCACCAGGTTGTCCAAATACGCTCCAAAGATAGTGGTTGAGCCAAGGGCTCGCATGCTGAAGTTTGTTAATGGGGGTGTCGAACCTGGTCCTCAAAGTGTGCAGGACAGTAGTGCTGATTACGGATATCGACTTCTCTAGCCTGATTGTCTATGCCCAGTAGATTGAGATAAGAAAAATTGAGGGACATGGAGCAAAAGAACAAGCGGGAAAGTAATGGCCAATCAGATTATGGCCACCGGAGGTTTGGCGGTAGCAGCTGCCCACAGCAGCAGCAGTAGAGAGCTCCAACACCCAACTCAGCCAGCACCCCTACCTTTCGGTCCCACCAGGATCGGAGAGGTGGAGCATCTGGCTCTCAGTCCCAGAGTTGTAGTGTAGGTAACAAGTATCCAGCTTGCCCTAAGTATGGAAAGAACCACCCAGGAGAGTGTCTTCAAGGTCGAGAGGGCTATTTTCATTGTGGATAGCTTGGTCATCGGCTTAAGGAATACCTATCAGCAGGACGGGGAAGGTCAAAATCCACTACCTCAGCAGCTCCAGCAGGTCGACCAGCTCAGCAGGCTAATACATCAGGTACGGAGGGCGGTCAATGCCAAAATCATTTTTATGCATTATCATCTCATCAGGATCATGAGAACTCACTGGATGTGGTCACAAGTTTGTTACGTCTTTTCCATCTAGATATATGCCCTACTTGATCGGGGGGCCACACTATCATTTGTAACCCCCTACGTAGGTGTCCAGTTTGATATCAGTCTAGAGGTCCTCTCAGAACCATTTTCAGTCTCCACCCTAGTTGGCGAGTTAGTGAGAGTCAGCCGGGTGTATGGAAACTACCCAATCTCAGTTTTCAATAAAGTCATTCCAGCTGACATTGTAGAGTTAGATATGGTCTACTTCGACCTCATTCTTGGCATGGATTGGTTACATTCCGTTATGCCTCAGTCGACTACAGAACAAGGGTCGTCAGGTTTCAGTTCCCTAATGAGCCAACTCTAGAATGGAGGGAAGTAGTTCAGCACCTAAGGGTAGGTTTATTTCCTACCTTAGGGCCAGGAAGCTTATATCTAAGGGGTGTATTTACCATCTAGTTCGGGTCAAGGATTCCGACTCTGAGACCCCAACTATCCAATCAGTCCCTATTGTCAGTGAATTTCTAGATGTGTTCCCCGAAGATCTTCCCAGAGTTCCTCCTGAATGGGAAATTGACTTCGGCATAGACCTTATTCCAGATACTCAATCCATCTCCATCCCTCCTTATAGAATGGCTCCAGCTGAAATTAAGGAGTTGAAGGAGCAGCCAAAAGATCTTTTTGATAAGGGTTTTATCAGACCCAATATCTCTCCCTGGGGTGCTCTAGTGCTATTCATGCGAAAGAAAGATGGTACCCTCAGAATGTGTATCGATTACCATCAGTTGAACAAGGTCACAGTCAAGAACAAGTATCCTTTACCCAGAATCAATGACTTGTTCGACCAACTTCAGGGAGCCAACTGTTTCTCCAAAATAGACCTTAGGTCGGGGTACCACCAGCTAAGAGTCAGAGAGTGTGACATACTAAAAACAGCTTTTAGGACTCGGTATGGTCACTACGAGTTTGTGGTTATTTCCTTCGGACTAACAAATGCCCATGCAGCCTTTTTGGATCGGATGAACAGAATCTTCAAGTAGTATCTGGATATGTTCATCATTGTATTTATCGACGATATTTTGGTATACTATATAAATGAGGAAGAGCATGTAATCACCTGAGGATAGTGCTTCAGACACGAACTGTTCGCCAAGTTCAGTAAGTGTGAATTCTAGTTGATGTCCGTGAATTTCCTGGATCATGTGGTCTAGGGTGAGGGTATTCGGGTTGGTCCTCATAATATAGCAACAGTGAAAGACTGGCCTAGACCTACCTCCCCAACCGAAATAAGAAGTTTCTTGGGTCTAGCCGGTTATTACCGACTCTTTGTGGAAGGCTTTTCTTCTATAGCATCCCCTCTAACTAGGTTGAGTCAGAATAAGGTGAAATTTCAGTGGTCAGATGTGTGTGAGAAGAGTTTCCAGGAGTTAAAAACTCGACTTATTACTGCTCCACTGTTAACCCTATCGGATGGATGAGATGGGTTTATAGTTTATTGTGACGCTTCCATAGTTGGACTCGGTTGCGTTCTGATGCAGCGGGGCAAGGTGATAGCCTACGCCTCTAGACAACTCAAAGTTCATGAGAAGAATTATCCAACTCATGACTTGGAGTTGGTAGCGGTGGTGTTTGCGTTGAAGATATGGAGGCATTATCTATATGGGGCTCAAGTGGATGTTTCCACTGATCACAAGAGCCTTCAATATGTATTCAGTCAGAAGGATCTAAATCTTTGTCTGAGAAGGCGGTTAGAGCTCCTAAAAGATTAGGACATGAGCGTGTTATATCACCCGGGCAAAGCCAATGTGGTGGCTAATGTCTTGAGCAGAGTGTCTATGGGTAGCGTGACTCATGTTGAAGAAAGCAAAAGGGAAATGGCAAAAGATATTCAACAACTAGCTCGGCTAGGGGTGCAGTTGGTTGACTCAGCTGAGGGTGGAGTGATAATGCAAAGCGGGTCAGATTCCTCTTTGGGTGTTGAAGTTAAGGACAAACAGGATGAAGATCCCAATTTACTTAAACTTAAGGAAGCAGTTCTCAGGAAAGAGGTTGAGGCTTTTTCCAAAGGGAGAGATGGTGTGCTCGATTACCAGGGCAGGTTGTGTGTACCGAACATCGGTGACTTGAGATAGCAGATATTGGCTAAAGCATACTTGAGATACTCCACCCACCCTGGTCCTACTAAAATGTACCACGATCTGCGGGATATTTACTGGTGGAACGACATGAAGAGAGACATCACCGAATTCGTAGCTAAGTTCCCGAACTGCCAGCAAGTCAAGGTAGAGTACCAAAGACCAAGAGGTATGACCCAAGATATCATCATACCCACGTGGAATTGGGAAGAAGTTAATATGGACTTTATTACGGGTCTACCTCGAACTCATCGGCAACATGATTCTATCCGGGTAGTAGTAGACCGGATGAGTAAGTCAACACATTTTCTCCCAGTTATAACTACATATTCAGTTGAGGACTATGCTAGGCTTTATATCCAGGAGTTGGTCAGGCTTCATGGGGTGCCATTATCCATTATTTCAAATAGAGGTACCCAGTTCACCTCACATTTCTGGAAGTCTTTTCATAGGGGACTTGGTACCCAGGTCAAGCTCAGTACAACTTTTCACCCGCAGACAGATGAGCAAGCTGAGCAGACTATTCAGACCCTACAAGATATCTTGAGAGCGTGCGCAATCGATTTCAAGGGCAGTTGGGATGACCACTTGCCTCTTATCGAGTTTGCGTACAACAACAGCTACCACTTCAGTATCCAGATGGCTCCGTTTGAGGCATTTTATGGTAGAAGCTGCAGATCTCCTATTGGGTGGTTTGAAGTTGGTGAAGCTACTATAATCGGGCCAGGCTCGGTACAAGAAGCTATGCAGAAGGTACAACTCATTAGGAAAATATTGAAAACAACTTAGAGCTATCAGAAATCTCATGCTGATGTGAGGAGAAGAGAATTAGAGTTTGCTGTGGATGACTGGGTCTATCTGAAAATCTCACCCAAGAAAGGGGTGATGAGATTTGGGAAGAAGGGAAAGCTCAGTCCGAGATATGTGGGACCCTAAAAAATTCTGAGGCGAATTGGCAAGGTAGCTTATGCGCTGGAATTACCTTCAGAATTGGCATTTATGCACCCAGTATTCCATGTGTCACTATTGAAAAAGTGCATCAGTAATCCAACTTCAATTGTGCCATTGGAAAGCGTGGGAGTGAAAGATAGTCTCTCATATGAGGAGGTCCCAGTCCAGATCCTTGTCTGTCAAGTTCGTAAGCTGAGGACCAAGGAAGTAGCTTCAATCAAGGTCTTATTGAGAAATCAGTATGTAGACGTGGGAAGCTGAAGTAGATATGATGGCAAGATACCCACACTTGTTCCCTTCCAGTTCAGTTCCGACATCAGGTACTAAATTCCTCCCTAGTTCTCTATTCAGTCCCATACTCATCAGCATTATCTAGAATTTTCTATGTGCCTTTTAGTTGCATCAACTCTGTTAGTACGGTTAAGTCAGTTCGGAGTCGGTTCTCCTTCAGAAACCAGCTCATAGTCTCAGACTAGAAATATCAACTCTTTTTATAGTTTTTTAGCAATTTTAGTCTTCATCTGAGGACGAATGATCCTAAGGGGGAGATATTGTAATGCCCAAAACTTTCCTAGACCAGACTCAGGCATTTCAAGAAAGTTTAGAAGAAAAACGAGATATGTTTTTGCAGAACGACCCAGACTACGGGCCGTGGAAAGCTCCAATTGGTCACTGTCTGAGTGGTTGTCAGCGTAGCAGTTTTCTTTCGGGGGAAACAATGAGGCATAGGATGACTCATTGGTTGAACCAATGAGCCGTCCTGTTGTTTGTTGGATCCCAATTTCAGAATCCTAGCGGACCCTTCCCTGAGGCAATGAGAGGAACCAACGACTCGTGATTTCTACCAACGAGTTATTGCTACCACCCGTTGCCTAGTTCCAGGCCCTAACAGTGCAGAACATGAGTCGATGCAATGACCTGTTGGTCCTACCAATGAGTTGTTGTGTTGATCATTATCTCAAGGACAAGTTCCCTTACCAGTACTAACGAAAGCTACCAACGACCCGTCCATTCTTCCGACGAATCATGGTACCCTCCCGTGGTTCATTTTCAGTGGGCATGGGTTCTGGACCCAGAACCAACGGTGGGTTCCAATGGGTCATGAGTCCGACTAATGACCCATTCTAAGGCTCATTATTCCATGTTGGCCAGTTTTCAGTTCCTTCTTTTAGGGGTACGTTGGTAATTTCCCACCTTTTAATGCTTAAACCCCGTCGTTTTGGGTTCATTTAAGGGGGATTTAAAGGGTTAGAACGATCTTTTTCCCTTGATTTTCACTCCTTCCCTCAAAGTCTAAGTGTGGAATAGTCAGGCAGTTCAAAGCAGGAGCTAGGGCAGATAATTGTCTTCTTAGATTTTTTCTCAGGGATCTTCTCCAGAAATTCTTAGCCAGGTATGTGGGAATTCAACAAGGGAATAGTTCTTCCCTTGTATCCCCAATTTCCTCCTTTCTTTACTCTATTAGTTCTAGCCCTGAAATTATCAAATGTTAAGAAATTTTAGTCATACTTTGTCTTATTCATGTGGAATGTTATTTCATGTTAGTTATAGACATTTCCCACAAGTTTGTGACTGAAATGATGTTTATACTTGTGAAGTGAATTTTAGCCCTAGTTCTTGGATGTAGAAAATCATGAATCTTGCAATAGTGTTTGAATATCGAATTTTTGCTTGATTTTATCAGTATTGGGGACTCCCATGTAGTTAGTAGCATTGAAACTCAATAAGATTATTGTCAGTTTAGTTTTAGACAATATGTTAGAATTCTCAGTGTCAGTCAAAAATGTCAGCTGATCAGTTTGACTACAGAAATTCCCGAGGTGTCAGTAGTACCTCCCAGTTATCAGAATCAGATTCAGAACTCAGTTTTAGTGGTCCACTAGGAAGTCATGACACTTTAGAATCGAAGCTCTGACTAGACTTAGGACCCCAGCTTCAGATTACAGTTTGTTCTTTAGACGGTTATGATGCTTCTACATAAGCGGCTCTAACCAGTCTTAGAACCCAGCTCTAGAATCCGGTCCGATAAAACTCTCAAGGTGCTCTCAGATATGTATCCCTGACTAGTCTTGGGCCCTAGTTTTGAGCTATCAACTTAGTATTTAGTCTAGCACTATCCAGTGGAAGTAGGACTTAGCACCGAGTGGACTGGGGTTCCAGCGCACCCAGGTTCCCAGAACTACGTTGCCACCGTAGGCTACAGTTCTTTATTGGCTTGATGACCCCAGACTCTTGTGATTACCCAGTTCATGTCTTTATACCCTGACAAGGTATATTGGGTCCTACCTATGAGGTGTATACATCGGACTCCACATCTAGCTCACGTGGTTATATATCGGTTATAGACTCTCCCACTAGTCAACTCAGTCTAGTTTCAAATCAGTATTCCAAATTTAGAACATGTTTTGACCATTAGACAGAGTCTTATAGACCATTTCAGTTATTTCAGTTATTTAGTTCAATAGCTTCAGTGGGTCATTGCATGTCTTTCCAGTTCAGTTATTTCATTTCTTATGTATGGTTTCTCTCACTTACTCAGTACATTCAACGTACTGACGCATACTTTTATGTTGTATCGTTTTATGATACAGTTGCAGGATCTTAGTCTCAGCCTCGCTGGCCGATCACTCACCGAAGACTTCAACTTTTCTAGTTGGTGGTCATTCTTCGAGGACGGAGATTACTTAATTCAGTTAGATTTTTTTTATTTCCTTTTATTTAGATTTGGAGTTAGCTAGGAGCTTGTCCTAACAACGCATCAGTTATAATGGCTTTCAGACGCAGATTACTATTATCAGACTTGTAGTTTTGGTTCAGTTGTTTTAAACTTTATGATTCAGTCTCCATTTTCATGAATGCCTCATATTTTTTTTACTTTAAAGCTTTCGCTATATTTATATTTTACTTAGAATACCAGTGTATGATAGACCAGAGGTTGACTTGGAGTTACTTGTGACTTCAAGTACCGTGTCCCATCAAGGGTGTAGACTCGGGGCGTGACAATGAGTCTAGACCCAACTCCTATGACCTCTGACTTCTCGAACGATTTCAATCCAGAAGGAAGGCTAACAATCTTGAATGTCCTGTAGCCTTCTGCTTATAAGTACATTGTGTAATGCATACATAAACAAGACTCTACTAGTCACGGCTCAGAGAATCCTAAGGACACGACTTGCTCTGATACTAAGACTGTCACACCGCAAACCCAGGAAGGCATGACTAGCACCCTGTGTCGCACTTGATCGAGCATACCCAACCATAAGTCTAATTCCAACAGGCCAGAATTGACGAGGTTTGGCTTCACAATGATAATCTAATTAGAATAAGAGACAATAATCGAATGCTAGCATACATACCAACCAAAATATAACCATAGTAGGTCGATGAGGTCGCATAAAAGAAAACAGCCTGAGGAAAACAACTCTCCAGGTCTACAACAGCAAAACTCCAACCATAGCGACGTCTACAAGCTTCTATGAATGCAATAGTAATCAAATGATTAGGATAGGCCCTGAACTACCCACAACTTAAACACTTGGAAACTCCGAATGACTTGGAGCTTACCAGCTCTGCTGAGACTCCACACAGCTACCAAGAACTCAATCTACCTACCGATCAACATCTACAGGCATTAATGCATCACCATCGACTAGGGGGTTAGTATGAAAAAATACCCAGTATGTAAGTCGAAAATAATAATATGATTAAGATTTCAAATCGACAAACATTTGAGATATCAAAAGGAAACTCAAAGGCATCAATAGTAATATCTCAAGTAATATAGTAAAGCAAAGAGAACCTAGCTGGCCCATATAAACCTGACGAGTCCAACACAACAAAATAAACAAACAAGTAACCCATGAATCAACACCTAGCCGATACATCCCTTCTGAGCTCTTGTACCATACAGAGCCCATCCAACCATCTTACCTTATTCAACTCTAGGCCCCTCAACAACCTTAGCTACACCAACTAACATCTAGTACCCATAACTACTAGACAAAAGACAATATAAGGAAACAATACAACATGTACATCAATTCAAAATCACAGCCTTGTCGAAAATCGTCACAGACGTACAAGAATCCACAACCATGAGTATGACACTTCTAAAAATAGTCACGAACTTATAGGTTTTCACAAGCCACAGGAACAACTTAGCTAAAAACCGTCAACCTTTACAGGTTATCACAGAGCCTCCCAAGGCACCATACAATTCACAAGATCATAACAACAACAACAATACACTTAAACACAAGTTCACACAACCTACAATCAGTATCAATATGCACCAATCGAATACCATGATGCAACTAACCTTATGTATGAAGCCGTCCACCGACGTGCCACAAACCAATCTAAGGGTGGCAATCCTATGAAGTTTATCCCCAAAGTTCTACTAGAGTCTTAAGAGATGTCATACTCAACACAATCTAACCATTCAACGCACAAAGGTTTATCCAAATCCATTCCCAACTCCTCCGCAACAACCCAAACTCATTGGCAAGACGATCACTACTACCGACATAAGTTTTAGCAACCAAATTGTCATACCACCTTCTGTAGTCACTACCAAACCACCGATCATATATATTCATATATATATATATATATATATATATATCAACCATTTCTTCAACACAACCATCCAATAGCAAAGCTTTAAGAGAAGCAACTATTATCAACAAGTTAACTATACGACCACCGACACGAGCTTACCAATTTCTCACAACTACATTCCCTTAATAGTCGATTCCTATCCATCAATCAATCTCAATTCATACACACACACATAAAAACATAAGGCCAATAACACTTAAAGTAAGATATAACATGATTCAAGGCTCCAAAATAGCCAACTCGCTCGAGTGAACCGGTAACAACGACTACCAAAATTCATGCTGATAAAGAGATGGACAAGCCTTAACATACCTCGAATCTGACAAACTCAAACTAAGCTGAGTCCCAAGCTATACATACCATGAGAATACTGCCTAAGAGCAGTCTAAGCTATTGCCGAAATGCATCCAACAAAGCTCAACAAGGCAACAAGACAAACGGAGCTTATCCGACCAGATATCTATGAGTTCAATTGTCACACCCCACCTTGGGGGGTATGACGGCACCTGGTGCCTGCTAGACTCTAGACTGCTAAATGGTCCAGCCTGAGCACATCTGGTGCTTTGGCTGGCTTTGGTTCTATTTCAAGAAACAAATCGGCTATATAACGGCTGTAAATACAGCCTCCGGCCAACTAGCCTGTAGCCATCTGTACCTGTAACAACAGCTAACCAGAAACAGAGTTGTAACAAGGAACCTATGCGGGCCGACAAGGCCACCATGCTGTCTAGTTATCTGTAACTCAACACAAGACTGTTGTAAAACTACGTGACGGCAAGGTCACCACTACTGTCAAACTAAGGCCCCACACGGCCAACGTAAACTGAAATGCTAAACAGCTACAACAGACTGCACGGCCCCACACGACCGGCTCAAGTAACCACAGGGAATATATACAGACTGCAAGCCTCTACGAATACTGTAAGAAATTAATTGAAATGATCGGGACAGGGCCCCGACCTACCCATACTGTACAACAAAAGAAAAGGAGCTACACCTCTGGGGATCAGACTCCGGATGACAGGAGCTGATGACTCACTGGCTGGTTGGAATCACAAGGGATCGGCTCCTCGTCCGTGAGTACCTGCAGGCAAGCAATACAGCGCTCCGCTGGGCGTCAGTACCACAGGTACTGAGCATGTAAAGCAAACTGAAATATGCAACTGAAACGAATAGCAACAATAACATGACATTTAAGCACGAAGTAGCTGAGTCTATCTAGCTGAGGATAACTGGGGAGAGTTTGTACATTCTGTAACTAACTGAGCGTACCTGAAGACGTGTCGTCCTTCTGTCTATCAATATCTAATAGCACATATCAATATACATAATAATACACACAATACCTGACCGACCCCCATAAGCCGGAAGGTGCCAACCAAGCAAGCAATCTATTTACCCCTACCCGGGTCTAAACCAACCAAAAACAAGTCACTCCACTCAACTGATAACTATGAGCTCCTCCTACCGGCCCCCTTGGGTATGTAGCTCAGGCCTTGTCTTCTGACAATACACTGTGTCTGAGTCTGAAGACTTCTGCCTCTGGGCGCAGGTCCGCACGGGGTGATCTGCTGCTGTATCTGTGACTGAAACTGCCCCTGGGTGCAAGCACGCAACAGGGTGATTTTATAAGAATCTGTATATAAAACTGCCCCCGGCCACAAGCGCACACAGAGTGGTCTGCCCCTGTAAACAGGGTGTACTGGCTCTGCGCAAAGTAGACTGAACTACCCCTGCAAGCAGGGTGGTCTGGACCGTATTATCATGGTGGTCGGCCATCATCGTCCTTTAGGCGGATGACATAGCCCAGCTAGTGGCGGTATCTGAATCTGGTATCGACACAGCTATAACCCAGGGGCGGTGGGGATGCTAAAAGGGTGCCCACATGTCACAACAAGTCTCAACATACAAAACACATACACAACAAGCATGCTCAATGAAAAATACTAACCATATTCTCTTCTTGTATCTCAAGGCCAGTTTGTATTAAATAAGTGATACTATATTCTGTTTTACACTATTTCTGATTGCTGGACTAACTGCTACCTGGCCTTTATCTGTCTATCTAATTATATCTGGATATAGCTCAATAACATAAAATGTACCATCTACTACTGGATACAATCTCAACAGATGTAATACGTATTTCCTGAATATCTATTATTCTGATTATCGCATGATACGTAATTAATATACTAGCATGCTTGCTGGAAATTATACTAAAATCGTTCCTGTACGCTGGGTATCGGTTAATAGCCTTTATTCTATTTACTTTCTAAACTGTACTTCCTGGCTTGCCGAAAGAATAACTTTACATACCTGGTTTCGGAGTACTCGACTGACCGATGTGATTTTCGTCGGTACCTCTGCTGTTTCTCCCAACTGCATTCATAAATATGTCAATTAATACTAAATATAGCTTTATTCCAAAGAACAACATCACTTTCGATATAATTATAGCCTAAACTTAGGCTTATCGAAAGACGGTCAAAAACTCGCTATTTTTCAGAAGTCCAGAAGGGAGAAATATTCACTTCACAGCTAGGAGCACATAGACACTAATTTGGAGTAATTCTACTTACTTTGGTTCGGTAGCTCGACGATTCGTCGGCCGTATTTCGCGAAACAAAAACCGTAGAAATGCTCTCTGCTGCTAAATACCTTAGTACCTGAGGTTAATTTGAGTTTAGACTTCGTTTGACAGAGTAATTGAACGATTTTATATTATTTTCCTTCGTCCCTCCTTGTCTCACGTTCTCTGGAAATGGTTTGTGAAGATGATGACTAATTAAGGGAAGCTATTCACTACTTAAAGGGATCAATTATTAATTAAAGGAAATTATTGTTAATTAAAGAAATCATTATTAATTAAAGAAAATTATCTTATGGGAATTATTATTAATTAAAGGAAATTACATTACAAACTGAGCTCCATATACTTGGACACTATAAATCGCATTTTGCCTTGCGACGCGCCGACTTGGCGCTTGTCCGATCTTTCCCCGGGCCTTTTTCTAGCATGCATGGCTTTCAAATATTCTTAACCAACACTTGAATAGGCCACCTATGTATCGGAAATTTTACGGGGTATAACATTCTCCCCCCCTTGAGAACATTCATCCTCGAATGACCTTTTGTCTAGAGGACTTCCTCAACTTACTCAACTTGTTTCTAGAAAAATTTTGGCAGAGTTTCCCTTGTATTATGGACTATCTCATAATTCCTGAAAAGGGGAAAAGCCCGATACAGGTACTCTACACGATATAATAACATTCATGTATAAAACTATCTGTAATCAATCGCCTACTTTCATATATGAAGTATAAGCATTAATAAGGAAAAACAGTTCTAACATACCTCCCGTTTGCCTATGCTTGGAATAAGTGGGGATATCTGGCTTTCATGTCCTCCTCGGCTTCCCAGGTCATTTCTTCTCGGTTCCTATTACGCCACAATACTTTGACAAACGCAATATCTTTAGTTCTCAATCTACGGATCTGTCTGTCTAAGATAGCTACTGGAACCTCTTCATATGCTAACTCTTCGGTGACCTGGACATCCTGAACTGGAACAACTATGGAAGGGTCTCCTACAAATTTCCTCAACATAGATACATGGAATACTGGGTGAACAGATGCTAACTCCGGAGGCAAGTTCAATTCGTATGCAACTCGGCCTATTCTCGCCGAATTTGATATGGCCCAATGAATCTCGGGCTAAGCTTGCCTTTCTTGCCAAATCTCATCACCCCTTTCATCGGAGACACCTTGAGGTATACCCAGTCATTTACCGCAAATTCTAGATTTCTACGCCGCATATCTGCATACGACTTCTGGCGGCTCTGAGCAGTCAGCAGGCGTTCTCTGATAAGCTTTACCTTCTCCTCTGACTGTTGAATGATGTCTGGCCCAATCAACGCTGATTCTCCCACTTCAAACTAGCCCACCGGCGATCTACATTTTCGCCCGTATAATGCGTCAAAGGGCGCCATCTGGATAGCTGAATGATAACTGTTATTATAGGCAAATTCAATCAACGACAGATGTTCATCCCAGCTACCCCCAAAATCTAGTACACACGCTCGTAGCATATCTTCGAGCGTTTGGATAGTCCGCTCAGCCTGTCCATCTGTCTGAGGGTGGAATGTTGTGCTCAAATTAATCTGCGTTCCCAAACCCCTCTGGAACGACTGCCAGAATCTAGCTGTAAATTGTGCTCCCCTATCTGAAATAATGGATACCGGCACTCCATGTAGTCTAACTATTTCTCTGATATATAACTCGGCATAATCCTCGGCTGAGAAGGTAACTTTCACTGGCAGGAAATGAGCTGATTTTGTCAGCCTGTAAACTATTACCCAAATGGAATCATTTCTGCATCTGGTACGGGGTAATCCTGTTACAAAATCCATATTTATCGCTTCCCATTTCCACATAGGCACAACTATATCCTACGTCAGACCGCTCGGTTTCTGGTGCTCCGCTTTTACCTGCTGGCAATTAGGACATCTAGATACAAATTCAGCTATTTCAGATTTCATACCTGGCCACCAGTAAATGTCTCTGATATCGTGGTACATTTTCGTTGCTCCTGGATGGAGGGAATAACGAGCGTAATGTACCTCATGCATGATCTGCTGGCGAAGCCCTGGTACGTTCGGGACACACAGACGGCCCTTACAACGTAGCACTTTATTTTCAGTCACTTGGAAATCTGACTCCTTACCTTTCTGAATTCTATCTCTGAGCTGGACTAAGTCAGGGTCCTCGTACTGTCGTTCTTTTTCCTCTGTAACTAGTGATGACTCGGCAGAATTCTGAATTACCGCTCTGTTATTTTCTGTCTCCACTACCCGAACGGCTAAACCAGCTAGTTGATGAATTTCCTTGGCTAATTCCCGCTTCTCGGGCCGCAAATACGCCAAACTCCCCATTGACTTATGGCTCAGGGCATCTGCTACTACATTAGCTTTTCCTGGGTGATAGAGAATATTTACATCATAGTCTTTCAACAATTCTAACCAGCGACGTTGCTGCAAATTTAACTCCCTCTGTGTGAAAATGTACTGCAGGCTTTTGTGATCTGTAAAAATGTCTACATGGACGCCATACAGATAATGCCTCCAAATTTTCAGGGCGTGGATCACTGCGGCCAGTTCCAGGTCATGGGTCGGATAGTTCTTTTCGTGTTTCCTCAGCTGTCTGGAAGCATAAGCAATCACCTTACCATGCTGCATCAACACACAACCCAGTCCCAAACCTGAAGCGTCGCAATACACCGCATACCCATCTGTTCCCTCTGGCAATGCTAGTACTGGGGCGGAGGTCAATCTGTCTTTCAATTCTTGAAAACTCTGCTCGCAGGCCTCCGTCCACTGAATTTTTGCTGCTTTCTGTGTTAGCTTTGTCATAGGTGCTGCTATAGTGGAGAATCCTTCAAAAAATCTCCGATAATATCCTGCTAAACCCAAGAAACTGCGGACCTCGATCGGAGTGGTAGGTCTGGGCCATGTATTGACCGCCTCTATTTTCTGTGTGTCTACCTGTATACCAGCATCCGACACGATGTGCCCCAAAAAGGCAACTGAGTTCAGCCAGAACTCGCACTTAGAAAACTTGGCGTACAGCTGACGTTCTCTAAGGATCTGGAGTACTGTTCGTAAATGGTTCTGGTGATCTGTCTCTGAACGAGAATATACCAGAATATCATCGATAAATACTATCACGAACAAATCCAAATATATGATTTGAATATGCTATTCATGAGGTCCATAAACACTGCGGGAGCATTCGTCAGCCCGAAAGACATAACTAGGAATTCAAAGTGACCATACCTGGTCCTGAAAGCAGTCTTTGGAATGTCCCTCTCATGAACCCGGACTTGGTGGTATCCGGACCTCAAATCTATCTTAGAGAAACATTTGGCCCCCTGCAACTGGTCAAACAAATCATTTATTCTCAGGAACGGGTATTTGTTTTTAACCGTTACCTTATTCAGCTGCCGGTAGTCCACACACATACGAAGTGAGCCATCTTTCTTTCTTACAAACAGAACTTGCGCACCCCACGGGGAAGTACTAGGCCTGATAAAACCTTTGTCAAGCAAATCTTTTAACTGCTCTTTCAACTCTCTAAGCTCAGCTGGTGCCATGCGATACGGGGGAATGGATATAGGTTGAGTCCCTGGCAACAAGTCAATCGCAAAATCTATCTCCCTTTCGGGAGGGATACCAGGAAACTCATCCGGAAATACATTAGGGAATTCATTGACTACTGGAACAGACTGAAGAGTCGGAGGTTCCACCCGAACGTCCTGGACTCTAACCAGGTGGTAAATACATCCTTTTTCTATTAATTTTCTTGCTTGGAGGTAGGAAATAAACCTACCTTTCGGTGTAGGTGTACTCCCTTTCCACTCTCGCACTGCTTCCCCCGGAAAGTGAAATCGGACCGTCTTGGTCCAGCATTCTAAGTTGGCATAGCATGGCACTAACCAGTCCATACCCATAATGGCATCGAAGTCGACCATCTCAAGTTCTATTAAGTCTACTCTGGTCTGGCGATCAGCAACCTCTACTATACACCCTCGGTAAACTCTTTTGGCTGTAATCGAGTCGCCGACCGGTGTAAGCACTGAAAAGGGCTGCTGAAGCAATTCTGATTCGATGCCCAACTTTCGGGCCACAAATGGTGTAATATATGACAAGGTAGACCCTGGATCAATCAATACATAAACAGGGTATGAGCAGATAATCAATATACCTGTGACCACGTCGGGAGATGCCTCTGAATCCTGCCTCCCTGGTAATGCATAGGTATGGCTGGGGCCTGCACCTGAGCCAAAGGCTCCTGATCTACCTCGGCCCCTATTTGCTGAACCTGAGGGTCTGCGCCTTGCTGAGGCTGCCGGAACTCGTGGCCCTGCTGACGCTCTATCCAGATCATCCTGACTACCCTGTCCCCTGGATGGACAATCTCTCATTAAATGACCTTCCTGTCCGCAGTAATAACACCGTGGGAAGCCTTGCCTGCAGGCTCCAGAATGTAGTCGGTGGCATATAGGACAAGGGGTAGATGAAAATCTACTCTGTTCTACCCTCCGCTACTGAGGTGAGGCTACTGTCCGTGAACTGCTACCGGACTCTGACTGACTCCGGCGAATAAATTTGCCCCTCTGCTGCTGTACCGGCAGTAAATATCTGGGTGGCCTATCTGAAAACCGTGGTTTCGGCCCCCTAGGAATTTCCCTCTGAATCTCGGCGGGTCTGCTTCTACGGCGCTGCTCTGAAGTAGCCTGTCTGTCACCCCGCTGCCGCTGCCTCAGGCCCTCAATTGTCTGTGCAAAGGCCTGTACCCTGGTTATGTCCATGTCCTCTCTCAAAGTAGCCGTCATGCACGTCTCTATGTACTCTGGATTCAGGCCCATAATAAAGCGGTGGACTCTGGACGACATGGTGTCCACAAATGCTGGAGCATAGTGGGCTAAGGAGTCGAATTGTAAGGAATATTCACGGACGCTCCTAGCCCCCTGCTCTAAATGTAAGAATTGGTCCATCCGGGCCTGTCTGACCTCCCGGGGTAAGTAGTGGTCCAGGAAGGCCTCTGAAAAGCTGGACCAAGTAGGAGGGGCTGCATCTCTTCCCCGAGACCTCTCCCAACTTTCGTACCACAAAACAGCAATATCCCGTAACCAGAACACTGCTAACTCAACTGATTCTGCTGGGGTTACGTGCATGACTCTAAAGATCCTGTGCATCTGGTCCAAAAAGTCCTGAGGGTCCTCCGCTGAATCCGATCCAGTAAACTGAGGGGGTCCCAACGCCAAGAATTCTCTAACCCTGGAACTACCTGGCCCACCTAGGGATTCTGCTGCTGTAGGTGGTGCTGGCTGACGCTGAGCAGCTAGCATCTGAGTCAACATAACCCCCGCACTACGTAGCTCCTGATCAGATGAAGTGGGTGCAGGAGCTGTGGGAGGCGGTGCTGCCTCAAATGGTGTTTGGCGAGGCGGAGACTACTGGGAGGGCCGAGATGACGCCTCCGTATTACTCTTAGACCGGGCGGAATCTGGCTGTAACTGAGGCATCCTACTGGTGCCTTCGCCCGCTGCTGTATCCAATCTCCTACCTGTAGCTGGGTGCCACTGGTCTGCCATAATATCTGTAAGCAAAGAGGGTGGTGAGTTTCAAAAGTCAACTCTATACTGTACCGCTCTATAGCACGATTGAATAAGAAAGAAGAGTGACAATCCTAACATGCCTCGCAGCCTCCTGCCTATAGTATGTGGTGCACAACACATCCATAGACAAGACTTTACTTAGCACGGCTTGCAGACTCCCTGGGACACGAACTGCTTTGATACCAAGTTTGTCACACCCCACCTTGGGGGGTATGACGGCACCTGGTGCCTGCTAGACTCTAGACTGCTAAATGGTCCAGCCTGAGCACATCTGGTGCTTTGGCTGGCTTTGGTTCTATTTCAAGAAACAAATTGGCTATATAACGGCTGTAAATACAGCCTCCGGCCAACTGGCCTGTAGCCATCTGTACCTGTAACAACAGCTAACTAGAAACAGAGTTGTAACAAGGAACCTATGCAGGCCGACAAGGCCACCATGCTGTCTAGTTATCTGTAACTCAACACAAGACTGTTGTAAAACTACGTGACGGCAAGGTCACCACTACTGTCAAACTAAGGCCCCACACGGCCAACGTAAACTGAAATGCTAAACAGCTACAACAGACTGCACGGCCCCACACGACCGGCTCAAGTAACCACAGGGAATATATACAGACTGCAAGCCTCTACGAATACTGTAAGAAATTAATTGAAATGATCGGGACATGGCCCCGACCTACCCATACTGCACAACAAAAGAAAAGGAGCTACACCTCTGGGGATCAGACTCCGGATGACAGGAGCTGATGACTCACTGGCTGGTTGGAATCACGAGGGATCGGCTCCTCGTCCGTGAGTACCTGCAGGCAAGCAATACAGCGCTCCGCTGGGCGTCAGTACCACAGGTACTGAGCATGTAAAGCAAACTGAAATATGCAACTGAAACGAATAACAACAATAACATGACATTTAAGCACGAAGTAGCTGAGTCTATCTAGCTGAGGATAACTGGGGAGAGTTTGTACATTCTGTAACTAACTGAGCGTACCTGAAGACGTGTCGTCCTTCTGTCTATCAATATCTAATAGCACATATCAATATACATAATAATACACACAATACCTGACCGACCCCCATAAGCCGGAAGGTGCCAACCAAGCAAGCAATCTATTTACCCCTACCCGGGTCTAAACCAACCAAAAACAAGTCACTCCACTCAACTGATAACTATGAGCTCCTCCTACCGGCCCCCTTGGGTACGTAGCTCAGGCCTTGGCTTCTGACAATACACTGTGTCTGAGTCTGAAGACTTCTGCCTCTGGGCGCAGGTCCGCACGGGGTGATCTGCTGCTGTATCTGTGACTGAAACTGCCCCTGGGTGCAAGCACGCAACAGGGTGATTTTATAAGAATCTGTATATAAAACTGCCCCCGGCCACAAGCGCACACAGAGTGGTCTGCCCCTGTAAACAGGGTGTACTGGCTCTGCGCAAAGTAGACTGAACTACCCCTGCAAGCAGGGTGGTCTGGACCGTATTATCATGGTGGTCGGCCATCATCGTCCTTTAGGCGGATGACATAGCCCAGCTAGTGGCGGTATCTGAATCTGGTATCGACACAGCTATAACCCAGGGGCGGTGGGGATGCTAAAAGGGTGCCCACATGTCACAACAAGTCTCAACATACAAAACACATACACAACAAGCATGCTCAATGAAAAATACTAACCATATTGTCTTCTTGTATCTCAAGGCCAGTTTGTATTAAATAAGTGATACTATATTCTGTTTTACACTATTTCTGATTGCTGGACTAACTGCTACCTGGCCTTTATCTGTCTATCTAATTATATCTGGATATAGCTCAATAACATAAAATGTACCATCTACTACTGGATACAATCTCAACAGATGTAATACGTATTTCCTGAATATCTATTATTCTGATTATCGCATGATACGTAATTAATATACTAGCATGCTTGCTGGAAATTGTACTAAAATCGTTCCTGTACGCTGGGTATCGGTTAATAGCCTTTATTCTATTTACTTTCTAAACTGTACTTCCTGGCTTGCCGAAAGAATAACTTTACATACCTGGTTTCGGAGTACTCGACTGACCGATGTGATTTTCGTCGGTACCTCTGCTGTTTCTCCCAACTGCATTCATAAATATGTCAATTAATACTAAATATAGCTTTATTCCAAAGAACAACATCACTTTCGATATAATTATAGCCTAAACTTAGGCTTATTGAAAGACGGTCAAAAACTCGCTATTTTTCAGAAGTCCAGAAGGGAGAAATATTCACTTCACAGCTAGGAGCACATAGACACTAATTTGGAGTAATTCTACTTACTTTGGTTCGGTAGCTTGACGATTCGTCGGCCGTATTTCGCGAAACAAAAACCGTAGAAATGCTCTCTGCTGCTAAATACCTTAGTACCTGAGGTTAATTTGAGTTTAGACTTCGTTTGACAGAGTAATTGAATGATTTTATATTATTTTCCTTCGTCCCTCCTTGTCTCACGTTCTCTGGAAATGGTTTGTGAAGATGATGACTAATTAAGGGAAGCTATTCACTACTTAAAGGGATCAATTATTAATTAAAGGAAATTATTGTTAATTAAAGAAATCATTATTAATTAAAGAAAATTATCTTATGGGAATTATTATTAATTAAAGGAAATTACATTACAAACTGAGCTCCATATACTTGGACACTATAAATCGCATTTTGCCTTGCGACGCGCCGACTTGGCGCTTGTCCGATCTTTCCCCGGGCCTTTTTCTAGCATGCATGGCTTTCAAATATTCTTAACCAACACTTGAATAGGCCACCTATGTATCGGAAATTTTACGGGGTATAACATCAATGGTAGAAATATCGAAAAAATTAATATATCGGTGCTAGAGAAGCCATAACCAAGCTAAGGAACTAAGAATTAGTGAAGAAGAAAGCATAACAATAATTCGAGATGACCTGGCCACGGACAAAGTTCTACAACACAAGCTAGCAAGGAATTCCACTTCCAACACTAAAAGTCAAACTTCCATCTTCAAAATTCAGTTAGGGTTAGTAGGGAACGTCTTAGAGAGGGTTTCTCATTGGGGAAAAACTTCCACATTGAAAAATTATGTAAATAAACCAACCAAATTATATGTGTATATATATATATATATATATGAAAATAAAAGGCTAAGGTGATATAAGGCCTCCGCATCATGCGACTTTTAGCGGAGCATGTTAGGTGCATCGCACGCCTTAACATGGAGTGTCACTGCTGGGTAGTGCGACTCCATGTGGGCTGGCTTTGCCCAATCTTGTTTGTCCACCAAACAGCTTATGAACGTACTCTACCCCTTGCCTTCCTTCAACGTGAAACACGTAGCCACCAAACTAGGCTTGTACTTCCAGAACCTATCAACAAAACCTTTCTAAATGCATGAGGTGCAACAATACCCCATATTCAATAGTTTGTGTATTATCCCCGTATGATGTGTTTAAAATAAAGGGGGCATGACTGATGTTCCAAATGCAAAAAATGAAATGATTCAAATAAGAACTATTACCGGATGGAGGGTGTGCATGGATTATTGCAAGCCCAACCATTGGACCAAGACAGATCATTTTTCAATACCTTTCATAGACCAAATGCTTGATGGACATATAGGAATATCTTTTTATTGCTTATTGGAGGGATACTCCTGGCACAATCGGGGAAAGTGTCACGCCCCGAGTCTATACCCTGACAGAAAATGGTACTTAGGATCACAAGTAACCCCAAGTCAACCCATGGTCTATCACAACACTGGAAATTCTAAGTAAAAACATAGCAGAAGCTTTAAATAATGAAATCATTTAATAAGAATCGATTTAATTAAAAAGTTCATACATTCGAAAGAACAACAATACTAAATGTCTGAAACTCTATCTGAAAGCCATCTACTAATGATGAGTTGCTGGGACAAGCCCCCAGCTAACTCCAAAGTATAACTGAAAGAAAATTTAACCAAAATAAAAAATATTGTCCTTGAAAGATGAGGACTCACCACTTCTGCTATTGATATCACCCGAAGGAATCTACTAACAATGCTGAGACTGAGAACTTATGGCTGTATCATAAAATGATACAACATAAAAGGTATGTGTTAGTACTTTGAATGTACTAAGTAAGTAGGACAAAACATAATACTGGACATAAATAATTGAACTGAAGTGACATGCAATGACCAACTGATATACTGGACTGAAATAACTGAAACATACTGAGATGGTCAAGATGACCCTGTCTGATGGTCAAAGATATGCCCTAAATCTGAGATTTTTGAGTCTGAACTAACAGTACTGAACTGAGAAAACTGAAATTGAACTGACTAATATGAGACTAAACTAAGCTAACTAGTGCAAGAGTCTATAACCGACATGTAACCACGTGAGTTAGATGTGGAGTTTGATGTATACACCTCATCAGTAGGACCCAATATACCTTGCCAGGGTATAGAGGCATGAACTGGGTGATCATAAGTTTGGGGACATGAGGCCGATAAAATATAACCTACAGTGGCAATGTAGTTCTGGGAACTTGGATGCACTGGAACTCTGGTCGGCTCGGTGCTAAGTCCTACTCCCACTGAATATTTCTAGAATGACTAATAAGTTGATAGCTCAAAACTGGGGCCCAATACTTAGTCAGGGATAACTATCTGGAAGCACCCCAAGAGTCTTATCAGAATGGATTCTGTAACTGGGTTCTAAGATTGGTCAGAGTTGCTTATCTGGAAGCATCGTAATCTTCTAAAGAAAAAACTGTAATCTGAAACTGGGGTCCTAATGTAACACCCCAAAAATCCCTATGAATAGACCCTATATTTGAAGTTCGACCATGCTGAGAAAACTGAAAAACGTCCTCAGAACGAGCCTTAGTACGACTCATAGGAGGATTGTATGAGTCGTACCAAGATTTCGTAGTGTGGTCCAGAGAGCTCAGCAAAATTTGATTGAGAAGTCATGGAAGGCTCTCACGACTCGTACCAAGTCAATACGAGTAGTACCAAGGTTTCATTGTATGATTCAGAGAGTTTAGCAGGATGTGGCAAGGAAACCACGATTGGATCCTATGATACGTATCAGGGTGGTACGAGTTATAGTGAAGGATCATAGATAGGAGGTTCTGAGAATTTGAAAGGAAGGATCAGTAGATACAAAGACTCAGTACGAGTCGTAAGATGATGATACGAATCATCATTTCAGTCGTGAGTTGAGATGTTGTACACCTTGGACTTTCGGCTAAGTTTGGAACTGTTCGAGTAGGTGGATAGACCCAAACCCGATGAATTTAAGGAAAAAAGGTGTTAACATCAATTCTTAGTTGTAAGAAGTGCATTGGATGAAAGTTAAGGTTATAAAGAACCTCTAGCATGAAGTTGAGTTGAGAGTCTTCCTACCGATTGGGTTTTTCATGAAAGTTCTTACAAGGGACAACTTTAAAATGACCATAACTCCTATTATACGAATTGTTTTTGGGTTATCCGGCATATCAAATAAAATCGCTTTGAGTATTATTTCCAATGCATCCAACCTTACATCAATCAGATTTCAGAGTGAAAAGTTATGACCAGTTTAGTAAAGCACTGTCAGGTTTGGCGGACAAGACCAATCATGTTACCACAAGTCTTGGTACGAATCGTTGTATGAAGGTACAAATCATAGCAGGAACTCATACCAGGGGTTTCAAAAATCTTTTTAAGGCTCCCAAAAGACATGAATGTCATACCATGACCAGTAGGAAGTCACCATGAGTCATGGTACGACCCGTAGCACTAGACAGACAGAGTTTTGAGAACTTTTTCCCAGGGTTATTTTTGTAATTTTTTTTGCTTCTAACTCTTAAACTAGGTCGTTTTAGGCTTCTTTTGGATTGATTAAAAGGATTTCCCTAGTCTAACCCCGCACTCTTCTCACAACCACCGTAAAGTTCTTCTTCTCCCTTCTTCTCTCAAGGCTCAAGAACTAGGGTTCCTCTCCAAGGTGCAGCAGCTTCAAGATCTTTAGATGGATCCTTCAATCAGGTATGTGGGACTTTTAATAAGGGTATCCTTCACCCTTGTGTCCCAAAGTTTCCAGCAAACCCTAGCTTTATAGTACTTCTAGAGGTCAAGATTTAGGGATTTTCTTTGACTGTGAAATTTCTCCACTTCCTCAATAGTATTAAACTACCATTACTAGAATTCTTACATGCGTATGATAGTATTTTAAGCGATTAAAGAATTCCTTAAATTCTATTATTTTCTTTAGTTTACATAAGTATTTTCCAACTAAAATTCATGCTCTAATTCTATTGATTCAGTTTTCTTTCCTTAGTCATTATCTTGGTCATAAATTCAGGTAGAACTTGCATGATTTTGACTCAAACAGAAAGGTTATGTTGATATGGTAGATGTTACTCGATTTATGAATGATTAGCATAGATACTTGAATAGAAGTTAATATCTTGGTATATTCATTTTTAGAGTATCAGTCAACACTCAGAACACTTAGAGTTTTACAGAAATATCAGCTGATCAGTTTGACTATAGTCGTTTCTTGAGGTGTCAGTGGTGACCCCCCAGTTATAGTTATTAGACTCAGGTATTAGTTATCAGATTTTAGTGGTTCGTTAGACGGTTATGACACTTCCAGATAAGCAGCTCTGACCACTCTTAGAACCACCAGCTGCAGCCTTAGTTTGTTCTTAGATGGTTACGACGCTTCCAGATAAGCAACTCTGAGTAGTCTTAGAACCCAGTTTCCAAAATCCGGCCCTATAAGACACTCAAGGTGATCTTAGATAGTATCCCTAAGTTAGTTATAGTATTGGGCCCTAGTATTGAGCTATCCGCTTAGCAGTAGTAGTCATAGTAGGATTATCCAGTGGGTGTAGGACTTAGCACTGAGAGGGCCGGGGTTCCAGCGCACCCAGGTTCCAGAACTACATTTCCACCGTAGGTTATATTCATTTGGCCTCATGGCCCCAGAATGTGATCTCACAGTCCATGCCTTTATACCCTGACAAGGTATATTGGGCCCTATCAATGGGGCATGTACATCGAACTCCACGTCTAGCTCACGTGGTTATATGTCGGTTATAGCCTCTCCCTTTAGTCAGTTAAGTTCACTCTTAGATTTCTTAGTCCAGTTCAGTTCAGATCAATTTAGTGTAGTATCGCAGACTCAGTATTTCAAACTTGGGGCATGTCGATGACCACCAGACAGGGTCATCTTGACCATCTCAGATTTCTTTAATAGTCTCAGTTTAGTATATTAGTTGGTCATTGCATGTAACTTCAGTTCAGTCATTTATATTCCGTTATGTTTTCTCTCACTTACTCAGTATATTTAAAGTACTGACCCATACTTTTATGATGTATCATTTCATGATACAGTTGCATGTTCTCATACTCAGCACCGTTAGTCGCCGCGATTCAGATCCTCCTCCTTAGCAGTTGAAGTGTGGGTCCTCATCACTCGAGGGCCTTATTTCATTTCTTTCAGTTAGTTCATTATTTTTAGCTACACTTAGAGTTAGTTGGGGACTTGTCCCAGTCACTCATAAGTTAGAGGGCTTTCTGACACAGAATTTGTTTCAGACTTCAGATGATTTAGACTTTATGTCTTCAGTTTTATTTTCATAAATTCTTTTATATTATTATCTCAAAGCTTCCGCTATATTTGTTTTACTTAGAATACTAATGTATGATAGACCAGAGGTTGACTTGGGGTCACTTGTGACTTCAAGTACCGTGGTCCGTCCAGGGTATAGACTCGGGGCGTGACACCTAAGGCTGGTCAGAGCAGCTTATCTGAAAGTGTCATGACCACCTAAAGAACCAACTGTAATCTGAAGTACTGGGTCTAATTCTGATAACTGGGAGGCACCACTGACACCTCAAGAATATACTTAAGTCAAACTGATTAGCTGACACTTCTGACTAACACTAGATATTCTAACATTTTTTCTGAAACTAGGCTAACATGTATCCGACTAAGAATTCAACATATACAAATAATATGGGAATCCAAAACACTAATAGAATCAAGCAATAGGAAATAACTAGTCCAATATGCAAGAATCTGATTCACGGAACTGAGAAGCTAGGGCTAAATCATCCTTCAAGATTCTAGTTTCCACAAAATTTCTAAGGATTGGGAAATATTGAAATTAATATCATGAATAATATTCCTCAAGAAGTTTATAGAATTCTGTCTGAAAACCTTCCACAATTCAAAACCACAAGGCTAGAACTAACAGGAAAATTTAGAGAAAGTTTTGGGGACAAGAATCAATATAGTCATATTCTGATGGAATTATATCTAAAATTAACATGAATAACATTCTTTACGAATTTAATGAAGTCTGACATATAATTTCTTCACATTTGAAAGTTTAGGGCTAGAACTGATAAAGAAACTAGAAGGGAGTTTAGGGACACAAGGAAAGAACTATTCCCTTGTTGAATTCCCACATACTTGGCTACAAATTCCTTGGAGAAGAAAACTTGAATCGCTATAATAGATGAAAAGCCCTAGTCTTGCTTGGGAGTTCTTTAGAGGAAATCTTACGTTATTTTCTGAAAAATCTGAGTGGGAATGAGGGGAAAACCGTTTCACCCCTCTAAATCCCCTTAAAATAATCCAAAATGATGTAGTTTAGAGTCTAGGAGGTCAGAAAATTACGGAAACACCCTTAGAAAATTTGTAGGAAAAACTGGTTGCCAGTCCCCACAAGGCACTGCACGAGTCGTAAGGTAAGGGACGACTCTTGGGGTCCAATCGTGATGTGCACTGGAAGTTCTCTACAAATTCTTCAGTCTGCTAACGACTGACTCCACGAGTCGTCAGGAGACCCAACGACTCGTGGTCACCTCCCGTTAGCCTCACTGCCAAAAACCTCCTGGGGTTCACCACGGGCAACACCAAATGGTGTCCCAAACGAATCGTGGTGAGGACCCGTTAAGTACATTGCCTGAACTTTACCAACTTTCAGTCAACCCTTGACCACGATTCACTTGACGGCTCGTGGTACTGACCACGATTCACTTGACGGCTCGTGGTGCTGACCACGACTCGTGGTCACTAAAATTTTTCCCAAATTGTCAACCAAGTCCGGACCCTTCCCCACGAGTCACTTCACGATTGGTGACCTACCCCATGGGTCACAGGATGACTCATCTTGTGATCTGGTGCAGAAAATTCTATTTTCTTCGTTTCAACTCCCGGGTCTGGTCTTAGGGTTTTTTGGGCATTACAATATCCCTCCCTTTGGAACATTCATTTTAGAATTTTGAAAAACACATAGGAAAATAGAGAAATGCAATCATTATACTCAAATACTGATTATGGAAGCTGAAAACTAACAGAATGACAACCTCCGAACTAAACCACAAGTCTGAACTGAATTCACTAATCATACACATATTCATTTACATGGAAGAAACTAGGACACATGAACTGGACATGTAACTGAATAGAGTTCTCGGGAAAGAATTGATACCTCAAACTGAAACTGAGCTGGTAGAGATAAAATATGGATATCTAGCCATTATATCTGCTTCGGCTTCCCACATAGATCCCTCAACTTGCTGATTTCTCCACAAGACTTTGATTGAAGCTACCTCCTTGTTCCTTAGCTTATGAATCTGACGGTCAAGGATCTGGACTGGGACCTCTTCATACGAGTGACTATATTTCACTCCCACACTGTCTAATGGCACAACTGAAGTTGTATCTCTGATGCACTTCTTCAATAGTGACACATGGAATACTGGTTGCACAGATGCCAACTCTGATGGTAACTCCAGCTCATAGGCTACCTTACCAATTTGCTTCAGAATTCTTTAGGGTTCCACATATCTCAAACTGAGTTTTACTTTCTTCCCAAATCTTATCACCCCTTTCATGGGGGAAATTTTCAGATAAACCCAGTCATCCACTGCAAACTCCAACTCTTTTCTGCTCACATCAACATAATATTTCTGACGGCTCTAAGTTGTTTTCAATCTTTCTCTGATGAGTTGTACCTTTTGCATTGCTTCATGAACTGAGTTTGGCCCTATCAAGGTAGCTTCACCAACCTCAAACCATCCTATATGAGACCTACACCTCCTACCATACAACGCCTCAAATGGGGCCATCTGAATACTAGAGTGGTAGCTGTTGTTGTACGCAAAATCGATAAGAGGCAAGTGATCATCCCAACTACCTTTGAAATTGATCACATAAGCTCTCAACATATCTTCTAAGGTATGAATAGTCTGTTCAGCTTTTCCATCTATCTGAGGGTGAAAAGCTATGTTGAGCTTGACCCGAGTACCAAGCCCCTTCTAAAATGGCTTCTAGAAATGCGAGGTGAACTGGTACCTCTATATGAAATAATGGACAAGGGCACCCCATATAGTCTGACCAACTCTCAGATATTAAGCTTAGCATAATCCTTGGTTGAGTATGTGGTTTTAACTAGGAGGAAATGTGTTGACTTGTTCATTGGGT
The DNA here is from genome assembly GCA_035772735.1 of Datura wrightii. Lineage (NCBI taxonomy): Eukaryota > Viridiplantae > Streptophyta > Magnoliopsida > Solanales > Solanaceae > Datura > Datura wrightii. The sequence goes on from JASDFA010000027.1 coordinate 12,302,606, forward strand.
TTACTATCACCTAGATTGAGTCATGCTGCCGACGAGTACAAGATAGGCCTGTAATGAAGTCCATATTTACTTCTTCCCACTTCCATGTAGGTATGCCAATATCCTGGGTCATACCTCCCGGTCTCTGGTGTTCCACCTTAACTTTTAGGCACTTAGCCACAAACTCTGTAATGTCTCTTTTCATGCCATTCCACCAGTAAATATCCCGTAGATCACGGCACATTTTAGTAGAATTTGGGTGAATAGAGTATCTCGAACTGTTTCCTTCTGCCAATATTTGTTGTCTTAAATCACCCACGTCCGGTACACACAGCCTGCACTGGTAATGGAGCACACCATCTCCCCCTTTGGATAAAGCCTCAACTTTTTTTCTGAGAACTGCTTCTTTTAGCTTAAGTTAGTATGGGATATTCATCCTATCTAGACTTAACTTCAACAACCAAAGAAGAATCCGACCCACTTTGCATTACTACTTTGGCCTCAGCTAAATCAACCAACTGTACCCCTAACTGAGCTAGTCGGTGAATATCCTTTGCCAATTCCTTTTTTCCCTCTTCAACATGGACCACGCTCCCCATAGACAACATGCTTAGGGCATCAGCCACCACATTGTCTTTTCCTGGGTGGTAAAACACACTCATGTCATAGTCCTTCCATAGCTCCAACCATCTTCTCTGACAAAGATTTAGATCCTTCTGACTAAATACATATTGAAGGCTCTTGTGATCGGTGAAAACATCCACGTGATCCCCGTAAAGGTAGTGCCTCCATATTTTCAATGCAAACACCACTACTGCTAACTCCAGGTCCTTAGTCGGGTAATTCTTTTCATGAACCTTGAGCTGTCTGGAGGCATAAACTATCACTTTACCCCGCTGCATCAGAACACAACCGAGCCCAACTCTGGAAGCATCACAATAAACAACTAATACCTTTGTTCCTTCTGGTAAGGTCAAAACTGGAGTAGTAGTGAGTCGAGTCTTCAACTCTTGGAAACTCTTATCACACGCATCTGACCACTGAAATTTCAACTTTTTCTGAGTCAACATAGTCAGAGGAGATGCAATAAAGGAAAATCCTTCGACAAGTCATCGGTAATAACCGGCTATATCCAAGAAACTCCTTATTTCAATTGGGGAAGTAGGTCTTGTCCAGTCTTTCCCCACTGCAATCTTTTGAGGATCTACCTGAATACCCTCAGCCGAGATCACGCGACCAAGGAAAGTCACAAACTTCAACTAGAATCCGCATTTGCTAAACATAGAAAACAACTGGCAGTCTCTAAGCATTTGAAGCACTATTCTCAGGTGGTTAGCATGTTCTTCCTCATTCCTGACGTATACCAGAATATCATTTATAAATATAATGACAAACATATCCAGATACTACTTGAAGACTCTGTTCATCAGGTCAATGAAAGCTGCTGGGACATTAGTTAGTCCGAAGGACATAACCACAAACTTCTAGTGACCATACCGAGTTCTGGAAGCTATTTTCGATATGCCACATTCGCTAACTCTTAGCTGATGATACCCCGACCGGGGATCTATTTTGGAGAAACAACTGGCTCCCTGAAGCTGATCGAACAAGTCATCAATCCTGGGTAGGGGATACCTGTTCTTGACTATGACCTTGTTCAACTGACGATAATCAATACACATCCTGAGGGTACCGTCTTTCTTTCGCACGAATAATACTGGAGCACCCTAAGGAGAGATGCTAGGTTTGATAAAACCTTTATCAAGAAGATCCTTTAACTGCTCCTTCAACTCCTTAAGCTCAGCTGGAGCCATTCTATAAGGAGGGATAGAGATAGGTTGAGTTTCTAGAAGAAGGTCTATGCCGAAGTCTATTTCTCGTTCGGGAGGAACTCTAGGATGATCTTCGGGAAACACATCAGGGAACTCGATGACGACTGAAACTGACTGGATAATTGGGGTCTCAGTGTTGGAATCTTTGACCCGAACTAAATGATAGATACATCTCTTAGAAATAAGCTTTCGAGCCTTAAGGTAGGAAATAAACTGACCCTTAGGTGCTGAACTACTTCCCCTCCACTCTAAAACTAGTTTATTAGGGAACTGAAATATAAAGACTCTAGTTCTACAGTCGACTAAGGCATAACCATAGTGTAATCAATCCATGTCAAGAATAAGGTCAAAATCAACCATATCTAACTTGACGAGATCAGTTGGAATGATCTTATCAAGATTGAGACTGGGCAGTTTTTATACACTCGATTGGCTCTAATTGATTCGCCAACTGGGGTGGAGACTAAAAATGGTTCTAAGAGGACCTACTGGACTGATATTAAACTAGACAGCTATGTAGGGAGTTAGGAATGATAATGTGTCTCCTGGATCTAGTAGGGCATATACATCTAGATGTAAAAGACGTAACATACCCGTGACCACATCGGTGAGTTCTCCTGATCCTAACAAGAGGACAATGTATAAAAACGGTTTTGGCACTGACCGCCATTCATTCCTGAAGTATTAGCCTGCTGGACCTGTTGAAGTGGTGGATTGTGCCCTTCCCCATCCTGTTGACGGGCAATCTCTAAGTCGGTGGCCTAGCTGTCCACAACCAAAGCAACCCTCTCGGTCCTAAAGGCAGTCCCTTGGGTGGTTCTTGCCACACTTAGGGCAAGCTGGATATCGGTTGTTGGCACTATAGCTCTGGGACTGAGAGCTAGATGCTCCGCCCCTATGATCCTTGCGAGATCGAAAGGTAGGGGCGCTGGCTGAATTGGGTGTTAGAGCTCTCTGTTGCTACTGCTGTGGGAGGCTACTACTGCTAGACCTCTGGTGGCCATAATCTGATTGGCCAATCCTTACTCGTTTGTTCTCCCACTCCATGTCTTCAGCTTTTTTGCCTCAATCTACTGGGCATGAACAATGATGCTGGAGAGATCAATATCTTTAATCAGCATCGTGGTCTCGCACTCCTTGAGGACCAAGTTCATAACTCCATTAACGAACTTTAGCATATGAGTCCTTGGCTCGGCTACCATCTCTGGAGCATACTTAGACAATATTGTGAACTCCAGTGCATACTCCTCCACAGTCCTATTGCCCTACAGATTCATGAGCTCAGCCACTTTAGCTTCCCTGAGCTCCCTACGAAAGAATCTATCTAGGAAGGTTGTAGTGAACCCCTCCCATTACAATAGTTCTGCTCCCATTGGTCTCCCTTCCTTCCACTGGCCGTACCAGACCTGGGCTACCCCTTTCAGCTAGTAGGAAGCCAGGTCAGCACTCTCGTAGAAGCTAACACCCATAATGCGGGTGATCTTCTTAATATCATCCACGAACTCCAAGGGGTCCTCTCCCACCTTAGATCTGTGGAAAACTGGGGGGTTCATCTGGGTAAAGTCCCAAACTAGGGAAGCTGCTGTGGTCCCGTTAGTGTTGACCGAAACCACCTACTGTGCACCTGATTCGTGACTGTCTGTGCGAGCAGCTGGATGCCGCTCTAAACTCTGCAAAAGACACAGGGTCGTCCTGAGGGGCTACTGGAGCTGGTGGAGTAGGTCAGTCGGCATTGCCAACCCTTCTTCTGTTACCACATCTGGGAAGCATGATCTCACTGAAACGAAACAGAGCACGAGTTAGGAGAACGTTTCTGGAATTGAATTTCAATGCACGATAAAGAGTATGAACAAAAGGAAATTTTTCCTAATAACGTCTCGTAGCCTCCCTGTCATAAGTGTAGCACAATTCACACCCATGAAAAAGATTCTACTTGATGTGGCTTTCGGACATCCTAGGATACTCTAAACCGAGTGTTCTGATACCAAGTTTTTCATGCCCCGAGTCTATATCCTGGACGAGACACGAAATTTAGGATCACACTGGCAACTCTGAGTAAAAATATAGCGGAAGCTTTAAATAATGAAATCATTTAAGAAGAACTGATTTAATTAAAAAGTTTATACATCTGAAAGAACAACAATACTAAATGACTGAAACTCTGTCTGAAAGCCATCTACTAATGATGAGTTGTTAGGACAAGCCCCCAACTAACTCTAAGGTCTAACTAAAAGAAAATTTAACTAAAATAAAAAATATATCATCCTCGAAAGATGAGGACACACCACTTCTGCTGCTGATATCACTCGAAGGAATCTACTAACGGCGCTGAGATTGAGAATATGTGTCTGCATCATAAAATGATACAACATAAAAGGTATGCGCCAGTACTTTGAATGTACTGAGTAAGCAGGAGAAAACATAATACTATATATAAATAACCAAATTAAAGTGACATGCAATGAACAACTGATATGTTGGACTGAAATAACTGACACATACTGAGATAGTCAAGATGACCCAGTCTGATGGTCAAAGACATGCCCTAAATCTGAGATTTCTGAGTCTGAACTAATTGTGCTGAACTGAGTAAACTAAAATTGAATTGACTAATGTGAGACTGAACTGAGCTCACTAGTGGGAGAGTCTATAACCGACATGTAACCACGTGAGCTAAACGTGGAGTCTAATGTATACACCCCGTAGGACCCAATATACCTTGCCAGGGTATAGAGGCATGAACTGGGTGATCATAAGTCTGGGTCCATGAGGCCAATAAAATATAACCTATAGTTGCAACGTAGTTTTGGGAACTTGGGTGCGCTGGAACCCCAGTCTGCTCGGTGTTAAGTTCTACTCTCACTGGATATTTCTAGACTAACTAATAAGCTGATAGCTCGAAACTAGGGCCTAAGACTAAGTCAGGGATACCTATCTAAAAGCACCCTAAGAGTCTTATCAGACCGAATTCTATAACTGGATTCTAAAACTGGTCAGAGCTGCTTATTTGGAAACGTCATAACCGTCTAAAAGACAAACTGTAATATGAAATTGGGGTCCTAAGGATGGTCAGAGCAGCTTATCTGAAAGTGTCACGACCGCCTAAAGAACCAACTATAATCTAAAATACTGGGTCTAATTCTGATAACTGGGAGGCACCACTGACACCTCAAGAATATACTAAATTCAAACTGATCAACTGACATTTCTAACTAACACTGGATATTCTAACATTTTTTGTATAACTAGGCTAACATGTATCTGACTAAGAATTCAACATATACAAATGATATGGGAATCCACAACACTGATAGAATCAAGCAACATGAAATAACTAGTCCGATATGCAAGAGTCTGATTCACAGAACTGAGAAGCTAGGGCTAAATCATCCTTCAAGATGCTAGTTTCCACAAAATTTCTAAGGATTGGGAAATATTTCAACTAATATCATGAATAATATTCCACTAGAAGTTTATAGAATTATGTCTGGAAACCTTCCACAATTCAAAACCACAAGGCTATAACTAACAGGAAAATTTAGAGAATGTTTTGGGGACAAGAATCAATATAGTCATATTCTGATGGAATCATATCTAAAATTAACATGAATAACAATTTTCATGAATTTAATGAAGTCTGACATATAATATCTTCACATTCGAAAGTTTAGGGCTAGAACTGATAAAAAAACTAGAAGGAATTTTGGGGACACAAGAGAAGAACTATTTCCTTGTTGAATTCCCATATACCTGGCTACAAATTCTTTGGAGAAGAAAACTTGAATCGCTGCAATAGATGAAAAGCCCTAGTCTTTCTTGGGAGTTCTTGAGAGAAAGCTTACATTAACTTTTGAAAAATTTGAGTTGAAATGAGGGGAAAACCATTTAACCTTTCTAAATCCCCTTAAAATAATCCAAAACGACATAGTTTAGAGTCTAGGAGGTTTGGAAATTATGAAAACACCCTTAGGAAATTCACAGAAAAATCTGGCTGCCAGTCCCCACGAGGCACTCCACGAGTCGTGAGGTAAGAGATGACTCGTGGGGTCCAATTGTGATGTGCACTGGAAGTTTTCTACAAATTCTTCAGCCTGCCAAAGACTGACTCCACGAGTCGTCAGGAGACCCAACGACTCATGGTCACCTCCCATCAGCCTCACTGCCGAAAACCTCCTAGGGGTCACCACGACTCGTGGTATCCCAAACGAGTCGTGGTGAGGACCCATTAAGTACACTGCCTGAACTTTTCCAAATTTTAGTCAATCCTTGACCATGATTAACTAATATATATATATATATATACATATATATATCTGCCCCACCATACTACCACGATACAGGTCGTCTAGCTACGCATCGCCGCAATCCATTTCACTGGCCTTTTGTATTTTTATTTTTATTCAATTCTCAATATGCAATATCGACCCCCAAACATTCCCTTGATGTACAGTGCATAGTCATAAAACTAGATTCGTACGCCCTATATCAATCTAAACTACAAGGTGTTACTTTTTCCATCCTTAGAAACATTTTTCCTCAAATGTGGATGATACGCACGAATCTGTTCTAAAAATCATTATTACACAACCAACCTCACATAGTAACTAGAATCCATAGGTCTATCACAAAATGATATCCAAACAAAAAAATGCAACCCTAGAAGAATTCGACTCACAAAATATATAAAATGTATACCTAATGCATTTCCCTACTGAAGGCTCTACAGTTTGACGATCTCCCAAAGCGAAGATGCAGGGTGGAGCTCTATCTGTAGTGGAAACTCTTCCTCGGGCCTGACCATTACCCATAACAGATTGTGACCGCGGCTCAATCGGTCCCATCGAAGCTAATGACCCTGCTATCAACCCTGTCAGTCGTGTTGTACCATTTTGTCCGCCGGTAGGAAAATCCTTAATCTTATGGTCCTTACTACAAAATGAAAAACAAGCAGTTGGCTTTCTCCTACATCTACCAAAGTGCCTCCAATTACAGAAATCACAGTACAACATAGCTAGCCTCCCTTGCTATCAATATCTTGATTCTTCTGGAGTTATATGACCACACCCGACACCTGAAAATAGTGGTATAAGAAAACCAGATGATCTGCACTGGTAACATAGCCTAGAGCCACCTTGTGATGCTTCCTAAAATTATACAGGTATAATCTTTTCTGCTTCTCTCTTTAAACTCTCTCCACCTCTTATCTCTGATGTTTGTGCTTATTAAGACTCCGATAAAATGCCTATATATGGCATATGTCCATGCCATCCTACATCGAGGCAATAGTACAATGTTCCACATACTCAGACAACAACCCATTCATATATCTGTTTATCCTGGCTCATATGGTGTCAACAAAAGGTGTAGTGTATTAGGCAAATGAGTTGAACTGGAGCCCATAATCTCGTATACTCATATCACCCTTATGCAATGACAAGAACTGATCAACCCTGACTTCCCGAACTTTCAGTGGAAAGTAATGATCCAAGAATACATCAAAAAAGTACGTCCACTTGGCTGGAGGTACATCTTGGCCTCTACAGTACTATTCCCAATCTTAGTACCACAATACAACTATCTCCCGCAGTTTGAACACAACCAACTCTACTACCATGACTGATGTCACGTGCATCACTCTAAATACGCAACAAAGTTGGTCTATGAAGTGTTGTGGATCTTCGTTCACATTTGTCCTAGAGAACTCTGGAGGACTTAATGCCAAAAACTCTCTAGTCCTAGAACTACCTGATCCCTCAGAAGTTACAGCACCATCCAACACCCTATCTTCCTACCATACATCCACCAACCTAGCCAACAAGCATACCATTACCTTTACATCTTCATCTTAGCATCTGCAGGAGGATCTAAAGGTCCTACTGCTCTGGGGACATCCCTAGGTGGAAGTACAAGTACATGAGGTAGAGAAGAAGCCTCATCCCTAAGCCTTAGATGGATTTTTTCTCATTATGATATGACCTATTGGTACCCTTACCATCTCCTATGTTTAGCCATAGATTGGCTGGCGCTTTTCATGTCACATTCTCTGCATAAATTAACAAACATAAATTTAGACCTAACTCCTATGACATCAGACTTATCGTATAATTTCAATAAAAAAGAAAGGTATCAATCCTAAATGTCATGTAGCTCCCTACTTATAAGTACACTTCAAAACACACATATGAATAAGAATCTACTACTCACATGGCTCATATGTTTGTCAGATCCCAAACCCCAGGAGGCGTAACTGGTTTTTGGTGCTTCAATTGACCGAGTGAACCCTGCAGCTAGCCAATCACAGTAAGTCAGAGCTGACGAGGTTCGACATAACCATGAAATAAACATAATAATAATAATAAAGATAAAAACAAGGCCCTCAAGCCAAACACGATATACATAAGGCCGACAAAGCCATACATGGATAACAAGTTTTATTCAACATGGCCAACAAAGCATATAATAGTTATACAACCCAAAAGGATAGTTTACGAGCCTCTATGACTCAACAAGATGCTAAACGATCAGGACAGGACTCCGACCTACCTATTATAAAAGCACAAAACCCCAAAAGCAAACCAAGAGTAACTCTAAATAAGCTGGAGCTTACCATAAAAAGGATTTCTTATTAGCTACGTAAACCATGATCTACTTGTCGGTCAACACTTACCAGTATGTATGCAGCACACGCAGGCTTAGTCCGTTAGTACAATAACGTACCAAATATGTAAGGAAACAATAAAAATAAGACGTAGATATATTATATGATAGATCAACCCACTCACGAATCAACAAAAATAACTTACAAGATGATACTTGACTCCCATTTAGACTGATCCAACAATCACAGCCACCACGGGCATTGCTAACTCACGTATTCAATTTGCAGCTATCCTGAGTAATCAATAATACAAGTAATATAGTACAATACAACAATTAGGAAATTAATCACAAGCCTTGCCCGAAGTCATAGGACTATATAGGCTATTCGCATCAAGTTTAATCTAGCTGAAACTACTCTTAGTCTTACAGGATAATCGCTCACATGAGCTCAATCCTACTGGGGAAACGTATTGCCAACCCATGCAAGCTCTGGCACATCGGAGAGACTATCGCATATGCACCAGCTCAAAACTACCAAGGTAGCAATCATACCCTATAAGTCAGCCTTATCCCTGGGCTCGACCCATAACTGGAGTGACTCTCGTGCACTAACAATTTGCTAAGCCTCAAGGCACTAAATTAGTACACATAACCATACACAGGTATATAAGTAACCAACACATAAGTATAGATTCATAAAAAACCCATTTTTCAGCCAACGACACCACTGACCAATATCCACTCCTCGACTCAAATTCTAAGAGTTCGGCCGACTCGCCGACGTGACACCAAGCACACAAGTCAAAGATTAAACCGAGTATATGTACAAATAAATTTCTAACACAACTAGTAACTAAATATCATAGTATTAGCATGAATCAAGGGCTACAAATACAGCCCACATGCACTAGTTTACCATATAATGAATTTTCGAAAAATATGAAAAAAGAGAAAGAAACGGCCTTAACATACCTCAGAATTGATGACTACATATATAGCCGAGTCTCCACTTCCAAAACCACAAAGATACTTCCATGAAGCAGCAACCCAACCACAAGCACAACATCATAACCAAATCGGCAAGAAAAAAACAACAATGTACCTGGTAAGATTCTACTTATTTAACTTTAGAAACTCTAAATCAAGGATCTAATGACTACAACAAGCTCACATATGAGATAAAAAGATAGAAATCAATAAGATATAAATAAAAGGGGTAAAGTCTTTTGAACACTAATTGGTCTCTTTATCACATTAGCCAAAACTTATTTGTTTTTGTTCATTCCTATTGCAACAAGATGGACTTTACCGAGGCTGAGAATGGACCAACTATTAAATCCTGAGTGGAAGTGTTTACCCAGCCACCTCCCACAAAATATCCACTACAGAAACAACACCATGAGAGCAACATGAACTAGATGAAAGATTTGACTTCCCAACTTTGGATTCAAGTTTGGATTTAGGATTTATACTTAAGATCATCAACAAAAAAAGGAAAAACCATATAAGAGGGTTTCTACCACTCTTAAGCTCAGCAAAAAGAATTGAATAACTTAAATCGACCAATGGATCATATATATATATATATATATATATATATATATATATATATAGATAGATAGATAGATAGATAGATAGATAAATAGATAGATAGATTTGCCCCGCCAAACTACCGCGATGCTAGCTGCCTTATTGGGTGTGTCGCGGTAGGCCATTTCACTAGTCTTCTAGATGTTTTATTTGTTATTTGATTCTCCACAAATGATCTTGATCCCCATCTTTCCTCCGCATAGTCATAAAACTAGACTTGTACATCCGAAACCTAGAGACAAAATTGATATAAATGTTTGGGGTATTACAACTCCTGCTACAACCCAATAAATATTGCATCGGAGGACTAATAAAAGACCACTTTAACATGTTCATATGGGACATTTTCTTTCAAGAGAATGCCATTTCGATGGTGCAATGCTTCTGCCACTTTTCAACATTGCATGATGGCCATTTTCTCTTACATAGTTGAAGTGTCCATTAAAATATTTATGGATGACTTTTTCATAGTTGGGAACTCATATGTAAATTTATTGGGGATTTGGATCTTTTATTAAAGAGATGTGAAGAAACAAACTTGGTTTTGAATTAGCAGAAATGCCACATTATGGTGAAAGAAGGCTTTGCGCTAGGGTATAAAATTTTAGAAAAAGGGATAGAGGTAGATTAAAATAAAATCGAGGTCATCTCCAAGTTGCCACCTCCCACTACTATAAAAGGTATTCCAAGATTCCCTGGACATGCCAGATTTTATTAGAGGTTCATCAAAGACTTCTCCAAAGTGGCTAACTCATTGTGCAAATTATTAGAGAAATAGGCCAAATATGTTTTTGATGGTGCATGCATTATGGTATTTGAGTGTTTAAAAGAAAAGATCACTTTGGTTCCAATCATCGTTGCTCTAGAATGGTGAAGACCATTCGAATTCATGTGTGATGCAAGTAGATAGCCTTGGGGGCTATGCTAGGCCAAAGGCACAACAAAGATTTTCATCCTGTGTATTATGCAAACAAGACTCTCAATAGTGCAAAAATGAATTGTACCATCACGAAACAAGAGTTTCTTGCAATAGTATATGATTTTGAAATATTTTGAGCATATTTATTGGAGAGTAAGGTGGTACTTCACATCGATCCTACCGCCATTCAACATCTCATGACAAAAAAGATGTTAAGCTAAAGTTGATTCGATGGGTGATTCTCCTTCAAAATTTTAAGTTTAAAGTCAAGGATAGGAAAAAAAGTGAAAATAAGTTGGCAGGCTATCTATCTAGACTTGAATATAATGGAAGGCCTAAGGAAAAGCTTGAGATAAATGGGTCCTTTCCTGACGAGCAAGTATTAGCAGCATCACATGATTTGATCCCTTGGTACACTGATTTTTCTAACTTCCTTGCTAGTGTTTGATGCCGGACGATCTGATTTTCATTAAAAGAAAAAGTTCATGCACGATGTCTAAAAATTTTATTGGATGAGTTATTTCTTTTCTAGTTTTCACCAATAATGTCATCTGTAGGTGCATTTCGGAAGTAGAAATGATGCTTATGGTTGAAGCATGTCATTCCTCTTCATGTGAGGATATCATAGTAGGACTCGCACTGCCACAAAAATCATGCAAACTGTCCTCTATTAGCCAACCATCTATCAAGATTCCCATGACTTTGTGAAGCCTTGTGATGAATGCCGATGATATGGAGACATTTCAAGAATATGGGACTTCCATTGACTCCTAATTTTGAAGTAGAAATGTTTGAAGTTCGGGGCATTGACTTCATGGGCCCTTTTGTAAGTTTCTATAGGTGAAAGAAAATCCTTGTGGCAGATGACTAGGTGTCAAAGTAGGTGGAAATCATGGAGCTTCAAAGAAATAAAGGGAAAAGTGTAACCTCTTTTTTGAAAACGAATATCTTCACAAGGTCTGGAACTCCTAGAGAAATCATCAGTGATGGAGGGTTCACATTTTTGCAACTGATTATTCATCTATTTACTTGAAAATCATGGTGTGAAGCACAAGATTGCCACCCCTTATCACCCCCAAACAAGCAGACAAGTTGAAATTTTCAATCGTGAGATTTAGAATATCTTGTCAAAAACAATGAATGCTTCTAGAACAAATTTCTCTCAAAGGTTGGATAATGCTCTTTAGGTGTACCGGACTACATTGAAAACACTAATTGGTATGTCTCCATATCAGTTGGTATTTGGGAAATCTTTCTATCTACACGTGGAATTGGAGCATAAGGCATTGTGGGCTTTGAAAAGGCTGAAACTAAATTGGAATAAAGCCTTAAAATTGAGGATGGAGCAATTGAATAAAAACAATGAATTCATATTAAGGGCCTATGAAAGTTCTTCACTCTACAAGGTCCAAATGAAGAACTTCCATGATAAAGGAATCTTAAAAAGAGAGCTTTTCACATTTGAGTGAACTTTGCTATTCAACTCTAGACTTCGGTTGTTTCCCAGAAAGCTTAAGTCTAAATTGTCCCACCATTTTAAGGTTGTTGAAGTGTTCCTATATAGAGCCATTAAAATTGAGTATCATGATGGAAAAATACTCAAGGTTAATGGGAAAAGAGTGAAGCATTTTTAGGGAGTCCGGATGAGGTGAGAATGATGGAGGTGATCTATCTAGATGAACTTTGGATTTGAAGGTAATATGTCGTGCCGCGATGTTAAATCAAATGCTACATGGGAGGAAACCCCATGCTTTGTTTTTTCTTTGTTTCTCTTGTTTTAGGTTTATATGTTTTGCTTTGATAGTTTTTGAAGTGTGTAGGTTGAGAAAGAAATGCGTACAAAAATGTGATCAATCTATGGACTGCAGAACAAGAATACGCTTGCAGATCGAGTCCACATAATTCACCAGTGAGTGGATTTGGGAAAACCGTCTGAGTGGCCAAGATTGTAAATATGCGAACCATCTTCCAAGAATGTAGTTGCCGATTGGTTCTGCAAAATTACAATAGAACTTGGAGTTTTTGAGCATGAAGTGTGATTTCAGGACCCATTCTGCAAATCACAGAACGAGAATATAGTGGGATGTCCAAACCATAGATCAGGATCTTTATTTAGTCAGGTAACTGAATCACATAACAGGAATGCATACTGCATTATGGTTGTATGACTTATTTACTACCTCAAAATCACCGCAGAATGGCCTGTAAGTTGAAAAGGAGTGGCCATTATTATTTCAAAAGCTTTCTTCCTCATTTCCTCCATAAGAAAAACACTGCACTTTCATCCTACACATAAATTAGATTCCATTCTTCTCCATTGCATTGCTAATGTTATTGATCCCGTGCCCTAATTTCCCTATTATCATTATTTTCTATCTGTCTAATCAAGAAATTTTGATAAGTTTTCTCTTCTTAAGTTGAAAATTTTGATTGAATGTATAGGTGATGCTTTTGAACTTGGTTGTTACCGTGCTTTTTTTATGTGTATTTTGATTCAGGGAGGATAGATTTTGCATTAGTAGTAGGTATACCCTCCTCAAAACCATTGATTTTGATTTTGCCTCTTGGGTTAAGATGACACTTTGTAAAAACATAGGCTATTTTGGGAAAATCTTGGGTTTGGGGAAATGGGTTAGGAGTGAATTGCATAGTTGATAGTTGATGAATTTGGGAGGCTGAGTTTTGGCATAAGCTAGTTCATTGAGAATGTCCATTTTCTTAGAATACCTAGCATATGAAGTAAAAGCCATAATTTTTTTGTGAAATCCATGGAAAGTCTAAGTACCTTCGTCTTGCACTACTTTGCGTGTTGAACATAGTTATATGCATGCTTCTTATAACATTATTTGAGTTTTTGGTGCTAAAATCTGGGATGAGTTCGTCATAATCGTAATTATCTAGGAACTCTTCTGTTGTTGCAGAATCGTTATGCGATCCACAAAAGGGCACCGCAGTCCACAAAAGGTGACATAACAATAAAGGTTTTTGAGGAATGATTTTGCAATGTCATTTTGGGACCATAGAACAGGAATTTGGTCTGCAGAATGACCATAGAATTAGTTTGAAACTATCATAAATCTCTGGGAGATTCTAGGATACATCTAAGGACCACAATTTGGTTCTATGAACTGCAGAATCTATCTGTTGGAATGCAAAATGTATCTGCAAACACTTGGGAGACTTTTTGGAACTGCATTTCCCCATGCCTGTGTATTATTATTAATACATCATTTTTTGTATATCTTAATTATTTCGAGACTAACATTCTTTTGTGACAATGATGCCTCCAAGAAAGAGCATAACAGTCAGGGAGCTAGAAAGGGTAAGGCACCAAATTCTCAGAGCAGGCCCCATAGTAAAAGGAAAACCCTGGACACCCCTCAATTGTCACGACCTAGGTCTACACCAAGGACGAGACACGGTACATGGTTCCACAAGTGACCCCAAGATAACCCGTGGTCTAACATTACACTGGTAAGCTAAGTAAACATAAGCGAAAGATGTGAAAAAATAATTATCCAAATAAAACTATTTTGGAAATAATAAACATAACTATAAAGAATATTGAACATTTGTGTCTGAAAGCCAACTATTAACTGATGAGTTGCTGGGAAAAGCTCCCCAACTAACTCTAAAGTCTGACTAAATATTGAACTAACTTAAAGAAAACATCATCCTCAGAAGATGAGGACTCACCAATAGTGTCACACCCCGCCTTGGGGGGTATGACTGGAACCTGGTGCCCTACTGGGGCCTGAACTGTTGGACTGCTAAGCCTGGGCACATCTGGTGCCTGGCTGGCTCTAACTCATATTTCTGGGAACAAAGGGCTATATAACGGCTGTAAACACAGCCCTCGGCTTATAGCCTAAACTTAGGCTTATCGAAAGACGATCGAAAACTCGCTATTTTTCAGCGGTCCAGAAGGGAGAAATATTCACTTCACAGCTAGGAACACATAGACACTAATTTAGAGCAATTCCACTTACCTTAGCTCGGTGGCTCGATGATTCATCGGCCGTATTTTACGAAACTGAATCCGTAGGAATGCTCTCTGCTGCTAAATACCTCCGTATCTGGAGTTAATTTGAGTTTGGGCAATGTTTAGCAGCTTAATCAGACGAAAATTATATAATTTCTTCGTTCCTCTTTCTCCCTCTGCGTTTGCCCTCTGTTCTCTGGAAATTTTAAATGTTTTTATCATTTAAAACCGAAGTGGGGCTTTATATACTTTGGCCTGGACAAGGCCAACGTGTCATGGAGCCAACGCGGAGGCCCCTCCTCCGTGACACGCTGCCATCGCGGAGGGGCTCTGCCTCGGTTCCTTCCGCGATGGTTCGACAGGATTCTCGTCTGATCTTTTCCCGAGCCTTTCTCCAGCACGTATGGCCTTCAAATATGCTTAACCAATGTGCGAATAGGTCATCTAGGTGCCGGGAATTCTATGGGGTATAACATTCTCCCCCCCTTAAGAACATTCGTCCTCGAATGTACACTGTTATCTAGAGGACTTACTTACTTACTTTCTAGAAAAATTTCGGCAGAGCTTCCCCTGTAATATGGACTATAGCAAAACCCTGAAATGCAGAAAAGCCCAACACAGGCACTGCACATAGTATTCTAGGATCCACTAGATAACTAAGTATCAATCTTTCTCATTCACACACATACAACTATAAGGTACTGCATAAGTAATAATACGGACATACCTGTCGCCTGACTAGGCATGAAATAGGTGAGGGTATCTGGCTTTCATATCTTCTTCAGCTTCCCACGTCATTTCCTCACGATTCCTGTTACGCCACAATACTTTGACAGATGCAACATCTTTAGTACTCAACCTGCGAATCTGTCTGTCTAAGATAGCTACGGGAACCTCTTCATATGCTAACTCTTCTGTGACCTGGACATCTTGAACTGGAACTACTGTAGAAGGGTCCCCTACGAACTTCCTTAACATAGAAACATGGAATACTGGGTGAACAGATGCTAACTCTAGAGGCAAGTTCAATTCGTATGCAACTCGGCCTATTCTTCGCCGAATCTGATATGGCCCAATGAACCTCGGTCTAAGCTTGCCTTTCTTGCCGAATCTCATTACCGCTTTCATCGGAGATACTTTCAGATATACCCAGTCATTTACCGCAAATTCTAGATTTCTGCGCCGCATAGCTGCATAAGATTTCTGGCGGCTCTGAGCGGTCAGTAAACGTTCTCGGATAAGCATTATCTTTTCCTCTGACTGCCGAACAATGTTTGGGCCAACCAATGCTGATTCTCCTATTTCAAACCAGCCCACCGGCGATCTACATTTTCGCCCATATAATGCCTCAAAAGGCGCCATCTGGATAGCTGAATGATAACTGTTATTATAAGCAAATTCAATTAACGAAAGATGCTCACCCCAGCTACCCCCAAAATCTAGTACACACGCTCGTAGCATATCTTCGAGCATTTGAATTGTACGTTCAGCCTGCCCATCTGTTTGAGGATGGAATGCTGTGCTCAAGTTAATCTGTGTTCCCAAACCTTTCTGAAACGATTGCCAAAATCTAGCTGTGAATTGTGCTCCTCTATCTGAAATGATAGATACTGGCACTCCATGAAATCTAACTATTTCTCTGATATATAATTCGGCATAATCCTCAGCTGAGAAGGTAGCCCTCACTGGCAGAAAATGAGCTGATTTTGTCAGCCTGTCAACTATTACCCAAATGGAATCATTTCTGCGTCTAGTACGGGGTAACCCTGTTACAAAATCCATGTTTATCGCTTCCCATTTCCACATAGGGACCGTTATATCTTGCGTCAAACCGCCCGGTTTCTGGTGCTCTACTTTCAACTGCTGACAATTAGAACATCTAGATACAAATTCAGCTATCTCAGCTTTCATACCTGGCCACCAGTAGATGTCTCTGATGTCGTGGTACATTTTTGTCGCTCCTGGATGAAGGGAATAGCAAGCGTAATGTACCTTATGCATGATCCGCCCGCGAAGCCCTTAAACATTCAGGACACACAGGCGGCCCTTATAACGTAGCACCTCATCCTCGGTTATCTGAAAATCTGGCTCCTTACCTTTCTGAATTCTATCTCTGAGCTGGACTAAATCAGGATCCTCGTACTGTCATTCTTTTACCTCTGTAACTAATTATGACACCGCAGAATTCTGAATTACTGCTCTATTATTTTTTGTTTCTATTACTCGAACGGCTAGACCAGCTAACTGATGAATTTCTTTGGCTAACTTCTGTTTCTCAGGTCGCAAATACGCCAAACTCCCCATTGACTTACGACTCAGGGCATGTGCTACAATATTAGCTTTTCCAGGGTGATATAGAATATTCACATCATAATCTTTTAACAGCTCCAACCAGCGGCGTTGCCGCAGATTCAACTCCCTCTGAGTGAAAATGTACTGTAAGCTCTTATGATCTGTGTAAATATCAACATGGACGCCATACAGGTAATTTCTCCACATCTTTAAGGCGTGGATTACTGCGGCGAATTCCAGGTCGTGGGTGGGGTAATTCTTTTTGTGTTTCCTCAGCTGTCTGGAAGCATATGCGATTACTCTACCATGCTGCATCAACACACAACCTAACCCAACACCTGACGCGTCTCAATAGACTGAATAACCTTCCGTGCCTTCCGGCAATGCCAATACTGGAGCGGAGGTTAATCTGTCTTTCAGTTCCTGGAAGCTCTGCTCGCATGCCTCTGTCCATTAAAACTTCGCTGCTTTCTGTGTCAATTTGGTCAGAGGTGCCGCAATGGTCGAGAACCCTTCAACGAACCTTCTGTAATATCCTGCCAACCCCAGGAAGCTACGAACTTCAGTCGGAGTGGTAGGCCTAGGCCATGACTTAACTGCTTCTATCTTCTGCTTGTCTACCTGTATACCAGCGTCTGAGACGATATGCCCTAAAAAGGCCACTGAGTTAAGCCAGAATTCACACTTAGAAAATTCAGCATACAACTGGCGGTCCTTGAGGATCTGGAGCACTGTCCGCAAATGAGTTCGGTGATCTGCTTCAGAACGAGAATACACCAGAATGTCATCAATAAATACTATTATGAACAAGTCCAGGAAAGGTTTGAAAATACTGTTCATCAGGTCCATGAAGACTGCTGGGGCATTCCTTAACCCGAAGGACATAACTAGAAATTCAAAATGTCCATATCGGGTCCTGAATGCTGTCTTAGGAATATCTCTCTCACGTACTCGGACCTGGTGATATCCGGACCGTAAGTCAATCTTAGAAAAGTATCTGGCTCCCTGCAACTGATCAAATAAGTCATCAATTCTGGGGAGCGGGTACTTGTTCTTTACTGTAACTTTGTTTAGTTGCTGGTAATTTATACACATTCGGAGCGAGCCATCTTTCTTTCTCACGAATAAAACTGGCGCACCCCACGTGAAGTACTCGGCCTAATGAAACCTTTATCCAACAAATCTTTCAACTGCTCCTTTAATTCTCTGAGTTCTGCAGGAGCCATACGATAGGGAGGTATTGATATTGGCTGAGTGCCTGGTAACAAGTCGATAGCAAAGTCTATTTCCCTTTCTGTGGGAACACCAGGTAACTCATCAGGAAACACATCTGGGAATTCATTCACCACTGGAACAGACTGGAGTGTCGGAGATTCTGCTTGGACATCCTGAACTCTGACCAGATGGTAAATACACCCCTTAGATATCAACTTTCTCGCCTGAAGGTAGGAAATAAACCTACCTTTTGGCGTAGCGGTGCTGCCCTTCCACTCCCGCACTGCTTCTCCTGGGAAGTGGAATCGGACCGTCTTGGTCCAACATTCAACGTTGGCAAAGCACGGTACTAACCAATCCATACCCATTATGGCATCGAAGTCTATCATTTCTAACTCGACCAGATCTACTATGGTCGGACGGTCAGTAACCTCTACTGTACACCCACGGTAGATTCGGCTAGCTGTGATAGAGTCACCGACGGGCGTGGATACTAAGAAGGGCTGCTGTAATGATTCTGGTACAATACTAAACTTTCGTGCCACAAATGGAGTAATGTAGGACAAAGTAGACCCTGGATAAATCAACACATAGGCAGGGTGTGAGCAGATAGTTCACATACCTGTCACAACATCAGGTGACGCTTCTGAATCTTGCCTCCCTGGTAAGGCATATGTGCAGCTTGGACCCGCACCTGTACTGGAGGCCCCTGATCTGCCCCGACCCCTGCCTACTGAAACTGAGGGCCTGCGCCCAGTCGAGGATGCTGTGGCTCGTGATCCTGCTGATGCCCTATCCTGTCTATCCCGGTCCTCTCGGCCTCTGGCTGGGCAATCTTTCATCAAATGGCCTTCTTGGCCACAAATATAACATGCGGTGGAGCCATATCTGCATGCTCCAGGATGGCATCGACTGCATATAGGGAAAATTGGTAGGGTATACCTACTCTGCTCCGCCCTCCTCTATAATGGTGAATCTGCCATCTGCGAGCCTCTACCAGTCTCTGACTGCCCCCTGCGGCTGAATCTACCCCCCTGCAACTATGGCGGAGGCGGGGGCCTGGGCGGCCTGTCTGACAATCGTGGCCTGGGTCCTCCCCGGGCCTCCCTCTGTAACTCAACTGGCCTGTCCCGGCGACGCTGTTCCTGATTGACCCTTCTGATCTCCCGATGTCGTTGCCTGATGCCCTCAATATTCTGGGCAAATGCCTAAATTCGAGCAATGTCCATGTCCTTTCACAGTGTGGCCGTAATACAAGTCTCAACATATTCTGGGTTCAACCCCATAATAAAACGGTGCACTCTGGATGCCATGGTATCAACAAAGGCCTGTGCATATCGAGCCAAGGAATCAAACCGCAAGGAATATTCCCGGACACTCATGGCCCCCTACTCTAGATGTAGGAACTGATCTACCCAAGCCTGTCGAATCTCCCGTGGCAAATAGTGATCCAGAAAGGCTCCTGAAAAGCTGGACCAGGTGGGAGGGGAAACATCTCTCCCTCGGGACATTTCCCAGCTTTCATACCATAACACCGCAATATCCCGTAACCGAAATGCTGCCTATTCAACTGATTCGGTAGGCGTGGCATGCATAACCCTGAAGATTCTCTGCATTTGATCCAGAAAATCCTGAGGGTCCTCTGTCTGGTCCGTGCCTGTAAACTGTGGGGGATTCAGGGCTAAGAACTCTTGGACCCTCGAACTACCGGGCCCTTCTGATGACTCCGCAACTGTAGATGGCATTGGCTGACGCTGAGCAGCCATCATCTGTGCTAACATAACTACAGCACTCCTAACCTCCTGGTTGGAAGGTGTCGGTATAGGGACTGCTGAAGGTAATGTCGCCCCAAGTGGCTCCTGACGCGGTGGAGACTGCTGAGGAGGCTGGGACGATGCCTCTGTAGCGCCCTCTGATCGGGCTGTTTCTAAACGAGGGGGAGGCATCCTGCTGGTGCCTTCCCCTGCTGCAATATCTAAACTCCGACCTGTGATAGGATGTTGCTGGTCTGACATTATCTGTAACCAACGAATATGGTAAGCTTTTAGGGACTCAACCCTATATTGTACCACTCTACAGCACGACTGAATAAGAATAAAAGACAACCATCCTATCATGCCTTGCAGCCTCCTACCCATAGTATGTGGTGCACAACACATCCATGGACAGGACTCTACTTAGCACGGCTTGCAGACTCCCTGGGATACGACCTGCTCTGATACCAAGTTTGTCACACCCCGCCTTGGGGGGTATGACTGGCACCTGGTGCCCTACTGGGGCCTGAACTGTTGGACTGCTAAGCCTGGGCACATCTGGTGCCTGGCTGGCTCTAACTCATATTTCTGGGAACAAAGGGCTATATAACGGCTGTAAACACAGCCCCGGCCCATTGGCCTATAGCCTCCTGTACCTGTACTAACAGCTGACCAGAAACACATCAATTCAGGGAAACCTATGCGGGCCGATAAGGCCACCATGCTGTCTAGTTTCTGTAACTTAATCATAGAACATTAGAAAGCTACGTGACCGACAAGGTCACCACTACTGGCAAACTATGGCCCCACACGGCCAACACAAAGAAAGAAAGAGTACTACCAGCTATACAACTGCACGGCCTCACACGACCGGCTCATCTGACCACAGGGAGATATATACAGACTGCAAGCCTCTAGGAATAGCAATAGAATGATCGGGACAGGGCCCCGACCTACCCGTACTATATAACAAAAAGGAACTGAAATACACCTCTGATATTCAGTCTCCGGATGACAGGAGCTGAATACTCGATCGCTGATAGGAATCACGTAGTATCGCCTGCTCGTCTATAAGTACCTGCAGGCAAGTAATGCAGCGCCCCCACCGGGCGTCAGTACCGCTGGTACTGAGTATGTAAAGCAATAACTGAAAGCAAAATCTGAAAACAACAATGTAACTGATGAAACTGAAGTAAGAAGAATTAGATTAACTGCCTGATACTGTAAGTCATACCTTTTCTCAGTTATACTGGAAGGAAATAGGGGTCGCACCTGGAGACTTATCACTCAACTGTTGGTCTACCCGTATCTAACGTGACATGACATACATAACATAACATAGTATAGCACACACAAACCTTACCCGGCCCCCATAAGCCGGGAGGTACAACCAACACAGAATCTATAACCCTACCCCGGTCATCCCATCTCCTATAACCCTGTAAGCATCCTGCCGGTCCCCTGGGTATGCACTTGGGCTCGCTGAGCCCCTGACTATAACTGCATCTTAGTTCGGAGGACTCCTGAGTCAACACCCCGGGCGTATCCGCTCGACGGGGGTGTATAAGGGCCGACCAAGGCACAATATGGGGAAAACTGGCATCCCATCTTCGTCCCCTGTGGGACGGCATGCCACTCCGTAGAGCGACGTATCCTCGTCCTCTAGCGGACGAGTTGATACAGCTATTAACCCTGGGCGGTCATGGATGCTAGGTAATCCAACCCCAAACAATACAACGGTCTCAACTAGTAATACTGTCTGCGTATCTCACATGCTGAGGCTAATAGGGGTAAAGTATCATATATATTACATGCTGAACTAATGATAGTAATCTGTACGCATTTAATACGTGCTGAGGCTGGTAAATATATATATGAATATAGTCTCCTGCCAGGCTGTACTGGGGCAAATGCTATACAAGATACTGTTTCTGCTGAAAACTATGTTGTTTACTGAGTTTCTGTATTAACATGATTTCCTATTCCTAACATGCTTTCTAAACTTCATTTTAGCCTGCTATTCTATTTCTGAACCGTCTTACGGATGTTGCATTTCTTTACAGGGTTCCAATTGAATACAATAATATCTTAACATTTCGTATGACATCACATACTGAGCATGCTGGGTAGTTTCTAATACTTATATTAAAGTCTATGTCGCACTAGTGAGTTTCACGCAAGTTACAACTGGATGCTTCTAACATCATACCAACATTCACAATAAACGTCACACTTGACTTCTGGACATTCTACTGTCCATTAAATTACTACACCGTATCGATATTACTTAACTTGCCGAGGGAACTAGCTTTACATACCTTATTGTTGAACTATTCGTCCGTCGGACGAGACTCGGCCGGTACTTCAACTATTTTCTCCCAACTGCATTCATAAATACATCAATTAATACTAAATACAGCTTTATTGTAAAGAGCAACGTTACTTTCGATATAGTTTATAGCCTAAACTTAGGCTTATCGAAAGACGGTCGAAAACTCGCTATTTTTCAGCGGTCCAGAAGGGAGAAATATTCACTTCACAGCTAGGAACACATAGACACTAATTTAGAGCAATTCCACTTACCTTAGCTCGGTGGCTTGACGATTCGTCGGTCGTATTTTATGAAACTGAATCCGTAGGAATGCTCTCTGCTGCTAAATACCTCTGTATCTGGAGTTAATTTGAGTTTGGGCAACGTTTAGCAGCGTAATCAGACGAAAATTATATAATTTCTTCGTTCCTCTTTCTCCCTGTGCGTTTGCCCTCTGTTCTCTGGAAATTTTAAATGTTTTTATCATTTAAAACCGAAGTGGGGCTTTATATACTTGGGCCTGGACAAGGC
Source organism: Datura wrightii (assembly GCA_035772735.1). Lineage (NCBI taxonomy): Eukaryota > Viridiplantae > Streptophyta > Magnoliopsida > Solanales > Solanaceae > Datura > Datura wrightii. The sequence continues at coordinate 12,325,611 of JASDFA010000027.1, forward strand.
CAACGTGTCACGGAGCCAACGCGGAGGCCCCTCCTCCGTGACACGCTGCCATCGCGGAGGGCCTCTGCCTCGGCTCCTTCCGTGATGGTTCGATATGATTCTCATCCGATCTTTTCCCGGGCCTTTCTCCAGCACGTATGGCCTTCAAATATGCTTAACCAACGTGCGAATAGGTCGTCTAGGTGCCGGGAATTCTACGGGGTATAACAAATAGGACTGCTGCTGGAATCGTCAGGAGGAACTACTGATGATGCTGAGATTGAGAACCTACTCCTGTATTATAATATGATACATCATATAAAGTATGCGTCAGTATTTTGAATGTACTGAGTAAGTGAGATATACAGGAAGCATGAAAAATAAGGAACTAAACTAAAACAACATGAAATGACCAACTGATATTGAATACTGATAAAAGCTGAGTTATAACTATAATATGGTCGATAATGACCCTGACTGATGGTCATAAACATGTCCTGAAACTGAGTGACTGAACTAAGCTGAACTGAACTATGCTAACAAGTGGGAGAGTCTATAACCGACATATAACCACGCGAGCTAAACATGGAGTCCGATGTATACACCCCATCGGAGAAAGCCCACTATACCTTGCCAGTGAATAGTAGCTGAGCTGGGTGATCACAAGTCTAGGGTTGTTGGGCCAATAACCTATGATGGCAACGTATTTCTGGGAACCTAGGTGCACTGGAACCCCAGTCCACTCAGTTCTAAGTACTACTCCCACTAGATAGTCCTAACTTGACTACTAAGCTGATAGCTCGAAGCTGGGGTCTTGGACTAAGTCAGAAATACTTATTTGGAAGTAACCTGAGAGTTTGTAGGACCGGATAACTGAAAACTGGTGTTCTAAGACTAGCTAGAGCTGGTTATCTGGAAGCATCGTAACCATCTAAAGAACTAACTGATAACTGATACTGATGGTTCTAAGACTGGTCAGAGCTACTTATCTGGAAGCGTCGTAACCATCTAGAGAACTAACTGATAACTTAAACTAGGGAGTATTACTGAACTAAACTCCTCAAAGAACTAACTATCGTCAAACTGATCAGCTGATTTACTGTAAGATACTGAAAAAGGCTAATTGCTAACTAAGACTGAGCTAGCATTCAAACTGACTGTGAATCCACAACATGGTAATAACATGAAAATTTAAGAACTAATAGAGTCAAGCAATATTTGTATCTAGACAATTATGCAAGACTTGGTTTACTGTATTCACAGAACTAGGGCTTAATAATATTTCATGAAGAGAATAACAACATACATGATAAATGATGAAAACATTGCAAGAGTTTAGAAGGATTCCAATTCACAAGAATATTTATAATCTGACTGATGCTAACCTTATTAATGATATTCAGGGCTAAGACTGACAAGCAATAACAGAAGGTCTTTAGGGCATAAGGGAAGAACAATTCTCTTATTGAATTCCCACATACCTAGAGTCGACTTTCCTGGAAAGGATCTGGAGAATCTGAGGAGAAAACTTGAAACCCTTGATCTTACTCTGAGTCTCCTGTCTGAGGTTTCTGAGCTTGAGAGAATAAGAGGAATGAAGAGCGAACATCGATTACCTCCCTAAATCTCATGAATATAACCCAAAAGTGACATAATTTTAAGGATTAAAAGCATAGGATTTTATGAAAATACCCTTGGAGCATCGCAGGAAAAACCCCTACTACCAGACCCTACAAGGCACTCCATGAGTCATGAGGTTGGGAACGACTCATGGTGCCAAGTCGTGGCCACGCCTGGAAAATCCCCAAAATTCTCTCGCATGGACAATGACCGACTTCACGGGTTGTCAGGAGACCTAACGACTCATGACGTCTCCCATTGTCACTTAACAAAAATTTTCTCCTTTAACCCCCATGGCTGTTCACGACTAGTCATTACTTGACCTAACGATTTATCCCCTCCTCTTTTCGTCAGCACTACCTCAGAGCTAAGTCTTACAAGGACCCTTCTGATGACCAACACAACGTGTTGTTGCTTGACCTAATATGTCGCGTCCGTCATTACCACTGAAACATGTACTATGAATCTCCACTCTACCACTCTTCAAGAAGACTCGTTACTTGACCCAATGATTCATCATGTTAGTCGTCACCCCTGGGCTCCTGGACTAAAATACCCTGCTTTAAGCCACAAGTCTAACCACGACTCGTCTAGTCACTGGACGAGTCATGCCACGACTCGTTCTATGGAAAAAATTGTCATTTTCCAACTAGTTTATTTTCTTTAAGTCTGGGGTCTGATCTTAGGAACTTTTGGGGTGTTACAATATCTCCCCCTTGGAATCACTCGTCCCCGAATGAAGGCTAAAACTGCTGGAAAACTGGGAAAGGAGCTGCAATTCCCAAACTGAAGCTATAAACTGATTCCTAAAGAAGTAACTGACTCCGAACTGGAACATGCATGCTAACTGAGTTGATGCAACAAGTGTGCATACTGAAAACATAAATAGAGATAATGAGTGCAGAACTAAGTAGAGTATTGAGGAGAAATTTAATACATGATGCTGAAACTAAACTGGAAGGGAATAAATGGGGATATTTAGCCATCATGTCCGCTTCTGCATCCCATGTGGCCCCCTCAACTAGTTGGTTCCTCCACTAGACTTTTACTGAAGCAACCTCCTTATTTCTTAGCTTACGAATCTAACGGTATATGATCTGAATTGGGACTTCTTCATAAGAGAGACTATCCTTCACTCCCACACTGTCCAGTGGCGCAATTAAGGTCGGATCACCGATGCACTTCTTCAATAGTGACACATGGAAGACTGGGTGCACAGATGCTAACTCCGAAGGTAATTCTGGCCCATAGGCCACATTGCCAATTCTCCTTAGAATCTTGTAGGATCCTACATACCTCGAACTGAGTTTCCCTTTCTTTCCAAACCTCATCACCCCTTTCATAGGTGAAATATTGAGATAAACCCAATCATCTATGGCAAATTCTAACTCTCTCCTCCTCACATCCGCATATGATTTATGTCGGCTCTAAGCTATTTTCAACCTTTCTTTGATAAGTTGAACTTTCTGCATAGCTTCATGAACTGAGTCTGGTCCTATCAAAGTGGCTTCACCAACCTCAAACCACCCTATAGGAGACCTATACCTCCTACCATATAATGCCTCAAATGGGGCCATCTGAATACTGGAGTGATGGTTGTTGTTGTATGCTCAATGAGAGGTAGGTGATCATCCCAACTACCCTTGAAGCCGATCACACAAGCTCTCAACATATCTTCTAAGGTCTGAAGTGTCACGCCCCACCTTAGAAGGCGTGATTGACACCTAATGCCACACTAGGTTCTAGGCTGACTTGGCTGAGCATATGCATCTCTAGTGCCTACTAGCGACTCAAAACCAAGAAAACAAACTGCTATATCTCAGCTATAAATACAGCCTCACGCCGACAAGGCCATGCAACACCTGTAACAAAAAATAGCTCACCCAGTAACTCAATAGTAAAGGGATCCTATACGGGCTGACAATACCACCATATTGTCTAGTTATAACGGAATGAAAATTGGCAGTCCTATTGTACGATAGCCGACAAGGCTGCTAACTAACTAGCTAAACTATGCCCCACACCGCCAACAACAACCAACTAACTGAAGGTTGTAGTCTGCAAGCCTCTATGAGTGAAAATATTGGTTAGGATAGGGCCCCGGCCTACCCAAATGCTATACACATAAAAGACAGATAAACCTCTATAACCTGGAAACTCCGAATGAAAGAAGCTAGCCAAACTGCTGACTCTAAATAGCTGCTAGAAGACCTCGTAATTTGTCTGTCTAAACTTGCATATAAGTATGTAGCGCCCCGTAATTGGGTTTCAGTACAATATGTACTGAATATGTAAGGAAGTAAATAAGACAGAATAGAAATTGTTAAAGAATTGAAAGTAAATAGAAAGAAGGGGAAGAAGTTAACCTGTAAGCTTTCTTATCCATAACCTGCATCTAGTAAAACACTACATGTATATGAGCTGAAGCTGTACGACTATACATTCATAGGATACAGCTAACAGACAATTATACAAACGAGAACCTAATTTGTCCCCTATAAGCCTAGAAGGTGCAAGCAACACAGAAACAACCTACCGGGGCCCCCATAAGCCCTTGAAAGTACAATTTAATCTATATACTCCTATCTAGGTTCTTATGATTCTACAGGTTCTATAGCCACCTTTCTTGGCTTATGGGTCCGTATTTGAGACCGTTGGACTCCTATAATTGTGTCTGAGCCCGATGGGCTCCATTAACTGCACCCTAGGCACACAAGGCTTGACGGAGGGTCAGCGATGCTGATACGACATAAAAGTAGAAGTCCATTCATGGATGGAATGTAATATGACCCTTGGGCCTAAATATAGACCCATGGGACATCATATAGCTCCTTGGAGCAACATCGTATAGATCCTATGAGATACATCATATAGCCCCACAGGCAATGACAGAGTTAGTAACCCTGAAGTTGGTCAACGGAAGGCTATCCTATGTGGGTTCAATCCCAACCAATGTACTATAATTAAGGTCGGGGCAATGACATAGTTAGTAAACCTGAAGTTGGTCAACGGAATGCTATCCTAGATGGGGTCAATCCCAACCATTGTACTATAATTAAGGTCACTCTAGCCACTCAAAAAGCATATCTGGATTGTAAGGCCTAATGCGACCGCTACTTTCCCCTAGGGTAGTCCACATAGGTGCCAACAGGCACACCCCATGTGCCTACATCTGATTAGAGGATCCTAGCAGTAATCATAATCTCTAATGGTCTAGACCGGATAGAGCGAGATCTAGAGTGGCCTAAACGATACTCTGAATGTCATGCTAGGACAACAATAGCTCATAAGCGAACTATAAGGTCGCAGATGACCAACTACTTAGTTCCTTTTCCTAGGAAAATTGTAGGGCTGCTACTGATCAGACATGCTCCTGAGCTGTCAGCCCCTAATCTTCCACAGATAGCTTAACATAATTCTTAGCCTGAAGGTAATACTGTACTAACATGGTTCTAGTCCCTTAGACCTTAACTTGGACTGTTCAAATTCGATGTGTCTTTGCTGGACGATTCTTAACCTTGTAGGTAAGTCTATCTAGACTTAGCGACTCACGGCAACCTGTACCTGAGTATCTTATAAGGTATGACAATTCATATGTCCAGACACAGGTTTCAAACTGAAAGTTATACCGCCCGGCTGCACCCAATGCTTTCCAACATACCAAATCAGGCCAAATAACTAACAATAAACTTCTAAGGCCTTAGCATGATAGCAAAAGATCAGAATTCTACTAACACAGTGAACAAAAGAATAGATGAGTTTCTATGACGCTCCTAGCATGAGTCACACTTAACATACTCTTTCTCGAAAAGGGATACTGCAATATACTCTCAATATGTTTTCTAGTAGCTAACTCCAACATATATAATCATCAACTACTAATAGCAACTAATCACAATATACAGGAGCATTGTCTACTTTCGAAGGCATCGATCGTATCACTATACGACGAGAATAACTTGCTGAAAAGATAAGCCTTAACATACCTCGAATGTCGATTCTCATTTAACTGATTAGTTTCAGCCTGTAACTGGCGATTCCACTCAACTGTAGCCCTTATGCTAAGAGAATAGGCTATTTTCAATACTAAATTTGGCAAATAATGATATCTTTCGATAATAATAATAACTATAATTCAACTTTGTTTAACTCGGCCAAAAATTCACAATTTCTTGAGAGTTTAGAAGGTATAGATTCTTACCTATCACCTATAACCGCATAGGACTCAATTTGAAGTAATTCTGACAACCTTTACTCGATGGGGTTCCAGTACTCCGAGCGAATTTTCAAGATATAACTCCGTAGAGATGCTTCTCGTAGGCCTAGAACTTGTTATCCAAGGTGCATTTGCGTGTGGATGGAGTTTGATGGTGTAATTGGACGAAAATTCAATGAAATATGCATTTTCTCTCTATTCTCGATTGAGGATCTGTTTTAAAATGATTTAAATAAACAAAGAGGTCCTTATATAGGAGTAGGGTGGTGGCAGGGGGGGCATGTCGTGCTGGCCCTCGCAGCCTGGCCTCACCTGACCCTACTAAACCATTTGACGATGTCCTTGTTCGTCCTGCCTCCTAGGCTCTTCCCGTACGCGTCAAGCTCTCATTTCTCACCACAATCCCATGCGCATGCACACTAGCCACTAACATCTTATGGAGTGTAACATCATCCCCCACTTAGGAACATTCGTCCTCGAATTTAATCTTTAGGCTTAAAAGATTTAACTCTTTTAGCTAATACCAGAAAACTTTTGGCAGAGTCTCCTATGTATTATGGACTATCTAAAAACCTGAAACACAGAAAAGTCTAACATAGGCATCTCATAGGTCGCTAGAAGCAACGATACAACATAGCTTCATATCACAAAGGCGAATAACTAAACAATACTGATTTGACACGTAACAACATAATAGTTGAACAACAATCTCACCTCAACTACTTAATCTGGGTCAGGTCTGGAATAAGCGAGGATATCTAGACTTCATGTCGCCGTCAGCTTCCCAGGTCATCTCTTCTACCTTTTCGTTCCTCCATACGATTCTACTAGGCTACAACTTCAGTTCTCAAGATAGCCCCTATAGATCTACCAATCTAGCATAAGTATTGGAGTCTCCTCGTGGGACAGTTCTTCTGTGACCCGAGCATCCTCGACTGGGATAACCCAAGAAAGGTCTCTTACACACTTGTGCAACATTGATGAACAGATCCTAGTCTCGAAGGCAACTTTATCTCATAGGCCACTTGGCCGATCTTCCGGAGGATCCGGTATAGCTTAGTGAATCTAGGGTTGGACTTGCCCTTCTTGTCAGCTCTCATAACGCCCTTCATAGGCGAGACTTTGAGGAATACCCAGTCATTATTTCCATCCCTAACTCTCCACGCTACATGTTAGAATAAGGCTTCTGACGACCCTGAGCTACCAGCATATATCTTTTAGTGAGTTTAACTTTTTCCCCCTGATTGATGTAGTATGCCTGGTTTGTTTATCCCTAACTTACCTACTTCAATCCATTATATAGGGGGCATGCACTTCCACCCATAACACATCTTCGGGCATCTGAGTTGTGTGCTCTGCTTGGTCATTTGTTTGGGGATAAGAAGTTTATCTCAAATTAACATGCATCCCAATTTGTCCTGAAAGCCTTCACAAAACCTAGTTGTGAGTTGTGTCTCTTTGTCAGAACTTAATAGACACTAATACACCACATAGATGGAATATTTCTTTAGTATTTAATTTAGTGTAATTCTTAGCTGAAACATACTTTCAACCAGAAAGAGGTGTGTTGATCTCCTTAGCCTTTCAACAATGACCCGAACGGGATCATGTTTACGCTTGGTATGAGGTAACCCTGTAGTTATATTCCTTGTTCTACTTTCCATTTTCACACAGGCATGGATGTTTCCTGAATTAGCCTGATCGATTTCCGAAGTCTTGCCTTTCCCTGCTAGCATTGGAGTTTTGTGCTACAACTCGACAGTTTCTTTCTCCTTCCTATTACCATCAGTAGATTTCCTTCATAACCTGATGCATTTTTGTCAAACCCAGGCGGAGGGAATAATGAACATGGTGTACATTGCTATAGTCTACTGACGAAGCCCGACCACATTTAGGATACAGAGTCAACCTATGGATCTCAAGACTCTATCCCTTACTATATCACAGGTCGACGACTCCCTGCTGGGCTTTGTCTCTAGGCTACACCATACTAAGGTCTCCGTACCGTCACTCCTTTACCTCTACAACTAAAGGTGGTACCTAACATTCTAGGTCATAATCTCTCTATCTTTTAAATTTCAACCTGATGCTCATTCCTTGACATTCATCGGTGATTCAAAGATCAATTAGCTCGCTGCAATCTGGAGATGGTTCTGTTCTCCACTTAAGATCAATGCTCATATCTTGATCTTACTTCTATAAGCTGAAAATCGGGGCTCGTGCCCCATGCACCATACTAGCAAGGATACTACTGGCTAAGTCTATCAACCTATATCGTCCTAACCCATACTCAGGCCGGTTCCCATCACGTAGTCTCTCTATCCCTTAACATGATAAGATGGGGGTTATAGGATCTGTTCTCTAGGTATCTCCTACCGCCATCCACACATAGCGGTGGAATTAGTCTATTTCTAATTTGAACTTTATCGTTATTAGAGGTTTATTATTTATGGACCTCCACACATACATGGGTGCTACTGGAAATCTTATCTGCCCCCTAATTTACTATCATAAAGGTATAGATGACTTATTTAAACACTAGGGGTCTCAACCACTTTCTAACACTTTCCAGGAGTCAACGGATCTAGCCCTCCTTTACTATTTATTTTGTGCAACATTGCCTCAATATTTATGCTATTTGTTATGCTGAGAACAAAGCAAGGAGGCGAAAAATAGCGATATCTTACTACGGTAGGACTGAGGTATCCGAAGGGTAAGAGGTAAGAATCCCGCAATTTCCCCCTTCTCTCATACCTTTCAGGTAATCCAACCTTAACTATTACTCCTATCTAATTCTAAATATCTAGTAGGTAAGCCAACTCATATATATACTATATTCCTAACCTCCTACTCTAAAGTTTTAGAAAGAACTAGGGACGATGCTGTCATATCTATCACTTTATAAGGTTCCTGGTGCCCCGGGGGGTGATGGGGAGATTAAAAGGCGTCTACTTCCGCCCTTAGGCTGACTGTCCCCCAATTGCGACACCTCACTGGTACCCCCTCCTACTGTTATAGCTGGCTTGCGGCTGACTAGAGTCTTTCCCATATCAAACACTATTCTAGACTGATATAACAATGAAAGCTTAGGGACTCATCCCTATACAACTTGGCTCTATAGCACGATCTGAGAAGAAGGAGGGGTAACCATGCTATCATGCCTCGTAGCCTCCTACTTATAAAATATGGTGCGCAACACATTTATAAGAAAGAATCTACTAGACACGGCTTGCATACTCCCTAAGATACAACCTGCTCTGATACCAAGTTTGTCGCATCCCACCTTCGGAGGCATGACTGGTACCTAATACAACACTGAGATCTGGGCTGACCTGGCTGGGCATATACACCTCTGGTGCCTACCAGCGACTCAAAACCAAGAAAACAAACTTTTATATCCAACTGTAAACATAGCCTCGGGCTGACCAGGCCACGCAACACTTGTAACATAAAACAACTAACCCAGAAACTCAATAGTAAAGGGATCCTATGCTAGTCTATAAGACCACCATGCTGTCTAGTTATAACGGAACCCAAAAAGGCAGTCCTATTCATACTATAGCCGACAAGGTTGCTAACTAACAAGATAAACTAGGACCCACACGGCCAATAACAACCAACTAACTAAAAATTATAGTCTGTAAGAGCTGGGAGCTGCCTCTGAATTATCGACATCTGTAGTAAAAGTGTCTGGCTCGGATGGCTGGGCATTGGTGTAGTAGAAGTACTGGGAGCTACCTCTGAATTACCGGTATCTATAGCCGATGTCTCGCTCTGTTCCTGTGAGGTAGGGACATTTACTTGTGCGCCCCATACTGGCTGGGCGGTGGAACTGCTGTGGGAAGTCGGGCCCAACTCACTGGGTTCATTTCATCCCAGGTCAGTCCAATGTCCGCTATCCTCTGCCCTCCAATTAGGTGCTTGATTTAACATCGCGGCACAATACAGGTGGCTTGATTACTCAAAATTCACCAAGCCACCACTTGGGTTGCCTCCCAAGAAGCGCCTGATTTAACATTACGGCACGACGTAAGTCTCTTGGCTACTCAGACTTTGTCAAGGAACTCAGATTCATCCTCTATTACTGTGACTACACTATATTCCTTCGATTGTTGCATTGACTGGCAGATGTTGAAGGTGGCCTCTTCTTTATTTAGTTAGAACTTTAGTTGGCCATCATACACATCTACTAAGGCCCTCCCAACAGCAAGGAATGGTCGCCCCAAGATGATGGGGACCTCATAATCAACCTCGCAATTCAGGATTATGAAGTCTGCTGGGAATATGCGTCTATCTACTTAAACAAGCACATCAAATAGGATCCCCACTGGCTTCTTCACAATTCTGTCGGCCATCAGTAGTCGCATGGTTATTGGTGTGGGGACTCCCAAGACCAATTGCTTAAACACAGCAAATGGCATCAGATTGATTCTTGCTCCCAGATCACAAGGTGCCCTTGCGAACTCAATATTGCCAATTGTGCAAGGGATAGTGCAAGAACTCAAATCTTCCTTCTTTTAGGCCAGGACCCGTGTAGCTATGGCACTATAGTGATGTACATTATCTACAGGCTCATAACTCATAGACCTATTCTTTGTCACAAGGTTCTTCATGAACTTAGCATATCCCGTCATTTGTTCCAATACCTCAACCAATGGTATGTTTATAGATAATTGTTTGAGCATTGACAGGAATTTTTGGAACTTACCATTCTCCGCCTTCATCTTCATGCTTTGGGGGAACATTGGTGGTGGTCGTGGGATAGCCTTGTAAATTTGCGTTGCTCCTTGTTCAACTTCAAACCCTTTTTCACCAGTTGGGGCCTTAGGCAACTCAGCATTCTCAGCACATTCCATCTCAACACTATTTTCATTATCTTCAATCATGCTCTCTTTCTTATGTTCAACTAGAACTGGTAGAGGGGGGTCAACTGTGGTCTTACCACTCTTAGTCATCACAACCATGTAGTGGCCATCATTCTTTGGGTTCTGGACTATGTTGCTAGGTAGTGTACCCTTCTATCTAGGGTTCAGTGATCCTGACAGTTGCCCTAGCTGTTGTTCAATTTGCTTGATAACTGTTGCGTGGGACTCCACTCTCTGATCCATGCTTGATATATCACCACAGATTTCCTTCAACTGATCATCAGTGGAACTCACCTTTTTCAGCATCTCAGCCATCATGCTCTCTAACTTTGACTGTCCAGCCTCCCCCTCTCGTGCATTGGGAGTCACATAAACTATAGCTCGATCGTTGCAGTAGTTGTCATTCCTTATCCATTCTCCTTCGTGCTCACGACCTCGGCTAATGTCTCTATATTTATTTTGGTTGCAGTTATATCTGTATTGGTTCTGACCTTGGTTTCTGGGAACCTTGGCGCCAAGCGTCTTGTCCAGACACTTGGGCGTTCACTCAAAAACCCGCCACCTAGCTGTCCAGGAAGTTTGCCTCCTCAAAACCAGAGTGATCTACCTGCGTCCTGTCCTTGTGTCCCAACTGTGTTTACCTTTTTGGCTCCATCTCCCATAATGTTCTTCATAAGAAAATCCAACGATGTGTGCATATGAGCCAACTTCTAGTCACGTTCTTCTTCATTCCTACATTGCTCTACAGTCAAACCAATAGCATATGTACCGGCCACTGCATCTGCCTCCCGGGTATGCTATGCCCTATTTATTTTTGTCACCTTATCAAGAATAGTAGCGGCTTACTCCCAAGTGTGGCACATAAATGCTCCTCCCTCCATTGTGTCTGCTTTAGCTTTGGTATTATTGTTCAAAGAACTGTAGAAAATTTCCAACAAACTGTCATCTGAAATTTTATATTTTGGGCACTTTTTCAACTTCTTGAAACTCAGCCAGGTTTAATGAAGTGCCTCGGTTTAAAATTGTTGGAAATTGTAAATTTAATCCTTGAGCTGCAATATTCTGGAGGGGGGAAAGAATCTCTCTAAGAAGGCTTGCTTGATTTCCCTCCAATTGTCTATGAAGTCGAGCAACTTCGATTACCATAAAATGGCTTCCCCTGACAGAGCAAAGGGGAAAAGTCTGAGTCTGATGGCATCTTGGCTAACTCCAGGCAACCTGTACGCCTTGCATATTCCCACAAAGTTCATCAGGTGCAGGTTGGCGTCATCCGTTGCATGACCATTGAACACCCCTTTCATGTTTAATAGTTGAATCATGATGCTCGTGATGTCAAATTTGGCCCTAGTGGGTAGTGGTGGTGGTACAATTGCTCCAGTTGACCCAACTTCGTCTATGTTTGGGTCCTCATCATCAAAGAACTAAGGAGCGAATCTATGACCTCTGTCCCCCCCCCCACACACACACCATGTTGACCAGCATTAACAACCTCATCTCTGGCATCCTCAACATCCTGAAGTACAGCTTGCCGAGCTAGCTTGGCTTTCCTAGCTTCTTTAGTTATGCGAGCATCTCTCTACTCCTGGTTTTCCATTCCGCATAGTGTTTTTTCTATTTTGGGGTCCAATGAAATCAGGGGATTTCCACTGCTCCCAGTGCTTGGCATTCACCAAGCAACAACCTATGGGTATCACAAATAAAAAGAAAACATAATTCAGGAAATAACTACCAAAAGTCAAATACAAGCAATTAATCTAGTCTTAGTCGTATTCCCCGGAAAAGCGCCACTTTTTTATAATGCTCAAACTCACACCTCTTACTGAAGTATGAAGTGGACGTTGTCAATAAATAACCCAAAAGAGGTTGGGGTCGAACCCACAGGGAATATGAAAGATCTAGACTAATGCCAGTAAGTGAACTTGTTGGTTAGTTACTCCAATTTAGGGGTTTTAAGAAAACAATAATTAAAACAACGATCGGAATTATGATTTAAAATCAACAGTTAAGAGTAACTAGGGTTTTTGTTCCCCATGGGTTCATAACTACTTTGGGTATACACACGTGATCAATACCAATGCTTACTTATAGAACTGACAACTAGGGTTTATCCAAATAACTGGTTCGTCCCTATTGGATGACTATACTTAATCACTAGGTCAAGTCTCGTGAGCGGTTTCAAACTATCCATTATCACTATGTTCCAAATTTAACTATTCTACCATAGCTCAAGTTAATATAATGATCATCAAGATCAAGGCTTTGTTGTAATTATCTTTTTCTAACCTCTACCTCTCTAGGCTCAAGAAAGTAAATAATTCAGGGAAGTCCTAATGTTATACACCATTAAGAAACATTTAAACATGAAGAGAATACAATACAAGTGTGTTGCATTGGTTTTGAATCACTTTTGTGTATCCCTAGCTCGTTATCCACCATGGTTCCCACAACCCTAGCTATAGAGGTTTTAGCCTCTCATGGTTGCAAGGTTGTGATATGTATTCATAATTAAACACATAATTCAATACATATAATGATAGATGAGAAAAAAGTTTCTTTGATTAAATCAGAAAACCTCAAGAACAATTGATAAAGATCAAGAAAGAATCCAAGAAAAGGTTGATCACAAGCCAATCAACACAATTCTATGTTTTTCCCTCAAATATCTATTGATTTCACGCCTCTATCACTTCTCTTTGATGTTCCCTATGATTCTCTACTGAAAATAAAACATAAAAGGTATTTATACATACATAAGAATCTTTTTCCTAAGCTAACAGGGTGATTTTCTATATTTGACGCCGCCTGAGTCATGATTGATCATACGACCCATAGTAGGATTGTACGGGTCATACCTGGTGTCTGTCCTTGGCTTGCTGAAATTTTGGCTAAGTGTTGGGCAGTGGTACGACTTGTACATGCTTACTACTAGTCGTGATTTTCTTCCGTGGTCTGGCTTTGAGAAATCTGACTTTTTCTAAAATTATTCATGAATGTTGTGGTACGATTCTTACCTCCCAGCCACGACTCGTACTGTCTGAAGTTTTGCTTAGCCCTGAAAATCCTATGAAGATCACTACTGCTCCTGGTATTATTCGTACATTGTTTCCATGATTCGTATATCCATCCGTATCAGGAGTCTACCTTTGTGCAATTTCTTCTGAATATTTCCACGACTCAAGTTAGGGCTCGTACTGAGAGTCGTAGGTTGCAATCTTCCTAGTTCAGCCATCTGAAACTTTTCACGATTCTCAGTATGGCTCGTACCATCAACGTACGGCTCGTACTGAGACTGACACTTTAGCTCATTTTCTGCACTTTTAGGCTTCCTTTGCATATTTTTGCTCCAACACTTATTTTTTCTGAAATCAAAGAAAAAAAGCGTTATATCCATATACAAATACCTAAGTTCATGCTATTTTCTTAGTTTTGAGCGTCGAAAGTGATGTAAACTCACAGCACATCACATGCTAGGACAACGATAGCTCATAAGCAAATTGTAAGGTCGCAGACGACCAACTACTTAGTTCCTTTGCTTAGGACAACTATAAGGCTGCTACTGATCGGACATGCTCCTAAGCAGTCAGCCCCCTAATCTTCCACAGACATCTTACTGTAATTCATAGCCTGAAGGTAATACTATACTAACATGGTTCTAGTCCCTTAGACCTTAACTTAATCTATTCAGATTTCAAATGTCTTTGCTGGACAATTCTTAACCTCGTAAGTAAGTTTATCTGGACTTAGCCACTCATGGCAACCTATACTTGAGTATCTTAGAAGAGCAGGTCGGGGCGCTGGCCCCGCATTCAACTACTGATAAGGTTCCCTCCTTAGGGTACCCACGGGTCTATCTGACTTGTACAACTGGGATGACTTCCTGAGAAACCTTTATCACAAGCACTAAATCGAATGAAACTAACAGTCACTGGAAGTAGCAAGCTAGATGATGGGCTGTCACTCAGTTCACTAGGCAACCCTGGTGCCGCTGATTCTAAGATATGACCATCCTATCCAAATTTCTGGCCCTGGAGGTGTCAAGGTATTCCAACGGCGTCTGGGTGAGCTTTACTCACAATATAGGCGTCAAACTAAACGTTATATCGCCCGGTTGCGCCCAATGCTGTCCAACTTGCCAAATCAGGCCCAATAACTTACCATAAACTTCTAAGGCCTTGGCATGACAGCAAAAGATCAGAATTCTACTAACACGATGAATAGAAGAATAGAGGAGTTCCTATGACGCTCCTAGCATGAGTCACACTTAACATACTCGTTCCCGGAAAGGGATCCTGCAATATACTCTCAATACATTTTCTAGTAGCTAACCCCAACATATATAATCAAAATCTACTGGAAGTAGCTAATCACAATATATAGGATCATTGTCTACTTTCGAAGGCATCGGTCGTATCATTATACGACTAGAATAACTTGCGAAAGAGATAAGCCTAAACATACCTCGAATGTCGATTCTCATTTAACTGATTAGTTTCAACCAGTAACTGGCAGTTACACTCAACTATAGCCCTTATGCTGAGAGAATAGGGCTATTTTCAATACTAAATTCGACAAACAATGATATCTTTCGATAATAATAATAACAATATTTAAACTTTGTTTAACTCAGCCGAAAACTCACAATTTCTCGAGAGTTTAGAAGGTAGAGATGGTTACCTATCACCTGTAGCCTCTTAGGACTCAATTTGAAGTAATTCTGACAACCTTTACTCGGTGGGGTTCTGGTACTCCGAGTGAATTTTCAATAAATAACTCCACAGAGATTCTTTCCATAGGCCTAGAACTTGTTATCCAAAGTGAATTTGCGTTTGGACGAAGTTTGACAGTGTAATTTGACAAAAATTTGAAAAATATACATTTTCTCTCTATTCCCGGTCGAGGATCTGTTTTAAAATGATTTAAATCAACATAAAGGGCCTTATATAGGAGTAGGGCGGTGGCAAGGGGGGAACCTTGCGGTGGCCATCACGCCAGGGGGCTGACACGTCGTGTTGCCTATCACGCAGGCAGGGCTGGCGCGTCATGCAAGCCCTCGCGCCTTAGACTCGCCCAACCTTGCTAAGCCACTTGACGATGTCCTCGATCGTCCTGCCTCCGAGCCTCTTCCCACATGCGTCAAGCTTTCATTGCTCACCACAAACCCATGCGCATGCACACTAGTCGCTAACAACTTGCGAGGTGTAACATAAATAGTCTGCTCAACTTATCCATATGTCTGAGGGTGAAAAGTTGTGCTGAGCTTGACCTGAGTACCGAGTCCTTTCTAAAATAACTTCCAGAAATGCGAGGTGATCTGGGTACCTCTATCTGAAATGATGGACAAGGGAACCCCATGTAGTCTGACTAACTCCTCGATGTATAGCCTAGCATAATCCTTAGCTGAGTCTTTAGTTTTAACTGGGAGGAAATGTGCTGACTTGGTCATCCGATCTACTATCACCCAAATTGAATCATGCTGCTGACGAGTACGAGATAGACTTGTAAAAAAGTCCATATTAACTTCTTCCCACTTCCACATGGGTATGCTGATATCCTGAGTCATACTCCCACGTCTCTGATGTTCAACTTTAACCTGTTGGCAGTTCTTGCACTTAGCCACGAATTCTGCAATGACCCTCTTCATGTCGTTCCACCAGTAGATTCCCCGTAGGTCACAGTACATCTTAGAGGCACCTGGGTGGATAAAATATCTATAGTTGTGTGCTTCTTCCAGTATTCTCTATCTCAAGTCACCTACATCCAAAAAAATATTCTACCTCGGTTACGAAGCACACCATCTACCCCTTTGGAGAAAGCCTCCATTTCCTTTCTTAGAACTTCTTCTTTCAGCTTAAGCAGTATGGGATCTTCATCCTTCTTTGACTTAACCTCAAAAACTAACGAGGATTCTGACCCACTCTGCAATACTACTGTAACACCCCGAAAGTTTCTAAGATCAGACCTCGAAATTAGATGGAGTTCAGCAAAAAAACCAGCGAGAGTTTGCCTTAGAATGACTCTTCCAATGAGTCATTGGTTGCTCTAATGACCCGTTAGAGGGATCTATGGGAAGGGTTTCAGGAATAGTTCAAGAGGATTTTGATATCACGAGAGGATAGAACGGTTCATTGTGGAAAACAATGACTCGTCAGTTGTAGCCGTGGTAAGCTTGCAGTTCAAAATTCCCAGGGACAATGAGCCAAGTAACGACCCATTGGTTTCTATGATGGGTCTTCCTGAAGAGTCGTTAGTTGGAGTTCAGGGTTTCTAGTTTAGTGAGGACGGGCGGAGAGTCGTTAAGTGGAGCAATTACCTGTCATGTCATTCGTTGGACGGAGATCAAAGGTCAGACCAGTGGTGACGACGGAAGGTGATGACGATTCATTGGATGAGGTAACGACTCATCCTATTGGTCGTTAGTTGAGGAAGCAGAAGCTGAGGAATTATTTTGCCAGTGGCAACGGATGGTCACCACAAGCCGTGGTGAGGACAACCGACTCGTGGTGAGGGTCGTGGTCACTGATGGGCAGATTTTTAATCATTATCTCAGGCCTATTTTCGTAAAGTCCTATGCTTTCAATTTCTAAATGACATCATTTTGGGAATTTCTAGGGTTGAATTAAAGGGGTTTTCACTAGGCTAAGTCCCCATTCTTCCAAAAACCATCCTTGAGTTTCCTCCTCTTCATCTCTCAAAGACTCAACGATTCAACTAGGGTTCTTCAAAGGCTTCAAGGGTTAAGTTCAAGTGGGGATTTCTTCTAATCAGATATGTGGGTTCTCAACAAGGATTTCCTTTCATCCTTGTGCCCCAAACTTTTATACTAAAAACCCAAATCCTTTGATTCTAGAAAAGCATGTTCTAGGGTTTCAAATTATGTATCAATTCTCATATGTTTTCCCTAAATTCTAGGAACCCTCATGATTAATAGTAGCTTATGATTATGAAGAATACCTTCACCTTCTCGAGTTATCTGTATGATATGTAAATAGCTTGAATGTGGGATTTTCACCATGAGTTAGTCTAGAATTTCAAATGGGATTTCGTAATTAATCACATGATCTTATTATGAACTTGCATCCTTTTTTAAAGTATATGTAGACCATATAGGTCCCCAAAAATCTAAAACATATGTTGTATTATATGCATTGGAACATATCTAAAACTTGCATCCTTTTCGTAATTAGAACTTATGGGTGTTGACCAATATGAAGTATGTGTATGTTCTCACTATGGTTTCGATGTAAATATCTTGGGTATGAGTTGAATCTATGGAGCCTTCACGAATCCAGAATATATGCTATATAATGTGAATTAAAGATTCAAATGTTGTGGACATGTTTAAAGTATGATTTGACCCTATCAATGCTTAATGAAAGTAGAATGTGTGATGTATATGATAATTCAGGGCTATGAGGATATGAATTATGACGATAAAGCATGAGAATGATCCTTCAGACTTTTGGGCTTGTTGTTAGTAGAAAAGTAACCCTAATCGACTCTAAATGATTTCGGTATGATGTAAATAGTTGAATGCTCATCTCTATGATTTGCTAAAGTGACTTAAACTAGACAAATGACGTCAAATCAGTGACCTCCATGTTATAGTTTATCGAGACTCTCCATAGCCGAGAATTTTTCCCCTTAGCTCAGTCAGGGATTCTCGTTAGCAGAGAATGTCTCTCTTAGCTCAGTCAGGGATTCTCCTTAGCAGAGAATGTCTCCCTTAGCCCAGTCAAGGATTCTCATTAGCAAAGAATGTCTCCCTTAGCCCAGTCAGGGATTCTCATTAGTAGAGAATGTCTCCTTTAGCTCAGTCAGGGACTCTTATTAGAAGAGAATGTTTCCCTTAGTCAGTAAGGGACACTCCATAGCAGAGAACGTCTCCCTTAGCTTAGTCTATGATGTCGGTTCAATTTAGCTCTGTGTAGATTCAGATATCAGTTTAAATCAGATTTAGAAAACTCAGTCTTAATTATCAGCAGATGGTCAGTAAAGCGTATGATAAGAGGTTACAGCTTCAGTTCTAATATATGTTCAGTACATGACCCCTATGCATCAGTTTGATTATACTTCAGTAAATGTTTTCAGATAAAAGCTTCATGTCAATACTTATGTTTATCTCAGACAAGGTCATTGTATTTCAGCTCAGTTACATATTCAGCGATGTATTCAATATATTTCCCTCTTTGACACTTGCATGTTTAGTTTACTTACGTTTCCTGCATACTCAGTACATTTCAAGTATTGACTGCATACTTTATATGTTATATCATTTCATGATATATATTAAGGTTTCCAGACTTAGTCACGTGGTTAGATACGCTCCATTTCCATCTTAGCTGCTATTGGTGAGTCCTCATCTCTCGAGGACGCTATCTATGTTTTCTATTTTTATTTATGCTTCAGTTTCAAACTTTAGGAGTTAGTTGGGGCTTGTCTCAGCAACTCATCAGTGTAGTAGAGGCTTTCAATCTTGTGTAAATAGATTCAGTTGATGTATCAGAGTTTTATTAGATTATGTTTTATGTATTAGTTAGCTTCCGCTCAGTTATGATTCTGTTAGTTATTATCTAGTTAAAGTTATGCTATGATCATGCCATGGGTCGACTTGAAACCTCCTTGTCCTGTGTCTCAATCCGCACCTATGTTCGGGTCGGGACAACTACTCCGCCCTCAGCTGAATCCACCAACTGCACTCCCAACCGAGCTAACCTATGAATATCTTTTGCTAGCTCTTTTCTGCCCTCTTCACATGAGCAATGCACCCCATGGACATTCTACTCAAGGAATCCTCCACCACATTTGCCTTGCTCGAGTGGTACAACACACTCATGTTGTAATCCTTCAATAACTCTAACCACCTTCTCTGACAAAGGTTCAAATCCTTCTGACTGAACACGTACTGAAGGCTCTTGTGATCGGTGAAAATATCCACGTGAACCCCATAAAGGTTATGTCTCTGTATTTTCAAAGAAAACACCACTACTGCCAATTCCAGATTATGATTTGGATAGTTCTTCTTATAACCTTTGAGCTGTCTGGAGGCATAAGGTATCACCTTACCCTACTGCATCATAATGCAACCAAGGCCAACTCTGGAAGCATCACAATAGACTACGAACCCATCTGTTCCTTCTAGTAAGGTCAAAACTGGAGCTGTAGTGAGTCGAGTCTTCAACTCTTGGAAACTTTTCGCACATGCATCTGACCACTAAAACTTCACCTTTTTCTGAGTTAGTTTAGTCAGAGGAGACGCAATAGAAGAAAATCCTTCTACAAACCGTCGATAATAACTAGCTATACCCAGGAAGCTCCTGATATCTATTGGGGAAGTGCTTCTTAGCCAATCTTTCACCGCTGCTATCTTTTGAGGATCTATTTGAATACCCTCACCTAATACTACATGAACAAAGAAAGCCACAAACTTAGTCAGAATTCACATTTAATGAATTTAGCGAACAGTAGGCGGTCTCTGAGAGTCTTCAACAATATCCTCAGATGGTTAGCATGCTCCTCCTCATTTCTGGAGTATATCAAAATGTCATCTATGAACACAATGACGAACATGTCCAGAACTGTTTGAACACCCTGTTCATCAAGTCCATGAAAGTTGTAGGGGCATTAGTTAGTCCAAAGGACATGACCACAAATTCATATTAACCATACCGAGTTCTGAAGGTGATTTTCAATATGTCACATTCCCTGACCCTAAGCTGATGATACCCTGACCTGAGATCTACCTTGGAAAAAAACCTAATTCCGTGAAGCTGATCAAACAAGTCATCAATCCTGGGTAGGGGGTACCTATTCTTAATTGTGACTTTGTTCAGTTGACGGTAGTCAATACACATTCTGAGAGTACCGTCCTTCTTTCACACGAACAACACTAGAGTTCCCCAAGGAGAGATGCCAGGCCTAATGAAACCCTTATCAAGAAGGTCCTTCCGCTGTTCCTTCAACTCTTTAAGCTCAGCTATAGCCATTCCATAAGAAGGAATAAAGATGGGCTGAGTGTCTGGAAGAAGGTCTATGCCAAAGTCTATTTCCCGCTCAGGAGGGACTCCGGGAAGATCTTTAGGAAACACGTCAGGGAATTGGCTGACAACTAAAACTGACTGAATTGTTGGGGTCTCGGAGCTAGAATCTTTAACCTGAAATAGGTGATAGATGAACCCTTTCGAAATGAGCTTCCTTGCCTTAAGGTAGGAAATAAACCGACCCTTAGGCGCTGAAACACTACCCATCCATTCTAAGACTGGGTCATTAGGAAATTGAAACCTGACGACTCTAGTTTTGCAGTCGACTGAGGCATAACCGGAATGTAACCAATCCATGCCAAGAATGAGGTCGAAATAACTAGGTCTAGCTCTACTAGATCAACTGGAATTACTTTACTCAACATTGAGACTAGGTAGTTTCTATATACCCAGCTGGTTCTAACGGACTCACCAACTGGAGTGGAGATTGAGAATGGTTCCAAGAGGACCTCCGTACTGATTTCAAACCAAACATCTATGTAAGGAGTCACGAAAGATAGTGTGGATCCTAGATCTAGTAGGGCATACACATCTAGATGAAAAAGATGTAACATATAACCGTGAACACGTTAGGTAAGCTCTCCTGATCTTAACGCAAGGACAAAGCATAAAAATGGTTTTGGTGCTGACCGCCATATGTACTTGAAGTATTACCTTGCTGAGTTGGACGGCCTACTGGGGTTGTTGAATTGGTAGACTGTGTTTTCCCCTGCCCTGCTGATAGACACTCCTTTAACCTGTGACCTAACTGTCCACATCCAAAGCAACCCTCTTTGCAATGCGGTATTCACCTGGATGGTTCTTGCCCTACTTAGGACAAGCTGGGTAACGGTTGCTGGCACTGTAGCTCTGGGATGCTCCACCCTTTCGATCCTTGTGGGATCGGAAAGAAGGGGCGCTAGCTGATGTGGGTGTTGGAGTTCTCTATTTTTGCTGTTGTGGACGACTACCATCGCTGGACCTCTATTGGCCATAATAAGACTGGCCTGTTCTAGCCCGCTTGTTCTCCCGCTCAATATCCTTTAATTTTGCTGCCTCAATCTGTTGGGCATGAATGATGAGGCTGGATAGGTCGATGTCCTTAATGAGCACTGCAGTTCTGCACTCCTTAAGTACCACATCTGACACTCCATTAATGAATTTAAGCATGTAAGCCCTTGGCTCAGCAACCATCTCTGGAGCATGCCTTGTCAACTGAGTGAACTTCAACGCATATTCCTCCACTGTTCAGTTACCCTGCCTTAAATTCATGAATTCGGCGACCTTGGCCTCCCTCAATTATCGAGGAAAGAATCTTTCTAGAAATGCTATAGCGAAGTCATCCCACTCTACTTATCATGCTTCAGCTGGCCTCCCTTCCTTCCATTGGTTGTACCAAATCTAAGCCACCCCTTTCCACTTGTAGGTAGCCAGATCAGCACTCTTCACGGAACTAACACCCATAATCCAGGTGATATTCCGCACCTCATCTACAAGCTCCTGCAGGTCCTCTCCCACCTTAGATCTATGAAAAGATGGAGGGTTTATTAGGGTGAAATCCTGAACCCTAGTATGTTCTACAAACCCGTTTGCATTCACTAGAACCACCTGCCGATTCACTTGATTGGTCACAGTCTGTGCCAACAGCTGGATCGCCGCTCGAAATTCTGCTGAGGACATTTGATCGTCCTGAGGAACTGCTGGATCTAGTGGGGCAGGTCAGTTGTCATTTCTATCCCTCCTTTCACTTCCTCTTTTTGGAGGAATATTTTCACTTAAACGAATAGAGCATGAGTTAGGAGGACATTTTTGGGATTTAACTCTAATGCACGATAAGGAGTATGAACAAAAGGGAGTTTTCCTAATAACGTCTTGTACCCTCCCGATCATAAGTGTGGCGTGCTTCATACCCAAGAAAAGGACTCTACTTGACACAGCTTTCAGATATCCTAGGATACTCTAAACCTAGTGCTCATACCAAGTTTGTCACGACCCGAGTCTACACCCTGGACGAGACACGGTACTTAGGGCCACAAGTGACCCCAAGCTAACCCATGATATAACGTTATACTGGTAAGCTAAGTAAACATAAGCAGAAGCTGTGCAAAAATAATTATCCAAATAAAACTATTTTGAAAATAGTAAACATAACTATAAAGAATGTTGAACAGCTGTGTCTAAAAGCCAACTACTAACTGACGAGTTGTTGGAACAAGCCCCCAGCTAATTCTAAATTCTGAATAAGTACTGAACTAACTTAAATAAAACATCATCCTCGGAAGATGAGGACAATCGTCAGGAGGAACTACTAACGATGCTTGGATTGAGAATCAGCGCCTGTATCATAATACGATATGCGATAGAAAGTATGCATCAGTACTTTGAATGTACTGAGTAAGTGAGATACATAAGATGAATGAAAAATAAGCAACTAAACTGAAATAAAATGAAATGACCAACTGATACTGCATATTGATAAAAGTTGAGATATAATTGTAATATGGTCGATAAATGACCTGAACTGACGGCCATAAACATGTCCAGAAACTGAGTGACTGAACTGAGCTAAACTGAGTCTGAGTTGAACTGAACTATACTGACAAGTGGAAGAGTCTATAATCGACATATAACCACGTGAGCTAAACATGGAGTCTGATGTATACACCCCATCGGAGAAAGCCCATTGTACCTTGCCATGGTATAGTGGCTGAGTTGGGTGATCTCAATTCTGGGCCGTTGGGCCAATAACCTACGGTGACAACATAGTTTTTGGGAATTGGGTGTGCTGGAACCTCGGTCTGCTTGGTGCTAAGTACTACTCGGATTGGATAGTCCTAACTTGACTACTAAGCTGACAGCTCGAAGCTGGAGTCCTAGACAAAGTCAGAAATACTTATCTAGAAGTAACTTGAGATTTTGTAGGATCGGATAACTGAAAAATTGTGTTCTAAGACTGGCCAGAGCTGTTTATCTATAAGCGTCGTAATCGTCTAAAGAACTGATTGATAACTGATACTAATGGTTCTAAGATTGGTCAGAGCTGCTTATCTAGAAGAATCATAACCATCTAGAGAACTAACTAATAACTAAAACTAGGGAGTACTACTGAACTGAACTCCTCAAAGAACTAACTATCGTCAAACTGATCAGCTGACTTACTGTAAGATATTGAAAAAGGCTAATTGCTAATAGAAACTGAACTAGCATTCAAACTAACTGTGAAACCACAACATGGTAATAACATGAAATTGAAGAATTAATAGCATCAAGCAGTATTTGTATCTAGACAATTATGCAATACATGGTTTACTGTATTCAAAGAATTAGGGCTAAACAATATTTCATGAAGAGAATAACAACATACTTGATAAATGATGAAAACATTGCAAGAGTTTGTCACACCCCGCCTTGGGGGGGGGGGGGGGGTACGACTGGTACCTGGTGCCCTACTAAGATCTGACCTGCTAGACTGTTAAGCCTGGGTGCGTCTGGCGCCTGGCTGGCTCTAACTCAGATTTCTGGAAACAAAGGGCTATATAACGGCTGTAAATATAGCCCCCGGCCCATTGGCCTATCGCCTGCTGTACCTGTCTTGGCAGCTAACCAGAAATATAGTAACTCAGGGAAACCTATACGGGCCGACAAGGCCACCATGCTGTCTAGTTATCTGCAACTTAGTCATAAGGTATAAAAGAGAAGCTACGTGACCGGCAAGGTCACCACTACTGACAACTATGGCCCCACACGACCATCACAAAAGTAAGAAAGATTAAAGACAACTATACAACTGCACGGCCCCACACGACCGGCTCATCTGACCACAGGGATTTCATACAGAATGCAAGCCTCTAGGAATAGTAATAAAACTGGTCGGGACATGGCCCCGACCTACCCATGCTATATACAACAAAAGGAACTGAACTACACCTCTGAAATTCAGCCTCCGGATAACTGGAGCTGAATACTCAACCGCTGACAGGGAGTCACGTAGAATCACCTGCTCGTCTAGGAGTACCTGCAGGCAAGTAATGCAGCGCCCCACTGGGCGTCAGTACCGCTGGTACTGAGTATGTAAAGCAACTAAAATAGTGTAACTGAAAACGACATCTGAAAGAAATAATATGACTGATGAAGCAAAAGTAGGAGGAATAACTTAACTGTCTGATGAAGTAGATCGTACCTGTTCTTACTGATACCGAAGGAAGTAGGAATCATACCTGGAGGCGTATCATTCTACTACCAACCCACTCGCATCTAATATAACATAGCATAGCATACATAACATAACACAGCACATACAAACCTTACCCGGCCCCCATAAGCCGGGAGGTACAATCAACACAGAATCTATGCCCCTACCCCGGTCATTCCCACTCCTATAGTGGCTGTAAGCATCCTGCCGGTCCCTGGGTATGCACTTGGGCTTGCTGAGCCCCTGACTATAACTGTATCTGAGTCCGAAGGACTCTAAATCAACATCCCAGGCGTACCCGCTCGACGGGGGTGTATAAGGGCCGACCAAGGCACAATATGGGGAAACTGGCATCCCATCATCGTCCCCTTGTGGGACGGCATATCACTCCGTAGAGCGACGTATCCTCGTCCTCTGGCGGACGAGTCGATACAGCTATTAACGCTGGGCGGTCAGGAATGCTAGGTAATCCAACCCCAATCAATACAATGGTCTCGACTAATGATGCTGTCTGTGTATCTCATAAGCCAAAACTAATAGGCGTAAGGTATTATATAAATCATATACTGGGCTAATAATAGCAATCTATAGGTGTCTGATACATGCTGAGACAGGTAAGTATAAATATGAATATAGTTCCCTGTCTAACTGTACTGGGGCAAAGGCTATACAAGCGGGTGTTTCTGCTGAAGGCTATGCTGTTCACTAGGTTTCTGCATTAACATGATTTCCTATTTCTAACATGCTCTCTAAACCATATACAGTTACTATTCTATATCTGGAATGCTTTACTGATGCTGTACTACCTTGCGAGGTTTCAGCTAAACACAACAATATCTTGGCAGGGCATATTATATCACATACTGAATATACGGCCAATCTTAACCATTTATATTCGAATCTATATCATACGGATAGGTATCGTACACGTTACGGCCCAAAACTGCTCATATTGCACCAATGTTCAAAATAATACAATAATCAATTTCTGAACCTTCTACTGGTCTGTAAATTACTACACTGCTTCAATGTCACTCAACTTGCCGAGGAAACTTAACTTTACATACCTTATCTTTGAATATTCGTCCGTCGGACGAGGCTCGGCCGGTACTTCTACTGTTTTCTCCCAACTGCATTCATAAATACGTCAATCAATACTAAATACAACGTTATTGTAAAGAGCAACGTTACTTTCGATTTAATTTATAGCCTAAACTTAGACTTATCGAAAGACGGTTAAAAACTCGCTATTTTTCAGCGGCCCAGAAGGGAGAAATATTTACTTCTCAGCTAGGAACACATAGACATTAATTTAGAGTAATTCTACTTACTTTAGTTCGGCGGCTCGCCGATTCGTCGGTCGTATTTTGCGAAACTAATTCCGTAGAAATGCTCTCTGCTGCTAAATACCTTGGTATCTAGGATTAATTTGGGTTTGGGCAGCGTTTGGCAGCGTAATCGGACGGAAATATTTAATTTTCCTTCGTCTTCCTCTGTTTACTGCGCTTTTCTGGAAATTTTCAAGTGATATTTGATTTTAAGCCGAAGTGGGGGCTTATATACTTGGGCCTGAACCTGGGCAACGTGTCACGGAGCCATCGCGGAGGCCTCCCCTCCGTGACACGCTGCCATCGCGGAGGGGCTCTACCTCGGCTCCTCCCGCGATGGTTCGACGGGTTTCTCGTCTGATCTTTTCCCGGGCCTTTCCCTAGCACGTATGGCCTTCAAATATGCTTAACCAACGTGGGAATAGGTCATCTAAGTGCCGGGAATTCTACGGGGTATAACATTCTCCCCCCCCTTAGGAACATTCATCCCCGAATGTATACTGCTATCTAGAGAGCTGTTCACTCTAGTTTTTGGAAAAATTTAGGCAGAGTTTCCCCTGTAATATGGACTATCGCAACGCCCTGAAACGCAGAAAAAGTCCAACACAGGCACTGCACACAATATTCTACAATCCACTGGACAACTGAATACCACTTCTTTCTTTATCATTTACAACATACAACCATAAAGTACTGTATAAATAATGATACGGACATACATGTCGTCTGACTAGGCCTGAAATAGGTGAGGGTATCTGATTTTCATATCTTCTTCAGCCTCCCACGTCATTTCTTCCCGACTTCTGTTACGCCACAATACTTTGACAGATGCAACATCTTTAGTTCTCAGCCTGCGAATCTGTCTGTCCAAGATAGCTACGGGAACCTCTTCATAGGCTAACACCTCTGTGACCTGAACATCCTGAACTGGAACTACTGTAGAAGGGTCCCCTACAAACTTTCTTAACATGGAAACGTGGAATACTGGGTGAACAGATGCTAATTCTGGAGGAAAGTTTAACTCATATGCCACGCGGCCTATTCTTCGCCGAATTTGGTACGGCCCAATGAATCTTGGGCTAAGCTTGCCTTTCTTGCCAAACCTCATTACCCCTTTCATCGGGGACACTTTCAGATGTACCCAGTCGTTTACCGAAAATTCTAAATTTCTGCGTCGTCTATCTGCATATGACTTCTGACGGCTCTGAGCGGTCAGTAAACGTTCTCGGATAAGCTTTATCTTTTCCTCGGACTGCCGAACAATGTCTGGGCCAACTAATGATGATTCTCCTATCTCAAACCAGCCCACCGGCGATCTACATTTCCGCCCGTACAATGCCTCGAAAGGCGCCATCTGAATAGCTGAATGGTAGCTGTTATTATAAGCAAATTCGATTAATGAAAGATGTTCATCCCAACTACCCCCAAAATCTAACACACACGCTCGTAGCATATCTTCGAGCGTCTGAATTGTACGTTCAGCTTGCCCGTCTGTCTGAGGATGGAATGCTGTGCTCAGATTAATCTGTGTCCCCAGACCTTTCTGAAATGACTGCCAGAACCTAGATGTAAACTGTGCCCCTCTGTCTGAAATGATGGACACCGGCACTCCATGTAATCTAACTATTTCTCTGATATACAATTCGGAAAAATCCTCAGCTGAGAAGGTAGCCCTTACTGGCAAGAAATGAGCTGATTTTGTCAGCCTATCAACTATTACCCAAATGGAATCATTTCTGCGTCTGGTACGGGGTAACCCTGTTACAAAATCCATATTTATTGCTTCCCATTTCCACATAGGTATTGATATCTCTTGAGTCAAACCACCCGGTTTCTGGTGCTCTGCTTTCACCTGCTGACAATTAGCACATCTAGATACAAATTCGGCTATCTCAGTTTTCATACCTGGCCACCAGTAGATGTCTCTGATGTCGTGGTACATTTTCGTTGCCCCTGGATGAAGGGAATAGCGAGCGTAGTGTACCTCATGCATGATCTTCCCACGAAGTCCTGAGACATTCGGGACACAAAGGCGGCCCTTACAATGTAGCACATCATCCTTGGTTATCTGAAAATCTGGCTCCTTACCCTTCTGAACTCTATCTCTGAGCTGGACTAAATCGGGATCCTCATAGTGTCGTTCTTTTATCTCTGCAACTAATGAGGACACTGCAGAATTCTGAATTACTGCTCCATTATTTTCTGTTTCCATTATTCGAACAGCTAGATCAGCTAACTGATGAATTTCTTTAGCTAATTTCTGTTTCTCAGGTCCCAAATACGCCAAACTCCCTATTGACTTACGGCTCAGGGCGTCTGCCACGACATTGGCTTTTCCCGGATGGTACAGGATGTTCACATCAAAATCCTTCAACAATTCTAACCAGCGACGTTGCCGCAGATTCAACTCCCTCTGAGTAAAAATATACTGTAGGCTCTTATGATCTGTATAAATATCAACATGAACACCGTACAGATAATGCCTCCACATCTTCAAGGCATGAATTACTGCGGCCAATTCTAGGTCAAGGGTGGGGTAATTCTTTTCGTGCTTCTTCAACTTTCTGGAAGCATATGCAATTACTCTACCATGCTGCATCAACACACAACCCAACCCGATACCTGACGCGTCACAATAAACTGAATACCCTTCTGTGCCCTCCGGCAGTGCTAGTACTGGGGCGGAGGTTAACCTGTCTTTCAGTTCCTGGAAACTCTGCTCACATGCCTCCATCCACTGAAACTTGGCTGCTTTCTGTGTCAATTTAGTTAAAGGTGCTGCAATGGTTGAGAACCCTTCAACGAACCTCCGATAGTATCCTACCAACCCCAGAAAGCTACGAACTTCAGTCGGGGTGGTAGGCCTGGGCCATGACTTAACTGCTTCTATCTTCTGCTTGTCTACCTGTATACCAGCGTCTGAGACTATATGCCCCAAAAAGGCCACTGAGTTAAGCCAGAATTCACACTTCGAAAATTTAGCATACAACTGGCGGTCCCTGAGAATCTGGAGCACTGTCCGCAAATGAGTCCGGTGATCTGCCTCAGAGCGAGAATACACCAGAATATCATCAATAAATACTATCACGAACAAGTCCAGGAAAGGTTTGAAAATACTGTTCATCAGGTCCATAAAGACTGTTGGGGCATTCGTTAGTCCGAAGGACATAACCAGAAATTCAAAATGCCCATATCGGGTCCTGAATGCTGTCTTAGGAATATCCCTCTCATGTACTCGGACCTGGTGATATCCGAACCGCAAGTCAATCTTAGAAAAGTATCTGGCTCCCTGTAACTGATCAAATAAGTCATCAATTCTGGGAAGCGGATACTTGTTCTTTACTGTAACTTTGTTTAGCTGCCGATAATCTATGCACATTCGGAGCGAGCCATCTTTCTTTCTCACAAACAAGACTGGCGCACCCCACGGGGAAGTACTCGGCCTGATAAAACCTTTATCTAACAAGTCTTTCAACTGCTCCTTTAATTCTCTGAGTTCTGCAGGAGCCATACGGTAAGGAGGTATTGATATTGGCTGAGTGCCTGGTAGCAAGTCAATAGCAAAGTCTATTTCCCTTTCTGGGGGAAGACCAGGTAACTCATCAAGAAATACATCTGGGAATTCATTTACCACTGGGACAGACTGGAGTGTCGGAGATTCTGCTTGGACATCCTGAACTCTGACAAGATGGTAAATGCACCCCTTAGATATCAACTTTCTCGCCTGAAGGTAGGAAATAAACCTACCTTTTGGCGTCGCGGTGCTGCCCTTCCACTCCCGTACTGCCTCCCCCGGGAAGTGGAATCGGACCGTTTTGGTCCAACATTCAACATTAGCAAAACATGGTACTAACCAATCCATACCCATTATGGCATCGAAGTCTATCATTTCCAACTCGACCAGATCTACTGTGGTCTGACGGTCAACAATCTCTACTGTACACCCGCGGTAGATTCGGCTAGCTGTGATAGAGTCACCGACGGGCGTAGATACTAAAAAGGGCTGCTGTAATGATTCTGGTACAATACTAAACTTCCATGCCACAAATGGAGTAATATAGGACAAAGTAGACCCTGGATCAATTAGCACATAAGCAGGGTGTGAGCAGATAGTTAGCATTCCTGTCACAACATCAGGCAATGCCTCTGAATCTTGCCTCCCTGGTAAGGCATATGTGCGGCTTGGACCCGCACCTATACTGGAGGTCCCTGATCTGCCTCGACCCCTGCCTGCTGAAACTGAGGGCCTACGCCCAGTTGAGGATGCTGTAGCTCGTGATCCTGTTGATGCCCTATCCTGTCTGTCCCGGTCCTCACGACATCTGGCTGGGCAATCTCTCATCAAATGGCCTTCTTGGCCACAACTATAGCATGCGGTGGAACCATACCTGCATGCTCCAGAATGGCGTCGGCTGCATATAGGGAAAAGTGGTAGGGTATACCTACTCTGCTCCGCCCTCCTCTGTGACGGTGAGTCTGCTGTCTGCGAACCTCTACCAGCCTCTGACTGCCCCCTGCGGTTGGATCTACCTCCCTGTGACTGTGGCGGAGGCGGGGGCCTGGGCGGCCTGTCTGACAATCGTGGCCTGGGTCCTCCCCGGGCCTCTCTTTGTAACTCCGCTGGCCTATCCCGGCGACGCTGCTCCTGATTAACCCTTCTGATTTCCCGCTGTCACTGTCTGATGCCCTCAATATTCTGGGCAAATGCCTGGATTCAGGAAATATCCATATCTTCTCGCAGTGTGGCCGTGATACAAGTCTCGACATACTCTGGGTTCAACCCCATAATAAAACGGTGCACTCTGGATGCCATGGTATCAACAAAAGCTGGTGCATATCGAGCCAAGGAGTCAAACCGCAAGGAATATTCCCGAACACTCATGGCCCCCTGTTCCAGATGTAGGAACTGGTCTACCCGGGCCTGTCGAATCTCCCGCGGCAAATAGTGATCCAGAAAGGCCCCTGAAAAGCTGGACCAGGTGGGAGGGGGAACATCTCTCCCTCGGGACCTCTCCCAGCTTTCATACCATAACACCGCAATATCTCGCAACCGAAATGCGGCCAATTCAACTGACTCAGTAGGTGTAGCATGCATAACCCTGAAGATTCTCTACATCTGATCCAGAAAATCCTGGGGGTCCTCTGTGCGGTCCATGCCTGTAAACTGTGGGGGATTCAAGGCTAAGAACTCTCGGACCCTCGAACTACCGGGCCCTCCTGATGCTTCTGCAACTGTGGATGGCATTTGCTGACGCTGAGCAGCCATCATCTATGCTATCATAACTACCGCACTCCTAACCTCCTGGTCGAAAGGTGTTGGTATAGCGATTGCTGAAGACACTGTCGCTCTAAACGGCTCCTGACGTGGTGGAGACTGCTGAGGAGGCTGAGATGAAGCCTCTGTAGGGCCCTCTGATCGGGCTGTCTCCAAATGAGGGGGAGGCATCCTGCTGGTGCCCTCCCCTGCTGCAATGTCTAAGTTCCGACCTGTGACGGGATGGCGCTGGTCTGACATTATCTATAGCCAAAGGACATAGTAAGATTTTAGGAATTCAACCCTATACTGTACAGCTCTATAGCACGACTGAATCAGAATAAAAGACAACCATTCTATCATGCCTTGCAGCCTCCTACCCATAGTATGTGGTGCACAACACATCCATGGACAGGACTCTACTTAGCACGGCTTGCAGACTCCCTGGGATACGACCTGCTCTGATACCAAGTTTGTCACACCCCGCCTTAGGGGGGGTACGACTGGCACCTGGTGCCCTACTAAGATCTGACCTGCTAGACTGTTAAGCCTGGGCGCGTCTGGCGCCTGGCTGGCTCTAACTCAAATTTCTGGAAACAAAGGGCTATATAACGGCTATAAATATAGCCCCCGGCCCATTGGCCTATCGCCTGATGTACCTATCTTGGCAGCTAACCAGAAATATAGTAACTCAGGGAAACCTATACGGGCCGACAAGGCCACCATGCTGTCTAGTTATCTGCAACTTAGTCATAAGGTATAAAAGAGAAGCTACGTGACCGGAAAGGTCACCACTACTGACAATTATGGCCCCACACGACCATCACAAAAGTAAGAAAGAGTAAAGACAACTATACAACTGCACGGCCCCACACGACCGGCTCATCTGACCACAGGGATTTCATACAGAATGCAAGCCTCTAGGAATAGTAATAAAATTGGTCGGGACAGGGCCCCGACCTACCCATGCTATATACAACAAAAGGAACTGAACTACACCTCTGAAATTCAGCCTCCGGATAACTGGAGCTGAATACTCAACCGCTGACAGGGAGTCACGTAGAATCACCTGCTCGTCTAGGAGTACCTGCAGGCAAGTAATGCAGCGCCCCACTGGGCGTCAGTGCCGCTGGTACTGAGTATGTAAAGCAACTAAAATAGTGTAACTGAAAACGACATCTGAAAGCAATAATATGACTGATGAAGCAAAAGTAGGAGGAATAACTTAACTGTCTGATGAAGTAGATCATACCTGTTCTTACTGATATCGAAGGAAGTAGGAATCATACCTGGAGGCGTATCATTCTACTACCAACCCACTCGCGTCTAATATAACATAGCATAGCATACATAACATAACACAGCACATACAAACCTTACCCGGCCCCCATGAGCCCGGAGGTACAATCAACACAGAATCTATGCCCCTACCCCGGTCATTCCCACTCCTATAGTGGCTGTAAGCATCCTGCCGGTCCCTGGGTATGCACTTGGGCTCGCTGAGCCCCTGACTATAACTGTATCTGAGTCCAAAGGACTCTAAATCAACACCCCGGGCGTACCCGCTCGACGGGGGTGTATAAGGGCCGACCAAGGCACAATATGGGGAAACTGGCATCCCATCTTCGTCCCCTTGCGGGACGGCATATCACTCCGTAGAGAGACGTATCCTCGTCCTCTGGTGGACGAGTCGATACAGCTATTAACCCTGGGCAGTCAGGAATGCTAGGTAATCCAACCCCAATCTATACAATGGTCTCGACTAATCATGTTGTCTTTGTATCTCATAAGCCAAAACTAATAGGCGTAAGGTATTATATAAATCATATACTGGGCTAATAATAGCAATCTGTAGGTGTCTGATACATGCTGAGACAGGTAAGTATAAATATGAATATTGTTCCCTGTCTAACTGTACTGGGGCAAAGGCTATACAAGCGGGTGTTTCTGCTGAAGGCTATGTTGTTCACTAGGTTTGTGCATTAACATGATTTCCTATTTCTAACATGCTCTCTAAACCATATACATTTACTATTCTATATCTGGAATGTTTTACTGATGCTGTACTAACTTGCGAGGTTTCAGCTAAACACAACAATATCTTGGCAGGGCATATTATATCACATACTGAATATACGGCCAATCTTAATCATTTATATTCGAATCTATATCATACGGATAGGTATCGTACACGTTACGGCCCAAAACTGCTCATATTGCACCAATGTTCAAAATAATACAATAATCAATTTCTGAACCTTCTACTGGTCTGTAAATTACTACACTGCTTCAATGTCACTCAACTTGCCGAGGAAACTTAACTTTACATACCTTATCTTTGAATATTCGTCCGTCGGACGAGGCTCGGCCGGTACTTCTACTGTTTTCTCCCAACTGCATTCATAAATACGTCAATCAATACTAAATACAACGTTATTGTAAAGAGCAACGTTACTTTCGATTTAATTTATAGCCTAAACTTAGGCTTATCGAAAGACGGTCAAAAACTCGCTATTTTTCAGCGGCCCAGAATGGAGAAATATTTACTTCTCAGCTAGGAACACATAGACATTAATTTAGAGCAATTCTACTTACTTTAGTTCGGCGGCTCGCCGATTCGTCGGCCGTATTTCGCGAAACTAATTCCGTAGAAATGCTCTCTGCTGCTAAATACCTTGGTATCTAGTATTAATTTGGGTTTGGGCAGCATTTGGCAACGTAATCGGACGGAAATATTTAATTTTCCTTCGTCTTCCTCTGTTTACTGCGCTTTTCTGGAAATTTTCAAGTGATATTTGATTTTAAGCCGAAGTGGGGGCTTATATACTTGGGCCTGAACCTGGGCAACCTGTCACGGAGCCATCGCGGAGGCCTCCCCTCCGTGACACGCTGCCATCGCGGAGGGGCTCTGCCTCGGCTCCTCCCGCGATAGTTCGACGGGTTTCTCGTCCGATCTTTTCCCGGGCCTTTCCCTAGCACGTATGGCCTTCAAATATGCTTAACCAACGTGGGAATAGGTCATCTAAGTGCCGGGAATTCTACGGGGTATAACAGAGTTCACAAGGATTCCAATTCATAAGAACATTTATAATATGACTGAAGCTAACCCTATTTGTGATATTCACGGCTAAGACTGACAAGCAATAACAGAAGGGCTTTGGGGCACAAGGGAAGAACAATTCCCTTATTGAATTCCCACATACCTGGAGTCAAATTTCATGGAAAGAATCTAGAGAATCTGAGGAGAAAACTTGAAACCCTTGATCTTACTCTGAGTCTCATGTCTGAGGTTTCTACATTCTGAGCTTGAGAGAATGAGAGGAATGAAGAAGGAACATCGATTACCACCTTAAATCCCATGAGTATAACCCAAAAATGAAATAATTTAGGGATTAAAAGAATAAGATTTTATGAAAATACCCTTGGAGCATCACAGGAAAAACCCTTACTGCCAGACCCCACAAGGCACTCCACGAGCCATGGGTTTGGGAACGATTTGTGGTGCCAAGTCGTGGCAAATCTGAAAAATCTCAAAAATTCTCTCATATGGACAATGATTGACTTCACGAGTCATCAGGAGACCTAACGACTTGTGACGTCTCGCATTGTCACTTAACCAAAATTTTCTCCTTTAACCCTCACGGCTGGTCACGACAAGTTGTTACTTGACCTAACAACTCATCCCCTGTTCTCATCATCAGCACTGTCTCAGAGCTAAATCTTACCAGGACCCTTCTGATGACCAACATAATGAGTCATTTCTTGACCTAACGACTTATCGTGTCTGTCGTTGCCACTAAAACATGTACTATGAACCTCCACTCGATGACTCTTCACGATGACTCATTACTTGACCCAACGAGTCATTATTTGGGTGGTCACCCCTAGGCTCTTGGACTAAAATACCCTGCTTCAAGTCATGAGTCTGACCACGACTTGTCTACCCACTAAACGAGTTGTTCCACGACTTGTTCTATGGCAAAAATTTTTGCTTTCCAACTAGTTTCTTTTCTTTAAGTCTGGGGTCTGACATTAGGAACTTTCAAAGTGTTATATCAATGCTCTGAGTTTGATGACTCATCAAGCATCAAACTCTCCATGTCCCAATCTAATGAGGAGGCAGGAATTGCTCACTCCCTCGCAGCCTTAGAGAAAAAAAGTGAAGAGCTGAGGAAAAAGAAAATGGCATATAACTGATGATTTTGTTGTGGCCGGTTCATTAAAGAAGTTTTTGCAAAATAGAGACCGCTTGTTCATAAAGGAGAAGTATATCTCTAACAACAATCTGCATGACAAGTTCCCAATGGTTTACGAGATTGTACTCGTCCATGAATGTAGAGTCTTTACCCAGTCCCTGCTGAAGTACAATGAAGCATTAGTCTGGGAATTCTATGCATCCTACGTGGTTTCACTACCTAAGAATAAAAAGAGGTTGAAGCAGGAGTTGCTTGAAGTAGTGCATGTTTAAGGTATGGACGTGCCTTATTGGGGGATGAGATCCATGAATATTATGGACAGCGTTCGCAGAAGAGGTCACAAGAGTACGAGCAGATAATCTGATCCAACATAAATAATTGGAGGCCACGGAAGGAATCTATCATAGATAGGGGCACTTTTGAGTTAATTAGGTCTGACGTCAAGATCTAAAAGAATCTTAGCCGCTTTTGACTATCCACTGTGAGTTTTCGATTGTAGCCATCCCAGAACGAGATTGAGATCAAGATGGAGAAGGTAATCCCCATTGCCTGCATCATGACACACTTATTCATCAATATTGGAAGCATTAGGCACCCGAAAATTGGAAAGAGGGCGACATAAGAGAAGAGCTCATTCCCCTTTCTTGCTTGATCACAGAGTTGTGCCAAGGGGCCAGGATTCATCCGATCCCTAAATTAGATACATCCATCTTAGCATTTTCTGTTTTGGAAATTTCAAGGACCTAGGATGAGGAATAGGTATGGAGGACGAAGAGACAATGGACAGGTTCAGTGGAAACCTCACTTGTTATCGATCTATTGCATATTGAGTGTGCTTCTTCATAGCACACACAGGCTATGTCCACCACTATTTCTTATATTGAAGGACCTTCTACCACTACTGCTAGACCACTGCCTGTTACTAGTGCTTCTTCCAACCGTAGCCCAATACTCACATAGGCGGGCATCATCAGGTTAGGTCAGCTGGTATGCACCACCAAGGCCAAGCTTTCAATACTAGAGCAAACTATACCAGACTTGATTCGGATAGCCTTTGAACCCATCAATACCTCTCTTATTCAGATACTAGAGCACCAACAAGCTCACTCGAACACTTTGAGAAAAATAGACTAACCTAAGTTGAAGTTGGTGGTGGTGACATTACAGCCCTCAAGGAGGACTTCTCAGCACTTAGGAAGGATATGGATGAGCTTAAGTCGACAGAGCATTTTATTTTGATGGATTCACTTATGAGGGAGCCTTTAGTAGAGATCATGGCATATGTAGTTGTTCGCTTGTTTGTTGGGTATAAAACTACATGCAAGTGCACGTGGTCGAACAAGTAGTAAAGTGGCTTAAGTAAGCCAACTATCGATCCCACAGGGACTGGGATAAGGTAACGAACTACTCAAGTGTTACTATATTTTAATTTTAACAATGAAGACAACAGTGTAACCAAGAGTTTGATATTTTTGGGTTCTAATTTTTATGCTAAGTCTAAAACGATTATCTAATGTGAGTCTGAACTATGAATGTGAGCATGCTGAGGTTAAATGAACATGTAATGAAATTAATTATTGATATAATTTGGTTAACCTTTCATCCGGTTGCTAGTCAAGAACTACTGCCAATGGATTAAAACTCTCGTATTTAACTCAACTTAAGAATCATGAACCGTCCACCTACATTTCTGTGATTAAACGAAATTCATGTTCTAGCCATACAAACTCGGTTCCTTAATTGACTAATACGACCTTCAAGTATATTTCTATCCTGAAGGTAAATCAATTCTCAATTTTCCCAAACTAAGAAGAGATCATATCCTATTTATTCACAACTTTCCAATTTCTTGCTCTCTCGAGTGAAACCGGACTTTTTAGATGTACATTAACGTAGGCCACACATTAATGCAGTAAGAACAAGAATCAATAGAACAACCATGAAAGAAAAGATGAAAAACCAATTTAATCAACAATCACATTTCAATACAATTGTTCTTAACCTCAGCAAGAAGAGGAATTAGCCACTCATTTGTGGATTAAATATCGTTAAATGAGTGTTAAACATACAAGCAATTGAATTCAAGGAGAAGGAAAGAGAGAAAAACCCTGATAATTTCGTCCCCTCAACTGCCTGTAACCCACGTTCTTGCTCCACCAAGTCAGAATATTGAAAAATGAACCTAAGTGTTCTATTTATACTAGTGGGAATTTTTCCCGGAATAACAAGCAACGTGTAACGGAGTGCATCGCGGAGCACTGCCTCCATGACACGCCACTGACGCGGACCCTCACTGGAAATTGGGGGTCCAGGTAATCAGGCCCAACGTGGCACGGCGTGCAACGCGGAGCTAGGCCACCGTGCCACGGACCCAACGCGAACCCTTACTGGAATTAGGCCGAAAATTCCCTATCCAGGCAGAAGGCCTCCGCGATGGCAGCGTGACACGGCTCCATCGCGGAGCCTCTTTATTTTGTGCCTTCCAATGCCTTGTCCTTTGCTCACATCCGAGTCCAACCCAAATCTATTCCAACATGCATTTTAGCTTCCCAAAATTACATTTTACCTGCAAAACAATGCTAATCATGTTGGTTAGTATAAATTCACATTTTATTACCAATCACATGAGAATGTATAAACATTGATAGATAAACAAGGCTAAAATGACACATTTGAGTATCACTTGGGCATGTAAATTTGCCCAAGATCACTTATCCCACACTTAAATCCTTGTTCGTCCTCGAACAACAATCTTACACCTCGTGCAATTTACACCCAAACCTAGCTACTTTGATTTGACAATTTAGGCTACAGTCATACCGATTATTCAATACAGCAAATCATCAAGAAAACACACATGGTCCAATCAATGCAATGACCTTCAATACATCAAGACCTCCTAGACTTAAGAATCGACTCTCGATATTGGAAAACTCATGCAAATCAGCTGATCAAGACATCCAACATGAAAATTAATCTCTCCTCAAGCATGTTCCCTCACAACACAAGAGAATATTTTCCCTTTTTGATCATATGAACTCACAAAATTTCAAGCAGGGGCATATAAACACAATTTCGCTCTCTCTCCCAAAAGAATTCACATGCATCATGTCACGACCCATAAGCTTGACTTTAGTGTATTACTCCACTAATATAAAGAAATGTGATGTAAGATCACGTAGGACTTTAATGGGTTGTAATGTAAGCTACGGAACTAGTAAATATTGGGCTAGCCGATAATAGCCACTAGCATCCTTAAGCGCCTTTTCAATACATCCCATCAAACTCATGGGCAGTGCTTCTTCCTTCATCCTCCCATTCTTGAAGTTTCTCTTTAGTTTGGCCCATCTTATTAAGCACACTTGACACAACAACAAAGATTATTCATACACCTTCATTATAGTTTATTTGTAACAAGTGCACCTTCAACCTTTTCTTTCCCTTTATCACTCTGCTTTTCTTTTCTTATCACCATTCTCACTCTTCGACACTTTGGGAAAATTATTTTTTCTTAAGCGCTTAAGAGTTTTGGATCGACTTTACGGCTAATGAAAAGAAGGGATTAAGCTCGGTTTACACTTTTTGACAAAAAAAAAAGAAAAAAATAATAGGCTAAAGGCTCAACGGGCTGACTAGGGTATACAATCAAGGTGGGTATGATAATGAAAAATAGAAACTTTCGGTTAAAGACAAAGAAATGCCTACATCCTTTCCTATAATACACCTCCTTCATTTCGTTTTGTATACACACCAGGCAAGTTCTAGACACTTCACAATAGCATGGAATAACAAGACCTCACTTCACACTTGTTGCACATGCTCAATTCAAGACGTATTCACAGACTCTTCAATCAGCTAAATACACGAATTCAAACATTAAGCCTTAATCACACTGAATCAACTCTATGGCCTAGGTATCTCAACATATTTACAAAGTTGCATGCTTTCATACGAATCACATTTACATTTCAAATACCATGTACGACACGCACCTAGAATTCCGCAACCATAAAGTAACTACAGGTTTTGGGATGCAACCCACAAAAGAAAAAAAACTAAAAAATATAAATGAAAAAGAATCTACTCCTAACGACTACATTTCCCTTAAGACGGTCATCATCCATCCATCATAGGGAACGGTCACTAACTAAGACTTCGGTTCAATGGAACCATTCTCGGTAAAAGAACCAAAAACAAACACTGAGAAACCCAAGAATTGAAAAAAAAATTAAAACTATCGATCATTTCGATAAACAAAAATATGTACAATATCAGCTTAGCAACATTCAGCAACACACAATAGTTTCACATATAATTACAATACAGAACAACAACTTCACAATCACAAATCACAGGGTCACAAAAAAAATTTTTTGTTCACAGGCACAACAACAGAACATACATAACAGCACAACCAGCACCTAACTACTCCCACCCCACACTTATCTCGAACACTGTTCCCAGTGTTCACAAAATTTAAAATAGCACAAAAATTGGGTGGTGGAACTCCCTGATCAATCAAAATACTCCACTTCTTCATCAGGTGCTGCTGCTTCATCTCCCATGTCTGAATCACCCCCATCGTCATCATCAGACTCCACATCGGAGTCCTCCCGACGTGTCTCCTCATCTGTGGGGACATCATCATCTGTGGGCTCTACAAAAGTTGGCCCCACTCGACATAGAGCCTTGGCATTTTCGCCAAAAGAGTAGTCTAGCTTGAGCTGCCATAGCTCCTCCTCTGTTGCCGGCCTCCCGCCTATCCTCAGCTGGAGCATCTGCATCCCGTACATGCAAGCCATGTACTGATCATCCCGAGCATGTCGCTCGGCAAGTGTAAGAACAGACCCGTGGGTGGTGTCGGGTGCCTTAGTTTTAGTGACATCTAAGGCCCGCCGCTCCATCTGCGGGATATAGTCAAGGGCCTCTTCCTCAACATCTAGGCCCCTCAGGAATGTGGTGAGTAGTCCACCAAATCCGTATCTATACCGCTGATGCAACCAGGCTCTCTTCATGGCGGAGATAATCACCGCCCCCACATTGATCTCCAGCCCTTTCATCAGGGCGTACACTAGGCATACACGATCCCGGGTTACATCTGTCATATGTACCCCCGGGATTAGGCAGGAACAGACGATCTTAAGCCATATCCTGGCTTCCCTATTCATCTGTGAATAGGGCAAAGTCTGATGGTAGCCCCTCCCCTTGTGTTTACTCCATCTAGCAGTCAATCGGGTTCCACACAAAGTGCGTCTGATGTCCGCATATGGTGGAGTGATGTTCAGCTGTCGAAGCATATGGGCGTCTATGTCTCGCACCCCTAGGATAGCATTGAGGTGGTGGGGCTCAAAGGTGACTATTTGCCCTCTGATTTTGATGGTGTGACTTCTGAGAGTCGGGTTCCAATTGGCATAGAATTCCTGAATCAAGTTCAAGTTGCATTCCTTGGGCTCTTCAAAAATGAAGTTGAGCCCAGCTGCCTCGATCCTGTGGACAATCCTAGGGAACTCCTGTGCCAACGGTTCCCGTGCTATGTGTTCCTCGGGGAAGTACTTTCTCTCCTTGTGCTTGGCATACCACTTCTTCCCCTCTTCTGTCACCCACCTGGTTCCGTATTGGCGGAGTTGGCCGTGTGGAACTGCTGGTGCTTCTGGGACTGCTGTGCCCAGTCTGATTCTCTTTCGTCCGGCGCTAGATGTTGATGCGCCTTTCCCCTTTTCTTGCCTGCTTGCCATTGTTCCTGTCAACCCAAACAGACAAGTTCAATGTTAAGCCAATCAAAATTTGCTTCGACTACGGTTGGGTTAAGCTATGCTACCCCACACTTAGTCCTTATCTACAGTGACAACATTACGGCAAGATCATACCTATTTACACAAACAAACAGCCAAATATAACAAACATGCTTAGTGCATTCGAAGAATTCGACAGTTTATATTCTATGTACTACTCAGACTTCGTACAGCTAACCACAATCATTACCATCGATAACATTTTGTCCCATCGCACTTAGCAAGGAGAAACAAACAAATGAAAACAATAAGAATTTATCTACATTAACCTATACAACTCACCCAATTCTTGCAAATTTCAATATTCCCCTAACCCGAGAATCCGTCGGTCTTTTAGCATAATAACAATTAGCACATCGACTCATCTCACTCAACATGTACAACCCAGTATGAATTTCACGATTTCACTATATTTTTCCACTTCAAATTCAAAAGCAAGCCCTAACTACGATTGTATCAAAAATTTGATTAAATTATGCAATTAACAAGTTCAAGCAATCACACTGATACTTCGAACATCCATCAACAATAATTTAATTGAATTTACGCTTAATTTCTACTTAGGGAAAGTTTAGCTCATATCACATGTTCAATATTGAAGAAAATCGACGAGAAATGAGATGGAATTGAAGAATATACCTTGAATTAGAAGAATTAAAGAAAACTTGATGAAATCCTTGGCCTATTCCGTGTCACGTTGAAGGGGGAGGGGTTTTAGGGGGATTGGTCGTGGAGTGTGTGAGAAATAAGGAAAATTGAGGGTGATTTGGGGTTTAAAAGTGGGAAATTCGCACGGGTCACCCGGCGACCCGGTGTGACCCGTCACGATATATACACAGCAACGTGTCACGGAGTGCATCGCGGTGCACTGCCTCCGTAACACGGAGCTGACGCGAGGGTGTACTGGAATTCTTTTAAAATTCCGGATTTACACCTCAACGTGTCACGGAGGGTAACGCGGAGGCCCTCCTCCGTGACACGGAGCTATCGCCCTAGCTCACTGTTTTGCCACTTTTTCTTGATTTTCATACCTCGAATTTTTCCTTCCTTGCATATTTTCCCTCTGTTCGACCTGAAATTAATCTTACTACAAGAAATTGGTTAGAATTATAGGTTTCACTCAAAATAAAAATAAAAACAAGAATAAAAACTAAAAATTTTTGTTGTTAATCAAGAAAATAAAAAAAGAAAAATCTATTCACAATTTACAAAGAAAAATTTCACGGGTTGCCTCCCGTGCAGCGCCTGGTTTACCGTCGCGGCTCGACGTCATTCAGCTCAATTGTCCTCTAGGGTGATGGACGTTTTCTCTCGACCACCGTCCTCCCCCGAGTAGTGCTTACATCGTTCTGGTGGTTTTCCCAATAACTCTCGTGAATCCTTTATCCGCGCATTATCAACTCGATCAATCACATTGATCACCGAGAGTTCCTTGTACACAGTCGGGAGCTTGGAGGCCTTGTACACATCGAACACTTCCACCTTGTCGTGTGCTCGCATGGTTAGCTACCCCGCAGCTACATCAATCAGCGCTTTCCCGGTCGCCAAGAAAGGACGTCCCAAAATAAATGGGACTTCCGCGTCAGGCTCAAAATCCAGCACGATGAAATCTACCGGGAAGATCAGGGAGCCAACTTGCACCGGAACGTCCTCCACAATGTCATCAGGTCTGGCTAAGGACTGATCCGCCAATTGCAAGATAACTGTTGTGGGTCTAGGACTTCCTAGACCCAGCTTTTTGAATACCGATGACGACATCAAATTAATGCTCGCTCCCAAATCACATAATCCACGAGCTCGGATACTCTGCCCAATAGTAATCTGTATAGTAAAGCTCCCAGGATCTTTGAGCTTTGTGGGCAGTCGGTTTTGTATCCGGGAAGTGTACTCCTCCATGAGAGCCACTGTAGCATACTCAGTCAACCGACTTTTGTTTGCCATGATGTCCTTTATATACTTGGCATACTTCGGCACTCCCTACAAAACATCAACAAGAGGTAAGTTAATATGTACCTGTTTCAGCACCTCCATGAATTTCTTGTAACACGCCTCCTCCTTGTGCTTCTTTAATCATTGAGGGAACGGGCGTGGTGGTCTTTCTGATTCAGCTTCCTTTGTCTTCCCCC
Source organism: Datura wrightii (assembly GCA_035772735.1). Lineage (NCBI taxonomy): Eukaryota > Viridiplantae > Streptophyta > Magnoliopsida > Solanales > Solanaceae > Datura > Datura wrightii. The sequence goes on from JASDFA010000027.1 coordinate 12,369,195, forward strand.
TCTTATCACTTTGCTCCCTCTCAACTTCTGCTGCTCCCGATTGTTGAGGTGGTCTTTCTGGTTCCACCTCTTTCAGCTGCAAACCACTCCTTATGGTCACCGCATTCACCTGCTTGGGGTTGGGATCTGTGTCACTCGGAAGTCCTCCTCTAGGCCTGGTGTTTTGGGCTCCAACAAATTGCCCAAATTGATATTCAAGTGCCTTAGTAGCTAACTGATTGTTTTTCACCTCGGCTGCCAATTTCACATAGTCAGCCTGCAATTGAGCTTGGTTAGCATCGTCTTGAACATCTCCTCAATGCTGGGTGATGGTGGTGGAGGAGGTGCATTGTTGTTTCTAAATTGTGCTTGATAATTCTGTTTCCCTCCTTGGTTCCTTTGCATACCCTGACTCGAACTTTGCCCCTGATGGTTGTTGCTACCCCAGGAGAAATTCGGGTGATTCCTCCAATTGGAATTGTAGTTGTTGCCATACTGTTGGTGGTTGTTCCTTTGTGCATTGCCCACAAAGTTCACCGAGTCAGGATTTGCTCCACAACTCTCAGCTGAGTGCTCACTGCTCCCGCACACTTCACATCAAATCTGCTGCACTGCATTCACTGGGGCTTGAGGCTGGTTCATTGTCATGTTACTGAAGTGGGTGTTGAGTTGATTCTGTAAAGCAGCTATCTGTGCAGCAATAGCTGTAAAACCATCCACTTCTAGAACTCCTGCTGGTTTCCTTGTCCCTCCTCTTGACGAATCAGCATTCCACTCCGGATTGCCCTGCGAAATACGGTTCAACAAGGTATACAGCTCCTCATAAGTTTTCTCCAGCGCTTGTCTCCCAGCTGCTGAGTCTAGCAATATTTTTGTATGGGGTTCCAAACCCTCTATAAAAGTGTGCACCAGCACATCATTGGATTGATGATGATGAGGACAATCCCGCAACATAGACTTGAATCTCTCCCAAGCCTGATATAGATTCTCTCCCTCTCTCTATTTGAAACTTAGAATTTGACTTCTAAGTCTTGCTGTTTTACCGGAGGGAAAAATCATATCAAGAATTTCCTTGCAAGATCATCCCACGTAGAAATAGAATTAGGTGGCTCAGCTTTCAACCACCTCTTGGCTTCTCCCAATAGTGAAAATGGGAACAATGTAAGCCTGACATAATTTGATGACACTCCAGCGAGGATGTAAGTGTCATTTATCTCCAAAAAATTTTGGAGATGCTGCTGTGGATCATCATGAGGGAGACCTGTAAACTACCCTCTAGTGTGCAGCAATTGCACCATGTTTTGTTTGAGCTCAAACCTCCCTCCTGGCTCAGGTTTGCGAATGCTAGATGTGACATTATTAGCATGTGGGATTGCCACCTCGCGAACCGGTCGAGCTGCTACTTCTTCGGGCACTAACATTGCCCGTACTATGGGTGGATTCTGTTGTTGCTCCATGAGTGTTTGTCTGAGCAACTGCAGCTTTCTTTCTAGAGCTTCTCTCCGCTGATGATGAAATAATCTTTCTGGCTCTAAATACGAGTCCACCAGCTCCTTGTCTCTTGCCAGTGTTCAACAGAGATTAAATCTGCAAAATACAGGCTAAGACCAAGTTGTCAACACTAAGAAAATAAAAATATAGTAAATTAACATTTAAGAAAATTTCACCAATTGCCAGTCCCCGGCTATGGCGCCAAAAACTTTTTCGCTCGTTTGTTGGGTATAAAACTACACGCAAGTGCACGTGGTCGAACAAGTAGTAAAGTGGCTTAAGTAAGCCAACTATCGATCCCACAGGGACTGGGATAAGGTAACGAACTACTCAAGTGTTACTATATTTTAATTTTAACAATGAAGACAACAGTGTAACCAAGAGTTTGATATTTTTGGGTTCTAATTTTTATGCTAAGTCTAACACGATTATCTAATGTAAGTCTGAACTATGAATATAAGCATGCTGAGGTTAAATGAACATGTAATGAAATTAATTATCAATATAATTTGGTTAACCTTTCATCCGGTTGCTAGTCAAGAACTACTGCCAGTGGATTAAAACTCTCGTATTTAACCCAACTTAAGAATCGTGAACCATCCACCTACATTTCTGTGATTAAACAAAATTCATGTTCTAGCCATACAAACCCGGTTCCTTAATTGACTAATACGACCTTCAGGTATATTTCTATCCTGAAGGTAAATCAATTCTCAATTTTCCCAAACTAAGAAGAGATCATATCCTATTGATTCACAACTTTCCAATTTCTTGCTCTCTCGAGTGAAACCGGACTTTTTAGATGTACATTAACGTAGGCCACACATTAATGCAGTAAGAACAAGAATCAATTGAACAACCATGAAAGAAAAGATAAAAAACCAATTTAATCAACAATCACATTTCAATACAATTGTTCTTAACCTCAGCAAGAAGAGGAATTAGCCACTCATTTGTGGATTAAACATCGTTAAATGAGTGTTAAACATACAAGCAATTGAATTCAAGGAGAAGGAAAGAGAGAAAAACCTTGATAATTTCGTCCCCTCAACTGCCTGTAACCCACGTTCTTGCTCCACCAAGTCAGAATATTGAAAAATGAACCTAAGTGCTCTATTTATACTAGTGGAAATTTTTCCCGGATTAACAAACAACGTGTCACGGAGTGCATCGCGGAGCACTGCCTCCGTGACACGCCACTGACGTGGACCCTCACTGGAAATTGGGGGTCCAGGTAATCATGCCCAACGTGGCACGGCGTGCAACGTGGAGCTAGGCCACCGTGCCACGGACCCAACGCGAACCCTTACTGGAATTAGGCCGAAAATTCCCTATCCAGGCAGAAGGCCTCCGTGATGGCAGCGTGACACGGCTCCATCGCGGAGCCTCTTTATTTTGTGCCTTCCAATGCCTTGTCCTTTGCTCACATCCGAGTCCAACCCCGATCTATTCCAACATGCATTTTAGCTTCCCAAAATTACATTTTACCTGCAAAACAATGCTAATCATGTAGGTTAGTATAAATTTACATTTTACTACCAATCACATGAGAATGTATAAACATTGATAGATAAACAAGGCTAAAATGACACATTTGAGTATCACTTGGGCATATAAATTTTCCCAAGATCAGTAGTCTATCTTTCAACTATACTATTGAGGGGTGAGCACTCACAAGAGAGTAAAGTGAGTCTCCTAATAATAATGAGGAGGAAGATGACATTTATGAGGAGATATTCATGGATTGTCCCCCATCGGCAGTCACAGAGTTTTTGGAGGATCTGGAGGACGTGATGATTTTAGCGACCATGGAGTTGTCTCAGAGAGAGACATTAATGGTTATCATTAACCGTACTGTGCCCGACCTCGAGGGTGCAGTGAAGACAGAGGGTGCCACCCATGTGACAACAACACCACACCATGGCGCACTTCCACCATTGACATTGTCGTCTGATAGGGGCCACCCATCTGACCCCTCTTTTGCACACACTGAGGGCATTGATACCCCGATAGGCACCGTCACCACCAGTCCACAATAGCAGGGCACTTAGAGTGAACCTTAGGAGACCCTCACCTCTGTTTGTACTATTTCTTAGTAATGTGTTAAGGAAAATCCATGATTTTTAGTTGAGGTGGGTGTACTTATTTTGTTTAGGTTGTGAATAAAGTTGGTAGTTTTTAGCATAACTTTTTATTTTATTAGATTCCCTTTGGTTTTTCTTTGCCTAGTTTTTTTCTAAGAATGTATTTTGAGAAACCTTATCTTAATAATAATTTTTTTGACTTGGTTTGTACTTTTGTGTAAATAATTGCATGTGAGCCATCTTCTATTATCTTTTATGACTTTATGGAAACCCCCTCAAGAAACTTAAAGTGTTCTACAAAAAGAGTTGTCGAATGTAGTTGAATGACTGGTGTTTTGAAACTTGCCTCATTTTCAAACCTTTTTAATACCAGTGTAAATATTTTTAAGTAGTTGTGGACTCAATTGAGAGTTGAAAATATAGTTGTTACTGTAGTTTATGTTCCATAAGTGGAAAGGACTAGATTACTCTCTTGTGTTTCTCCTGTCATAAGAAATTGTGAAAGTTATAAACATGATCTTAGGTATTGGCTTGAGAGAAAACTTCTTTTGAAGCCTAGTCACCCTACCTATGAGTTGAGTGATCGCATTTTTTTCCAATTGTACCCTCTTGATCACATATTTTTGTCACCACATTACAGGCCTTTAGCCTTTCTTGAACTCTCTTTTGAACCAATCTCTCCCATAAGAACTTCAATCAATATGAGGTTAAATATCTATGTTGGGGGTGGTACATGCATGGGGAAGGGAAAAAGGAGTATTTGGTGAAACAATTAAAAATGGTGTGGTGTAAACATCCTTCCTTAGTAGTATAAAAAAATCATAAAAATATAAATATAAATAAAAATAAATAAATAAATATATTTATATATATAATAAATTTTGATAGTTTGAATAGGAAAGAAAAGAAGGATGAATAAAGTTAGAAAAAGAGGGGTGATTATAACTTCGAAGGGTAGAAGAAAGGGTCAATAAAAAGAGGAAGAGTAGAAAAGTGAATATACATAGTGCTTAGGGAGGGATTACTCACTTGTACCCAAACGAAAACCTTACCAACCCCAAAGCCTATGTTGCAAGCCTACAAAGCCCTTTGAGATCCTCAACCTAGCATTCCTTAAACATTGATAACTTAAGATAAGGGAAAGTCTATGATATGATACTTGCAACATTTGATATTCTTTGTGAGTGTGAGTGATTTTATTTTTACCATCCCTAGATTGAGTTTTGATATGACTGAGTATTGGGACTTTTTTTGTTGTGAGGGACATGAGTTGTATGTTAACAAAACATATAGAATTCTTTTATTGTGATACTTGCACACATTAGTGATCTAGTATAGTCAGTCACTATCTGAGGCTTGTATTTCATGAATCAATCATTTGATAGTTCAGATACTCTTGTTTTGTCTTTAAGAAGAGGGGAGAATTAGATTGATTGAGGTCACATAATGTTAATTCACAAATAGAACCATCCATAGTTACTGATGTTTAGTTATTTAGAACTTGACTCATAGTTTTTATTGCTTGAGGACAAACAAAAGTATAAGTTGGGGGTGTTGATAAATCCTGAAAATATGAATTAATTTGCACCAAAAGAATGGAATTCTTAAGTCCTAATGTAATTTTTAGTCCAAAATTTGATATTATTTTGATAAATTTCAGGTGAGTGAACTCAGATATTGAAACAAGAGAGTGGCAAAAGTTGGAAAAAGAAATAAAAAATGTGAAGTTAAAGGAAATTGGCCTATTTTGCCATCTGCAAAATGGCCACCTCCACTGCAGAAAATGAAAGAAAGTCAGAGCTTAAAAAAAGTGCATTTTGCAGCCCCATTATATGGTCGCATTCTGACTTTGTAGTATGCAAATCAGTCTTCGACCAAAAGTGAAAAGAATTTCTAACGTCTACTTTGCGGAATCTTAAAGCAATCTAAAAACCGCATACCAATTCTGTAGACCAAATTTAAGAAAGGCATTCTTGTATTGAAACTGCAGAAATTAACAGAAGAACTAGGGACAAGGCGAAGGCCCACTCTATGGTCCCTTGTCCACCATTGCGGATCGCAGACCAGTTATGTGGTCCCATCTGCAATCGCAAAGTGGGAATGCGGTGGTAATTTTATATTAAAAAATTTAATTTCTAAGTCTTTAGAAGGCATTTGTGGCCTTTTTGCACAAACAATAGCATATCTGATTTTAGATTCTCACAGAATGAGACTTGTTCTCTCTTTTAAGGAAATTACACTCACCATTACTAGCATTAAATGTGAAGGACTTAAAAGTATTTCTCAACTATTTTTTTGTGAAATCTTTTATTTACACTCACTCTTAGTCATTATAAGCATTAGTATCTATCTTTACTTGTTTCTTCTATAACTTGGTTGCTAATAGCATGAGTGGCTAAACCACATATCTAGAGTTGTGGTTCCTAATATGGGGGTCATGTTATTGGATCTTCTAAATGTAGTATTTCACAAATTAAATGTTGCATGGTTCACTATTCTTCCATTCACTCTTGAATGATTTTGGTGGTGTCTTAGCTTTCTTGACCAAAGAAACTTAGATTAGGAAACATAATGACTAGCAGGGATATAAGATTTTCAACCCTAGTCTTATGACTTGTGTTTTCATAGGAAAAGTCAATCCGTAACGTTGAGGGTTTGTTAGTAGACACTCAAGTGTTGAAAGGACCTAGAGTGATATTCCTCTAATTGGGCCGAAAGACTTTAGAGGAGTCTAAGACTCATCATTAATGATAATGCACTTCTACGAGTGAAATCTATAGAATAAACCCAATGGCATTATTCCTTATTCTAAAACACAACCTTAACTAGTCTCACTTATGTAGTTATAACATGATAAAATTCGTAATATTAATAAAATAAATCATTATCCCCCTTTCTTTTAGAAATTCAAACTTCAAGTCAGATGTTACATTATAATTATAAATTTCTCCTTTGTACTCTTTGTGGGATTCGATCCCAATTTTATTAGGTTCTATAAATACTACGTCAACCATTTTATATCTTTTTGTGATGTAATTTGAGAGACATCACATACTTAAATGAGATAGAAACTTTTAAAATTTTATAAAACATGCCTCCAGGAATAGGTTTTTCCTTAACATCAATACTCATTTGAGACTTTGAATCACTTAACTCCTAAGTAAGCAAGTAATCAAGGCAAAGAGAAGAGTTAACATGTACAGAGTTGGAGCTGGAAATCAGAGTCTATAGAAGTAAAAATGTCAAACTCTATATTCATACTATCCTTACTGAATGGTTAACAAATTTCTAACAACTGATCAAACAAGAAAAGAGACCACATAAAGCAAAATCTTATTGCCACTTAGACTTCTTAACATTCCAGTTAACACATACAAGCAGGATGGACAAAAGAAAGTGAATAACTGTACTTTATGAGCTATATTCATTTTCTCATCCATGTTCTAACTATCAGTCTTTACTTTGAGAGCATGGACCTATATAAGCACTTAAAGATCTGGAAAAAAAACTAACTTTTATAGAGGGCAGTATGCTTTTTTTACTTAAATAAACCTTGCATACATGCAAGGATAGATCTGTATATGAAGAGACTTTACATTTCAAAGATGTGTAGACAGAAAAAAAACAGCTTTTAAATTCTTTTGTGCTAAGCTCCTTAATGTTTTTTATGTTCAGTCTCGGCATTCATTAGTTTCTTTTATTATTGTTGGTCTTAAATGGTGTGTAATGTACATATATCAAAATTAATGAAAATTTAAGAAGATTAAAAGAATGCAAGAACAAGGATGAGGCTACTGATTTTAAGAGTATGAGGCATTCAATATTATGATCAAATGTCTGATGAAGTTTACTACTTGCTAGCCTAAAGAGAATCAACATATGACATTCACAACAAATACTCATTTGAAAGACAACCTATTACCTTTGTTCTTCTGAGATAAGATTATTAATGTAGATACCCAGTTTCAAGAGAAAGCAAATAAGTGTATGTTTGATTAGTTTATATAATAACTAAGCTAGCAAGTCCTCTTCTTCATTTTTTTCTATTTATTTAGATATACATAAATATAGAGCATTTGGAGACTCAAACAGTAAAGGGGATGGTGAATGTTTAAGTGAGTATATGTAAATCAAGAAAGACAGAAAGTACGCACAAATAAGAGATTTTTGTACCAAGTTCATAAAATCTAATTTTTATTATATCTTAGTCATTGCAAACTCAGAGAATATTACTAAGCATCATATTTCTGGTACAAAAGAGAATGAAATACACGGTTAAGGCGACATAAAACACATATGTAAAATAAATGAAACGAGGACAAGAGTTCGTTTATAGAGTATTCTTTCATCAATACAAAAACTACAAGGGCTTTCAAATATTAGTTACATAGACACACCTTCTCAGAAAACATATTCAATAGAGACAACTGAAACCAAAAAAAAGGGGGGAGAGGGGGGGGAGGATTTCGCTATCAACTACACTCATATGTATATATACATATATATGCATAAAAGAGGGAAGAAAGGATAAGGGTTATACATCTTGTTGAGAAGAAAACCAGGGATCTGCATAGTCTGGGATTCTTGTTTCGAACATGCCTTCGACAGTTAAACTCATGCTCAGAATCAAAGGCAGAAAAATAAAGATGAGAAAGTTTATAGTGGTTTTGAATTAGTGAATCTGTGAACTCAAATCGTATGTATTTTAATACACGTCGAACAAGTGAAGGTGGTCTATATTTATAAGTTAGAAATTAAGGTTTCTAGAACCTCAAGGACGGATTTGAAAAAATTTCCTCGATAAAGTTTGAAAGAGGAGGTTGAATATATCAAAAGTCATTAATAGCAAACAAATAGAAAATGGGAAAAAGAAACTTATATTTTCAAAAAATTTAATGTCATTTTGACTGTTGGAGGTTTCTTGCGCCGATCTTAACAGAACTTCAATGAATAGGAGCCATGGGTGTGCTTGTTTTGCTCATTTTTTAGGGTCTATTTGGGGTTGTACTTGCAAATACACATGGGATAAATAAGTATCAAAATTGTGAAGGTCAGTGGGTCAACTAATGCCTTTATTAGTATTTATAGAGGAGGTCGAGGGAGATGGGGGTTGTCAGTGGAGCTTTTTGTAAATGGAGAGGGAAAGGAGAGAAGAGGGAGAGACAAAGGGAAACGTTAATATTTCCATGTTTCTCCAAATGGGGAGAGGGAAAGTGATGGCTCAGCTTTTGGGTTATCGAAAAAGCATGTCTTGGGTTGTCGGGGTAGATGGATTGGATGACTTTAAGGGGTGTGGATTGAGCAGGGATGTGAAGATTTGTTATCCATTTTGGCTATATTTGCAATTAAAATTGAGGCCAAATTAATTTCAATTATAGCCACTTTCATAACAAAATATCTTTAATTGTTAAAATTGAAATCGATTATTTTGTAAATTCAGATTTTTCTTTAAATTGGAAATTTCTTTGTAATGAAATTAAGATGAATTATTTGTTTGACTAATTAATCAATATTCTTAATTTAAAAGATACAAAAAAAGTTATTTATTAAAATTGGTTAATCGGAGAACTATAATTATCCAAAAATTGTTATATCTTTCAAGTGTTTATTTTTTTCCATGAATGAATTTTATAAATAATATATATGATATATAATTAATTAAAAATAATTTTTAAAATATTATAGCATGTGAAATATTTTGCTAGATAAAAATGGAAAAATTATTAAAGTACTTCTGATAGAAATATTTTCAAAATTTATAAAATATTTATTTTATATTATTTAAAATATAGAAGTTTAAGTAGTTATTAAAATATGGAGGGCCAAAATTGGGTGGCAACAATTTTTTCTGTCTTTAGCCATAGATGAACAAAGAAGTCGTCGACAAAGAAATATTAACACATTTCACTTTTGGCTGACCACAAAAAATATCTTTTGAGAAAAAATTTGGCATTATTTTACAGAAATTATGTCGAGCTATGATTTTTGAGCTGCCTACATATCTTGAGGCTCATGATAATTCGGGCCATATGTAGTTTGAAATTTTTGAAAAATTTTGATCAACTTCAAAATGATGCCTTGGTGTCAAATTATGGTGACATCCGGTTCTTTCTATGATGATATTTGGAAGGATTTTTTGGTACGAATAGAGTGAGTACAATCATCTTCAGGTTGAGCTTACTTACATATCTGCAAAATGAAAATTAGGCCGAATGTAGTTCTAGAGGACAAGGAGAAATACTATAAAACTATTTCTACCAAAGACCTTAGCAAGATATGATCATGGGTTTTCAAAAATTGCCTCCAGTGTCAAGTTATAATGACATCTAGGATGTAAATATGTTTGCAGGAATCAAAACTTTGTGAGATTAATTTTACTGGAGTTCCGAGAATGAATCATTGACTTTTGCGAATGAGTTTGACATTTGTTGACACCGTATTTCAAATGGGTTCAAAATAATTCACAACTTCATTGGCTGTGTTTCCTCTGGTTGGTATGTTTTCAGAGTCTCCGTCTAAATTCTAATGATATATTAGGAAACCTATTTGTATTGATATGTCTATCATGTTTCAGTTTGTGAAAACCTATAAGATTCTAAGTAAGGATTTTATTTAATCCGAGGGTAAGGTGTTAAGCTTCCCTCAGAGCCTATAGTAAGATAGTTCTTAAATTTAGTCTAAGATACACTAACGGGTTAAATTATTATATAATTACTACTTGCTAAAAGGGTATTAGGAGGTAGAAATGATAGAAGGATAGCTGTTAAAACCAATTGTGATTTAAAATATATAGAAATATACAAGTATATACATAAAATAAAAATAATATAAAAAGGTATATTGGGCGAAGATAACTAGATGTAATATTTGTAAAATGATTTATACATAGATGTGCATATGGAGAGGAAAGGGTATGTAGTGTTTGTAGAGTATATGTATAGAGAAGCTGGATATGTGTGTTGTGTGTGTGCGTGCGTGTGTATATACAAAGGTCAATGTGAATAAATAGTAGTATACTTGAAAAGAAAGTAATTGATAATAATGTGTAAATATGGTGTAAAAGATATAGGTCATATATTAAAACAGCACATACATATGAGAAAGGTATGAATGCAATAAATATGGTGATGAATTTGAAGTGCGTATGCATATACTTGTAAGTGAGATGTGTATAAATGTAACACCCCAAAAGTTTTCTAGACCAGGCTCAAACCTTGCAAGAAAATTTCAAAAGAAAAATCAGAAAATTTATCTCAGAATGACTGAGACAACGAGTCGTGATCAACTCCAATGACTCGTTGTGTCAGTTGTGGTTAGTCCTGCTTGATCAGTCAAGAACCCACGGGATAATGAATGACTCGTTGTGATAAATGAGTCATCCTATCACTCATTGGTTCCCCAGCTCAGAATCCCTTCTCCAGGACCCCACAACTCAACCAACGAGTCGTCGTCAGAAACAATGACTCGTTGTGTGAGTCATTGGGTGAGACACCCCAGAAATCTATTCCAGTGACGATGAGTAAAAACAACGACTTATTGTGTTTCATAATGAGTCGTGGTCACCACCCGTCTTGTCAAGTTTGGGGTTTTTAGAAATTATTCCAGTGAACATAACGATTGGACACAACGACCTGTTAGGTCAACCAACGAGTCGTTGTGTCACCCATTGTCAAGCTTTCAAGGTTTCCTCATTCAGTGACCAGGGGAGGAACCAATGACTCGTGGTGTCCCCCATTTCTATATCTAGTGTTTTCAACCCCCAGGAAGTAGGACCAATGAGAGGTCTCAATGAGTCGTGGTCACAACCAATGACTCGTTGAGTGACCCGTTGGGTCCCTATCAGTTAGTTTTTAGATTATTATTCAAGGATATTTCTATAATTTTCCACCTATTTAGTCCCTAAATTACGTCATTTTAGGTATAATTTCAGAGAATATTAGAGGGATTGCATGATTTTCCCCCTCATTTCCCATGTACACTTTCAAAAATCAGTCATAGAACCCAGGTCATATCTCTGAAGTAGAATCTAGGGATTCTAATCATTTGCAGAGATTCAAGCTTTCCTCTTTAGGATTTCTAATCCAGGTATGTGGGAATTCAACAAGGAAATAGATCTTCCCTTGTATCCCTAAAATCTTCTCTATTTTCTCTATCAGTTCGGCCCTGTGGATTCGAAATATAGAAACTTGTCAGACTAATTTCTTTGAGATTTTGAGGAGAGTATTTTTCATGTTTTTTTAACTGCTTTATTATTCCCTATTTTTTGAAATTTATGAGAATTGTATCTTGTGGAATGATTTAGCCCTAGTTCTCAGTTCAGTAGAATTTAAAATCTTGACTGTTGGACTAGTTTCTCTGTAGCTTGATTCTATCAGATTTGAGATCCCCACATTATTAGTGTATGTGGAAATTTTTGTCAGATTTACATCTTCCCAGTCTCAATCAGATTATTAGACTCGGTGTTGTCCAGAAATGTCAGTTGATCAGTTTGACTATGGTTAATTCTTGAGGTGTCGGTGGTGTCTCCCAATTATCAGTATTAGAGTCAGTTATTAGAATTCAGTGGTTCTTTAGGCTGTCATGACACTTTTAAATAAGTAGCTCTGACTAGCCTTAGAAACCCAGCTTCATATTGCAATTTGTTCTTTAGAAGTTACGATGCCTCCGAATAAGCAGGTCAGACCAGTCTTAGAAAAACAGTTACAGAATCTGATCCAATAAAACTCTCAAGGTACTTCCAAATAGGTATTCCTGAATTAGTCTTGGGCCCCAGTTTTGAGCTATTAGCTTAGTAGTCAGTCTAGGACTATCCAGTGAGAGTAGGACTTAGCACCGAGCGGATCGAGATTCCAGCGCACCCAGGTTCCCAGAACTACATTGCCACCATTGGTTATTTTTATTGGTCTCATGGCCCCAAACTTGTGATCACCCAGATTGCCTTTATACTCTGATAAGGTATATCGGGTCTTACCAATGGGGTGTATATATCAGACTCCACATCTAGCTCATGTGGTTACATGTCAGTTATGGACTCTCCCACTAGTCAGTTCAGTTCAGTCTCAAATTAGCTCAGTTCAGAACAGTTTCAGATTACTCAGTTCAGATCAGTTTAATACTGTATTTCATATTAGTATCTCATATTTAGGGCATGTCTTTGACCATCAGACAGGGTTATTGTCATGCCCCAAGTTTACACCCTGAACGAGACACGGTACTTAGAGTCACAAGCAACCCCAAGTCAACCCCTGATCTATCATACACTGGAATTCCGAGTAACATATAAAAATATACAGTGGAAGTTTAAATCAAAAATATAAACATTTGAGAGAATAAAGTTGGTTCATAATATTTGAAAATATTTGAACAAAGCTACAAGTTTGAAAAACCAAATTTGCGTTTGAACGCCACTACAACTGATAAGTTGCCGGGACAAGCCCCCAGCTAACTCCAAGTCTAAATAAAATGAAAGAAAATGTTAACTAAATTAAATAATCTCCGTCCTCGAAGAATAAGGACTCACTAACTAGAACAGCTAAGGTCTTAAGAGGGCGATCGGCAAGCGAGACTGAGACTGAGATCCTGCAGCTGTATCATAAAATGATGCAGCATAAAAGTATGTGTCAGTACTTTGAACGTACTGAGTAAGTGGGAGAAAACATAACACAATGGAATTGAAGTGCTAAACTGAAAAGACATGCAATGACCAACTAACACTACTGAACTGAATAACTGAAAAACTGAGATGGTCTAAAATACCCTATCTGATGGTCAAGGACATGCCCTAATTATGAGATACTGAACTGAACTAATCTGAAACTGAATTGATTTGACTAGTGGGAGATTCTATAACTGATATATAACCACGTGAGCTAGACGTGGAGTCTGAGGTATACACCCCATTTGGAGGACCCAATATACTCTGTCGGGGTATAAAGGCATGAATTGGGTGATCATAAGAGTTTGGGGCCATCAGGCCAATAGAGTTGAAACCTATGGTGGCAATGTAGTTCTGGGAACCTGGGTGCTCTGGAACCCCGGTCTGCTCAGTGCTAAGTCATACTCCCAATGGATAGTCCTAGACTGATTACTAAGCTGATAACTCAAAACTGGGGTCCAAGACTAGTCAGGGATACATATTTGAAAGCACCCTAAGAGTCTTATCGGACCAGATTCTGAAACTGGGTTCTAAGACTGGTCAAAGTTGCTTATCTGGAAGCGTCGTAACCGTCTAAAGAACTAACTGCAATCTGAAGCTAGGGTCCTTAGGCTAGTCAGAGCTACTGGTCTAAAGTGTCATGACCACCTAGTGGACCACTAAAAACTGAGTTCTGAATCTGATTTTGATAATTGGGAGGTACTACTAATACCTTGGGAATTTCTGCAGTCAAACTGATTAGTTGACATTTTTGACTGACATTGAGGGTTCTAACATTTTGGCTAAAACTGAACTGACAATAATATGATTTAGTTTCAATGCTACTAACAATATGGGAGTCCCCAACACTGATAAAATCAAGCAAAATTTCAATATTCAAACACCATTGCAAACTTCAAGATTTTCTAGTTCAAGAAATAGAGATAAATTTCACTTCACAAGAATAAACATCATTTCAATCACAAATTGGTAGAAAATATCTATAACTAGCATGAAGTAACATTCCACATGGATTATACGAAGTATGACTTAAATTTCTTAACATTCGATAATTCCAAGGCTAGAACTGACAGTGAAAAGTAGGGAGGAATTTGGGGACACAAGGAAAGAATTATTCCCTTGTTGAATTCCCACATACCTGGAGATGGGAAAACCCAAGATAATTCCTTGAAAAAATTTGAGATGAATCAACACCCTAACTTCTTCCTTGAACCTGCTTGAGAGAACTTTACGCTTAACTATTGACAGATGAGGAAAAAAATGAGAGAAATCATCGGTTTCCCCCTATAAAACCCCTGACTTAACCTAAAATGACATAGTTTAGGGACTAGGTAGGTGGTAAATTACAAAAGTAACCCTAGAATTTAAATTTGAAATCTGGCCGATCGGGTCCCAATGGGTCGTTGGTTGAGACCACGACTCGCTAGACCGATTGTTGGTTCGACTGGCTGGGTCCTGGATTCACTAGTTCTAGCAACGGGGAACACCACAACTCATTGGATGAACCAACGGGTCGTTGGTTCCTCCCGTGGTCACTAGGCAAGGGAAAACTGGGAGACCAAGCAACGGGTGACACAACGACTCATTGGTTGAACCAACGGGTCATCGTGTCCTGTCGTTAGGTTCACTGGAGGGATTTTTCTGAAAATGCCTACGTTGAAACAACAGAGCTGAAACTGACTCATTAGGGGAAACAACGAGTTATTGTTTCCTCTCATCTTCACTGGAAGGGGAATTTCAGAAATCTCACACGATAACTCTCACAACGGGTTGTTATTTCTGACAACGACTAGTTGGTTGAGTCGTGGGATCTTGGGAAGGGTTTCTAGCTCGAGTCTACACCCTGGACGGAATACGGTACTTGGAGTTACAAGCAACCCCAAGTCAATCCCTGGTCTATCATACACAAGCATTCTGAGTAAACATACATATAGAGGAAGCTTTAAAGTAAAGTATAAAACATTTATGAGAATAAAGCTGAATCATATATTTAAAAATATCAAAACAAAACTAAAAGTCTGAACACATGTTTGTGTCTAAAAGCCAACTACAACTGATGAGTTACTGGGACAAGCCCCTAGCTAACTCCAAGTCTAAATAGAATAAAATATTACTGAAATAAGTTATCTTCGTCCTTGAAGGATGAGGGGTCACCACTGATACTGCTGAAATCGCCTAAAGAGATCTATGAAGCATAGAGTCTGAGAACCTGCGGTTGTATCATCAAATGATATATCATAGGAAGTATGCATCAGTACTTTGAATGTACTGAGTAAGTGAGAAAAACCATATTCAAGAAATAAAAGTGTTGAACTGAAAAGACATGCAATGACCAACTAAAACTATTGAACTGAATAACTGAAATAACTGAGATGGTCTAAAAGACCCTGTCTGGTGGTCAAGAACATGCCCTAAATCTGAGGTACTGATCTGAACTAATCTAAAACTAGGCTGAGCTGACTAGTGGAAGAGTCTATAACCAACATATAACCACGTGAGCTAGACGTGGAGTCCAATGTATACACCCCATCGGTCGGACCCAATATACCTTGCCAAGGTATAAAGGCATGAACTGAGTAATCACAAGAGTCTGGGTCCATGAGGCAAATAAAATTATAACCTACGATGGCAATGTAGTTCTGGGAACCTAGGTGCGCCAGAATCCCAGTCCACTCGGTGCTAAGTCCTACTCTCACTGGATAGTCCTAGACTGAATACTAAGCTGATAGCTCAAAACTGAGGCCCAAGACTAGCCAGGGATACATATTTGAAAGCACCATGAGAGTCTTATCATACCAGATTCTAGAACTGGGTTCTAAGACTGGTCGGAGCTGCTTATCTGGAAGGGTTGTAACTGTCTAAAGAACAAACTGTAATCTGAAGCTGGGGTCCTAAGGCTAGTTAGAGTTGCGCATATATAAGTGTAATGACCACCTACTGAACCACTAAAACTGAGCTCAGAATCTGATTCTGATAACTGGAAGGTACTACTAACACATCGGGAATTTCCGTAGTCAAACTAATCAGCTAACATTTCCGACTAACACTGGATATTCTAGAATTTTGACTAAAACCGAACTGACAATAGTGTGACTAATTTTTAATACAATCAACAACATGGGAGTTTCCAACACTGATGGAATCAAGCAAATTTTGATATGTAAGCACTATTAAAAAAATTCTGGATTCTCTGTATTCAAGACTAGCGCTAGATTTCATATTACAGGAATAAGCCACAACATAGTCACAAACTGGTGGAAAAACATCAACAATTAATATAAATGATATTTCACATGATTTAAGTGAGGTCTGATAGATAATTTCATCACATTCAAAAGTCTCAGGGCTAGAACTGATAGAGAAAACAAAGAAGGATTTAATGGGACACAAGGGAAGAACCATTCCTTTGTTAAATTCCCACATACCTGACTAGAATTTCCCCAGACAAAGAAAATTGAGTGGCTGCAATTGGTGAGGAACCCTAGACTACACTGGAGAGTTTTGAGAGAAAACTTACGCAATTACTGAGAAAAATTTGAGTGGGAATGAGGGGGAAACCATTTAGCCCCTCTAAATTCCCTTAAAATATATCAAAATGACGTAGTTTAAAGTCTAAGATATAAGGAAATTATTGAAACACCCTTAGAAAATTCACAGGAAAACTGACTGTCAGTCCCTCACGAGAGACCTAACCGGTCATGCTGACCACGACTCGTGGTCCCAGTCATCGAGTGCACTGCCGATTTTCCCCTGTTGGTCACCACGAGGCACATTGTGAGGTAAGGGACGACTCATGGGTTCCAGTCGTGGTGTGCACTGGAAGTTTTCTCCCCAAATGCAACAACTTGCCAATGGCTAACCTCACGAGTCGTCAAGCGACGTAACGACCCATGGTCAACTCCCATTAATCTCACTGCCAAAAGTCTCCTGGAGGCACCATGGGCGACACCACGACTCGTGGTGTCCCAAAATAGTCGTGGTGAGGACCCGTCGTGTACACTGCCTGACTTCTTCAACTTCCAATCCATCACTAACCACGGATCACCCACCACTAGTGGTGTTGACCATGACTCATGATCACACCCATGGTCACCCATCTTCCAAATTTCCATTCTAGTTCCAAGTCCTCACCACGAGTCACTTAACGACTCATGGTCAGCCCCCACGGGTCACAGAACGACTCGTTTTGTGACCTGGTGTAGATTTTTTAGTTTTCTCTGTTTTAAGTCTCAGGTCTAGTCTTTGTGTTTATGGGGTATTACAATATCTCTCCCTTGGGAACATTCATCCTCGAATGTTGGAAAGCACGAAGGAAAGCAGAGAACAGCAATCTTTCTACACAAATACTAATCATGAAAGCTGAAAACTAGCAGAATGACTACCTCTAAACGGAATCACAAGTCTGAACTGAATTCACCAATCATAAACATACTCATGTACATGAAAGAAACTGGAACACACAAACTAAAAAGGATTTTAGGGAGGAAATTGATACCTTAAACTGAAGTCGAGCCGGAAAGAACAAATGTGGGTATCTAGCCATCATATCGGCTTGGCTTCCCACATAGCTCCCTCAACCTACTGATTTCTCCATAAGACTTTGACTAAAGCTACCTCCTTGTTCCTCAGCTTACGAACCTGATGATCAATACAGACAAGTAAATGACATATCTTCATCTGCGGATGAAATGCGAAAGTTGATGTTGAGGATCGCCCATGTCAATCATAAAACTGCAATTCTCCTGCCACAACTTACACTCAAAAAGGTGTAGTAAGATAGCATCGATACACCATACATACTAGTAGGCATCATCGGCCGACTAAGATTAGTTCACGCAATATTATATAATTAATATAAAATTGACTAACATGTACTACCCACAATAAATATTCACAAGGATGAGTCTAAGTCATCAATTAATTCCTCATTTTAACATACCATTAAACAGCTATACATATGCAAGCTATATGCACACAATAATTTTCCCTCTAAGTCTTAACAATTAAGTCATCAATTTTCCAATCATCCCATCAAGTCACTTAATCTCTAATTTCCCAAGTCATCTATCAATACATCATACCGAGCATAGACACAAAGGTGGATTACATTCTGGTTAGGCCTCTTGCAGCAGTAATTTGTCTGTTGTCAAGGTCTCACGATAATGGCAATTCTACCACTGCAATGGTACTGCTCTAGGCAGTAGCTAAACTTTGCCGACAACCTTTATTTTTTCAATACGTCAGAAATTAAAACCGTTTCAGTTACTCCTAATTCATTCCTCTAACACACGATATTATACTATGTCGGTTATACCTCTACACCATATTCATATCATCTAGTGTTATACATGTACCATATCATTATATATTGTTTCACGTCTATGTCTCTCACATCATGTCCAAATGATATCGATATATCACATATCACACATGTATATTTGCACGTCTGTCATACATCTACATATCTGTATATCTGTACACATATGCCAGAGGGTCTTATTTCTGCCCTTCCAGTCATGACCTGCAGGGGACTTTAGAAATTCATGTATTGTACACCCAATCATATTAACATGTACACCCTATCATACCTGACTGTGTACTCATACCTGTACATCTAGTCATATGAAGATCTTACCATACCTTTCTGTTTACTCATATCATATTACTCGCTCGGATGCTCACCTAGAGCATAAGCCACACATATCCAATTAGTCATACACGCGCTCAATCATGTTAATCTGTCCATCCAGATGCTCACCTCATACACGGGCCTCTCATCTCAAAGTAAGGATGTATTGCCCTTCTATCTCAACATGTTTCATCATGGTCTCAATTAGTTGCCACAGACCCTACTTAGCTTAGAATAATATATCACAGTTCAATCCACTTAACCGAATACATTTAATAACAAAATTTAATCATTACAATTTCTAAGATAATCATTATCTGGAGACTATTCAAGTGTAGATTAGTTTATCGACACTTAAGACACTAACTATAATCCTGTTTCCCACATTCATGATTTGCCGACAAGCAAAGATGTGAAAACTTAATTCACCTCGCTAGACCCATATGGGTATCAAACATCTACTCTAACATTTACAAAAAATCATACTTCATATTCGCTTTCCATTATTTATTGGTTCACCCTCATGAATTCTCGTCACTTTGGACAGTAATTTGTTAGGAGGTTATTCCCTTAACAACTCTCCTTTATTTTTGAATACCACACCTCGTGATGGTTCCCTATTTCTATCATTATAAATAAATTGGCGATTTACCACCTAACTATCCTTCATCAATTTCCCTATTTTCTTCTACCATCATAAATTGAATGCACACAAACATGAAAACACAAAAATACATATAAATACTAATAATCTAGCCACCTTATTCGGGGCATATCATCTGAGTAACCCATAGGACCCTCAACCTAGAGCGGACGATTGATAATCTAATATCAAATCTATTGGTGCTTCCATGGTCACTTACTCCATAAGTTTCCTCTCCCTCTCTTGTTGTCCCTACTATTTCTTCTCACCTTTACTAATTACTAGCTATGGTCTGAACTAGTGTCATTAACATTATATCTTCCATTTTAACTATCAAAAAAAAATAAACCATATCATACATATACGAGTCGCTAATCAAAGTCTAACACAAAGGTAAGACATAGCCTACCTAGGCGCTAAGCTACAGCAAAAAGGCTCGCAAAGTTGCATTCTTGCATTCAAATCTGGGGGTTCTTGCAGAGAATTATCAGGGAGGATGATGGAATTCTTTCCCTTTCTAGCCACCTTACCTTTTTCCTTATTTAGAATCCCAACTTTTGTTTTTGGGAATTTTTAGATACCAACCCTTATGAAACTAGGATTTAAATCCAAACCTGGATGGGATTACAAAGTTCTGGTCTGCATCGCCTATTGGAGCGAGAGGTCTTCCGCTGCGGCGATCCCGCTATAGTGGAGTTTTGTCTTCCACGGCGACCGTATGATCGGGCCCACCTAATTTTAACTTAGTCTATTTTAAAGTTCCCACGCTTATATCGTCTAGGTGTTATAACAATCAGATGGATTGTTACATCGGACACCAATTAAAACTCCATTCATCCTTGAAGACTCCATGAAATAGGCAGGTTTATTAAGTCGGATGGAATTTTTGTGTACTTAATTTCTACTGGATCTCTTCATATTAGGCTCGACCCGTGTAATCCCAAGTCTCTCGATTTTCCTACCCGTGGCTCACATTTTCACCTACTGCCCACGTCAACCCCCATCTCTTATGTTATTCCCCTTATTCAGGAACTCGGGCTACCTTTGATATTATTGGAATCTCAAATACCACCGACTTAGGTCATTCCGCTGAAGCATTGCATTCCCTACCGCAACGATCTCACCGGGCTGGTTAACTATCTGCTGCAGCAGAATATCGGGCAATTTTAAGGATTCTCAGGGATATTTCATTCTTATTTCACCATTTTCAACTTCAAAAGTTTTGAAAATCTTCTCAACCTTTCGGCGATTTTCTCGAATTTTCTTAGGTAATATCTGCTCTCCTCTCTTTATGGCGTTATTTTGCAAATCCTCTCAACCTTCTGGTGATTTTCTCAATTTTTCTTGGGTAATCTCTGCTCTCCTCTCTTTATGGCGTTATTTCTATTTCATGGCTTCTAAATCCATGTTTATATGCTTGAATTTGGGGTGATAATTGGGTGATGGGGTGGTTTTTTCTCTTTTGAACTATTGGGGTAGATTTTTGAAGCATGCTGCCTGAATTTATGTTCTCAAGTATCCTATATTGCTCAGTGCGTGTTCCTGGCTGATTTCATGTAGATCTTTCTTAAGTAATAATGGGGTTTGGGTGGGGTGATGGTTTGCTTTCTAGAGCCTTTGGGGCTCGAATTCAAACACCTTTTGGGTGGAAAATGGTTGGCAGAGAAAGGGTAAGTCTACCCCTTACCCGATCTGCACTTAATTTTGAAGAAAACCAAGGTTGGGAATCTTACCTCCATTTTTGGGGTCGGAGGTCTACTGGGGAAGATGATGTCTACTGCCACGGCTATTTACTGCTATAGCAAACCCATCATAGCAGCCTTACTTCGTATTGCGGACTAGCTGCGGCGGTCCACCCCAGGCAATGAGCTGTGTCCCTGGTCCTAAATTTCTGATTCCAAATTTTATACTCTTATTTGTTTTGATCTCTTTCTAATGTACCTATTTTTCACAGGATCATTTTATCACCATGTCTTCTAGTAGTAGCAGCAGACTATACTTGGTTCGTAACCGACCAATGCCAATTCCAGCACAACGAGTAGGCAGCCAAGGGTCTGATACATGAGAGAGGATTTATCATGTAGGATATAGCAGAAAAGGCACCGAAGTTTTATACCCGCATTCCGGAGATGGGGTGGGGTCCTCTGGTTAAGGAACCCCGCAAAGTTAACGAAGCTTGGGTGAAGGAGTTCTATACAAATCTCCCCATCATGGTCTAGAATCACTTGAAATCCGTTGCCTATGTCAGAGAAAGGAAAATCCTGTTAACTGTTGCTGCCATTAATAAGGTGTTGGCTTTGTCAAATCCTCCTGAGGACGAGCTGATGGCCCGAGATGTGGATGGTAACAGGCGATATCTTGTGGATTCCCTATTGGTAGAGGAGCACAAATCCTCATCCTATTGGGGCATCACTCGAACCGGTATCTAGTATACCCACTACACTGTCAACACCCGAAGGTGACTAAATTTAGTATGCCCAAGGATTCGCCCGTCTATCAATGTCACTAACGTGACCTATGCCCGAGCTTTGGTGGTGGCTTATATCCTGAGCGGTGTGCAGATAAATGTAGGGGAGCAAATATTGGAGGAGTGGAGGTAGTTCTCATCTAAGGCCATCACTGGCCTGCCTTTTCCCTCTCTCATTACTCTGCTTTGAACACGGGCCAAGGTACACAGGGAGGCCAGGGATGTCATTGTGGCCTGCAACATGCACTTTGATCCCTTGAGGGTAAAGAGTGCAGCAGGGAGGGGTAGAAAGAAGAGAAAGAATGCTTCTGGCGACAGGGATGGTGGGGCCAGCATTTTTAGGCTTATGGGTCCCTTTGAGCGGATAGAGACAGAGATTGCTGCCATGTGAGAGCTATTGGGAGGGTTGCCCAAACCTTCATCAGGTAGCTGGCCATCTAGCGGAACAATTGCAGATCCAGAGGGGATGCAGGGGGGATTGCCTCCTTGGCCCAGGCCCACGTGGAGCTCAAAGAGGACTTGGAGATGGAGAAAAGGAAGCGGCACTCCAGGGTCAAGATCATCCTCAACATGTGGAAGGGGATCAAGAAGATCCTGAAGACCCTTTTCCCCATATCCAGGATGCCTCAGGTGAGCAGAGAGGACCTGCTAGAATTCTCCTTCCTCAGCCAGTTCGAGGATGAGGTGGTCGGGGACCTCAGCAGCGGCAGTGACAAGGCTTCTAGTTGATCATGGTTGTGGTGTTTCTCTCTCCCCGGCTCCCCCGTTTCTTTATGTACTGGCTTTGGGTTTCCCCCATTTGGGGCATGTAAGACAATTCTTGATTTCTTTGCTTGTTTTGGATAGTACTCATTTCTTGTTACTGGTTGTTACGGATGTCTGTTTGAAATCTACATACTATAGCCATACTTTGGCCCTTTTTATTTATAGAGAATTGTTGTTTTCCCCCTTATTCATATTTTCTTGATTTTATCACATTTAGCTTTGCTGGTATTGTATTCAAAAATAAGGTATTTGGATTCTGCTTAGCAGGCATTTGCTGCAGCAATCATCTTCTTGCTGGGACAGTCCATTCCTCACTGTAGTGAGTCCGCTGCAGCAAGACACACCTTGTTGTAGCAAAACTTGCTAAGCAGGACACCTGTAGGGATTTTCGCCCTTCGGTTAACTTATGTCAATTCCACACATCAGTCTACATCACATCTTTCTATAATTTACATCACCAAATACCATTTGAGCCCATCGAGATACCAATTGGATTCCTTCAGATACCAATTGGACTCAATCCAGGTGACCAACACACTTGGACGGCACAATAAGATAGAATAAAAGTGAAAATCTTCCTAGATGTCTTGTAGCCTTCTAAAGATTAGATGTGGACGTCTACACACAAATTCGCAGGAGTCTATTAGACATTGCTCTTGTACTTGTTAGACCTGCAATCTAAATGCTCTAATACTAACTTGACACGACCCAATCGGACGGATTGTGCGGGCACCTACATCAGCTCTAGCTCGATAGGAGAACCCATTTTTAACAATGAAATTAAATATTTACTAGAATCATTAATTTATATAAACCACAATGTCTTAGAAGTATCAAAAAAATATTTTCAAAAAACTTGACTTTTCCAAGATCTAGCCTAGATAGGTAAAAGAGATCTATTTAGAATACCGACAAATAAAAGACACAGCTTCTCCTGTGGATGAAATAAGAAAGCTAATGCTGAGGATCGCCTCCGTCAATCGTGAAACTATAACTCTCCTGCCACAACCTACACTCAAAAAGGTATAGCAAGATAGTATCAGTACACCACACGTACTGGTAGGCATCATCGGCCGACTAGGATTAGTCTACGCAACAGTATATAATTAATATGAAATTGATTAACCTGTACTGCCCATAATAAACATTCACAAGGCTAAGTATAAGTCATCAATTAATTCCTCATTTTAACATACCATTAAACATCTAAACATATACATGCATATACGCACACAACAATTTTCCCTCTAAGTCTTAACAATTAAGTCATCAATTCCCTATCATCCCACCAAGTCACTTAATCTCTAATTTCCCAAGTCATGTAGAAACACATCCATCTTCCACTATAGAGCTTAGACACGAAGGCAGGCCACATTCTGGTTAGGCCTCGCTGCAATGATAATTTGACCGTTGTCGCGGTCTTGCCGCAATGGGAATTCTACCGCTGCAGTGGTACTGCTCTAGGAAGTAGCTCAACTTCACTGACAACCTTTATTTTTCAATACGTCAATAATTAAACCCATTTCAGTTACTCCCAATTCATTCCTCTAACACACGATATTATACTTACGTCGGTTATCCTTTATTTATCCATTATTAGCCCTTAAGGATCTATATCCATTCTAATTCACCTTAACTAAGCTAGTTTAGACCCAGTTCAATTAAGCAACCAATAATAGAGCATATGCAGCCTCATCGACATACAATTGTCAATAGACATCAGGAAACACAATAAAATCATTAACTTTGAAACAATCAATCACACTAACTGGGTCATAAACCCGCAGAAATACAAATGCAAGAATATATTTGCACCCTCCTTGATCTCATTGTGTATACCTCTATCCCATATCCATATTATCTAGTGCCATACTTATACCATATGATTATATATTATTTCATATCAGTGTCTCTCACATCATGTCCAAATCATATTGGTATATCATATATCAGACCTGTATATTTGTACGTCTGTCACACATTTATATAACTGTATATCTATATATCGGTATATCTATATACTTGTATATTTGTAGACATATGCTAGAGGGTATTATTTTTGCCCTTCCAGTCATGACTTGTAGGGGACTCTAGAAGCTCATGTACTGTACACCCAATCGTATGAACACCCTATCATACTTCTATATACTCATTCCTGTACACCCAATCATACAAACATCATGTCATACATGTCAGTGTACTCATATCATACTGCTCACCCAGATGCTCACCTCGTGCACGAACCACTCATATCCAATTACTCATACACATGCTCAATCACGCTAATACGCCCGTCTAGATGCTCACCTCAGACACGGGCCTCTCATATCAGGGTAAGGATGTATTATCCTTCTATCTCAACATGTTTCATCATGGTCTCAATCAGTTGCCACAGACCTCATTCGCAGCTCAAGAATAATATATCACAATTCAATCCACTTAATCGAATACATTTAATAAAAAAATTTAATCATTACAATTTCTAACATAATTATAATTTGGAGACCGTTCAAGTATATAGATCAGTTTATCGACACTTAAGACACTAACTATAATCCTGTTTCTCACGTTTATGATTTGCAGACAAGCAAAGATGTGAAAACTTAATTCACCTCACAAGACCTATACAGGTATCAAACATCTACATTAATATTCATGAAAAATCATAATTATATCCACTTTCTATTATTTATTGACTCACCCTCACGAACTCTTGTCACTTCGGACAGTAATTTGTTGGGAGGCTATCCTCTTAACAACTCTCCCTTATTTTTGAATACCACACCTCGCGGTGATTTCCAATATCTATTTTAACAAATAAATGGATGATTTACAAGAGAAGAAGGCCAAAGAAACTTAAATAAAATCGAGGATGATTTCCCAACTCCTCTTGTCTCGACCTTAGCTTTCAAGAAACAAAAAAAGGAGACCGATCTACTACTCTTTTTTTCTCTATCTTCTCACTCTACCTTCAATTGCCGTTTATGGCTGTATTCATAGTCAAAGTTTGAGCTTCCAAAGCTTCTTTAAAAAGCTTTTCAAATTTTAAAATTGAAAGATGTAAAAGAGGGGAGAAAAGTAGAGAAATCGGGAAAAGCAAAGGGAATATTTATCTTTTCAAAAGCTTGAAAGTGAACTTGGAGACATTTAATAGAGGAACATGTGAATCGCATTCGAGATTTTCCATTTTCATGCCAAGGCGTAGCTACGCAGTGAAAGAGAGAAGGGGCTGAGAATGGTAAAGTCAACAACCTTGTCATTGTCACTCCGAATTTGCAGAGAAAGGACAAGGAAGACATAGTGTGTTACACCCCGTAAATTCTTGACATTTAGATGGCCTATTCGCAATTTAGTTAAAAGTATTAGAATACCATACATGCTAGAAAAAGGCTCGGGGAAAGACCGGACAAGCACCACATCGAACCATCGCAAGAGGAGGCTGGGCAGACCCCCTCCGCGATGGCCAACGTGTCACGGAGGGCTCACCTCCGCGATGGCCAACGTGCCACGGAGGGGAGGTTCAGCCCCAAGTATATAAAGCCCCCACTTCATTTTTTGTGATAATCATCAGATATTTTCCAGTGAGCAAACAGAAAATAGAGAGGACGAAGGGTTTAATATAAATTCCTTCTGTTTACGCTGTTAAACGCGGTCCAAACTCGAAATAAACTTTGTGTAGCGAGGTATTGAGCTGCAAGGAGCATTCCAACGGAGTTAGTTTTGTGAAATTCGGCCGGTGAATTGTCGTCTCACCGAGCTAAGGTAAGTGGAATTGCTCCAAATTAGTGTCAATATACTCCTAGCCTTAAAGTGAGTATTTCTCCCTTTTGGACTTTCAAGAAATAGCGAGTTTTTGGCTGTTTTTCGATAAGTCAAAGTTTGGGCTATATATATATTCAAAGTAGTGTTTTAGAATATTGATGAATTTAGTTCTAATTGCTATAAATATGAACACAGATGGAAGAAATAGCTGGATATTGGCCGAGCTACACGAGTTAGCCAAGAAGTCAGTAACTGATATGTAAAGCTAGTTTCTTCGGCAAGTTAGTAACTCTAGCATAGTAAAATAGAGTAAATTCTAGAAGAAAGTTTCAGAAGCCGAGTATTATGCCCAGTGTGAATTCAGTAAGTATGTCTGAGTTATTATACCATATGCAGAATAAAAGTCAGTAAATTAGTATCAAACAGCAAGATATTATCCAGACTCAGTATAACTCAGTATCAGATTCAGTTTAATTTAGCAAGAGATTCAGAATAGACTATCAGATCATGGACAGTATTATCAGATTTATTATACATGTTATATGTGATTATTGTTGCTTGTAGAGACTTGATTGTTTTATGTGGGCACCCTTAGAGCTTCCTTGCCGCTCCAGGGTTAATAGTTGTGTCGACTCGCCCGCCAGAGGGTGAGGATAAGTCACTCCAAGGAGTGGCATGCCGTCTGCCAGAGGACGAAGATGGGATGCAGCATTCCCCATAGTAGGCTGATCAGCATTATAGCATACCCCTGTCAAGCGCTTGCGCCCAGGGAACAGATTACAGATTACATATCACAGATCTCAGATTACAGTTTACAGGAGTCCTCCGGACTCAGATACAGCTATAGTCAGGGGCCCAGAGAGCCCAAGTTGCATACCCAAGGGGCTGGTGGGATGCTCATAGTTACTAGATGAGTGGAGTGAATCGTTATTTTTGGATGCCGACCCCGGTAGGGGTATATAGATTGTGTTTTGATTGGTACCTTCCGGCTTATGGGGGCTGGTATAGGTTCTTGTATGCTATTTGTGTTATTTATTAAATTGATAGATAGCAGGATGCCACATTGACAGGTATGATTCTCACCTTCTCTCCAGTACAGTTAAGCTTAGTTTAGATTCTGCCATCCCAAACAGTCGTAGCCATATTCTGTTATTCAGTAACTATCAGTATTACTGTCTATTTTCAATTATGTTTAGTTATTGCTTTGCATACTCGGTACCAGTGGTACTGACGCCCGTTTGGGGGCGCTGCATTACTTGCCTACAGGTACTCATAGACGAGGAGTCGATCCCTCATAATTCTAGCCAGCACATAGAGTCATCAGCTCCTGTCATCTGGAGCTTGACAGCTAGAGGTTTATTCCTTTTCTTTTGTTGTACAGTACGGGTAGGTCGGGGCCCTGTCCTGACCATCTTATCAGTATTCTTAGAGGCTTGCTGATTGTATATCCCCTATGGTTAGAGGTACCGATCGTGTGAGGCTGTGTCTATGTTTTAGTTTGCTTATGATGGTTGTGTGGGGCCTTATTCAGTTAATAATTGGTGACCTTGCTGGTCACAGAGTAGTTTAGCGTTTGATTCAGCGTTTCAGTGAAACTAGTCAGCATGGTGGCCTTGTCGGCCTGCATAGGTTCCTTTATACTACTGTTGTTCTGGCTAGCTGTTGTTGTCTTACAGGTGGCTATAGGCCTAGTCGGCCGGAGGCTGTATTTACAGCCGTTATATAGCCTATTGGTTCCATGAACCCAGAGTTAGAGCCATCCTCGAACAAGAAGTGCTTAGGCTCAGTAGTCCAGCAGTCCAAGTCTTAATAGGGCACCAGGTGCCAGTCATGCCTCTCAAAGCGGGGTGTGACATAGTGGGTGTCATCCACGCTTGTTTTATCATGAATCAAGTCTACGCCATAGACGGAACACGATACCTAGAACTATGAATGGCTCCAAGCTACCCCGTGGCATACCAAAACTTTAACATGACTGAACTAATGTAAGAAAATCTTAAGCAGAAGTTGTTTGTATCTAAAAATAAAGAAATACTTTTATAAGTACAAAAACATCTGATAAGATACTGAAATTTCAAAGGCATCAAGAGTTATAGCTAAAACTAATACACTTTGTCTGAAAGCCTTCTAAGAGATTTAATGAATTGCTGGGATAGGCACCCAGCTAACTCTAAAATCTGAAAACTAAAACCATACTACTAAAATAGAAAGAAATGCTCCAGCCCTCGGGAAATGAGGACTCATCACTGGAATATTATTGGACATAATCTGATGGAAACTAACCACGCTACTGAATCTGAGTGTCTGAACCTATGTCATAAAACGATATAACATAAGGAGTAGGTGTTAGTATTTGGAATGTACTGAGTATGTGAAGTTATGAATTTTAAAACATAATCATGCAGATAAGAAAGTTTAAGTAAAATCATTGAAATAATATGGAATGACCCAGTCTGAAAGCATAAATGTTGTAAACAGTCTGAAATATGAAGATATTATAAAGCTAGTAAAAATAGATAAAGGATCATAAACATATTCTAAGATCTGGGACTAGACTGTACTGTACTGTGGGAGTTTCTATTAATCTACATATAACCACGTGAGCTAGACGTGGAGTTCGATGTATACACCCCATCGATAGGACCTAAAATTCCTTGCTAAGGTATAAAGGCATGGTTGTGTGATCACTAAACGGATGCCCATTTGGGCTAAATACCTATGGTGGCATGTAGTTCTTAGAACCTGGGTACGCTTGAACCCCAGTCATCTCGGTGCAAAGTACTATTCCCAACTAAATTTATAAATATAACTAACTGAATTGATTAGCTCAAAACTGATGTTCTAAGACTAATCCAAAACTACTTATTTGGAAGTGTCCTGAGAGCCTAAAGAATCTGATAACTGCAACTGTTAAAAATACTGGTAGATTGATAAAGTGATGAACTGATAATCTGACCTTTATGGGAAATACTAGACATACCCATAATTTGAAAGTACTGACTTTAATTAAAAGCATACATGATGAAAATTTATACTCAGATAATAATCAATATAAAGATAGTAATTTAGACCAGCCTTTAACTCATGCAGAATTCAACCCAAAAATCATACTAAAACTAGGGCTAGAAATGAATATGTATGATTGAAGCCAACACATGAGTTTCACATAATACTGGTCATGGGAAACTAGAAGAATTATTAAAATGCAAGGGAAATTATAAACTATCTGGAAACCCTACTCAAGTCTTCTATAGGGCTAAAATGATGAGAGTTTCTTAAAATACTTTGGAGCACAAGGGTGAAAGGAATACCCTTTCTAAGTCCCCAAATACCTGTAAGAGAAATCCCTGAGAAGAAGCTTAAGATTTCTAAGAAGAAGCAAGAACCCTAGTTCTTGTCTGAGAGTCTATCTGAGTTCTTACGATGAAGTTCTAAGAGATTAGGAAAGAATGAGGAGAGACCGATCAATTACTCTCCTAAATCCCCTTCCAAATTACCCCAATACTATGTAGTTTAGGAATTAAATTAACAAAAGTTACAAACATACCCCTGAAAAATTGTCTGAAAAACTGCTCGTCTAGACCTACAACCCGTACCGTGAGTCGTTGGTTGTCACCATGACTCGTGGTGACCCTCCTTGATAATATGGGTCAAACCACGACCCCTTTGCATGGCCTATACCATCCTAGTATGGATTGTAGCATCCAACTATGACACCATGGTCAAATCCATGTTGAACTCTCTAAATCATACCATGATTCTATAGTACAACGCATACCGTGTACCACGAGTCGTAGCATAGCTCGTGGTTTCCCAAAATTTTCTTGAACACTTCTCTGAACTCTTCTCACAACTGGTCAGTACGATCCATACCATGGTGGTATGAATCATGACATGCAGTCGTGGTTTCCTGGCCACAGTTGCTGATTCTCTGATCCTCCTGTTACCAGTCCTGGTATGACTCGTACCGGGTCCTACGAGTGGTACTGTGCCTCGTACTGATGGCATTCTTCCCATTTTTTCTTTATGGTCAAGTTTTAAATCTAGGGACTAATCTAGAGATTTTTTGGGGTGTTACAATTTTTTCCCTTGGGAACATTCATCCTCCAATGGAAACTAAATAAACTATAAAGATAAGGAAAGAGCTGTAATCCCGCAACAAAAGACTATGGGCTAAAAACTAATGGAGTGATTGACTCCCGATTAAGATACATGACTGAACTAAATTCATGCAACATGAATTCCCACTAAAACATGAATAGAACTGATGAGCATGAAACTAAATAGAGTACTGAGAAGGAATTTAGTACCTGATGTTGAAGTTGACCCGGAAGGGAAGAGGTGAGGGTATCTAGCCATCATATCTGCTTCGGCTTCCCATGTAACTCCCTCAACTAGTTGGTTCCTCCATAAATATTTTACTGAAGTGACCTCCTTGTTCCTCAACTTACGAACCTGACCATCCAGAATCTGAACTAGAACCTCTTCATAAGAGAGACTATCCTTCACACCAACAATCTTTAAAGGCACAATTTAGGTCAGATCACTAATGCATTTCTTCAACGGAGACAGATGAAAGACTGGACGCAGCGATGCTAACTCCGCAGGCAAATCTAACTCATAGGCCACATTGCCAATGCGTCTTAGGATTTTGTAAGGGCCAACATATCTAGGACTGAGCTTTCCTTTCTTTCCAAACTTTATCACCCCTTTCGTAGGTGAAACTTCTAGATATACCCAATCATTCACAGCAAACTCCACCTTTATTCTCCTTACATCTGCATACGATTTCTGTGGATTTTGAGTTATTTTCAACCATTCTCTGATAAGTTGAACCTTCTGCATGGCTTCATATACTGAATCAGGCCCTATTAGGGTAGCTCTACCACCCTATAAGAGACCTATATCTCCTACCATATAATGCCTCGAATGAGGCCTTCTGAATACTGGAGTGGTAGTTATTGTTGTATGCAATCTCGATGAGAGATAGGTGATCATCCTAACTGCTCTTGAAATCAATCATGCAAGTCCTCAACATATCCTCTAGAGTTTGAATAGTCTGCTCAGCTTGACCATCTGTCTATGGGTGAAAAGTTGTGCTGAGCTTAACTTAAGTACTAAGTCCCTTCTAAAATGACTTTCAGAAGTGCAAGGTGAACTGAGTACCCCTATCTAAAATGATGGACAAGGGGACTCCATACAGTCTGACTAGCTCCCGGATGTATAGTCTAGTATAATCCTCTACTGAATTTGTGGTCTTAACTGGTAGGAAATGTGTTGACTTAGTCATCCGGTCTATAACTACCCAAATTGAGTCATGTTGTCGGTGCATACGAGGTAGACCTATAATAAAATCCATGTTCACTTGTCCCATTTCCAAGTAGGAATACTAATAACCTGAGTCATACCCCTAGGTCTCTGATGTTCAACCTTGACCTATTGGCAGTTTGGACACTTAGCCATCAATTCGGCGATGTCATAATTCATGTCATTCCACCAGTAGACTTCGCATAGATCATGGTACATCTTGGTAGCACCTGGGTGGATAGAGTACCTAGAGCTGTGAGCTTCCGTTAGTATCTGTTGCCTCAAAATATCCACATTTGGAACACACAACCTGCCCTAGTAATGGAGCACACCATCTCCCTCTTTGGAGAATTCTTCCACCTCTTTCTTTAGGACCGCTTCTTTTAACTTGAGTAGGACTGGGTCTTTGTCTTGCTTTGACTTAACCTCTACCACAAGGGAGGATTCTGACCCATTTCAAACTACCACTCCACCTTCTGCTGAATCAACCAAATGGACTCCTAACCGAGCCAATTTGTGAATATTCTTTGCCAGCTCCTTTCTACCATCCGCAATATGAGCAACACTCCCAATAGACATCCTATTGAGGGTATCACCCACTATATTGGCTTTTTCCGGTGATACAACACGCTCATATCATAATCTTTCAATAATTCTAGCCATCTCCTCTGAGGAAGGTTCAAATCCTTCTGGATGAACACATACTGTAGGCTTTTGTGGTCAATAAAAATGTCCACATAAACCCCATAAAGGTAGTGCCTCCAAATCTTCAAGGCAAATACTACTACTGCCAGCTCAAGATCGTGAGTGGGATAGTTCTTCTCATGAACCTTGAGCTATCTAGAAGCATAAGCTATAACTTTACCATACTGCATCAGAACACATTCAAGGCCAATTCTGGAGGCATCACAAAAGATCATGAACTCATCTAAACCTTCAGGAAGAGTCAAAACTGAGGATATAGTGAGTCGAGTCTTCAACTCCTGAAAACTCTTCGCATATGCATCAAACCACTGAAATTTCACCTTCTTTTGAGTTAGTCTGGCCAAAGGAGAGGCAATGTAGGAGAATCCTTCTATGAACCGTCTATAGTAACCAGCTAGTCTCAAGAAACTCCTGATATCTGACGGAGAAGTGGGTCTTGGCCAATCTTTGACTGCAGCTACCATTTGAGGATCTATCTGAATCCCTGCACTAGAGACCACATGACCGAGGAACGCTATTGATTTTATCCAGAATCCACACTTACTAAATTTTTTGAACAATTAGCGGTCCCAAAGAGTCTACAAAACTATCCTCAGGTGGTTTGCATGTTCCTCCTCTGTTCTGGAGTAGATTAGAATATCATCTATGAAGACAATAACGAACATGTCCAGGTACAGCCTGAATACCCTGTACATCAAATCTATAAAATATGCAGGAGCATTTGTTAGTCCAAAAGACATAATTATGAATTCATAGTGACCATACCGAGTTCTGAAAATTGTATTCAAAATGTCACATTCTCTGACCCTGAGCTGATGTATCCTAATCTGAGATCTACCTTGGAAATATAGTTAGCTCCCTGGAGTTGGTTGAACAAGTCATTAGTACTGGGTAGAGGATACTTATTCTTTACTGTGACCTTGTTCAACTAACGGTAGTCGATGCATATTCTGAGTGTACCATCCTTCTTTCACACGAATAAGATTGGGGCACCCCATACAGAGATGTTGGGTCTAACGAAACCCTTATCTAAGAGGTTCTTTAGTTATTCTTTTAACTCTTTAAGCTCAGCTGGATCCATTCTATAAGGAGGAATTTAGAAGGGCTGGGTATCTGGGAGAAGGTCTTTGTCGAATTCTATTTCCCGCTTGGGAGGGACTCTAGGAAGATCTTCAAAAAAAATATCTAGAAACTCATTTATGACTAGAACTGATTGAAGAGTTGGGGACTTAAAACTATAATCCTTGACCCTAACCAAGTGATAAATGTACCCCTTTGAGATCATTTTCCTAGCCATAAGGTATGTGATAAACCGACCTTAGGTGTTGAAGTACTACCCTCCTACTCTAGGACTGGTTCATTAGGAAATTGGAATTTAACCATTCTGATTCTACAGTCAACTAACACATAGCAAGAATGTAACCAGTGCATGCCAAATATGAGGTCAAAATCGACCATATCTAACTCTACTAGATCAACCGAGGTGATTTTATGCAACATCGTGATCAGATAAATTCTATATACCCGACTGGCTCAAACTGACTCACCAATCAGGTTAGAGATTGAAAATGGCTTCGAGAATTTTTGGACTAATATCAAGTTGGACTACAATATAAGGAGTCACGAAAGAAAGTGTGGCTCCTGGATGTAGTAAAGCATAAATATCTATTGGAAAGAGATGTAACATACCAAGGACTACGTCAGGTGAGTTCTCCTAGTCCTGATGGAAAGATAGGCATAGAATCGGTTCTGGCGTTGACCGCCACCTGTACCTAAGGTAGTGCCTTGATGAGCTGAGCGACCTGGCGAAGCTGATAATGTAGTAGACTGGGCCTTCCCCTGTCCAGCTAACAGGCAATCCCTCAACCTGTGACCCAGCTGGCCACAACCAAAATAACCCTCCTTACCCAGATAGCACTCACTGAGATGGTTCTTACCACACTAAGGACATACCAAAAAAGTGCGACTGCTGGAGATATGGCTCTAAGACTAGGAGCCTGATGCTCCACCTTTCCGATCTTTACGGGGCTTGGAAGAAGGAGCACTGGCTGAAAGGGTGTTGGAGGTCTCTGTTGTTGTTGTTGGAAACTACCACCGCCCGATCTATGCAGTAAATTGTCGAACTGGCTATCCTCTTACACTTACTTTCCTCTTCTATCTCCGTCAGTTTCTCCGCCTCTATTTGTTATGCATGGATGATAAACCTAGAGATGTCTATCTCATAGATGAGCATGGAAGTCCTGCACTCCTTAACCACCACATTTGAGACCCCATTCATAAATTTGAGTATGCGAACCCTCGGCTCAGCAATCATATCCAGAGCATACTTTGATAGTTGAGTGAATTTTAAGGCATACTCCTGCACCGTCATGTCGTTCTGTTTCAAATTGACGAACTATGTGGACTTTGCTTCCTTTAAATTCCAAGGAAAGAACTTGACTAGAAATACAGTTACGAACTCGTCCTATTTCATTGGACCTGCACCAACTCGTCTCCCTACCTTCCACTATTTATACCATATCTGGGCCACTCCTTTTAGCTGATAGGTGGCCAACTCTGCACTTTCAATGGAGGTAATACCCATGATTTGGATGATCTTTTGACACTGGTCGATAAAGTCCTGTGGGTCCTCATCTACCTTAGACCCATGAAATTTTGAGGGATTCATCCGAGTAAAGTGCAAGACTCTAGCAGCAGTTGTAATTCCACTCACATTGGTAGGTACAATGGCCTGCTAGTTGACCTGGTTGGTTACCGCCTGAGCTAGGATCTGAATAGCAGCCCTGAATTCAGCAGGTGTCACCTGATCATCCTGAGGCGCTACGGGAGCTGGTGGGGCTTGCTGGTAGGAATCGTCAACTAAAAAATGGTAGAGCACGAGTTAGAAGGACATTTCAGAGATTCAAACTCTACGCATGATAAAAATCATGAAAAAAAGGAAATTTTTCTAAAAATGCCTCGTAGCCTCCTCCTCATACGTGTGGCGCACTTCATACCATGAAAAGGATTCTACTTGATGCAACTTTAAGACATTCTAGGACACTCTAAAATTTAGGCTCTGATATAAAATTTGTCAAGAACCGAGTCTACACCCTAGATGTGACACGGTGCTTAGAACCACGAATGGCTCCAAGCTAACCCATGGCATGGAAACACTCTAACCTGACTGAACTACTGTAAGAAAATCTTAAGTGAAAGTTGTTTGTATCTAAAAATAAAGAAATACTTTTATAAGTACAAAAACATCTGATAAGGTACTGAAATTTCAAAGACATCAAGAGTTATAGCTGAAACTAATACACTTTGTCTGAAAGCCTTCTAAGAGATCTAATGAGTTGCTGGGACAGGCTCCTAGTTAACTCAAAAATCTGAAAACTGAAACCATACTACTAAAATAGAAAGAGATGCTCCAACCCTCAGGAAATGAGGAATCACCACTGGAATCCTGCTGGATAGAATCTGATGAAAATTAACCACGTTGCTGAGCCTGAGTGCTTGAGCCTATATCATAAAACGATATAGCATTAGGAGTAGGCATCAGTACTCGAAATGTACTGAGCATGTGAATTTATGCAGTTTAAAACATAATCATGCTGATAAGAAAGTATAAGTAAAACCACTAAAATAATATGGAATGACCCTGTCTGGAAGCATAAATGTTGTAAACAGTCTGAAATCTGAAGATACTGTAAAGCTAGTAAAATTTGATAAAGGATCATAAACATATTCGAAGATTTGGGAATGGACTGTACTGTACTGTGGGAGTATTTGTTAATCGTCATATTATACGTGAGATAGACGTGGAGTTTGATATATATGCCCTATCGATAGGATCTAATATACCTTTCGGGAATATAAAGGCACGACTGTGTGATCGCTAAACTGATGCCCATTCGAGCTAAAGACCAATGGTGGCACATAGTTCTGGCAACCTGGGTGTGCTGGAACCCCGATCCGCTCGGTGCTAAGTACTACTCCCAACTGAATTTATAAATATAACTAACTGAATTGATTATCTCGAAACTGATGTTCTAAGACTAACTCGGAACTACATATCTGAAAGTATCCTGAGAGCCTAAAGAATCTGATAACTGAAACTATTGAAAATACTGGTAGACTGATAAAGTGATGAACTGATAATCTGACCTTTATGGAAAATACTAGACATACCCATAATTTGAAAGTACTAACTTTAATTAAAAGCATACATGATGAATCAGATAATAACCAATGTAAAGATAGTAACTTAGACCAGCCTTTAACTCATGCAAGGTTCAACCCATAAATCATACTAAAAATGGGGCTAGAAATTAATACGAACGACTGAAGACAACACATGAGTTTCACATAATACTAGTTATGGGAAACTAAAAGAACTATTAAAATGCAAGGAAAATCATAAACTATCTAGAAACCCTAACTCATGTCTTTTGTAGGGCTAAAGTGATGAGAGTTTCTAAAAATACTTTAGAGCACAAGGATGAAAGGAATACCCTTGCTAAATCCCCACATACCTGTAAGAGAAATCCCTGAGAAGAATCTTGAGATTTCTAAGATGAAGCGGGAGCCCTAGTTCTTGTCTAAGAGTCTGTCTGAATTCTTACGATGAAGTTCTGAGAGATTATCAAAGAATGAGGAGAGTCTGATCAATTACCTCCTAAATCCCCTTCCAAATTACACTAATACTACATAGTTTAGGAATTAAATTAAGGGGAAATTACGAAAGTACCTCTGGAAAGTTGTCTGAAAAACTGCTCGTCCAGATGTACAACCCGTACCATGAGTCATTGGTTGCTACCATGACTTGTGGTAACCCTCCGTGGTAAGATGGGTCAAACCTCGACTCCTCATCACGACTTGTACCATCCAAGTACAGATCGTAGAATCCAATCGTGATATCATAGTCAAATCCAAGTTGAATTCTCTTAATCATACCACGACTCTATAGTACCACTAATAGCAGTGTACCATGAGTCGTACCATGGCTCGTGATTTTTCAGAATATTCCTGACCACTTCTCTGAACTCTTGTCACGACTGGTCAGTATGATCCATACCATGGTGGTACGAATCATGACATGCAGTCGTGGTTTACTGGCCACACTTGCTGATTCTCTAATCCTCCTGTTACGAGTCCTGATATGACTCGTACCGGGTCCTACGAGTCGTACTGTGCCTCATACTGAGGGCCTTTTTCTTACTTTTTCTGTTTGTCCAAGTTTTAAATCTAGGGGCTAGCTTTTGAGATTTTTGGGGTGTTACATGTTTCTCCTGTGAGAATGATGTAAGAGAGGGGAGAGGGATGTCTGTGACTAGGGTTGTTGTTTATGGTAAGGGAGAAGAAGAGAGAACGGAGATGAGAGAAGATGATGTCTCTCTTACTTGTCTGTTTTGGGAAATGGAAGGGATAGGAAAGCGATATGATCTTTTGGTTTTCTAGAATGGGTGGGTTAGGGGCGGTCCAAATGGCTTGGGGTGATCTTGGTCGTCTGATCATTTGTAGATGGCTATAATAATTTTAGGGTTAAAAGATAATTTGTGTGTGTGTGTGTTTGTGTATGTATATAGGGGGAGGCGCCCCCATGTGTGTATGTATATATGTATATATGTCTATATGTGTATTAAGGGCTGGAAATATAGGGTTTGTTGCATCATTAAGGATGGGTTGTGTTAGTTCTAAGAGAGGAATGGCATGGATTGTGTTTTTGGTCTTGTGCTGATGTGGCGCTCCTTGATTGGGAAAGAGGGAGTGGCAAGTATTGCCAAATGGGATCAAATATGGTTGAATTGCTTTGGATTGTGGTTATTCTTTCAATTCAAAATAAAGCCTCTTTACTTCAACTTTAGACATTTCTTAACAAAAGCAGCACTAATTGATTAAATTGGAATTAGTTGAATTGTAAAAGATCATACCACTCTTGAAAAAATTAAGATGTATTATTAATTAATTAATTAATTAAGCTTTCGAACTCAAACAAATAAAATATTTATTTGCCACCATGGATCAATTTAGTATTGAAACAATAATTGACCTAAAGTTGATAAAACAAAACACTTATTTTGACATGAAAAATATGAAAGAATATATAATTATTTTTTGTGAATATTTTTAATATTTAAAATTATAAGAAATAAATATAGTACACATATTTAGGATTTTTACCAAATAAAATGGTAAAATATTATCCAAAATAATTTAGAAAATATTTTAAACCCTTATAAACATTTATTCTAATTTTTTTAAAATTTGAGAAACTTAAATAATTAATCAAAAATATGGAGAGCTAAAATTGAGTGTTAACAGTTGTCATCATATTGGCCTCAATGCATCCACTCTTTCATGTATCCATGCTGAGAAAATGTGTAGAAAATCCATTCCGTTGTCCCTGTCAAGAATATAGGTATCAAAGAAAGTTTTACTTATGAAGCATTCCTTGTGGGTATCCTTGATTTCATGTTCTCAAGTTGAGAACAAAAAAAGTAGCATTAGTAAAAGTGTTTTGGAGAAATCAGAATGTTGAAGAGGCTACATGAAAAGCCAAAAATGATATAAAATTGTACCCACATTTATTCGTCAAACAAGAAGAGAATGTCGAAGGTAAATGTCCTATTGCTACTCCATGTCTCACATACTCACGTCCAATGTATGTATTAATGATCAATAAATTCATGTTCTTTGCTTCATGCTCTATGTACTCATGCCATGTCACATCAATGCTAAGTCTAAATGTCTTGTATTATTTGTAACTATGGTTTATGTTCTCTAGATCTTATGGAATCCCTTTATTATAGCGATGCATGATGATGAATGAAACGAAAGATAAATTGTAAGAGAATTCCCTTTTTCGTGCAATAAAAGGCCAAGAGCAACTATGTTTATGCTTGCTGCAGATTTCCTTATGATTATGTGCATTGCGATACCCGATTAGGCTTTTGATAATGTTTCTAGTCAGCTGACACATGTTTGAGAAATTTGAGAAAGCCCTATTTACAAAGGAAATTCTGCCAAGATTTTTAGCAAAGCCTAGAGTTAGATTAATTTCTGCCTTGACTATCATTCGAGGACAGATGATCTCATGATGAAGATATTATAATACCTCGTACCTTTTAGGATAAGATTTAATCCCAGGAATCAGAATAATCTAACTCAAACCATGAGAATACAGCGATATCTTTAAGACCCAATGTTAACAAGTTATGTTGATGCAAAAGTAAAAAATTGAGAAAATTTGGAAAAACACTGAATATGGGAATTTTAGGCTGAAGTACCAACTGTAAATGCCATATATAGGTCGTACTTTGGACCCCGTGACTCGTACAATAGATATATGGGAAGAAAATCTCATTTTACATGCAAAATGACCCAACTTATGGACCATACGTTTGACTTACGATTCATACATAGATATACGATTGCATTTATGATTCTAAGTTGGAGAGAAATATATGGCCATAAAATAGACATATGGACTGTACATGGGGTCTTTATTGGAAGGCCTCCAATGTTGACCTATTGTTTAAGGATGGGTATCCATGTATATGCAAACCTATGGACCATAAATAAAATTCACAGCCACAGATGGAATTGTAAATGCAACTTTGGGATTATAAAATGACCTACAAACCATATGTGATATCTATGGACACTCTAATACCATAGGTGAGGCACCATAAACTCGAAGAAGCCTAGGTACGGCATGGTTCACAAATCGTAAAACCCATCCATGAGCCATACCCTAGACCATACTTGAGAAAAAACCAAATCGAAGTCATTGGATAAGAACCCAATGACCATATATGGTCCAACAGACCAATATGATGCCCTAGGCAACCGTAAATAGTCCGACGCAGATTCTATAAATGAGTGTGTGTTTGAATTTTTAATTCATTTTTCAATTTTTCAAGCCTTAGAACATTGTTTTCTCTTTTTAAAGTTCTCTCATACCAAGTCAACCTTATCCTATGAATT
Source organism: Datura wrightii (assembly GCA_035772735.1). NCBI lineage: Eukaryota > Viridiplantae > Streptophyta > Magnoliopsida > Solanales > Solanaceae > Datura > Datura wrightii. Next base: position 12,409,650 of record JASDFA010000027.1, read on the forward strand.
TTTAAGTGTTTCTAGCAATTATCCTCAATCTATGAACTTGTCGATCTAATATGAAAATTGGAGCCTCCTAGTAGGACAAATCCTCTGTAATCTGAGAATCCTCAACTGGGACAACACGAATGGGTCTCATATGCACTTTCATAGCATCAATACATATAAAATTGGAGAAACAGATTCTAGCCCCGAAGGCAATTCTAGCTCATAAGCCACTTGGCCTATCTTTTAGAGGATCCGATATGGCCCAATGAATCTATGGCTAAGCTTGATTTTCTTTCCAAATCTCATAACGTCCTTCATAGGAGAGACCTTCAGGAATACCCAGTCATCAACACCGAACTCTAAGTCTCTATATCGTATATCAGAATAGGACTTCTGACGATTCTATGCTATCAATAATCGGTCTCTAATGAGCGTAACTTTTTCTTCAGACTGATGTATCATGTCTGGTCCAATCAGCCCTGACTCACCTACTTCAAACCATCCTATGGGAAACCTTCATTTTTGCCCATACAAATCCTCGTAAGGCGCCATCTTAATGGTGGAATGGTAATTGTTATTATATGTGAACTCAATAAGAGGTAGGTGATCATCTCAACTTCCTTTGAAGTCTAGTACGCACGCTCGTAACATATCCTCGAGCGTTTGAATTATGCGCTCAGGTTGGCCATCTGTTTGGGGATGAAAAGTTGTACTCAAGTTAACCTGCATCCCCAAACCTTTCTGAAATGACTTCCAGAATCTTGTTGTGAATTGTGCCCCCCTGTCAGAGATGATAGACATTAGGACACCATGCAGTCTGGCTATCTCTTTAATGTATAACTCAGTATAATATTCAACTGAGAATGTAGTCCTGACTGGCAAGAAATAGGCTGATTTTGTCATCCTGTCAACAATGACCCAAATAGAGTCAAGTTTACGCCTAGTACGGGGTAAACCTATAACAAGATCTATGTTGATTGCTTCCCATTTCTGTATAGGCACGTTTATCTCCTGTGTTAATCCGTCGGGCTTTTACCTGTTGGCAATTGGGACATTGTGCTACGAACTCAGCAATATCTTTGTTCATCTCATACCATTAATAGATTTCTATTATATCATGGTACATCTTTGTCGAACCCGAGTGAAGAGAATAAAGTGAATAATGTCCCTCTGTCATGATCTGTTGGCGAAGCCCTGCAACGTTTGGAACATAGAGTCGACCTCTGAATCTTAAGACTCCATCTCCTGCTATCTCAAAGGCCAATGACTCATCTTGTTGAGCCATGCCTCTAAGTTGTACTAAGTTATGATCCTCATACTGACATTCTTTCACCTCCACAACTAGCGATGACATTGCAGTGTTATGAATCACAACCTCACTACCATCTGAGTCTATCAATCGGACTCCCAAGAAACTGGTAGACTATATGATAATGAAACATGTTTTTCATGCAACCGCACGTGAAGAACATGCTCAAAGGGTGAGAGGGACAATTCTTTCTTTGAACTAAGAAAAATCATATATAAGATCTCAGAATTCAGAAATTCCAAAATGTCATCAGAAGAGAAGGGAAAGCAACTCACAACCTAATTTCATAATCGAACCCAAAGCCCTCAAGTTCGAGTCTTAATGGATCTGCCATTAACTTGTGCAGCAAAAGCTGAATATCCGTAGTTGCATTTCCATATAGAGATTTGAAGTATATTTTTCCTTGTAAAGTTGGATTGGAGTATGAAACTGTTGATTCTGAGAAACTGCCTAAGATAAGAGAATGAAATCATCATAGCAATCGCAGAATGTATACTTCTGAGTGTTCTATGAGTACTCTATAGAGTTAGAGAGAGAGAGAGGATAGGGATGATGGGGGGAGTAGAGAGTCCTCTGTTTCAACAAATTTGGTAATTTTTCCACCTCTCCCGCTATTGTATCTAGCTCTCGACCGGCTACAATCTATCTTGCATCAGACATCTCTGTAGACAGACATCACAACATAATCTTAAGGACTCCATCCTATCCAACTCAACTCTATAGCACGATTTGAGAAGAAAAAGGGGTAACCATACTATCATGCCTCGTAGCTTCATGCTTATAAAACGTGGTACACAACATATTTATAAACAAGACTCTACTAGACACGGCTTGCAGACTCCCTAGGATAAGATATTGCTCTGATACCAAGTTTTTCACGCCCTAAACTTAGGAGGCATAACAGGAACCTGATGCCAATAAGCTGGCTTAGCTGGACATATACACCTCTGGTGCATACCAGCGTCACATAAACAAGAAAATAATCAAGTATATCTCGGCTTAAAGAATCCCTTGGTTGACAAGGCCGCCATATCATCACCTTCGCAGATATTCAGCTAACCCAATAGCTCACGATAGTAGTAACATCCTATGCGGGCCGACAAGACCACTATGATGTCTAAATCAAATAAAGTTGAATATAAGCATATACACATATGTATAAGCCATCAGGGTTGCCAATAAAACAACTAGGTTAACATGGCCAACAATGCATGTCCACAAAACTCATAGTCTGCAAGCCTCTAGAGAGTAAGTCATTATCCAGGACAAGGCCCCGTCCTACCCCAAAAATTGAACAGCAAAAGACAGGCAAACCTCTAATATATGGCAACTACGAAAGAAGGGAGTTGACCACGCTGTTGAGTCTAAATAGCTACCAGGGGAGTCTCGAAACCTGTCTGTCAGAACCTGAAGGCAAGTATGCAGCACCTCCTGCGTGGGTGTCAGTACAACATGTATCGAGTATGTAAGGCAATAATAATAAAGTAAATGGAAGCTGATAGAGGAACTGAAGGTAACTAGCTACTAGAGTCAGAAATAAGATCTCACAAATATATATTGTAAACTAATAGGTAATATTCAAACAAAACCTAACCTGGCACCCATAAGCCTGGCAGGTACAAACAACATAGAATAACCTACTTGGGCCCCCATAAAACCTGGCAAGTACAAGTCAATCTATATACCCCTATAAGTAACATGGTAACCCCGCAGGCAAGCTGTAGACTAGAGCATACTCGGCTTCTGAGATTGTATTTGGTCTTCTGGGCTCCTGCAATTGTATGTGATCCTTCTAGACTCCTATAACTGTACCCCGAGCACATAAGGCTCTACTGAGGGTCAGTAATGCCACATCAGGCATAAGGGAATTCCATAAGTAGATAGACTTCAATATGGCTCTGCAGGCCTTAATATGGTCTTTCTATATATTATATCGCTCATATAAGCAAATTGTATCCCCATAGGCAAGGTACATTTGTATTTAGCACTTCTAGGCAATATGCACGTGTGCATCTACATGAATAGCCAGAGACGTTGGCCCAATGGTTGACAGTTGATAAGATCTCTATTTAACGCATCATATAATCTATCAGATTGTTATCAGCTAAGGTGGTCTTCTGAGCGACCTATATGACAAGATGTTTGCCGCATGAAGCTATACAGTCATTGACAATAAGTATCTCATCCTGCAATATACCACCTAGTTCATTAGCCAATCTCTGTCCCGCTAACCCGAAGATAAGATTACAATATGAAAATTCTAGCTCTGTAGGTGTCACGGTACGCCAACGGCCTATAGGCGAGCTTTATCAAATATAGGCATCATAAATATGGATTCCTATCACCAAGTTATTCATTATTCTACCAAAGTCAACAAAACATGTTCAACAGGTAACTATAAAGCCTAACGACATTGGTAAAGGCAAAATATCAATAGCCAATCTAGGCGATAACAATTCAACTGCAATGCCACTTCTAATGAAGACAGGGCTATACATGACAAATTTGGACAAGGGATGCATATATTAAACTATTAGTTCAACTTCCAACAGCTAACCAACTACAACAACATAGCCACGAACACCATGATATACAATAAGTCGTATTAATGATACGATAAAGAAAACTTGCCGAAAAAGATTTAGTCTTAATATACCTCGATTTGGCGAAATCCGAGCTAAAACAGAACTCCATCCTTATGAACTCTAAGCTACTGCCTAAAAGCATCTCAAGTTGCTTCCAAGAACGCAGCTAACCCAACTCAATAAGAAAACAATGCATACAAAGCTTATTTGATGTAATTTCTACGAATTCAACAATAAGAACTTCAAGGTAATGACCCACCAACACTTACACACTCCTAATCATCCTAAACAACTAAGAATCAATAAAAGAAAAGGCTTACCAAAATACAACTCGCGGAGCAGCCACAAAAACTATCAAAAAAATGTCACCAAAACGTAGGCTATGCGGAGAACTATAACTTCCCGACCCTGAGAATCAAATTGGATGATGATTTCTAATCTTCTAATCAATATAATATGAATAGACGAGCTAGAGAGGGCTTCTGGTTGCGAGAAGATGCTGAAAAAATGATAAATGATATAAACAACCAACCAACTATATAGGCAGCCACCGCCTCAGTAGCAACGTGTCATGCTGCCCAAATGCACTGATTTGGTGGCATGACATGCTGCCATCGCAGTGCCTCTATGGCCCCCATCGCCTGCTTGCGCAGTCTCGCGAAAACACGAATATCTCTTTACTTTAAAGTTGTATTAATGAACAATTTAATGCGTTAGAAACTAGACTCGTAAACTTTTGATTTGATAGGTTATAGGACCTCATAACTCCTTATAGATTGGGAGAAAAACTTTGAGAAATTTAACCAACTTTCAGGAAATCTCAAGAAGGAATTTTTCGATAACTTTTTGCTGAATTTCGTTCCACAACTTGATCGACATCCAATCTTAAATAAGATCATAGAGTGACTCAAATACCTCATAACATTTTCTTATTATTCTATTAAGTGCACTTAGTCCTACCTCAAAAGCATGAATTTATCTCCTCAAATATCCGGGGTGTTACATCTTATGGTTTCTAATTAAGATTCTACATTATAATCCTAGGATTTTCAAGAAAACCCATTTCAAGGTTCAAGAACGAACTTTTGGAGTTATTCTTCAAGGTTAGGGTTCTTCTTCAAGTATTTTGGAGCAATTAAGGCTATATTTTGCGGGAGCGTTATTATTCTTATCCATGTTATGTTTCTTCAAAAGATCATGAATTCTCCTCTATGGGATAGTTAAGATAAATATGAAAGGATATGTTTTATTCATGTAAAATCATTATAAATACCACAAAAAAATTTTGAATTAATAGATTCCCATTATGTTCTTATTCTATGAATTTCAATGTTCACCCATGAAATTATGCTAAATGGAGAATTATGTCTTTTTCCTAAAAAAAGATGAATTTTATCATTTTACGATATGATAAACATGATTTTGATGAAACGAACTATGACTTATGAGTTATGAGCGTTTGAGTAAAAATTTCTCATGTAATTAGGAATATTATTTTGAACTGAGTAGGAGTGAGCCCTACAATAATTGTCCGAAACTATGTATGCCAACATAGGATAAGGATCATTTTGAATATTTTGGTGATTCATATATATTATCACTTTATGGATATAATGTAGATCCAATGTTATCTTATTATATGTATGTATCATTCCTTGACAAGGTAATATTAGACTATATGTGCTCATATGGTGGAATATGTTGGTTAAAGTAAGAAATTCCATGATGAACTAATTTAGGCTAATAGATGAAAAATGGTAAGGTCAACCTAATGATTGAATCTTTTTTTATTCAATCATGTCTTGACTATGTTCATTGGTTTTCTTTTGATCGGGAGTAATTGAGCTAACGATTTATAAATGGTTTTGTAAATTTTTTTATTGGACTATCGATTTGGTTTCGATTTTAAAATTTTAGTTAATGATTAAACTGATAACCCAATTTCTTTTGCATTTTATAGTTATTGTCATGTTGCCTTTATTTTCTTTATGAAGTAGTTGATTTGATTGGGTTCTACCATCAGTGTGACCCGTGAAGTGACCTTATTTTTCTTTTTGAGAGATTTCTAATGTGCTACTACATCCAAATTGTCTACTTAACTAGAAAGAAAATAAAATTATTTTAACAGTAGCTTATTTTAATTTATTTTTGCTTGTAATTCATGTAGACTTTTATATATAAAGGTAGTGCATATATGAACAAATAAAAATAAGAGAAAGCAACAAAAAAAATTAGAGGAGTATTTTCTTATCGGTTAAACTAAAAATCGAACCGTTAAAGATCAAAAACTGACTAATCGAAAATCGATAACGAATATCTTATTGATTCAGTTATTAATTTAGCATATTTACAAATTAAAAATTAATAAACCAAACCGACAATATACAAAATCGACCCGACCCGACTGATAAACCCCCTAATTCTATAGAGATAAAAGAACATAAGCACCACAATTCATCAAGAGCCCAATCCCTACAATTGTGTTTTTCATAAAATACAATAAGACACACATTTTCCTCTTAAAATCAAGTCTCTATTTTATCTTTCTCCAAATATTTCTATTTCTATTGTATAGAAAAATCATGATAGCACGACCAAGGATATAATAGTAATTTAAAATATATTAAATAAATAAATTAACCAACAATCATTTAATCTCTTTCCATGGACCCCACTTCTTATTCAATTTTCTTCTTTTTTTTAAATGCCCTACTTTCCACTTTTGGTATGTAATTAAAAAAAATCCTCAAAAAAGTTATTTTGTGTAGTGCTTTATAGCTATAAATTATCTTTTCGATAATTTAATAATTCAAATGTACAGAAAAAATATGATATTTAAATATAATAAAAAAATTTATTATTTAATTTATATTTTTTATTGAGCTTTTAATTATAAAAAATATCTTTTTGGTAATTATATAACTCAAGTGTTCATTTTTATTTAGTAAAATAACAAAACATGATATTTATATATAATAATCTTATTATTTTTTTAATACACATCATTTCATTTGTATTATTTATTTTCTATATTAAGTAAAGAACACAATATTTTTCTTAAAAAGAAGCTCATGATAAATATAATTAAATATTTAATATACTATTTCAAACTAATATCTTTATATAAATTTTGAAATTTCAATTGTTATATTGAGTTGCAATTTGTATGATACTAACATTATTTAATAATTATTCAATATACTTGGCAAATTTTTATTTTAAATTCTCTTTTTAATAATAAAATATTCTCAAATTGTATAGAAAAAGGCCTCCCTCTTTAAAATATTATTTGAGAATAATTTGAAAGAAAAATTAAAATAATTTATAAAAAAAATATAGTCAATGCATATTTGGCAACATGAGAAGTATAATTATGCAAGAGTACCTTTCTTCATCTATGATCAAACTTAATTGGATATGCTTCTTTTGTTATGGTCAAATTTAGTTCGGTACTTAATATGTATTCCCTAAAAATTTAATATTATATGAATTTTAAAATACATAAATATATAATCAATGATACTTTTAAAAAACGAAAAAGAAAAAAGAGACAATAGAAAAGTATGAAAGAAAAAAAAAGAAAAAATAATTATTATTTTTTTTGCGTAATAAATTATAAAAGAATGAAATACATTAGAACGGTTGTAAATACTAATGGAGTATAACTATATATTTTAAATTTAATAAGGATTTACACCATAATATTTTTAGGAAAAATCCACAAGTCTTTTTTACTTTGTTAAACTCAGTGTCAATTTAAAATCAGATAAACAAATTAAAACAACAAAAAATATATAAAATTGTGGCTCTATATATCAACTCTCATCACACAAAAACATGTTCATATTTTATTTTTTTATTTTAAAATATTTATAAAGTGTAAATTAATAATAAAATTATATATATATATATATATATATATATATATATATTTAATTTTAAAAAAAGAATCATCGGGCCGTGTATTACACGGAATATATAATCTAGTAGTATAACTAAGCTGGTTTTTTTAGTTCCTTTAAGGGGAAAAGCGGAAAAGAAGGGAAAAAGAGACATGTTCTTACAAATTATCGTGTCATCTTTATTGCTAACAAAGAGCATTAAGAAAAGAAAAAGAAAAAAAAAGGAATTGCGTATTAAGCACTATATACAATAAACGGATATGTTATTAATTTATGCAAGATTAAGTGTCCCATGAATAATTCTCTTGACAGCGAGCCAACAACTTGGCAAGTAATAATTTACAAGACTGAATAATTTAATAACAAAAGTAAAATACTCCAGAAAGAATGTAGTGGTCTCTAAGTATAATGTATAACATTTTATAAAGCATCGAGGAATTTAAAAGATTATCCTCAAAAACTTTAAAGGAGTTTGCATGTATATGACTTATGAAAGATACATTTGGAGTGATTGGATCTGAGAGTATATTAGGCCATGCACGAACATTTTCCCAAAACCAAATCCCCAAGAATTCATCATTATACTTAACTCAAGATCAAATTAGTTAAAATCAGGCCATTTCTTAATAGGATAAATTTCATAAATGGGTGCCCATTTATTATTTATTTATTTTCACCAGAGTCAGAGGTAGAGAGGTTGTTTCCAATGAAAAATTCCTTAACTTTGCCATTCAGAGCAGATATATCCCTTATTTAAAAAAAATAGTGTATGTCTATCCTCATCGTGTAACAGATAGTGCATATTTATCCTTTTAACAGACTTGTATTTACTAAATTTAAAAACAAATCCTAAGACTAGTTGTTTTATTCCAAAAAATCACATGGCTTTAAAAAATTACCACACCCATTTTCCCCCTCCAGACTCGACCCCTAAAGAAAAAAACTCAATTCCTCTTCTACTTAGTCATAAAACGGATTCAGGTCGGGTCTGAATAAAAGAGGAATTCAGTTCTTTTTAGTTAGGTTGGGTCTAGGTCAAATTTGGAGGGTTAAAAAAATGAGCGAGACATTTTTTTAAATCAATTTTAGGATTTATTTTTTTTTAAATTCAGTCCATTAACGAAAAGGGTAAATATGCACCATTACTTAGATATCGAGGGTATACATACATTATTTGTTAGACAATAGAGATATAGTATTAATTTATTTCTCGGGGAAAGGATGTAGGGTTAATGTCAATCAATAAAAAAATTGAAACAGCTTCGTAAATATATCTTCAGTATGGAAATTGAAAGAATTCAATTCGAGCAAATTTTAAATTCAAAAATTTCTTAAAATTGATCAAACTTTTTCAATCCAAAATATTTCACGCGGGAATCCATTGTCTTATAGAATTTTTAACGAGAGATATAATTACTCCTTTGCCCTAATTATATTTTTAATAGAATGATTATAAAATTTTCGCACTACTAACACAGAAGTCATAATTGTGGAAAAACCAAACTAAATTTTTTTCTTGAGATATAACTCTATTTATAGTATAAATTTAAAAAATAAAAATAAATTTTGCTTCCACAAAAAAAAAACTTTTTGATTAGGAAAAGATTTTTTTTCCTTTTTGAATAGTAATGTCCTAGTTTAAATTCTTCAACTCTTATAAAAAAATTTATAATTACATAATTTAATTCATATCAAGTTTTTTTTTCTCTTTGAAAATTATAAATTTTTTTCTACCTTAATTTATTATATTAGATTTTCTACTTATGGCATAACTCTATTGATTGTGTAAATTTTATAAATAAATGAAAATTTTTGCTTCCGCCGAAAAAAATCTTTTTGATTGGAAAAACTTTCTTTGTCTCCTTTTTCATGTAACGAAAGGGATTCTTTTTTTTCCATAGAAGTTTTCTTTTTTTCCTTTTTCACGTAAATGAAAAGATTTTTTTTTTTTAATAGTAATGTCCTAATATTTTTATACTTTCAAATTCTTTTTAATATATAATTTTTTTTACTTTTATAAGAAAATTTATAATTGTATAATTTAATTCATCAATTCTTTTTCATCAACACCTTTAATTCAATCTCCGAGTTTGTATGTTTTCGTGTTAATATATCCTCTCTCTTTTTTTCATGTTATAATTTTTTATATAGTTAATGAAGAGGTAATAATTCTTTTTTCGTATTATATTCTATATTTATATTTTTATATTTTTACATATATGTTTGAGTTCTTATTATATTTGATATATTTTATATTTTTATATATATGTTTTTTGACTATTAAAGTTTAATTTTTCGCAGAAGACAAAAGTTCATGTTATATTTTTCAATAATTATATTTAAAAGTGGAAAAAAATATTTACAATAAGGCAAGATCTATTACATCATAAACTGATACATTAATAGTATTAATCCTAATTTTGTATCAATAAACAAGGAGATTGAGGTTGAATTTAATGACAACACTATAGTTCAAGAATGCAACAATCACTTTTCTGTTGTTATTTTTTCAAACAATTTTGTTTCATTTGAAGATGCAATACAATCTTTCAATGGAACAATCTCTGGTAATTTCTTTAGATTTCAGCAATTAATCTAACCTTCAATATAGACATAATATTTTACTCCTATGTTACTTAACAAAATATTTTTTGTAGATATACTTGACATCTTTGAGAGTTCTAAGATTTTCATGGGAGGAAAAACAAAATGAAGAGAGATAGTACTTATGAATGAGAAGTAAGTTGAACTTTGCTTTTAATGTTTTTTTCATGAATATTCATATATGTATCAAACTTTCGAGTTTTTACGATAAAAAAAATGATTTATAGTGTCTTTTTCTCTTTCTTTCATTTTCGAGAATATGAGTTTATGATATTTTTAAAATTTGTATGTTTAATATGAAATATGAGTTTGTATGTTTAATTATGGGACGAATTATCGGAGATAGAGGATGAATTTGCTACAAAAATTAATTATTGAAATACCTATTATAACATTCTATGATATTAGGAGTACAATATAGCAAGGTACTATATTACACTTTGTGCTTATGATAAATTCTATATCTTTTAGTTACACTAACATTTTTATTTTGGGAAGAAAATTTTGAGATATCTTTTACGTCTATCGGTAGAATGTGGATAAATCTCACTTTTGAAAAAGCAATAGATCTTCAAAAATGATGAATATATGTTTTAACATTCAAATTAAAAAATTACAATAAAATATAGTTACTATATTTAATAATTAAATAATACGCAAGTATGATAGCAAGAAAATACAACACAAAGATATAACTCTAATGTCAAGTTTAGCAATAAGAAAGAATAAAGAAGTGAGAATTTGAGATATCATACATGGTTTGTTTGATGATAAAGAGGTACACATTTTTCAACTACTTCAAGAAAAATTTATACCTTTTAAAAATAAAAAATGTATCAATCCTAACTTATTCTTTATCTTTATTGGTAGGATAAATATTATAAATTTAATGTAATAATCAAAGATATATTAAATAAATACGATTCATGGTATTATTCTTGCAAAAACCGCTACAAGATAGTGAACTTTATAAATAGTATTGCAAATATGGTCATTATCATACAGAAAAAATTGATAATGAGGAAAGGTAATACATATGAAAAGTTATAAAAAAAATTTCCTAATTTCACATATCATAAAATGATCTAAATGCAAAAGTGTGAAAATCCTTTAAAATATTAATTTAACTTTTTGTCCTTCATCAAAAAATTTACAATAGACAAAATTGTCATTTACTATTTTTTTCTTTAATAATTGTCATTTAATATTATCCTAATATTAGAACTTTAAAATTAATTAAAGTTATAATTATTAGATCTCTAATTATATGTAAAAAGTAACAATTCCTAATATTTAGTATTTTAATTTTGACTGAAATTTTGTTTCTTAAATTTTTCCTTATTTGAACTATATTTAAGGTTCTAACACTTAAAATTTTAAAATAAATTACAATTCTATTAACTTATATCAATTCCTTATTTATTAAACTGATTAATTATTCATTACAATTTTTTAACTCACGGTATAAAAAAATAAATTAAAAAATATAATTTTATTATTCATTGAGATGTTGAATTTCTTCTTCTTATTATTTTTTTTAAAAATTATATAATCGAGAAAAAAAATAAGGAAAAAGATAGAAACACAACATTCTTTAAGTTATTTCAAAATTGAGTGTTCTTATTATTTACTCTCTTTAGTTAAATCTACACTATTTCTTCTGTTTTAATTTATATTGACTAGACATATAAATTAAGAGAGGGAGGAAAAAATTGAGTTAAAATCATCTTATAAAGGATAAAATGAAAAAAATTAAAATTATGCTATTACTAAATATTTAAAGTATAGAGTCTCATAGCAAAATATCATTCATCATTATACCTTTTTAAAAATATATTCACACTTGACAAAATAGTTATTTATTTAGTTTTCTAATATTTAAGATTTTAAATTAATTAAACTTTATGTATTAAATTCTTTCTTATTTGAAATATATAAAAGAAATATTAGTATTTAGAAATTTAAAAGCGATTAAGATTTTATCTTTTAAGAAATAATTACACGTTGAATAAAATAGTACTTATATGCAAATCGATCTTATGTTTAAGATTTTTGAAAATACAATTTGAAAAAAGGGCAGCCCAGTGCATAAGGCATCCCATGTTAACAGGGTCTGATGATCACACCCCAATGAATGTGATATAGACAAGCTACCCTAATGCAAGCATTAGAGGCTGGTTTCACTAATTTTGATGATTTGGACGGTCATGTTCTATTATGCTATACAACTTTGTATGACAATATGTTTTCATAATGATAATATTTATGTTAAATGTTAATATGTCAATAGTGCAGTAATACAAAATTATAATAATTAACATGAAATATACATATAATTAATCATGCATTTAAATGCTCATGCAAAAGTAAATAACTTTTTTACCTTTCAATTAAACATTATTTTTACGATGTTTTTATTTACTGAAACAAATATTGTAACAAACTGAAGAAAAAAATTATTAGGTTGGATCAAACTCTTACACATAATCATTTATTAATTTAAAATTCATAATTTTCTTTCTAAATTCTTATATTGTTACACAAACACATCTTTTAAATATCATTTATATTATTTTAAAAATTTTATATTTATTCATATGCAGGACACGCGCGAAGCGCGTATGATTAAACTAGTTATTTCATAAAATTAAGTTCTTACTATTCAACAGACTGTAATGCTTTTCAATTTATTTTGGGTTCGTCAATCTCTTTTTTAATTGGATTTGTGTTTATAAGATATAAATTTAAAAATAAAAAAAGGTTAAACTATTGAGTAAAATTGGATTTTTCGGCAATTGTGACTTTTATGTTACTAAGGTGAAAATTTTGTAATTTTTTATTAAAAAACATTATTTTGTGACTTGAAAAAACTGTTATATTCATATGATCATTTATGAAATTTAACACTTCTTAATACAAACATTACAAGAAAAACAAAAACTGCGTAGTACCTAGTACATCCCAAAACATGGATTGTCTGAATAATTTTTTTTAATTTATTATTTAATTTTCAATATTCAGATTAGATCCAAATTAAATAGAATTTACACCGCATAAAATTTAATAAAAAGAAAATTTTATCTACTAAGATATTTTTAAAATATTTACACGGCATAACTTTTCTAAGGACATTTTTTTTCCATCTTAAAAAAGTTGTGCAAAAAAAAAAGACTTCCACCAGAATTTCTTCTCCTCTTCTTTCTTCTTCTTCTTCCTTTCAATGCTTATTCAGGTTGGAATTGAGTGGGTAATGTTCCATTGAGCGGGTAATGTTCCAATTGAGCTTATGATATTTTCTATTCTTAATAATTTATATTGATTTGGTTGGAGAAAACTGAAAACATAATTATTATTTATTTTATTAAAGCTTGAGAAAAAAAAACTTTCTGATGAAGTCAAAGTGAATCCATTATTTTTTTAAGATTTAGATTAAATCCAACTATTAAAAATTATTGGGATTATTAATAGAAAGTTGTATATCAAATTTGAAGTCGTTTGAAGTTTATTAGATCAATTTTGAAGCAAAAATGTTGCTGATTTTTCAAATAATATGTGATGATAATAATCAGGATTTGGTCACAAATTCCGTAGATTGCCAAGATTTCAACCACAAATATTGAAAAATTATTATGATTCATCAGGATAACAAATATTGATGTATCATCATAACTTCTTGTTATGGCAAGTCTTGATTAATATTAATAAGAAATTCAACGATCTCCAGAATTTTGCTTAGAAATCTTCATTATTCCCTGTATTCAAAACATTAAACAAAAAATAGATTATGTAGAATTTTATATCAGGCACATCATTTATTTGTGTCCTTAAAAAATTTAATCCCCTTATTGTTATCTAAGATTTTTTAATTAATTTCTCCCAAAATAGAACTGAAATCTATCATGTAAAAGTAATACTTCAATTTACAAAAATTTTAGCGAACTCAAATAGTAGAGCAAATTACACACGGATATACTTATATTTTTACTTTTGAAATTGATATAGAATGGAGTGAAGAGAGGAGAAAGTTTTTTGAGTATCTTTTAGTGGTAAAATTGAGGTGAAACCTCAAAATACATAGCCAAACATTTTGGGATAAAACATGAGCTCTGTTCAAAACATATGCGAATGGTCAGATTTATTGTTGGATTTTTTTTAAAATTCAAAGCTGAAGTCGAGCAGAACGATAATGATGGCACGAGAGACTCTCTTCTCAACTTTTTAAGAGATAGATGAATCATCATATTATTATATAAGTGGGAAGTTAAAAAATAAAAAGTTAGATTATAATTTTGTCCCTTTATTAAATTAAAATTTTAATTAAATACTTTAAATAATAATAATAAATAAATATAAATAATAAATAAAATATAAGTAAAAACTTAAAATACTAAAATACCCTCCAAACATTAATAATAATAATTTAATTAATGCTATAAATTCACAAGAATACAAAAGAATTAAGAAATAAAAACAATGAAAAATGAAGCATTTAGTCTTCAAGAATTACATTAGTTTATCAAATTGTTTAATCCAAATGTAGTGACTATTTTTATTCAACTTCTAATCAAAATCTTAGCACAAAATTTTGACATAAAACTTTTTTTCTGCATTATTCCGATGATCCTAAAAATCATCGAGGCAAAACCCGTTGCAATGATCATACTATATCTCGCCTCATAGTCCCCTTAAAGTGCACCAAATATTAAAATTAATTTACAATAGACCAACTAAACTAAACATTAAAAAAGAAAATTAAATTTAATTATCTTAAAATATATATTCTATTAAAAATAGAAGGGTACCTATTACTGCCGATTGATTTTGAACCCACACAATAAGTAAAGTGAAATTAAAAGAAAGTAAATTTCTAATGGTGACGGTTGAGGTATAAGTCCATTTATATAAGTGGAGATAACTTTCTTAATTAATGAAGAAGACATGATTACAAAGCAAATCAAAAGTTCGAAAAGTGAAAAGGTTTAAATGTTAATAATTAGTAATGTGCAGATAACTTTTGATTAGTTTTTGTAGTAATTTATGTTGGATTTAAATGTCTAATAATGATATGATGCGGAAGAGACTCACGACTTTAGTTACAATATAGATGTTAGTATATTACTACTATTATGCTTCTAAAGAATTGGAAGGGACTCACATTTGTACCTGAAATTTTATTCATTTTTAGTGCTGAAGTTTTTCTTTTTATTTTGAAAAGTAAATTCTAAGATATTTTTATTTTTTGGTACAAAAAAATGTCATAAGATTAGTGTTAAACGAAGGACAAAAAAATTATTCAATATTTTATGGTCGTTAAGATAATCTAATTTTATATTTGGGGTGCTTCCACTTTTAATGTGTGTGTGTGTGTGTTTATGTGTAAAATTTGATAGCAATAAATATTATTATACTCAATAAGTATTAAAGAAAAAAATAACTCCAAAAAATTGAATAGACTACAATAAATTCACTTTCTCATATAAATAATTTATTGTGAAATATTTAATGATCTGATAATATTTATTACAATAATAATATTTATTGCTATGCAATTTTATTTTTTAATATATAAAATATTATTTTTACATTGAATGGTAAAATAGTCGTTCAATATTTAGTGAATATTCTGATAATTCAATTTTTTAATTTTTTGATTTCCAATTTTAGAATAGTATAGACTATTATTATTATTATTATTATTATTATTATTATTATTATTATTATTATTATTATTATTAGATATTGCTCCCTTCATCTGTAATTTTCTAGATATTTGTTTAAAGGGAATGATCTAATTTTTTTCTGGTATAACCTCTGTCTGTCGTTTACTGGCTTTAGTGGATACATTAATTCAGTCTATAATCTCTCGTCCATGAAGTTTCCCTTCCGCATCTTTGTGGAGTAATTTACTCCAAAATTTTGTATAAAATTTTCTTTTTAGGCAGGGGAATCCTTCCTCACTATTTTGAACTTCTATCGTCCATTTCATTATCTATGGAATAGAGAATTCTATGAAAAAGTACATCAAAGATAATCCCTTAAAATATATATCTTCCTGTTGCAATTGTGCTATTTTAGGTGAAACATCCACCCACTCGGAATATAATTTCTTATAGTCTTCAGGAAGAATATTCATAGTTGGACCATACAAAGTCCACCATTTACAAAAACAATTTGGTATATGTTGCTGAAAAATATTAGAACATGTCTTAATGAACCATGAATATTTTCTATTAGCATTTTCATATAATAAAGTTTTATTAAAACTTTTGATATAATCCCAGTAATTAAATTTAACTGTGATCTTTTGTTCAGAGTGGGTGTATTCCCTCTCTCGCATAGTGCTGATTCCCCATTCTTCTGGGGTGAATATCTTTTTTATTATAATTTTGAAAAGTTATAAACTTTTTTGGCATTTGCGGGGTAAAAGTGCTGGAACTCCGCAGACCCCATTGATGAGAGTATAATATCATAATGCATTCTCTATTTGTAAGTGGGAACAACATATGATGCCGTATAAAAATATCTTGTCATTATTTGCCAAGGATCATCTTTCCATTGTAAATCTCTTGGCTCCAAAAGAAGTATCATTTCATCTTTCTCATTTTTATCACACTTTCATATTTTCATTGGCTTCATCATTGACGATTGCAGAGTATGATGGTGGAGTATCACCTTGAGGTTGTCTGGATTGTATAAAATCCATGAATTCTCTGTGCATCGGGTGATCTGTATTAATTCCCGATATTCCAGTGGATGTCCCTGCAATATTGGAGGCTATTAGCCTCTGATTTCCTATTTGGGCCAAAATATTATTTCTGCCGACTGATGCTCTTCCTCTCCCTCTTCCTCTATTAGAGGAAGAACTTACTGATGGTCGCATTATCTGTATTAAGAAAGCAAAGCATTATTAACTTATATATTCTCTAGTAAGAAAATCTAGAAGACTATTATCTGTGCTCTTTTTATAATGTATTTCAAAATCAGATGGCGCTAATAAGGCTTGCCATCTAGCAAACATTTGTTTAGAAACATCATGTTTAACATCTTTATTAAAGATGAATTTTGCAGCCTATAAGACCTCTTCTTATACTTTTCTTTAATCTTCTCCTTTCCCTTTTGTCTATGAGAATTCCTGGAGGTTTCGGACATTTTAATTGCGAATTATTCACAAAATTCTCCCAATTGTTGTTTTTCATTAAGATGGTATATGTGTAAGCTTCAAAATTTATACTTACTCCATCTCCTCTCAGGCCGCAAAATTCATTAAACATTGAATAACTATTTTACCCTTCAATGTAAAAATAATATTTTATATATTAAAAAGTAAAATTTCATAGCAATAAATATTATTATTGTAAAAAATATTATTAGATCATTAAATATTTCACAATGAATTATTTATATGAGAAAGTGAATTTATTGTAATCTATTCAATTTTTTGGAGTTAATTTTTCTTTAATACTTATTGAGTATAATAATATTTATTGCTATCAAATTTTACACACACACACATTAAAAGTGGAAGCACCCCAAATACAAAATTAGATTATCTTAACGACCATAAAATATTGAATAACTTTTTTTCCCTTCATTTAACACTAATCTTATGATATTTTTTTGTACCAAAAAATAAAAATATCTTAGAATTTACTTTTCAAAATAAAAAGAAAAACTTCAGCACTAAAAATGAATAACATTTCAGGTACAAATGTGAGTCCCTTCCAATTCTTTAGAAGCATAATAGTAGTAATATTCTAACATCTATATTGTAACTGAAGTCGTGAGTCTCTTCCGCATCATATCATTATTAGACTTTTAAATCCAACATAAATTACTACAAAAACTAATCAAAAGTTATCTGCACATTACTAATTATAAACATTTAAACCTTTTCACTTTTCGGACTTTTGATTTGCTTTGTAATCATGTCTTCTTCATTAATTAAGAAAGTTATCTCCATTTATATAAATGGACTTTTACCTTAATCGTCACCTTTAGAAATTTCTTTCTTTTAATTTCACTCTATCTTATTATGTGGGTTCAAAATCAATCGGCAGTAAGAGATACCCTTCTATTTTTATTAGAATATATATTTTAAGATAATTAAATTTATTTTTCTTTCTTAATGTTTAGTTTAGTTGGTCTTCATAAATTAATTTTAATGTTTGGTGCACTTTAAGGAAATTATGAGGCGAGATATAGTATGATCATTGCAACAGGTTTTGCCTCGATGATTTTTAGATCATCGAAATAATGCAGAAAAAGAGTTTTATGTCAAAATTTTGTGCTAAGATTTTGATTAGAAGTTGAATAAAAATAGTTACTACATTTGGATTAAACAAGTTGATAAACTAATGTAATTCTTGAAGACTAAATGATTCATTTTTCACTGTTTTTATTTCTTAGTTCTTTTGTATTCTTGTAAATTTATAGCATTAATAAAATTTTCTCCATAATGAAATGCAAGATTTGAATATTTTTTGGCAGAGCATAATAGTTAGATGATTAATGTTAATTTCTCTTTTGTTACAGTGTTAATTTTAAAAGATTTCTATAAAAAATAATAATAAACAACTCTATCCAATGAATCTACTTTGTGTTACCCAATGCCGTCTTTTAATAAAAATATAAAATTAATATGGCAAAATATTTCTTCCTTCGAAATAGCTAAATAATATCAACATTCACCATCCTTACTTCTTTAATTTTTAGTGTATTACTCAAATACAACTTTTTAGAACTCTTATGTAATCTTTATAATTTTTTATTCAATGATACGAGCTACACACGCGAAAAGAAAAAGTTGAATGACCTTATTGTCCACAAAAAGTTAAATTTTTAATCCTTCAAGCAAAAATTACTACAATAAAATTTTTGTACAAAAATGAAATTATCCATTCTAATAAAAATAAGAAAAATAGTCAACATCATTAAATATATAATTTTAGTTAATAAATTATGATGCAATATATAGAAATTTATATTAGTTCACATTTTACTAATTGTGCATGCACTTTTTAACCTTCAAATATTATTTTATAAGTATCTCACACTTTTACTATTATGTTATTTTAAAAATTTACACTAAAATAATATGGAATATACGTGCGTTGCACAGATATAGAACTAGTCTATATAAAAGCACAAAAACTCTCCATTTCCTAATCAAAGAGGGATAAATAGACTTAGCTCAAGTTTCATTTCCCTACATTTTATTTTTCTCCATTTTTCAATTTATATATTTAACTAAAAAAACTCCTATAATCCTCCTCAAATGTGAATGATTATATGATGCACGAAAAAACTATGTGATTCGCAAGTAAGGATTAATTGTATCTAGATAAGTAGATTTCTCTTTTAGCTTTCTGTAGTGAACATATGCCGAATATACTCGGTCAATTGGTATATTTAATTATCTTTAAACCGCCATATTTTGGTGAATACCTGAACAACCATAAGTCATATAATCAACTCTTTAACCAGCTTGGTTCTCATTATTTTATTTGTTTCAATCATAAACACTGTCTGATTTTATAAATGCATTTGAATTTGGCCTTATAGAATCCTCCTTGAAGTTCTTACATTTAACATATACATAGGTGATTTCTAAATGTGTAATCATGTAGATACACTATGTTATAATCTCATATCATACTTAGAAATCATTAAAAATAATATTGCTTTATCCTTGGTATTGGTTGTCTTCGTCGTGAGAATGGACCAACATTTTATTTTGATAATGTTGAACCTTTAATCATAACTTTATTTTTCTCCTTGAAACTAAATCTCTGGATCTCTATTCTTCTAGGTAGGGTTACCATCATGTTGAATTGTCTTTTACCATAGTCTGATTCCCTTTAATGATTTCTGAACCGCCTCTCTAGTTAGATTTTTTATAAATGGATCCTATGTATTATCCTTTGACCTTGCATAGTCAATTGTGATAATTTTACTAGAGAGTAGTTGTCTAACGGTATTATATTCGGGTTGAATGTGACAAAACTTTTCGTTAAATATAATGCTCTCATCCCTTATTTTTATTGCTTAACTATTGCAATGTATGCATATAGGTGCCAAAGGTTTGGGTCAAAATGAAATATTTTCAAAGAAATTTTGGGAGCCATTCAACTTTTTCACTGACTTGTCTAAAGCTATAAACTCAGACTCCATTATAGAGCGAGTGATGCATATCTGTTTGGATAACTTCCAAGGCAGTGTCTCTCCATCAATGATAAAAACATATCTACTTGAGAATCTAATTTCAATTAATCCGATGATCCAATTTGTATCACAATACTCCTTAATAAATGTAGATACAAATTATAAAGAAAAATTTAGCATCGGGTATTATCTCAAATATCTCAAAATTTATTATTTTGTCATCCAATAATTTTGATTGGGATTACTTGTATATCAATTCAGTTTATCTATCTCACAAGTTATATCTAATCGTGTATAAATCATGATGTACAACTTTTTGACACTCAAGCATACTCTGATTGAGACTTACTTTGATCTTTGTTCTTCACAAGAGCGTGATTTAAATCAATTGAAGTTCTTGCTATTTTGAAATCCAAATATTTGAACATTTCAAGTACCATGTTAATATAATGAGATTATGACAATACTAGACTTTGAGGAGTCTTGTGGATTTTAATTCTTAGAATTATATCAGCAACTCCTAAATCTTTCATATCAAACTTGCTAGCAAGCATACACTTCGTAACATTTATGTCGGTGATGTCTTTACCCATTATTAACATATTATCAATATATAGACAAGCAATGACTACATGATTTGAAGTGCTCATAAGTAAATACATTTATCACACTCATTAATATTAAACTCATTTGGTAGTACTATTTGGTTAAATTTACATGTCATTATTTGGTGTTTGTTTTAGTCCATACAATGACTTAATAAATCGGCATATCTTATTTTCTTTTTCATAAATCACAGACCCTTTAGGTTGTTCCATATAAATTCTTCCTTCAAATCTACATTTAAGAAGGCTATTTTAACATCTATTTGATGAACTTGAAGACCGTACATAGTCTTCAAAGCTAGTAATACCTGAATGGATGTAATCCTCATTACTGATAAGTGTGTGTCAAAATAATCAAGGTCTTCTTGTTGTCTAAATCCTTTGACAACAAGTCTTGCCTTATATTTGTCATAGTGTCATTATCTTTTATTTTTCTTTTGAAAATCCATTTGGAACCTAAAGATTTATTTCCAAGAGGAAGATCAACTAATTCTCAAGTACAATTATTTAATATGAATTTATTTCATTTTTGACTACCTCTTTTTAATATTGTGCTTCTGATGGATATACTGCTTCCTTAAAAGTTTGAGTCTCTTTTTCCACTAAAAATTATCAAGAAATCAGGACCAAAGAAGTAGATGTCCTTTGAAGTTTTCTATGTCTTGTATTCTCCTCGTTAGGGATACTTTCCTTTATTTCTTTTCGAGGTCGTTTAGATCTTTCACTAGAGGACTCACATTCCTTTTTATACAGATAAATACTTTTAAAAAATTCAGTATTATTATTATACCCCTTAAAAGTTAACGATTAGTAAGCGTACGTGTGGATTCATGATTAATAAAGATAGTACGACGTGTGTACAAAAGCCTCAAAAGAAGAATCGGGCGAGTCTAGGCCGCGAAGGGCCAGCACAACGCGCCAGCCGGCAAGGCACTGGCCAGTGCAGCGCGCCAGCCCATTGGCACAAGGAGAGGCGTGGCGCGGGGGGCCTGCTGGCGCTATGGCCGGCGCGGGGCGCCCCCTTCCAAACCAAGCTCACCTATATATAAGTCCCTCTCTTTAATTTTAAATCATTCTCCAAGTATAGCTTCGTCCAGAGAGAGTAGGGAACGAGGATTCCTATAGTTTTTTATCCGATTACGCTGCCAAATGCTGTCTAAATGAACTTCAGGTACCGAGTTCTAAGCCTACAGGGAGCATTACTACGGAGTTATTTTCTTGAAATTCGCCCAGCAAATAGTAACTCTGCCGAGCAAAAGTTGTCAGAATTGTTCCAAACTAATTCCTATACGATCATAGGTATCAAGTAAGCATTTCTTCCTTCTGAACCCTCAGGAAATTATAGGTTTTCAGCCGTATTTTATGTAGTTGAATTATAGTCGCTATTAATATCCAAAGTTATCATTTTAAGCTGAGTTTGGTATTGAAATTAGTCTCTTTCTCCCAGTATTACGGTTGTAGTTGGAAAGAGTTGTTGAATACAAGTTGAAACTCGTCAGTTGTTCGGAAAACGACAATCGAGGTATGTCAAGGTGAATTCCTTCGGCAAGTTAGTTTCAATAACATTATAATACAGTTTGAATCCCAGTAGAAAGCCAGAAGTCTTGTTGTTGTGAATAACTGTTGTTGTTAGCTGATATCAATACTTATGTTTAGTTTGAGATTGACTTTTTCCTGTATAGCCTTCCATGACCAATCCAGGATTACTAGCTGTGTAGTTGCCCTCCAGGGGCTAGATGACGTCGCTCCAAGGAGCGGTATGTCATCTGCAAGGGACGTAAGATGAGGTCGGAGGATCTTATACAGTACATTCCATCTCTGGACTATTTATATGTCGTATCGGCACTACACTCCCGTCGAGCCTGGTGCCCGGGGTACAAATAGCAGGAATCCACCGGACTCAGACACAACTACAATTTAGGGGCCGAGCGGGCTCAGTTGCAGACCCAGGGGATTGGCAGGTTGGCTATAGTTATTAGTTGACTCATTTTGACCTTGTTAGGGGTATATATATTGAAGTATGCTCGTCAGGGATTATGGGGGTCCCGAGTGGGTTATTCTGTGCTGGTTGTACCTTCCGGCTTATGGGGGCCAGGTAAGGTTCTTGTTTGCACTATTTATTGTTAGATTAGACAGCAGGAAATTAAGTTATTCAAGTTATATCTCTATCTCTTTCACTCAGTTACTTTCAGTTTCATCTTAAATTTTATTCAATTATTGCCTTACTATTCGGTACATATTATACTGACACCCATCTTGGGGCGCTACATTACTTGCATGCAGGTGCGGATAGACATGGATTAGGACCTTCTTAGCTTTTTGCCTGGGTCAGCAGTACAGTTAGCTCCCCTCCTCCGGAGCTGATTAGTTAGAAGGTTTTCTCTTTTGATTGTACAGTATGGGCAGGTCGGGCCCCTGTCTTGACCAATATTCTACTCTTAGAGGCTTGTAGATTTACAGTTCCCTGTGGTTAGTTGGTTGTTGGCTGTGTGGGGCCTTGTTTAGCTGTTAGATAGTGGCCTTGTCGACTATAGTATAGTTATAGTTGCCTGATTTTCATTTCAGTTAAAACTAGACAACATGGTGGTATTGTCGGTCCGCATAGGACTGCCTTCTATTGCTTGTTGTTGAGTAGTTGTTTTCATTTACAAGTGGCTATATGGCCTTGTCGGTAGGAGGCTATATTTACAATCGAGATATAGCTCATTTTTTTCTTGAAATTAAGTTGCGGGCATGCACCAGACATGCATAAGACTAACCAGATCGGTCAAATTTTAGTGTGGCACTAGGTGCCAGTCATGCCTCCCAAGGCGGGGATGACAAACTTGGTATCAGAGCGAGTCGTATCCCAGGGAATCTGCAAGCTGTGCCAAGTAGAGTCTTGCCTATGGATGTGTTGTGCACCATATTCTATAGGCAGGAGGCTGTGGGCATGTTAGAATGGTCACTCTTCTTTCTCTTCCAGTCGTGCTATAGAGTTGTGTTGTATAGGGTTGAGTCCCTAAGCTTACTATAATCTGCTTGTCTATAGAGAAATGTCGGACGTGTGACAGACCATGACTGGCAGGAAGTTGGACAGCAGGAGAGGGCACTAGCAGGGTGCCCCAGTCAGAGCCAGTCCAATCTGAGGGTGACAGATAGACTTCATCTCGGTCTCCCCAGCACTCTCCGCCACACCAGAAGCAGTCCAGAGCAGTAGATGTGTCGACAACACCTCCAGCAGCTCCTATATCGATACCATCAAACCAGGATGTCAGGAGCGCTGTCTTTATGCTGGCCCAGATGATGGTTACACAGCGTCAGCCAGTGGAACCCATGGTTTCTGAATCTTCAGGAGGACCTGATAGTTTAAGGGTCTGAGAGTTCCTTGCTCTGAGTCCCCCGCATTTCATAGGGACGGATAGAGATGAGGACCCTCAAGACTTTTTGGATCAGTTGCAGTGGATCTTTAGGGTAATGCATGCTACACCTATGGAGTCGGTTGAGTTAATGATATTTTGGTTACGGGACATAGCAATGTTATGGTACGAGAGTTAGGAGAGGTCCCGAGGTAGAGATGTTCCCCCTCCGACTTGGTCCAACTTTTTAGAGGCCTTCTTGGACAACTATTTTCCACGAGAATTCGACAAACCCGGGTAGATTAGTTTCTACATCTGGAGTAGGGTTCGATGAGTTTTCGAGAGTACACTATGAGATTTAACTCCTTGGCCCGATATGCACCATCTTTTGTAGACACTATGCCAGCCAGGGTCCACCGGTTCATTATGGGGCTGCTTCCAGAATACGTAGAGACTTGTGTTACGGCCACTCTGCGGGAGGATATGGTTATTGCCCGTATTTAGGAATTTGCTCAGAATATTGAGGGGATTAGGTAGCGACAGCGAGGGATAGAAAGGGTAAGTCAGGAGCAGCGCCGTAGGGCTAGGCCTAGTGACACTCAGGCAGAGTCTCAGGGCGAACCTAGGACATGACTATCGGACAAACCACCCGGACCTCCACCTGCACAGCAGCAGTAGGGTAGTAGACCAGGCCATCAGGGGAAGTCAGGACCTGGCAAGAGTTCACGGCCATTGGGTTCGCAACAACAGAGAAGGTCAGAGTAGAGTAGACTCACTGTGCCACCTTGCCCTATTTGCAGTCAACGTCACCTTGGGTCATGCAGGTATGGTTCTACTGCGTGTCACACCTGTGGACAAGAGGGTCACTTGATGAGGGACTGTCCATCCAGGAGTCAGAGTGATCGAGACCGATAGGACAAATCTTCAGTAGAGTCTCGTGCCCCAGCATCTCCAGCAGAGCGTAGGCCCTCAGCTCCAGCCAGCAGAGGCCGAGGCAGGTCAGGGGCATTGAGTTCAGGCACTAGTCTGGATCGCACCTATGCTTTACCAGGGAGACAGGAGTCAGAGTCTTCCCTGGATATTGTGACAGGTATGTTGGACATCTGTTCTCATTCAGTTTATGTTTTGATAGACCCGGGATCCACTGTGTCTTATGTTACACCATTGGTGGCCCGAAAGTTCGGTATAATGCCAGAATTGCTTCAACGACCCTTTTTAGTGTCCATGCTCGTTGGTGATTCTATTATAGCTAAATGAATTTACCGGGGCTGCACAGTAGAGTTTGTTGGTCGCCAATCTTCGGCAGATTTAGTAAAACTAGACATGATTGATTTTGATCGATATGGATTGGCTACCACCATATTACACTAATGTAGAATGTTGGATCAAGACTATTTGATTTCACTTTTCGGGGGAGATAAAACAGGAGTGGAAAGGCAATGCACCCACGCCAAAAGGTAGGTTTATATCCTATCTTCGGGCGAGAAAGTTGATAGAAAAGGATTGCATCTATCATATTGTCGGGGTTTAGTATGTCCAACCAGAATCCCAGACTCTTAAGTCCATTCTAGTAGTCAATGAATTTCCATATGTGTTCCCATATGAACTTCCTGGTATTCCCCCAAAATGGGAAATCAATTTTGCTATTGATCTATTACTAGGTACTCAGCCTATATTCATTCCTCCGTACCAAATGGCTCCTGCTGAGCTCAGAGAATTGAAGGAAAAGCTGAAAGATCTACTGGATAAGGGCTTCATCAGGCCGAGTACTTCACCGTGGGGTGCGCCAGTTCTATTTGTAAAAAAGAAGAATAGCTCCCTCTGCATGTGTATATATTATCGGTAGCTAAATAAAGTCACTATCAAGAACAAATACCCACTTCTCAGGATAGATGACTTGTTTGATTAGCTACAAGGGGCGAAGTATTTCTCCAAGATCGACTTAAGGTCTGGTATCACTAGGTTCGGGTTCGGGAGAGAGATATCCCAAAAATGGCCTTCAGGATTAGGTTTAGCCATTTTGAATTCCTAGTCATGTACTTTGGGTTGATGAATGCTCCTGCAGTGTTCATAGATCTGATGAACGGCATCTTCAGGACGTATCTGGATTTGTTTGTAATAGTATTCATTGATGACATTCTGGTGTATTCTCGCTCAGAAGCAGAATATCGAGATCATCTGCGAACAATGCTCCAGATTCTTAGGGATCGCCAATTGTATGCAAAATTTTCCAACTATGAGTTCTAGCTGAATTCGGTAGCCTTTTTGGGTCATATTATGTCGGATGCTCGTATCCAGGTAGATTCACAGAAGATTAAGGCAGTAAAGACATGGCCTAGACCTATAACTTCAATTGAGATATGCGGTTCCCTGGGGTTAGTTGGGTATTACAAAAGATTCGTAAAAGGGTTTTCTACTTTATCAGCGTCTTTAACCAAGTTAACTCAGAAAGCAGCTAAATTTCACTGGACTGAAGCATGTGAACAGAGTTTTCAGGAGTTGAAAAATAGATTGACATCCATGCTAGTGTTAGCTTTGCTAGAAGGTTTAGAGGGCTACGCAGTGTATTGTGATGCTTCGGGCGTCGGGTTAGGGTGTGTTCTGATGCAACATGGTAAGGTAATTACTTATGCTTCAAGACAGCTGAGGAAGCATGAAAAGAACTATCCCACTCACGACCTGTAGTTAACGGCAGTAGTCCACGCCTTAAAAATCTGGAGACATTACCTATATGGAGTGCACGTGGACATTTTTACGGATCATAAGAGCCTCCAGCACATTTTTGCACAGAAGAGTTGAATATGCGGCAGCGTCGCTGATTAGAATTATTAAAGGACTACGATGTGAATATTTTATATCATCCAGATAAGGCAAATATCATAGCAGATGCCCTTAGTCGTAGATCAATGGGGAGTTTAGTGCACTTGGGGCCCGAACAGCGGGAGCTGGCCCGAGAATTGCACCAGTTAGCCAATTTAGCCGTCTAAATAGTAGACTCAAGAGACAGTGGGGTGGTGATTCAGAATACTGCAGTATCTTCCCTGGTTGTAGAGGTAAAAGAGTTGCAGTGTGAAGATCATAACCTGGTACAACTTAGAGATAAAATTCAGCGGGGTGAAGTATCAGCTTTTGAGGTAACTGAAGACGGGGTCTTGAGATGTAGGGTTCGCCTCTGTGTTCCAGATGTGGCAGGACTTCGCCAGCAGATCATGGAGGACGTTCGCGCCCCAGCGCATGCGGTTGTACAAGTAATACAGTGGCCCTTTTTAAGAGCCGGATGTCGAACCCACAGAGACTAGACCAATTCAGCGATTATTCAAGTTCAAGTGTTAAAATTAACCTTCACAAGTGTTGATTATATAAATTTTTGGAAAATTCTAATTAAGTCTAGGGGTGATCACAAAATACTCAAGAAACAATATAAGAAGCAACTAGAGTTAAAGCCTAATAATCATGCAATGCTTACAATTCTCAATGGTTCGAGTATGAAAACTTCAGTTGTTGTCTCACATAATTAAAATGCTATGTTCATGGTCTTTCGAGCCTCTAAACACGACAAACTAGTCTCACACCTACATTGTTGAGCGGGGATATGACGTCCTAATTTGTGAGCAATTTTAAATACATGGATGTGGTTTACGAAGTTTGTTCCCTTGATTATGGACTTTCGTACCTCTAATCATTTACCCGGATTTAGCTTCACAACTACTTCTACGAGTGGTGATGTGATAATTCTAAGTCGGTGTCTAGCTCATCCCGTTTTAATAACCAAGCAAGGTAAATTAGGTATAATTTCTATCCTAATCGCGAATCCTATCGTAAAGGTAAGAACTTGCTCCCTACATTCTCATGTTCTAGCCTAGGGTTACTCTTTCGAGATTTTATCTAAACTTAAGGCGTTTTTTTTCATGGTGATCAAGCAAAAAAACAATGATAATAAAGAATGTAATACAAAACAACAACTAAAACTCAAACTAATGAATGATTCATGAAATTGCAATCATATTATGTAGTCTCAACCCTAGAGGAAGGGTTTTAGCCACTCATGTTCGTACAAATATTTAAAAATATAATTAAAGTAAAGTACTCGTAAGAATGATTAAAAGAGAATGCAAAACAATGAACCCTAGGTAGAGTTCTTTACTTCTCCCTTCGCTCCTTTTCGATTTCCCAAAAATATTTCATGATAAATGATTTTAGAAGCTAAGAGTTCAATTTATAATAAGTTGGAAAAATGCAAAATTTGGCTTGTGGTGAAATAACTCCATGGCACGCTTCCCATCGCGGAGATTTGCCTCTGTGGCACGGATCTTAATGCAGAGATCAATCTCCGTGACACGGAGGAATCGCGCAAGCTCACTGTTTGGTAGCCCCTGCTTATATAAATTAATTCTTTGCTCTGTGGCATGTTGTTGAACACCCCAATGCTTCTCCATGGCACGGAGTTGACTCCAGATGTCCTTTTTAGCTTGTTTCATCATCCATAATCCGTCACTTAACATTTATCTTCAAGATTAGGACCATTATCATCACATTGAGCTCCATACATTGGCAATTTCAACCTACAAAGAGAGCTAATCATATTTGTTAGTCCATGGCCACAATTACACAAAATGCATGAGATTATTCTTAAATTAAGGTACAACATGGGTAAAACATGGGTAAAAAATAGTATTTGGGCATGTAAATATGCCCAAGATCACTACCCCACACTTAAAGCCTTGTTCGTCCTCGAACAAATCCTTTACATCTCATGCACAAGGAAGACTCACAAATTACCAATTGACGCAAGACGACTCAAATTAAGGCTATAATGACTGATTTAGATGGAAAGTTCAAATAAAGCATGCTATATATATATATATATATAACATAATTCAAGTCCAATACAACTAAGTTAAGACCTCCTAGCCTCAAGAATCGACTCTACAACCACAGCAAACTCATGCACATTAGCCAAACAAGAAGTCTAACATGAATTCTATTTTTTCTCAAACATGTGCCCTCACAACAAGAGAGATACCCATTTTTCACTCGCAAGTTTTTCAATTATAACATTTATAGGTATATGAACAAGCATTCAACTCACTCTCACAAAGAATTCACATGCATCATGTATTGACCCATAAGCTTGCCGTTAGTGTATTACTCTATTAATTTAGGAATATTTGAAAGTAAGATCAAGTAGGACTTATCAGGTTGTAATGTAAGCTAAGGGACGGGTAGTTACTATTCCGGCCAGTAATAGTGGCTATCTTCACCAAGCGCTTTTAATACATCACACTTTCATTACAGACATCTCTTCTCTTACTCCACCTTTATTCTTTTCACTCATAAATTTCCTCTTTTGTTTCCCCATTTCTTTAAGCACACTTAGCTTATTAGTAAGGAGTACTTAAGCAACTTTTTCAATCTTTTATTCTCTTACTCCCTACTAATACTCATGCATTTTCAAACAAGTGCACCTCTAATCTTTTCCTCAGCTCCCCCAATCATTATTTTTCCTTTTTTGTCACGATTCTCACTCCTTTACTCTTTTGGATTTTTCACTTAAGCGCTTAGGAGTTTTGGATCAACTTCAAGGCTATTGAAAGAAAAGGATTAAGCTTATGTTGCAGCTATCAAAGAATAGGCTTAAGGCTCAATGGGACTAACTAGGATCATACATTCAAGGTAGGTAAAGCGAGGGATAAAAATTAGGCTCCTTCAAAGAAATGCCTAAATCATCTCCTACAATCGACATCCCTCATTTCGTTTTGTATACACACCAGGAAAGTTCCAGACACTACACAATAACATGGAATATTCAAAAACCTTATACTCACAGCACATGCTCAATTCAAGAAAAATTAAATAGACTCTTAACTCAGCTAATCACAAGAATTCAAAATTAAGCTTTAAGCACATAGAGTCACATTCAAGAGCCTAGGTGTCTCAACCAAAGTTATACAACTGGTTAACATGCTTCTCAATTAAAACCACTTGCATCTTATAATCATGCATAACACATAACATGAACATCAAAACATCAATTAGCTAAGGGTTCAAAAACAAAAACCTATAGACTAATGTTTCCTCAAGACAATCGTCATCCATCCATCGTCGGGAAAAGTCCCTAACTATGACTGAAAAGTTATGTACAAATAAATGAAAATTTTTATTTCTTGATTCAAAGTGCCCTCCTTCGGAAAAGAACCGAAAAGAAAAACCAAAGAGTGAGTGAACTGTGCTCAATTCAAATTTTTTCAACAAAAACATTATACCCAGCACCAGATTCACCCGAAATAACTTAGCACAAAATTCTGAAATTTCCCTCACCCCATACTTAATTTATACTATGTCCCCAAAGCATCAATTATAATTAAAACAAGGGTGAGAGATACTTCCTGAGACCTCTAGGCCTAGCTAAAAATATGTTTTTCTCCATTTTTGAATATGTGGATCATCGACCCCACACTCATCTTTTTGTCATGCTCCTTAGCTTTCACTTTCATGGGTACTCAGACTTCCCCTGAATCTGTTCTTAAAAACCAAAACAAATAACAACAAGTGAAAAATAACCAAAATTACAAACAAACTGAAGAGAAAGTGTACATGTGGTACTCTTGGGTTGTCTCCCAAGCAGCATCTTATTTTACGTCGCGGCACGACGCATTAAGTTTCACCACTTTTTCCTCCACTTTGAGGATATGAATCTTACTCCTAATTTCTTCTCCAGTTTCCTCTTATGCTCCAGGGTGGTGGTGAAAAAATGAAAGGACCAAGTAGTAGACGTCGCCTCTGGCACTTATTGGCCCTTACTAAGTGAAGTTTTTTTTGTCTCTCGGAATCAGCAAATTTCAGAATATACAGGGCTTGTTCCTCCTCTAGATCTTTCTCTACAAGCTTGGAAGACTCTATTTCTAGGTTGTCAACCAAACTTAATATCGAGAAATGCTTTGAGTGGGGTAAAATACACCTCAACTCTGAAACTGCATTGTGCTTGAGCTCCTTACATGTGTACACCTTCTCCACATCAACATCTGACTCCACATGAATTTCAAATGGTTGGAACTCTATCTCTCCTTTCATGAATGGATTGGTCATATGTGTGAGACCATCACAGAGACTCTCAGGAGCTTCTAACTGTTGAGATTATTCCAAGAACTCACCCTTTTCTTCTCCTTGCAGTCCCTCTTGGGTATTGGCTAAGACCGTCACTTGCAAATCAAAGCAAGCTTCAGCCTCAACCATCATCTCCGTGAACTTGATGCTTATCATTTCTAAGGCCTCTTCATTTTTCTTGGTCTGAACTCCCAATACTTTCATCTGCTCCCTCATCGCTTTTGTCTGCTCAAGAACCTGTTTTAACATATTTTCTATCTGAACTTGGTGTTCTAAGTCCTCCTCTACATCCTTCCTGTACTCATAAAAAACAAAAGAAGGATCATAATAGGGGCTTGGGGTAGGGGAACATGAATTTGGACAACCATTCCAATGGTCATCCTGACCACCACATATATTGCAAGTTGCACAATGTTGCCACAAGTAGGGTCCTCCACAATTCAGAAAAGAATCATTGACATAGGAGTATCCACCATTCAACCCATTTGTACTCCATGATGTCATGTCAAGAAGGTATCAAGCTAAAAAAATAAAAATAACATAATCTACAAAATAATTTTTTTTCAACACTTAGAAAATTCTACACCAACATAAAAAATAAGAAATTCACCAATTTCACCAGTCCCCGGCAATGGCGCCAAAAACTTGTTCGCGCCCAAGCGCACGCGGTTGTACAAGTACTATAGTGACCCTTTTCAAGAGCCGGATGTCGAACCCACAGAGACTAGACTTCAAGTTCAAGTGTTAAAATTAACCTTCACAAGTGTTGATTATATAAATTTTTGGGAAATTCTAATTAAGTCTAGGGGTGATCACAAAATACTCAAGAAACAATATAAGAAGCAACTAGAGTTAAAGCCTAATAATCATGCAATGCTAACAATTCTCAATGGTTCGAGTATGAAAACTTCAGTTGTTGTCTCACATAATTAAAATGCTATGTCCATGGTCTTTCGAGCCTCTAAACATGACAAACTAGTCTCACACCTACATTGTTGAGCGGGGATATGATGTCCTAATTCGTGAGCAATTTTAAATACATGGATGTGGTTTACGGAGTTTGTGCCCTTGATTATGGACTTTCGTACCTCTAATCATTTACCCGGATTTAGCTTCACAACTACTTCTACGAGTGGTGATGTGATAATTCTAAGTCTGTGTCTAGCTCATCCCGTTTTAATAATCAAGCAAGGTAAATTAGGTATAATTTCTATCCTAATCGCGAATCCTATCGTAAAGGTAAGAACTTGCTCCCTACATTCTCATGTTCTAGCCTAGGGTTACTCTTTCGAGCTTTTATCTAAACTTAAGGCGTTTGTTTTCATGGTGATCAAGCAAAAAACAATGATAATAAAGAATGTAATACAAAACAACAACTAAAACTCAAACTAATGAATAATTCATGAAATTGCAATCATATTATGTAGTCTCAACCCAGAGGAAGGGTTTTAGCCACTCATGTTCGTATAAATATTTAAAAATATAATTAAAGTAAAGTACTCATAAGAATGATTAAAAGAGAATGCAAAACAATGAACCCTAGGTAGAGTTCTTTACTTCTCCCTTCGCTCCTTTTTGGTTTCCCAAAAATATTTCATGATAAATGATTTTAGAAGCTAAGAGTTCAATTTATAATAAGTTGGAAAAATGCAAAATTTGGCCTGTGGTGAAATAGCTCCATGGCACGCTGCCCATCGCGGAGATTTGCCTCTGTGGCACGGAGCTTAATGCAGAGATCAGTCTCCGTGACACGGAGGAATCGCGCAAGCTCACTGTTTGGTAGCCCCTGCTTATATAAATTAATTCTTTGCTCTGTGGCATGTTGTTGAACACCCCAATGCTTCTCCATGGCACGGAGTTGACTCCAGATGTCCTTTTTAGCTTGTTTCATCATCCATAATCCGTCACTTAACATTTATCTTCAAGATTAGGACCATTATTATCACATTGAGCTCCATACATTGGCAATTTCAACCTACAAAGAGAGCTAATCATATTTGTTAGTCCATGGCCACAATTACAAAAAATACATGAGATTATTCTTAAATTAAGGTACAAATGGGTAAAAACATGGGTATAAAATAGTATTTAGGCATGTAAAATATGCCCAAGATCAAAGGAGGTACAGTATTCACGTTATACTCTTCACCCAGATTCAACAAATATGTATCATGACCTAGAAGAGATTTACTGGCGGCCGAGGATGAAAAAGGGTGTAGCAGAATTTGTAGCACAATGCCCTAACTGCCAGCAAGTAAAGGCAGAACATCAAAAACCCGGCGAGTTGACACAGGAGATAGCGGTGCCTATGTGAAAATGGGAAGAAATCAACATGGATTTTTGACAGGGTTACCCCATACCGGGTGTAGATTTGATTCTATCTGGGTGATTGTCGACAAATTGACGAAGTCAACTCATTTCCTACCCGCCAGGACCACTTGTTCAGCCAAGGACTTGTTGAATTGTATATCAGAGAAATAGTTTGATTACACGGTGTCCCAACATCTATCATTTCTGATAGGGGGCACAATTCACAGCTAGGTTCTGGCAGTCATTTTAGAAGGGCTTGGCAACATAGTTAATCTGAGTACAACATTTTATCCTCAAACTGACGGGCAGGCAGAACGTTCAATTCAGACGCTCGAAGATATGTTGCGGGCGTGTGTGTTAGACTTTGGGGGTAGTTGGGATGAGCATTTACCCCATATTGGATTTGCTTACAATAACAGTTATCATTCAACAATTCAGATGGCGCTTTATGAGGCCTTATATGAGCGAAAATGCAGGTCCCCAGTTGGTTGGTTCGAGGTAGGAGAATCAGAGTTAATTGGACCAGACATAATCCACCAGTCAGAAGAGAAACTAAAGCTTATCAGAGAGCGTTTTCTAACAGCTCAAGCTGTCAGAAATCCTACACTGATATGCAGTGTAGAGCCCTGGAGTTCAGTGTTGGTGATTGGGTGTTATTGAAAGTTTTTCCAATGTAGGGCGTAATGAGGTTTGGTAAGAAGGGAAAGCTTAGCCCTAGGTTTATTGGCCCATATCGGATCCTCCAGAGAATAGGCCAAGTGGCATATGAGCTAGACTTACCTCCAAAGTTGGAGTCTGTTCACTCGATATTTTATGTGTCGATGTTGTGAAAGTGTATAGGGGATCCATCCCGAGTCATGCCAGTTGAGGACGTCCAAGTTACTAAGGAGTTATCCTACGAAGAGGTTCCAGTGGCCATATTAGACCGACAGGTTCTCAGGTTGAGAACAAAGGATGTCGTCTCTGTTAAAGTATTATGGAGGAATAGGAATAAAGAAGAGATGACTTGGGAAGCTGAGGATGATATGAAGTCTAGATATCCTCACCTGTTCCAGGATTGATCTGGAAAATGCAGTTAAGGTGAGGTTGTTGTTCAGTTGTTATTTTACTGCTTATGCTATTAGTACTGCTATTTATCTATCCCTTATTATCATGTAATGGTTGTGGTAGCGTCCTGCGAGGCGCCTATGTTGGAATTTCTACGTTTCAGGTTTCCAGTAGTCCATATTAAAGAGGAGACGGCCAAAATTTTTCTAAATCTTGAGTAAGGAGAGTTAACCCCCTTTAAGACTAAGATTGACATTCGAGGACGAATGTTTCTAAGGGGGGGAGGATGTTACACCCCATAAAAGTTAACGATTAGTAAGCATACACGTGGATTCATAATAAATAAAGAAAGTATGACACGTGTACAAAAGCCTCAAAAGCAGGATTGGCGAGGCTAGGCCACGAAGGGCCAGCACGATGCGCCAGCCGGTAGGGCACCGACCAGCGCGGCGCGCCAGCCCTTTGGCGCAGTGCGGGGGGCCTGCTGGTGCTATGGACGGCGCGGGGAGCCCCCTGCCAACTGACCTCAACTATATATAAATCCCTCTCTTCAATTTTAAATCATTCTCCAAGTATAGCTTCGGCCAGAGAGAGTAGGGAACGAGGATTTCTATAGTTTTTTGTCCGAGTACGCTGCCAAACGACATTCAAATTCAAATTAACTTCGGGTACCAAGTTCTAAGTCTACAGGGAGCATTACTAAAGAGTCATTTTCTTGAAATTCGCCAGGCAAATCATAACCCCACCGAGCAAAAGTTGTCAGAATTGCTCCAAACTGATTCCTATATGATCACAGGTATCAAGTAAGCATTTCTTCCTTCTGAACCCTCGGGAAATTATAGTCTTTCAGTCGTATTTTATGTAGTTGAATTATAGTCGCTATTAATATCGAAAGTTATCATTTTATCCCGAGTTTGGTATTGAAATTAGTTTCTTTCTCCCAGTATTACGGTTGTAGTTGGAAAGAGCTGTTGAATATAAGTTGAAACTCTTCAGTTGTTTGAGAAACAGCAATCGAGGTATGTTAAGGTGAATTCCTTCAGCAAGTTAGTTTCCATAACATTATAATACAGTTTGAATCCCAGTAAGAAGCCAGAAGTCTTGTTATTGTGAATAGTTGTTATTGTTAGCTTAGATCAGTATTTATGTTTAGTTTGAAATTGACTTTGCCCCGTATAGCCTTCTATGACCAACCCAGGGTTACTAGATGTGTTGTTGCCCACCAGGGGCTGGATGACGTCGCTCCAAGGAGCGGTATGCCATCCGCGAGGTACGAAGATAAGGTCCGAGGACCTTATACAGTCCATTCCATGGCTGGACTATTTATATGCCGTATCGATACTACACCCCCGTTGATCTTGGTGCCCGGGGTACAGATAGCAGGAGTCCATCGGACTCAGACACAGCTACATTTTAGGGGTTGAGCAGGCTCAGTTGCAGACCCAAGAGACTGGTAGGTTGGCTATAGTTATTAGTTGACTCATTTTGACCTTGTTAGGGGTATATAGATTGAAGTGTGCTTGCCAAGGCTTATGGGGGGCCCGAGTGGGTTATTCTATGCTGGTTGTACCTTCCGGCTTATGGGGGCCAAGTAAGGTTCTTGTTTTCACTATTTACTATTAGATTAGACAGCAGGAAATTAAGTTATTCAGGTTATACCTCTATCTCTTTCACTTAGTTACTTTTAGTTTCATCTTAAGTTTTATTCAGTTATTTTCAGTTATTGCCTTATATATTCGGTACATATTATACTGACACTCATCTTGGGGTGCTGCATTACTTGCCTGCAGGTGCGGATAGACACGGATCCCTTCTTAGCTTTCAGCCCGGGTTAGCAGTACAGTTAGCTCCCCTCCGCCGGAGCTGATTAGTTATATGTTTTGATCTTTTAATTGTACAGTATGGGTAGGTTTGGTCCTGTCTCGACCAATATTCTACTCTTAGAGGCTTGCAGATTTATAGTTCCCTGTGGTTAGTTGGTTGTTGGCCGTGTGGGGTCTATATATGTTTTATTTTGTATGATGACAGTGTGGGGCCTTGTTTAGCTATTAGATAGTGGCCTTGTCGGCTATAGTATAGTTGTAGTTGCCTGATTTTTATTTCAGTTAAAACTAGACAGTATGGTGGTCTTGTCGGTCCGCATAGGACTCCCTTCTATTGCTTGTTGTTGAGTAGCTGTTTGCATTTACAGGTGGCTATATGGCCTTGTCGGCCGGAGACTGTATTTATAACCGATATATAGCTCATTATTTTTTTGAAATTGAGTTACGGGCATGCACCAGACGTGCATAAGCCTAGCCAGATCGGTTAAATTCCAGTGTGGCACTAGGTGCCAGTCATGTCTCCCAAGGCGGGGCGTGACAATTATTTGATTCAATTACTATATAACATGAATGTCAAAATTTACTTATATGTGAACCAGAAAATGATATGTTTTACTATTATTAGTGGCATATCTTATGAAAGCATAATAAATAGATTTCGCTCTTATTTTAAACTTTTTAGGTTTAGAAACTTGCACTTTAACTAACACCCCCACACTTTGAAATATTTTTAGTTGGATATTCTTCCTTTATACTTTTCATATGGATTGGATTGAATTTTGCAATGGAAAACTCTATTAAGTATTTTATTAGTTGCAAGAATAGCTCCCCCCACAAGTTATGGGATAAACCAGAACTTATTAACATGACATTCATCATTTCCTTTAATGTTTTATTCTTTCTTTTCACAATTTCATTGGATTGCGGCAAATAAAGGTTAGTTATTTGATGAATAATGAAATATTTCAAATATATTTCTTCAAAAGGAGATGATTCATATTCGTCGGCCCTATCATTTCTTATTATTTTGATCTTTTTGTTAAGTTATGATTCAACTTCACTTTAGTATTGCTTGAGTTCATCAATTGCTTCATCTTTACCATTGAGTGAGTAAACATAGTAATATCATGTGTCATTGTCAATAAAAGTAATGAAATACTTCTTTCCACTGCGAGATGATATTGACTTCATATTGCAAATATATGTATGAATTAAGTCTAAAGGATTTGAGTTCCTTTTAATTAACTCACGAGGATGTTTAACAATACTTTGATTCAATACATATTTGACATTTTGAATTATCGCATTCAAACTTAGTTAATATTTTAAATTAACCATTTTATGCAAGGTGTTATAATTGAGATGTCGCAAACTTGCATTCCATAAATTATTTGACTCAATAAATAAGAAGAAGCTGAAATTTTATTCATACAAATAGCAAGTACATTGAGTTTGAAAAAGGCTCTTGGTGGGATAGCATTTTTCTATATATATTTTGTTCTTACTAACTACTACCTTGTCAGAAATAAAAATACACTTAAAATTACTTTTAACAAGAAGTGATGTCAAGACCAATTCTTTTGTGTTTCATAAACATGAAGGACATTGTTTAGAGTCACAACTTTGCTAGATGTCATCTTCAAAGATATCTTGTCCTTTTCTTCAAGTTTTGCAGTATCGAAATTTACAATAAATATGTTTCGTCAGGTTCCAATAGGAACATGAGAAACAAATAGTTCTTTGTTCACACGAACATGACAGGTGGCACTAGAATCTA
The DNA here is from genome assembly GCA_035772735.1 of Datura wrightii. Classification (NCBI taxonomy): domain Eukaryota; kingdom Viridiplantae; phylum Streptophyta; class Magnoliopsida; order Solanales; family Solanaceae; genus Datura; species Datura wrightii. The sequence continues at coordinate 12,448,194 of JASDFA010000027.1, forward strand.
CCTACCATTCTCTTGGATTTCAAACGAAGTTGCACTCGTAAAGCATGACACACAAGTTGTCTATTTTTCATTCATTTCTGTTTTATTTGCTTGATCTTTCTTCTTATCTTTCTTTGCAACACGACAATCTGCAAACATACATTTAGCCTTGCCACAATTGTAATAATAGCTTTTGAATTTCTATTTTACTTGAAAAATTTTTTGGTCCAGAAGGATTTTTCCTTTTCTTAGAATTTATTGGAGAATATTTAATAATATTGCTCTCATTATTGCTAACTTTTCATTAGCTTTCCTGTCTACATATATGTTATTCTCTTCAATCCTAAGATGAACAATTAGATCCTCCAACTTTATCTCTTTACATTTATGTCTCAAGTAGTTTTTAAAGTCCCTCCACAAGGAGGTAACTTTTCAATAAACTCCGCTACTTGAAATGCTTAGTTAATGACCATTTCTCGACATGGAGATCATAAATAATGACTTGTAATTTTTGAACTTAAGACATGACAGTCTTGTAGTCAATCATTTAAAATTTCAGTAATTTGACAACCACAAATTTCTTCAGTCCAGTATCCTTGATCTTGTATTTCTTGTCCAGGGCGTTGTACAACTCATTAGAAGATTTAAAAATACTATACGCATTAAACAAGCTATCTTTTCCAACTATTAAGAATGTAATTCTTACAAAGCAAATCAAAATATTTTCAAATCTCTATCACTATAAAACGCTCATTTTCAGGAGTTCCCTTTAATAAGACGGGGAAGTCCTCAGTAATAAACTTCTACAAACTGAGAATGGTCAAGTGGAAGAACATCTTGTGCTGCCAGCATTTAAAGTCTATGCCAAAAAAATTGGTCTTTTTAATCAATGCATTGTACAGCTTGACGAAATAACAACCGTTATAACAAAATCAGTAACGATCACTGTTGGTTCTCCCATTTATGTTTAAAATATACAAACAAAATTATAAATTGGTGAAATGTATATCTTCAAACCGAATACGAACAACCAGATATTGTAATACCCCGGATAATTTCAACGATAAATCTATATTTTTGAGGTAGGACTACGAGAACTTAATATGCTAAGAAGAAAGTGTTATGAGTTATTTGAGTCACTCTATGATCTTATTTAAGATTGAACGTCGATCAAATTGTAGAATGAAATTTGATAAAAGTTATCGCAAACTTCTTTCTTGAAATTCTCTTAAATTTGGGTCGAAATTTTTCTCTCAATCTATAAGGAGTTAGGGGGCCTAGAACCTATCAAATTAAGGTCTATGCGTCTAATTTTTAATGCATTAAACCATTCATCAATACAACTTTAGAGTAGAAAGATATTCGCATTTTTGCGAGACTGCACAAGCAGGCACATCACAAACGGGTTGAGGCGGTGGAGGACTATTTAAGTCTCTTTGTCGGTGGATTGGATCATTATCCAAATTTTCAGAAGGAATCTCATCTTAAACTCTCTCCAAATCTTTCCTTACATGTTTTTGATGGTTTTGAGGCTAGAAGTCATGGTTCAACATGATTTTGATGTCGAAAAGTCGAGAATCGCGTGCAACTTACATTTTGGTGTCTTTCCCGGGCTTTTGGTGGCTGTTTCATGGTAAAGCTGTTGGTAAGACTTCTTACTTTGATTTTTCTTAGTTTTTGATGTTGGTTATAGGTGTGTTAACTCCATTAGGTTGTTGTCTTGGAATTTCTATCATTGAATTCGTATGAATCTTGTCGAGTAAGTTTCGTTTGTCTTATTTCGTTGTTGAGTTGTGTTGGATACATTTTGGCAGTAACTTAGGCTGCTCTTACACAGTAACTTGATGCTTATAAAGGTGTAGGTTAGACTTATCTCATATTCACCAAAAATATAAGAAATGTTAGGCTTGTCCCTCCCTTTGTTGGCATGAATTCTATAATCGTTGTCATCTGTGTTGATGTATGTGTTTGATGTTTTGTGAAGGCTTGTATTATGTTATTATTGAACTCTTGTTCTGCTGTTTATATGATGATAAATGTGTGTATGAGGTAATGAATTGGTTGGTGGCTCGGGCTTGAGTATGGAGTATCATAGTCATGGCAAATTATTATACTCATGTCGAGAGGCCATGTATGAGGCGTGTGATTCTGGTGGAAAGTTATGGGATGTTTGTGTGAATAAGGTTAGGTGATGATATTGGCAAGTGAATCAGAGTTTAGAGTGGCTAACGTCTATAGTTGTGATGATCTTTTGTCATATTTAAATCGGCGGTCATGTCGATGACACGTTGACGACCGGGGTGACACTTGGGTTGGTTTGGCCATGTCCCTTGTTGTTAGTGGTAAGTAGAGTGGATTATGGGATGCTTTTAGAGCTTGGATATAGACTGGTTAGAATGGTGATCCTTAGCTCAATTAGTAACTCATTGTGGATGGCTAGACGTGCGAGAATAGTACTATATTGTGATAGTCGGTTTGTGGGGTTTGAGAGCCGGTTGTGGGCTGTTTGAGCATGTATTATTATTGTTATTGATTGTAAATGTTGTGATTATGAGATTTTTTGTGTGTGTGTTAAGGCCCTTGGGATTTGTAGATACCCAATGCTAAGAATAGGTCTGACTGCGGGGTTGAGTCCAAGGGGTAGAACAATTAGCCTATAGTTGAATTGAGTTTGCCTCCCATAAGGACGTTCTGAGACATGAAAGACCTATGGGGAGGTACATGCCTCCATAGCGTTGTATATGTCTGTTCTGAGCCTTCCTAGGACCGCAATTAGCTCTCTTGAATGGATGGACCTTTTCTAACTGTGCGCAATTGAGAGAGGGTCCGGTAGTGCTTGATTGATGATGTTGATTGACTGGTGTTTACTTTTGATTTGATTGGAATTATGTTATGATTGTTTCTTGTGTTATCTATTATCGAATAGCAGTAGATGCTAGAGTTGGTTGGTGTTAGCTGAGACCATTGAGAGGTCTAAAGGTGATGGCAGGTGAGCCCTGTAGGCTAGGTGTTGTTTAGTGTTGTTTACTTGCTTTGGACTTGTCTGGCTTATGGGGGTCAGGTAAGTTATGTTTGTGTATTTGCTTGTACTTGTCAGGCTTATGGGGGCCAAGTAGGTTCTATGTGTTTACTTAAGTTAAGTTTCTCCTCCTGAGTTAAGTTCGGTACATGACGCCCTAGTTGGGGTGCTGTATTCATTCCTGCAGGTGATGGCGGACCAGTAGATCGAGTTCTTATCTCTAAGTGGAGTTTCAGCTAAGTCGGTAAAATTTCAAGTCTCCCAAAATTGTCAAATATTTATATTATGGGTAGTTCGGGACCCTATACTGCACAGTTGACTATTGTTATATTCATAGAGGCTCATAGACGTCTGTTGTGGTCGCAGGATTGTTGTAAGCCGAGTGGGCCATATTGTATAGTTGTTTTCCATTCTGTGGACTTGACAGCTTATTGTGTATCGATTGGTTGGTCTGTGAGCTAGCTTCCGTTTTAATCTGTCGGTTACTCTGATATTATAGTCATTGTGTTGCCGAACCTTATCGATTATGGACTTTATTTTATGTTTGGGCGTCCCATGTGCTCATATAAGGGGTGACACTAAGTGCCAGTCACACCTCCGGGGTTAGGGTGTGACAGATATACTCAACGAAATTTTTATGTCTTCAAACTAAGTATAATAATGGAGTATAAATTTTAAAAACTTTAGTCTCTGCACAAAATAAAATATAAAAAATAATAGTTACAGATATTAAATTTTTTAAGCTTGTTATTCCCTATATTTAAAATAGTAAAACATAAAATAGAATGGAGTAGAATTTTATTTTGAACCCATAATTTGCTTGTGTGTCCTTAAGAAATTTAATTTCCTCATTGTTATCCAAGGTTTACGAATTAATTTCTCCTAGAATAGAATGGAAATATGCTTTAAAAGCGGTACTTCAATTTATAAAATTTCAGCAAACTCAAATGACGAAGCAAATCACATACTGTATACTTATGTTTTTGCTTTTGAAAATGATGTAGAATATAGTAAAAAAGAAAATAAAGAGTTTCTCAAATATTTTTCAGTGTATAAAATTGAGGCGAGACCTCGAATTTTACAGCTAAATGTTTTTAGATGAACAAGTGCGAAAATTGCAGTTCAAATAAGGCATTGTTGCAAACGGTCACATTTGCCATTGGGAATTTTTTTTTTTTGCAAAATTTTAAATTAAATTTCGCACGAAAAAAATATTAGAAATTAAAAAAGAAATAATAAAAATAAAAATAAATTTTGTCAAAAAAATTATCAATCAAATTCATATTCGAGTCAAGCAACGATGGCGGCGCAAGGAAGGACTTTCCTTCAATTCTGAAGGTTCATTTGGTATAAGGGATAAAAGATACTTTCAAAATTATTTTTTGGATGTGTTTATCCCACATTTAATTGGGATAAAATATCCGAATAAATTATCCTGAAATTAGTTATCTCAAAATTATAATATTATTTTTATGAAAAAGGGATAAAAAATACTCATCTACTTTCACCTATTAGCTAAGTTTATTCTTCGTTATACTATAGGCTAAATATGTCCCAGTTGTTATGAAACTTAAAGAAAACATCAACTGAATAGATTTTCTTAAATCGGTCAAAATTATCGGATTGTACTTAAATTATTCAATTTTCTCTTTTAACCCGATGTATAACCACTTAATTAATTTAACCAGCATGAAATAAACCTCAAATATACTCATCTCAATCCATTCTTTCTTCTCTCTTACGTTACCTCCTCCACCTCCACAGACAACAACTTGGGATCTTAAGGCCGCCGCTCGACCAAAGTGACCATTCTTGAGCATTCGTTGATCGCATATTCTTCAACTCAAGACAACTACTTTCAAATTGACAAGTATTACTAACTTTATTATGCTTTTTGAATCCCTTTACGAGAGTCTCGTATGCCTGGAACAAACAAACAATTAACAAAGAAAATAGTTGATGCTATTACATACTGAATATTTCTGGTCAGAAAGACGATAAAACTTTAACAAAATACACCCTCACTCACAGCATCAGAAACTCGATTTAATTGTTGCGAAAATCCGATCAAAGAGTGACTCGAATCTCAGACCAACTCTACTCTCTTTTTTGTTCCCCTTCTCGATTTTATACCCTTATTTTAGGTAATCCAGTGAAGCAGTCATCTTCGGTGAACACGAAATCAATGAACCACCACTGTTAACGGTTGGCAAACCACCAATTTCTATGATTTTTGTGCTTTAGCATTCTCTTTCTCCTCTACCTCCTACAACAACAATTCACGGAGGAATCACTCTATTTCGAAAAGCACACAACAACAACAACAAAAAAAAAGGATATATACAGTCATGAGAACAATGGGTTGGGATGAGTATCTTTGGGGTAACAGCAAAGTAAGAACTTCAATGTGATGGGTTTCTCTATTGCTGCCCCATCCACACAAGCATCTGCTTACACTGCTCTTCACCAAAATCCGTTATTGCTCTGGCTTTCTTCTCCCATGGATTCCACACCACTGCGAAAAGACATAGAAATAGATAGGAAAAGGAGGTTGTTAGAGAAACACATCACCCCTGGGTTAAATTAATTAAGTTGGTTTGGATCGGGTTAAAAAGGTAAATCAAATAATTTAAGTGAAATCGGATAAATTTAATCGATTTGGACAAACTTAGCAAATAGATGAAAGTATAAGAGTAATTTTTACCTTTTTCCTTATTTCTATTTCACATCAAGGATGGAATAACAATCTCGGATAATTTATTATAGTATATTTTATTTCTTAATCAAACGATCCCTAATTCATAGTTAGAAGAAGTAATTCTACATAAGCACAAAAGTTCTCATCTTGCTAATTAACGAGGGACAAATGAACTTAATTTAAATTTTATATCCCTTTATTTTCCTATTCATATCTTTAATTAAAAAAATCCAACAATCTTCAGTAATCACCATATATTATCCTGGCAATTGTTAGAAACATGCTTCGAGTTTGTGACATGGAAACCACTTTTTCAAGACTTGTCTTGTAGGATCAAAATTTAAACGTGACATTAAAAAATATTATTTGTAGCCGGATTTTGTTCTAAAACTTTTAATCAGTAAGGGTAGAAAAAAGTACTCATAGTAGTTAAAGAAAACGAAAGCTAGTGAGCTTGTCAATAATTCAAGATAATGACTTGATGCTGACTTTTAGGGGAAAAAAAGGGTTGAGAATAGGCATTTGGCATGAGCATATAGAGTTTGAGTGTTAAATTGGGAATTCTTCCTTTCGGCGAGAAAAGTTATTTGAATGTGAAATGAAAAGACATCGGATGGGAAAAAAAAAAGTAAAAGAAAAACATCAAAGAAAGTAGATTGACAAAGTCTTTTTGAGAGAGAAAAAGGTCCTTGAGTGCAACCATCAATATTTGTATAAGATGATAGCTTCGAAATTAATAGAAATTAGAAATGAAGAATTTAATTGCCTAATTAGACTGAGTTTAATTATTTTTTTTAGAGTCTATTTGAAAAATCACATAAAAATTAAATTTTAGTATAATTTAATATAATTATACTTTTTGATATAGTATTTATTTTTTTCAAATATTACTTGATTAGTAGAAAATTTAATATAATTAGGAAGGGTAATTATTATACTCTTCAATTTGAAATTACATCATATAATTACAAGGTTACTTTAAATTCCTTTCTTTTATATTTATTTTAGTTTCTTTTGTTTTAATTTTTTTTATTTCTATTATTCTTTTTTTATTTTTTACTTTTTGAAAAATTTTAAAATATACTTTTTCATTTTATATTTTTAATCTTTCATCTCTTTTCATCTCATTTTTCAATCCTGTTACTTGTGATTAAATATAATTACTCGTACTTTTTGTTTTTTATTTATTTATTTTATTTTTTCATTTAAAAATAATATCTAAATACTCTCAACTTTTACATATAGTTGAATTTTGCATGCTTTTGTTTTAGAACATGAGAGTGTATGCATGCATTTACCACGTGCCATTTACTCCCTCTTTGCTATTCTTTTTTTTGACCAAAAATATATGCACCTCCTTAAATTTATTTTTGTTTTTATTTTGGCACTTCATTTAAATTTTATTATTTTGACCCTCCAACTCTAATGTTTATATTCTATTTAAATATAAAATATTAATTTTTATATATTTATTTATATTTTTTAACTTCAATTTTACATTTTTAAGATCAACGATTATTATTTTTTGTAAAAAAATTAACAAATGTCCGTTGCTCTTTTTTAAAAATAATAATTTTATTTTTTATAGTTTCTAAGAAATTTTGAAAAAAAAAAGTAACCGACGAAAGTACGCCGATTTTCTTAAAGTCTATCAAGTTTTTTTAAAAAAAATTATTGACAACCCGACGGAGTTCGTTATATTGTAGTATTTTTAGTAGTGTTTTTAGTAATGAATTGAAGTCTTTTTTTTTATCTTTGTTGAAGTTAGGTTCTTTTTATCTGTATTAGAGCGTGTTAAAAATTAGAAAGGGAGATATTTGAGTTAAACCCAGATGATATAATAAATAAATAAATAAATACATAATGTTACTTAATTGAATTATTCTGTAATTTTTTAAAAATATTTATCAACATGTGTTGAATAATTTACAATAAATAATATTTTTTGTGTTAAAATAAAATACAAAAAAATTAGAGTTGCAGAGTCAAAACGGAACAAAACTCAGATGAAATGCCAAAATAAAAAATAAAGGCAAGATGCCTCCCTCTATATATATATCGAATCTAAAGAGCGGGCTCTTCACTTGAATCTCCTCGGTATAGGTCGAATGTAATTTTCAATTAGGAATGTAATTTGTTTTCTTAAAAATATTCATTTGAAACAAAAGAATTGTAGCCGTCGCTGTCACAAAGGAGGAGAAAAAGGTAGAATTTGATGCCGCTAAAATCACCACCATTGCTTACCGCTGAGACACCGGCAATGGCGGAGTCGGTGAAGGAAGAACCACCACCTTCTGTTCAAATGCCACTAAAGTTCATTTTATTGAGAAATTATTTGTGATATCATATTTTCTTTCTTGCCTTTAAATCATAAGTTCTTTTGATAGAGAAATCATCTGTTTTATCATATTTCCTTTCCTGCCTTCATATTTCCTTTTTTTAAGACAAGGGAAGTACGACTATATATACGAAATTATATCGAGCATGTTAAATAGATATTCGATGTAACCGCTGCTGTCCGCAAAGGAGGAAAAAATGGAAGAATCTATTGCTGCTGAAACCACCACCGCTGCTGCACTGGCTGAGATATCGGCGACGGCGGAGCCGATGAAGGAAGAACCACCAACTCCAGCAGATACTGGTTTAGATTGAAATAATTAAGTCACAAAGAAGAAAGAAAAAAATTTAAAATGAAAAGGAAATATAAATATGGCACTGAGGTGGCATCCGCGTCAGCCAAATGTAAGGCCATGTGATTTTTTAATTGCTACAGTGAAAAATCGTTAAAAATATGAATATTTTTGTTAAGTTTATTTAGAAATATATTTCGCCCTATAGTATAACTAGGGGTTGAGTTAGCTAATTGACAAAAATAGAGGAATATTTTTGAATCTTTTTTTTTATATAATATATATAAAATAATTTTTTTTTATATAATATATATAAAATAATTTTTATTTATATATTAAATTAAATCTTTTAAATATAAAATTAAAAATTGATTTAGTAATTTAAAAATTCAAAATTTATCTTAAAGTTTTATATTTAAATTTTAAAATATTATATTATTTTTATTTTAAAAAAAATATTTTACTGAAAACTTTGAATCCGTCGTCTGATCACTAAGAAAATATTGGGGAGAGAGTTCCTCAATGAGAAAAATGGTATTCCGTGTAATTTTAGTTTTTTGCCAACTAACACTTTTAATCTGTTTGGTCAAGTTTCTGGAAGGTCGGAAGTATTTTTTTCTTTAAATATTTATTTTAAAAAAATAAGGTGTTTGGCCAAATTTTTAGAAGAAAATAAGTGTTTTTAGGAAGTAGCAAAAACTGTTTTTCAGAAGCTAAAAAAAAATAGTTTCTCCCCAAAAGCACTTATTTGAAAAGCACTTTTCTGAAAAATAAACTTAGAAGCAGTTTTCAAAAGCTTGGTCAAACACTAATTGCTACTAAAAAGTGTTTTTTAAATTTATTGGCAAAATAAAAATTATTTCTCACCAAAAGTACTTTTTTGATAAGCACTTCTCAAAATAAGCTGATTTGAGAAGTTTGGCCAAACAGGTTATTTGTTTGGATTCTGGTTACCAATGATTCATAATATAATGTATTGTATGGTATTATATTGTATTGTAATGTAAATATAATGTTTGGATAGATTGTATCGTTTGTTATTTTTATTATTATTTGGTTTGACTGTATTGTAACTGATAAGTTTACTAAAATGTCCTAAATTATTATATATGTTAAATTCATCAATAATTACTAATAAAATAATTTAAAATAATTTTTTCTGTTAATCTATCAAAAATTATGCCATGTAAATATATTAAGTTGTTAAATTCATGCAAATTCTAACAAAATTAATATTAAAAAAAAAAAGCAGGTCAAAATAAATATACTCGAATTTTAACAAAAACGCAAGTAAACTTGTAAGAAGTTTAAGAAATCAAACCTAGAAAAAGAGAAGACTGAACGCAGAAGAGAACTGAACCCAGAAAACTGTATAGGATAGAATTTTTAGATGGAGTTAAATAATATAGGATAAATAGTAAAATAGGAGTATGTAATATTAAGTAAAGGCATAATTGGAAAGAAAAATTAGAAAACAATGGGATTACACCAAATTGGTGGATAAATAAAGTGAGTCTTTTCATGATTACCTAACCATGAAATCAAATCATACCATAACATATATTTTAAGTAACAATCGAAACATAAGAATCAGAGTATGGAGCCTAAAGGGTCACAAAATAAAGTAAATTTTTTTAAAATAGATTACTTAATTTTAAAAAGAGGAGGTTACATAAATACAACTTTTTGAAATTATAATTACAAAAGTTACAACTATTTTCTTAATTACATAATATACAATGTATACATTACACATTATTAAATGGATAAAAATTATAAATATGGTAGTTTTTTTTATAAATGACACAAGTATTAATTTCTTTCATAATTTAAGTAGATTAAATATGATAAAAATTTAATGTGTATTATTATATTTAACACCATATATATCCTAAATATGTATTATTATATATTTTTAAAAGAAATTATTAATATTATCTTCATATTCATTATCCATAAATTTTCCTTTTCTTTTAGTCTTTCACATATAAAGATTATGAATATAATATATATTAGTCTATTCGATACCATATATTATATTGTGCATATGTATATCAATATATTATATAATATAATTGAAGCATGTTTATGCATCTATTTTTAATATTATGCACAATTTTTATATTAAAAATTTAACACAATATATATACCAAATATGTATTATTATATTTAAAAAAAATTATTCGTATTATTCTCATATTCTTAATCCATAAATTTTCCTTTTACTTTAGTCTTTCACATATAAAGATTATGTATATAATATATATTAGACACTATATACTATATATTATATTATGCATATATGTATCAATATATTATATTATATTATTGAAGCATATATGTGCATCTATTTTTTATATTATGCATAATTTTTATTAATACATAAATCTTTTTGATGAACCTTTGGGTGAATTCACACTTTATTTACGTATCTTAAAATATCTCGATGAAGTAAAAGTAAATTTTTAATAAGTCACAACTGATTTATTAAAAAAAAAAGGAGAAGAAAGAGATTCTTGGGAAATCAAATAAAAAGGAGAAGAAAGAGGAATTTTTTGATTCTTTTGAAAAAATAAAAATGGAGAAGATAGAGAAACTTTTGGGAACACAAGAAATGGAGAAGAAAGAAGAATTATAGGAATTTTTGTTAAAAAAATAAATATGGAGAATAGATATTTTAGGAAAGAAAAAATTGTACAAAATGTAATTAAAAAGATAAAATTTTAAATAATTTATATTTATGTAATTTTATTAAAATTATAATTTTTAAAAATGGTATTTGAGTTGGAAATCCATTTAAAATTGATCAAAAACGGACTTATCATACACGTCGTCCATGATTTGCTTCAATTTTAATGGCCCGTCTTAAATCACCATTTGATATGTGGGCTATTCTTTTATAAGTCGTTTACAGCTGAATAAAGTCTCCATTTTTTTTTTTTAATATTCAATTCCCCTGTAGATTTTGAGTTGAAATTCTAATCAAAATTTCCACTTTGACTAAATTTATGACGTAAATGTTTCCGAAATTATATATTACAAATAAAAAAAAGATTATATACAGTACATAGATGGGCGAGAAAAAATTGAACATTGAATACTTAAAAGGTTAAAAAGGATGACAAGTAAATCATAAAACCTGCCAACTTTGAAAACCCGGTTGATTTGAAATGATTTATTGACAATCGTATCAAATACAACTATATTTCCTATAAAATTTACAGCAAAATCTAAGAATTAATTTATTTTTTATATGTTTGAGATTTTCATTTACAGATTTTAAATATATGTATTATTTATATGTTTTATTTTAATACGTATTAATCGTTTACAGCATATAATATTGCCTATTATTTTTATTAGTTTAATTTTATCAATAGTTGTTCATGTACCTGCTTTTTAGATTAGGATGAATAACTTAAATTGGCTATCCTTTTAATAAATTACTCAAAATTAAACCGTTAAAGTTGAAACAAATCGTAAAAATATGATAATTTGCTGATTTTGATCAGTTTCAAAATTAAATGACCTATTTAAAAGTTTTACTTTATTTTATGACCCTTTACACTTTGAACTTCCAAGAATCGACCTTTTGGCTAACTAGTAAACTAACACACTTACAAAATAAACTACTCCTGTCAACTGTCAAATAACTCAAATCAGTAGAAATTGCCATACTTACGGCTTTTTGTTAGTTACCTATTGTATTTAATATTTATATTATTTGCTTATTTAAAGCTTATTATATTATATAATTAATTTATTGCTACTTAACAATAAAAAATTAATATTTTATGTACTGATTGTTTTGTGGTGATCATGTCACTATTTTTATTTCTTTTATCTTTACTTATTATTAAGTAATCTCATTTTATTATTATCTCATCTTTTTTTGTATAACAACTTTATTCTATATTTTATTTGTTTTAATAATACAATAAATTCATTCTTCAAATTACTGATACATTATATTTTATAATTAAAAAATATATATTTTCTTTAAATATAATATTTATTAAAATATATACAATATCATATTAATACGTTATATATAAAAGGATCCAAACAATGTTACGCTAACATAAACAGACACAGATCCCCTTTTTATTCCCTTGAGACATGGAGGAATTTTCTACGGAGGGGCGGTGGGGAATGAAGACAAAGTATGAGAAATATCTGAATTTTCTGTTGGAAAATAGTAATAGGGAAGAGAAGATTAAAAAGAAAAGGGAAAAGGGTGAAAAATGTTCACATGTGTTATGAAATAATAAAGAAAGAACAAGAATGTTATAGAGAAAGAGAAAAGGAGAGAAGTTCTTATTTCTCTTGATGGGATGAAATACAATGAAGGAGAACCCCTCTATTTATACGGATAATTTCTCCTAACTTTTGTCCAAAAGATAGACTTTCACAATGATATAAACACATGTATCCAGTACAATACAAATACCTTTATAGACATTCACTACAACACAAATATGTTTATAACACTCCCCCTTGAATGTCTATTTGATAGATAATGTGCCTCATTAAAACCTTACCAGAAAAAACCCAGTGGGAAAAAAAATCTAATGAAGGAAAAAGAGTACACATATCTAATAATACATATTTTGGTTGCCTCATTAAAAACCTTACAAGGAAAACCCAATGGGACAAAACCTCGCAAGGGAAAAAGAGTACAACGCGTATTAACTCCCCCTAATGAGAACATCCTTGAATCTTTGCATCCCGATCTTGTGCACCATCTTCTTGAAAGTTGCAGTTGGTAGAGATTTGGTGAATAAATCAGCCACATTATCACTTGAACGAATCTGTTGCACATTGATATCACCATTCTTTTGGAGCTCATGTGTGTAGAAAAACTTTGGCGAGATGTGCTTCGTTCTATCTCATTTTATGAATCCTCTCTTTAGTTGTGCTATGCATGCAGTATTATCTTCATACAAAATTGTGGGTATTTTGTCACAGTTCAAACCACATTTTTCTCTAATGAGATGTATCATGGACCTTAACCACACATATTTCGGCTTTCTTCATGAAAATCTATTATCTCAGCATGATTTGATAAAGTAGCTACCAGAGACTGCTTTATAGATCTCCAAGATATGACAGTACCTCCACATATGAACACGTAGCCAGTTTGAGATCGAGCTTTATGTGTGGGTCAGATAAATACCCAGCATCAACATAACCAACAAGATCAGGACTTGCTAACAAATTGACCGAATGTTATGCCTTGTAGTATTAGCAAGATATATTAGTGCATCAATTACACTAAGATATGGTACTTCAGGACCAAGAATTTCCTCATATAAGAATTATGAACAAGTTTAAAGAAACTTGTAAATGCTTCAGGCATTTCGAATCCTTCATGATTTTCGTACAAAATTTGTCAAGTGATAACATTAATTAGTATTTAAATGCGTGACATCTTCTAGTGTCTGGACTATAGGTCCAATAAGCTTTATGCTTATCAATACGCATCATTTCACTTGATAATTATTTCTACATCAACATGCTTTAATACACGTAGAATTCAGATCCTCACAATCTTTTACAATATTGCGCACTATATTGTATCAAAAATATCATCGACAATCAGTTCCAATGCGACATAACTTATTGAGATCTCTTCATTTTTCGTCATTTTCAGGTACCTGAACCTTTGCAAAGGTTTTATGAAGTGTTATGTTGTGGTGCTTTCTTAAAGCACTTGCCTCATCATTATGACCATCTTAATCACTTGCTCCTCTCCTTCTTCAAGAAGTTCTATATTTGGAACCGTTTTTTGGTCTATCATGCTTCAGGCGTCTCATAGACTTTGTCCTTCAAGGACTTTTCATTGGAGCATTTGCAACTGAATTATAAAATAGAGTTAGCAAATATATTTGGCAATTGATTTGCAATATTTTGCAAGTGAATTATCTATTAAACTTTAAGTTCACTTTTTCTTTCTCCCGAGGATCTAGATAATTATCCCACACTCAATTTCAGTTGCTAATCACTTCTCCCCCTAATGTTAGAAAAACTAACATTTACTCCCCAAGCTCATTTGGGGACCCATCTTTGTACGTTGTGGTGGGGCAATTGAATCATATATCGCACATTTAAATTTTAGATGGAATTATTTGGTCCCTGACCCTGAACCAATTGTGATAGGGGAACCTTGTTGGTTTGATGCATTCAAGTGTTGCTATATGTTAAATAAACATATCTCATACCAAATTTTATTTGGGAGTTTTATTCTCATAACCAATGATTTAACTATAATTGGAGACATACAATTTTTGCTAAACCAACATAGATATGAATCAACATTATCAACATGATTTTATAATTTGGAACTATGCTCTTAATTTAATAATTCGAGCAACAACCTTACAAAAATCAATTGCAAGTTGATATCAAAACACATGTGACCATTCCATAGATGCATCTATAAGCAAACGGTTCACATGGTAGGTGAATGGGCCCATATTCACCTTTTTATAAGTTTAAAAATTTCACGGAATATAATTCCAATCTTAGCTGATCAAGATCATTCTATCACGAGAACAAGCAACACAAGAGAATTCTTGAAGAATCTTTTATTTCTTCAACATATAGCCACGTGAATTCTCAATTATTTTTTCATCACATTTGAACCGGAATGGCCAACCGGTTATGCCAACTTATTTCAGTAAACTTCTAGTTTACTTTCGTATGTGATTTCATCATCATACCCATATTTATGTACTACAAATAAAAAAACCGGCGGGTAATCTTTTACATAAATATTTATAACCCGCTTCAATTGTAGTAGCATGAAGATATTAGATCTTTCCATAATTTATAGTCTCAATTTTTTTTTCCAGTGAACTTGAAACTTATAAGTTTCCTTCTGAGACTTACTACAATAATTTCATTCCTTCAAGTAGTAATACATTAACTCTTCCGGAGCTCTTAATTAATTTTGTACACTACCACATATTCAATCATATCAACATCATTTATAGTTTCTCCACATAATTTCAACTTAGAAACAATTTTGAATGTTGATGAGCTATACTCATGAACAGACTTATAGTCTTGATGGATCCAATCATATCGTGCCTTTGGGTGGATGACCATCTTCAGGTGGTAATACCTTTCTTTTAGGCTATTTCACAAAACAAGTGGATCCTTAATCGTGAGATATTCAATTTTAAAAATTTCGTCAAGATGATGACGCAAGAATATCATAGCCTTAGCACGATCTTGATTTGATGTTTTGTTTTCACTTTTAATGGTGTCTCCAAGACCCATTGCATCCATACGGATTTTTGATTCTTTGTTTTCACTTTTAATGGTGTCTCCAATACCCATTGCATCTATATGAATTTTTGATGCTTTGATTTCACTTCAGGGACTAGATCTGTATTAGATCTATATTTGTAACATTTATCAAAAGTTCTCAATTTCTCATTCTTCAGGAATGGAGCATGATCATCTAAATATGCCTTAACCACATAAGGTATGATAGCTTAAAACCTCTTTTAAGATATTGCTACTTCGGGAGAAAATCGAGGTATGCATATAACATAGATGATTTCTCTTACATATTTTGACAATATTGTTCTGTTGGAACAAATATATTTTCACAATATTGTTCTTCTAGAATAAATATATTTTTCACAATATTGTTCTTCTGGAACAATTATGAGGCACGAATTGCCAAGTGAATCAATAAGTCGTTCCTCAAGTTCATATACAAAATCGATATTGTTATTAGTAAATACATAAATATCAAGAAATACTAACCTTCATCTTTCTAAGAAAACTTTGATTTTTCTTACCTCAGATCTTTCAAAGTGAGTGCCAAGGCAGAGACTCGTGCTGATAACGTGTTATGAAATAATAAAGAAAGAACAAGAATATTGTAGAGAAAGAGAAAAGGAGAGAAGTTCTTATTTCTCTTGATGGGATGAAATACAATGAAGGAGAACCCCTCTATTTATACGATAATTTCTCTAACTTTTGTCCTAAAGATAGACTTTCACAATGATATAAACACATGTATCCAGTACAATACAAATACCTTTATAGACATTCACTACAACACAAATATGTTTATAACAACATACGAAATAACTTGTATATATTTTTCTTTCATTTTTTGGTTTAAAGATATTTTTAAATTTTTATTTTTAATTTAAGAATTTTTTTTTCTTTGGTTTAAAAGTACTTTTAATCTTGAAACTTTAATATTTAAAGGTTAAAAATTTTATTTTATTTTACTTTTTATTTTAGAGATTAATATAATTGATATAATTTACACATACAATCAAAAATTTTAAAATATTACAAATATTATTTTAAATATATATTTCCATCATTAAAAATATTATTCTCTTAATAATTTTGTATACAGTGGAGAAGAAGTGCTAACATTTAGGATAATGTATCAATTTTTTTTTACTTTGAATTAGTGAAAATGCATATATTTTGAGACTTTTTTATAAGATTAAGAAATGAGTACAACAATTAAATATTATTTAAACATTGAATATTATTATAAGTATATAATTGTTATTCACTATAAAAATTAAAAAAATATTAAAATAATATTATTATATTGAAAATTTTAATCATACATACATTATCAAAGACGGAAATAGAAGAAGTTAGTAAATAACTAAAAATAAGTACTACGTTAGTCGGTGCACAAATAATAGCAAGCAGTTTTAGCAATAAATAAATTGAAAAAGGACCAAAAATATCTTTAACTTATTTTTAGCTAAGTATTTAATATCAAAATAAAGAAAGTGTCAATTTTTTAAAATAGAAAATTCTTATTTTTACATATAAGAGATTGTCATTTTACATATAAAGTGTCTAGAAACACCCTCAACCTTTAAAATTTTAATATTTAGAGATTTCAAATAAAAAATATTCCTTACTTTTTATTTTAGAAATTAATGAAAACCGATATAGTTTATACATACGATCAAAAATTTAAAATTCAAAGGTTGTTTTACATATTAAAATGTGAATGTTTAACATATTCATAATTTTATTATTTAATCATGCATTTTTGTTTTGCAGACAAGTATACTTGATATTTATTAACTTTGACAAAATTAATGTTTAAAAAAATAATTTCTCAATTTCTAATTAAGGTGATCTAGAAAGGTATTCATTATAATAATTTTTTTTTAATTTATATTTTTTTTTGAATTTTAAATTTTGATTGCATATGTAAATTATATCAATTTTATTAATTTTTAAAATAGAAAGTAAGGAAAATAAAATTTCAAAACTTTAAATATTAAATTTTTAAGGTTGAGGATATGTTTAGACCAAAGGTGGAAAGAGAAGGGGTATTCTTGAGTCAAAAATAAAAATTGAGGATATTTTTTGATAAAAGAAATGAAAGAAAGATATGTATAAGTCATTTCTTACAAGTTAAGAGTATTTTTGACCCCTTTCCCAAAAGAAGAAAAAAGAGAACGAAAATGAACAATAAAAGAAAATAAATGAAAGGTTGTTGCACACTTGCACTTATCCTCTTTTATTTTGAGCTCTTTATAATAACTTTTTAAATTTATTTATTTTTAATTATAAAAAAATTTTGTGATTTAACTGATATGCACTTTCTAATATACTTTCTTTATTTAATTACTTTTTTAGCATTTTTTTAAAATCTGAATTCTCAACACAGTGGTGTATACAAAATTTTATTGCTCACTATTGTTGTGAAGATTAAATCAAAAGGTTGTTATTATCTATGTTCTGGATAGTAATTGTATAAGTTAATTTCTGTTTATAGTTAGAAAAATTGAAAAAAATAATTAAACAGAAATGTAGAAGAAGTAGAAAAGATTATTCCGACCCAACAAGTTTTTTGTGTGTCCTTAAGGACTTATAACTCTCTTGTTGTTGTCAGGATTTGGGTTACTTCCTCTCAGGATAGAACGGAAAAACGTTTCTGTAATAGCGGCAATGCAAATTACAGAACTCTACCGAACACAAATAACAAAGTAGAATCACACTTGACACTTACAATTTTGCTGTTGAAATTTATGCAGAGAATATTGCAGAGGAAAGAAAAGTATTTTCCATTGGTTGGGTGTACAAAATCTGAGGCAAAGTCTGGAACTTATAGAGAATGAAAGAGTGAGATAGAGAGGCACAATTCAAAAGGCACCTTTTTGGTGTTATCCAAAAGGTGTTCTTCCTCATTTTTCATTCACATCTTAAAAACCCAACAATCTCCCACATAAATGGGGAATGACTATATGATGCATGAAAAAATTGTATAATTTACAAATAAGGATTAATCGCATTTGGATAAGTAGGTTTCCCTTCGAACTTTTCATAGTGAACACATATCAGATATACTTCGTCAATCGGTAGATTTGATATCCTTGAACCATCAAACTTTAGTGTATACCTAGATAATATATGTTGCACAATTAAACCTTAATCATCTTTGGTTCTCATTGTTGTGTTCGTTTTATCCATGAACACCGTCTGGTTCATAAGTGCGTAGAGAATTGGCTTTACATAATTCTCCTTGAAGCGGCTTACATTTCACACTTAAATAGGTGATTTCTAAACGTGTTGTCCTTTAGATACACTATTTGATATATTTCGCATCAAACTTGGAAACCATTAAAAAGCCTTAATACTTTATTCTTGTTACTGAACATTGTCTCATCATGAGAATGGACCAAAAATAGTATTTTGACAATGTTGAATTGTCAAGTATAACTTTATTTTTCTCCTTAAACCTAGATTTTGGGATCTTCAATCTTCTGGTAGAGTTACTGCCATGATGACTTGTCCTCGCCCATAGTCCCATTCCTTTTGATGATGTCTCAACCGCCTCTCTAGATAGACCTTTCGTAAGTGGATCCAACACATTATCTTTTGACTTTACATAGTCAATCGTGGTAATTCCTCTAGAGAGCAGTTGTCTAACGGATTATGTCTTTATCATATGTGACGAGGTTTTTCGTTATACATAACGCTTCTACGCCTTTCCATTGCTGCTTGACTATTGCAATGTATGCATATAGGTGCCAGAGGTTTGGGACAAAATGAAATGTTTTCTAAGAAATTTTGAAGCTATTCATTTTTTTCACCGGCTTTGTCTAAAGCAATGAATTCAGATTCTATTGTCGTGTGAGCGATGTATGTCTGCTTGGATGATTTCCAAGACACTACTCTTCCGCCAATAGTAAAAAAATATCCACTTGTGAATTTAGTTTCAGTTGTTCTGGTGATCCAATTTGCATCACTATATCCTTTGATAACTGCAGGATACTTATTGTAGTGCAAAGCATAATCTTGGGTATATTTCAAATACCTCAATACTCATTTCATTGCCATCCAATGAGTTTGGTTGGGATTGCTTGTGAATCGACTTAGTTTACTTATTGCACATGCTATATCAGGTCACGTAATATTCATTATGTACATCAAGCTTTCCAACATTCGAGCATTGTTTAATTGAGACTTGCTTTGACCTTTATTCTTAGCAATGGTTCAAGTCAATTGGAGTTTTTGCAACTTTAAAATTTAAATATTTGGATTTTTCAAGTACCAATTTTATCTAGTGAGATTGAGACAATGCTAGACCTTAAGGAATCCTTTGAATTTTAATTTTTAAAATTAAATCGGCAACTCCTAAGTCTTTCATATCAAACTTGCTAGCAAGCAGACGTTTAGTAGCATTTATGTTGGCAATGTCTTTACTCATTATCAACATGTCATCAACATACAAACAAACAATGACTATATGATTTGGAGTGTTTTTAATGTAAATACATTTACCGCACTCATTAATTGTAAATTTATTTTCCAACATTGTTTGGTCAAGTTTAGCATGCCACTGTTTGGGTGCTTGTTTTTGTCCATAAAGTGACTTTACAAGTCGACATACCTTCTTTTGATTTTCAGGGATTACAAACCCTTCATGTTGTTCCATGTAAATTTATTCCTTCAAATCTCCATTTAAGAAGACTGTTTTTACATCCATTTGATGGATTTCAAGATCGTATACAACGGCTAACACTACTGACACCCGAATAGATATAATTTTGATTACCGGCGAATATGTATCAAAGTAATTCAGACCTTCTTTTTGTCTAAACCTTTTGACAACAAATCTTTATTTGCATTTTTCATAGTGTCATTATCTTTAATTTTTCTTTTGAAAATCCACTTGCAACCTAAAGGTTTGTTTCCTGGAGGAAGATAAATCAATTCCCATGTATGGTTATTCATTATAGACACAATCTTACTATTGATTGCCTCTTTTCAATATTGAGCTTTCAAAGAAGTTATAGCTTCTTGAAAAGCCCGACGCTTATTTTGCAAAAAAAATTAGAAAATCTAGTCCAAAGGAAGTAGAAGTTCTTTGATATTTGATACATCTTAGATATTCCTTATTAGGGATAGATTCTTTTGTTTTTTTTCGAGGACGTTTAGATCCTTTGATAGACAACTCACATTCAATTTTATATGGATATATATATATATGTGTGTGTGTGTGTGTGTGTGTGTGCGTGTGTGTATCAAAGTAATTCAGACCTTCTTTTTGTCTAAACCCTTTGAGTACAAATCTTTCTTTGCATTTTTCATAGTGTCATTATCTTTAATTTTTCTTTTGAAAATCCATTTGCAACCTAAAGGTTTGTTTCCCGGAGGAAGATAAACCAATTCCCATGTATGGTTATCATTATAGACACAATCTTACTATTGATTGCCTCTTTTCAATATTGAGCTTTCAAAGAAGTTATAGCTTCTTGAAAAGCCCGAGGCTTATTTTCCAAAAATAAATATTAGAAAATCTGGTCCAAAGGAAGTAGAAGTCCTTTGATATTTGATACATCTTAGATTTTCCTTATTAGGGATAGATTCCTTTGTTTCTTTTCGAGGACGTTTAGATCCTTTGATAGACGACTCACATTCAATTTTATATGGATATATATATATATATATATATATATCATAAAATTCAGCATTATCTGATTCAATTATCATATTCACATGAATGTCGGAATTTTCTGATTTGTGAATCAGAAATTGATATGCTTTACTATTTGTGGCATATCCTATGAAAACACAATCAATTATTTTTGGGTTTAGGAACTTGTACTTTCGCCAAACACCCTCACACTTTAAAGTATTTCAGATTGAGATTTCTTCCTTTCCATTTTTATATGGAACATATTGTGTTTTGATGTGGGTTTCATGACCCAAGTTTACATCCTGGACGCGACACGGTACTTGGGATCACAAGTGATCTCAAGAAAACCCATGGTAAAGTATAATTCTATTAAGATTGATCTTTGCTGTGAAATAATATTAAGCAAAAACTAACTAAAGAAATAATCAAATACTGACTAATAACAAAGATCTGTTCAAATATTGAAATCTCAAACATAATCTACAAATAAACCATCTAAAAGCCTTCTAAAAGAATTGATGAGTTGCTGGGACAAACTCCTAGCTAAATCTAATGTCTGAAACTAAACTGAAAATGAAAACTCCGACCCTCAGCAGATGAGAACTCACAACTGAAAGCTGCTGGAGAATCATCGAGAGAAACTAGTTGCAGTTCTGAGGCTGGATACTTGAGACTATATCATAAAATGATATAGCACATAGAAATATGTGGTCAGTATTTTGAATGTATTGAATATGTGAGATGTAACTAAAACATACATATACTGAAGGATTAGTAAACTGAACTGAAATAACATGCAACTACTCTATCTGAACTCAGAATTACTGCAAAATAGTCTGACATATATGGAACTACTGTAAGAACTGATAAATTGAATTAGAGTCGTGAGCATAGCCTGAAATATGATAGTCTTTACTGGGGGTGGGCATTCTGACCATCGGATTGGATATGAGAATTTCAGTTTGGACAAAATTTTGGTTTGGATATTAGGTATTCGGATTAAAAAAATTACAATACAAATCCAATACAAATAAATTCAGATTGGATTTGATTTTTTAAGTTTGGTTTCAGATTAATCGGTTTGAATTTTTTGAATTTTCGATTTTGACTTTTGAGCTTTTTAGGTAGACCATAACAATTAACAACCTTAATCCACCTAATAGTTTGCTCTTTGAAATTTATAACTCTCGACAATTAACAAGAATTGAGGTGACTCTACCACTCATGTCGGGTGTTAAACTTTACTTGCTCATGAAATATTTTACATTTTTATATTTGATTAATAGAAAATTTCATATTGATTTAATATTGTAATGGGCCATAGGTATTAATCTATTGGATCTTGAAAATTAAACTTATTAGTAATGGACATATATGATATGCGTAATTGCGTAGGATTAATATAAGGTATAAAATTTTTGGATTTTCGGATATCCAAAAATTCATAATACTAAATCCGATATCCAATTCAAAATCCATAAATTTTAAAAATGAAATTCGAAATCCAATCCATAATCCAAAAATTCACCCCAAATATTCAAAAAATTTAAATTTCGATTTGAATTTCAGATTGGCCCAAATTATGCCCACCCCTAGGCTGGACTAGACAGAGAACTTGACTGTACTGGACTATGGGAGAGCCTATAATCGAAATATAACCACGTGAGCTAGATGTGGAGTTTGATGTATACACCCCATCAAAGAGAGCCCACTGTACCTTGCCAAGGTATAGTGGCTGAGTTGTGTGATCACTCTCTAGGGGGCTCATTCGGGCTAATAACCTATGATGACATGTAGTTCTGAAAACCTAGATGCACTGAACCCCAGCCCACTCAGTGCTAAGTACTACTCCCATGGGAAATTTAATTATATCTAACTGTGCTAATAGCTCAATTGATGTCCTAAGACTAAGTCAGAACTACATCTGAAAGTGTTATGAGAGTCTAAGGACCTGAAAGAAATTGTGTTCTAAGACTTGTCAGAGCTGCTTTATCTGAAAGTGTCGTGACAGTCTAAAGAATGATGAACATGCTGATAAATTGATACTACTGAATATACTGACTGCTGATAATATTACTGAGACTGAACATACTAAAAGCATTTACTTTCCATTGAAGCATATATGCTAGCATTCATAATTCAAATGAAAATATCATGCTAACACAATATTTATATCTGAGTTCTACGTCATGCAAGTTTTATTCAAAAATCATGCAAAGGATCAGCGCTAAGAAAACAAATTGTATAAATAACATCAAAATATGAAGTTCAGCTAGTAATAGTCATGTAAACTTAAAGAATTATCAAGATTAACGAAATCTTAAACTAACTGAAAAATTCTTGCTTCTAATCTTCTACAGGGCTGGGATTTATAAAGTTTTCCTGAAAGTAATTTGGGACACTAAGGAGGAAAGATAACCCTTGTTGAATTCCCAAATACTTGAAGAAGGATCCCTGAGAATTAGCTCGAATTTTAGAGGTTTGCTGGAAGAACCCTAGTTCTTACTGGGGACAATCCTTTGAACTTCTACTTTTTAGTCTTGAGAACTTGGGAGAGAAATGAGAGGAGAATGTCGAGTAACTCCCTTACTTCTCCTCTAACTACACCCCTAATGATGTAATTTTGGAGTTAAAATAGCAGAAAGTTACAAAAATGCCCCTGAAAGAAAGTGTGAAAAGTTGCCAGTCAGGATCCAACAGGTCACACAACGCATAGTTGGTTGTGACCATGACTTATTGGGACCAGTCATTGGTTCTGGGTCTAAAAATCTTAGCTATTGGACTTGACTAATGGATGGGAACAAACGAGTCATTTGATAAAACAATGAGTCGTTAGTTCCACTCATTGTCACTAGGGATCGAATAGTTCGAGATCTTCCCCCA
This sequence comes from Datura wrightii, assembly GCA_035772735.1. Lineage (NCBI taxonomy): Eukaryota > Viridiplantae > Streptophyta > Magnoliopsida > Solanales > Solanaceae > Datura > Datura wrightii. Next base: position 12,472,337 of record JASDFA010000027.1, read on the forward strand.
TTGAGCGGACGGAACGACCCGTCATCTGGAACATTAGGTCATTATTTCCAACTATTGTCACTGAAGGGGTTTCTACCCTTTCTGGACTCCCTCTAACGACTCCCTAGATGAGTCGTTTCAACCAACAATGACTCGTCATTTGGCTCGTGGTTTGGGAGAAAGTTTTTGACAGGTTTCTAGATCGCTACCAATGGATAAAACAACATCTCCTTACTTGCAGCAATGGGTCATTGTATTACTCGTTGGATCTGGAAAAGGAATCTGTAGAGGCTGGCAATGACTCACACAACGGGTCGTCCTTACTTACTATGACTCGTTGGTTGAGTCATTTTGAGACAAAATTTTCTAATTTCTTTTTTGCTTTTTCATTTCAAGTTTGGATTTGGTCGAAGAAACTTTTGGAGTGTTACAATATCTTCCCCTTGGAAACATTCATCCTTGAATGAAGGCTAAGTAAGTTGAAAGACTGGGGAAAGAGCTGCAATCCCGAACTAAAGACTATAAACTAATTACTGAAAGAGTGATTGTCTTCGAACTTTGATAGACGTATTAACTGAAATTATGCATACATTAAAACATAAATAAAGCTGAAGGGTATGGGACTGAATAGAGTACTGAGGAGGAATTTAGTACCTGATACTGAACCTGAGCTAGAAGAAAATAGGTGAGGGTATTTAGCCATCATATCTGCTTTTACTTCTCATGTGACTCCCTCAACTAGCTGGTTCATCTATAAAACCTTTACTGAAGTGACATCCTTGTTCCTAAGCTTATGAACCTAATAGTCTAGGATCTGAACTGGAACCTCTTCGTAAGAGAGACTATCCTTTACACCAATGCTTTCTAAAGGCACTATTGAGGTTAGGTCACCGATGCATTTCTTCAACAAGGACACATGAAAGACTGGGTGCACTAACTCCGTAGGCAACTCAGCTCATGAGCTATATTATCAATGACGCGTCTCAGGATTCTGTAAGGACCAATATATCTAGGACTGATCTTTCCTTTCTTCCCGAACCTCATCACTCGTTTCATAGGTGAAATTTTCAGATATACCCAATCATCCACAACAAACTCTAGCTCCCTTCTCCTTACATCTACATATGATTTTTGTCGGCTTTGAGATGTTTTAGTCATTCCCTGATAAGCTGAACCTTCTGCATAGCCTCATGCGCTGAATCAGGTACTATTAAGGTAGCTTCACCAACCTCAAACCACCCTATAGAAGATCTACATCTCCTACCATATAATGCCTCGAATAGGGTCATCTGAATACTGGAGTGGTAGCTATTGTTATATTTAGACTCGATGAGAGGTAGGTGATCATCCCACCTACCCTTGAAATCGATCACGCAAACCCTCAAAAGTCTGAATAGTTCGCTCAGCCTGGTCATCTATCTGTGGGTGAAAAGTTATGCTGAGCTTGACCTGAGTACCAAGTTCTTTCTGAAATGACTTCCAGAAGTGCGAGGTGAACTGAGTACCCCTATCTGAAATGATGTATAAGGAAACTCCATGCAATCTGACTAACTCTCGGATGTACAGTCTAACATAATCCTCCATTAAGTCATTAGTCTTAACTTCTAAGAAATGTGCTAATTTAGTCATCCGATCTACAACCACCCAAATTGAATCATGCTATCGGCGCGTATGAGGTAGACCTGTAATAAAGTCCATGTTTACTTATTCCCACTTCCAAGTAGGAATGCTAATATCCTAAGTCATACCTTGGGGTCTCTGATGTTCAACCTTGACCTGTTGGCAATTTGGACACTTAGCCACGAATTCTACAATGTCTTTCTTCATGTCACTCCACCAATAGACTCCCTGCAGATCACGGTACATCTTGATGGCACTTGGGTGGATAGTGTACCTGGTGCTGTGAGCTTTCGTTAGTATTCGCTACCTTAAATTGTCCATATCGGGAACACACAACCTGCCCTGATAACGGAGCACACCATCTCTCTCTTTGGAGAAAGCTTCCACCTCTTTCCTTAGGACTGCTTCCTTCAGCTAAGTAGAATTGGGTCTTCATCCTGCTTTGGATTAACCTCCACCACAAGGGAGGATTTTGACCCACTCTGGACTACAACTCCACCTTCTACTGAATCAACCAACTAGACCCTAACCGAGTCAGTCTGTGAATATCCTTCACTAGTTCCTTTTTATCCTCCTATACATAAGTGACATTCCCTATAGACTTCCTGCTGAGGGCATCATCCACTATATTGGCCTTGTCCGGGTTATACAATACACTCATGTCATAATCTTTTAATAATTCTAGCCATCTTCTCTGATGCAAATTCAGGTCCTTCTGACTGAACACATACTGTAGGCTCTTGTGGTCAGTAAAAACATCCACATGAACCCCATAAAGGTAGTGCCTCCAAATATTCAAGGCATTACTACCACTGTCAGTTCTAGATCATGAGTCGGATAATTCTTTTCATGAACCATGAGCTATCTGGAAGCATAAGCTATGACTTTATATTGCTAAATCAGAACACAACCAAGGCCAACTCTGGAGGCATCACAATAGATCACGAACCCATCTGAACCTTTTGGTAGAGTTAGAACTAGAGCTGTAGTGAGTCGAGTCTTCAACTTCTGAAAGCTTTTCTCACATGCATCAGACCACTGAAACTTTCACCTTTTTTTAAAGTTAGTCTGGTCATAGGAAAGGAAATAGAGGATAACCCTTCTACAAATCATCGGTAATAACTGGCTAGGCCTAAGAAACTCCTGATATCTGATGGAGAGGTGGGTCTTAGCCAGTCTTTGACTGTCTCTATATTTTGAGGATCCACCTGAATACCCTCAATGAAGACCACATGACCAAGGAATGCAACCGATTTCAATCAGAATTCACACTTGCTAAATTTAGCGAACAACTGTTGGTCCCTGAGAGTCTACAAAACGATTCTCAGATGGTCTGCATGCTCCTTCTCTAATATAGAGTAAACTAGAATATCGTCTATAAAGACTAACGAAAATATCCAGTTATGACTTGAATACACAGTTCATCATATCCATAAAATCTACATAAGCATTGGTTAGTCCAAAAGACATAACTATGAATTTGTAGTGACTATATCAAGTTTTGAAGGTTGTTTTCGAAATGTCACATTATCTGACCCTGAGCTGGTGGTATCCTGATTTGAGATCTACCTTGGAAAAACAACTAGCTCCCTAAAGTTTATCAAACAAGTCATCAATCCTGGATAGAGGATACTTGTTCTTGATTGCGACCTTGTTCAACTAATGATAGTCGGTGCATATTTTAAATATACCGTCTTTCTTTTGCACGAATAAGACTAGGGCACCGTATGGAGAGATGATGGGTGTGATGAATCCATTATCTATAAGGTCTTTCAGTTGTTCCTTCAACTCCTTAAGCTCAGTTGGAGTCATTCTGTAAGGAGGAATAGAGACAAACTGGGTATCTGGAAGAAGGTTTATATCGAAGTCTATCTCCTGCTTGGGAGAGATTCCAGGAAGATCTCTAGGAAATACATCGGGGAACTCATTCACAACTGAAATTGACTGAAGTTTCGGGATCTTGAAACTAGAATTTTTGACCCTAACCAAGTGATAGATGCACCCTTAGAGATCATTTTCCTAGCCTTAAGGTATGAGATGAACCGACCCTTAGGCGTTGAAGTACTACCCTTACATTCTATGATTGGTTCTCTAGAAAACTGAAATCTAACAATCCTAGTTCTACAGTCAATTAAGACATAGCAAGAATGTAACCTGTCCATGCCAAGAATGAGGTCGAAGTCGACCATATCTAACTCTACTAGATCAACTGTGGTAACTTTATGTAACATTGTGACTAGACAATCCCTATACACCCAGCTAGCTCTAGCTGACTTACCAACCAGAGTAGAGACTGAAAACAACTCTGAGAGAATTTCATGGCTAATGTCAAACTGGATAGTAATGTAAGGAGTCACGAAAGAAAGTGTGGCTCCTAGATTTAGTAAATCATACACATCTATCTGATAGAGTCGTAAAATACCATTCACAATGTCAGGTGAGTTCTCCTGGTCCTTACGGAAGGATAAAGCATAGAAGTGGTTTTGGCACTGTCCGCCACCTGTACTTGAGGTAGTACCCTGCTGAGCTGCAAAGTAGTGGACTAGGCCTTCTCCCCCTCTTGCTGACGGGTAATATCTCAATTTGTGATCCAGCTGGCTACAACCAAAATAGCCCTCCATGTCCATGCGACACTCACTCGAATGGATCTTACCACACTTTGAACATACTGAAAAAGTGTGGTTGCTGGAGACATGGTTTTAAGACTAGGAGCCTGATGCTCCACCCCTCCCATCTTTGCGGGGCCTGAATGAAGGAGCATTAGTTGATGAGGGTGTTAGAGGTCTCTATTGCCGCTGGGGGCGATTACCACCGCCTGACCTCTATTGGGAGTACTCAAACTGACTTGTTCTCGCTCGTTTACTCTCCCTCTCTATCTCTTTCAATTTCTCTGCCTAGATCTGTTGCGCATTAGTAATGAACCTAGAGAAGTCTATTTCATTGATAAGAATGGCAGTCCTGCACTCCTTGACCACCAGGTCTGAAACCCATTCACGAAATTGAGCATGAGAGATCTCAGCTCCGCAACCATTTCTGGAGAATACTTCAACAGCTGAGTGAACTTTAAGGCATACTCCTGCACCGTCATGTTTTTTTGCCTCAAATTCAAAAACTCGATGGCCTTAGTTTCCTTTAACTCTTGGAAAAAGAATCTGTCTAGGAATGCCGTCACAAAATCATCTCATTCCATCAGACCTGCACCATTCCACCTTCCCGCTTTCCACTGTTTATACCAAATCTAAGACACTTCTTTCAATTGATAAGCAGCTAGATCTGCACTTTCTATAGAAGTAACACCCATGATTTGGGTGATTTTATGTACCTCTTCAATGAACTCCTACGGGACCTCATCAACCTTAGACCCATGAAATATTGGGAGATTCATCTGAGTGAAATTCCCTACTTTGGAAGAAGCTGCAAACCCATTAGTATTGACTGGTACGACCTGCTGGTTGGCTTGATTAGTCATTACCTGAGCCAGCATTTGAATGGAAGCCCAAAAATCTACATGCGACACCTGATCGTCCTGAGGAGTTGCTAGAGCCGGTGGGGCCGGCTGGTTAGCATTTTCTGTCCTCCTTCTATTTTCTCTCTTGGGAGGCATCATTAACTGAAAAGGGTAGAACACGAGTTAGGAGGACATTTTACCCTTTGTTTGGATTGTGGTTAGCCATGGTATAGTATGGTATTGTTACTAAGAGTACCATATTTATTTTAATTGTTACTTAAAATATATGGTATGATATGGTTTGATTCCACAGTTAGGTAACCATGAAATCCCTTATTTTATTAAACCACCAATTTGGTGTAATCTCAATGTTTCCTAATTTTTCTTTTCAATTATGCCCTTACTTAATATTACATAATTCTATTTTATCCTTTACCCTATATAATTTAACTCCACCCAAAAATCCTACTCTATACCGTCTTTATGGGTTCAGTTCTCTTCTTAATTTAGTCTTCTCTTTTTCTAGGTTTGATTTTTTAAATTTCTTACAAGTCTGCTTGCTTTTTGTTAAAATCTGAATACATTTTATTTTGACCTGCTTGTTTATTAATTTTGTTAAAATTTGCATTAATTTAACAACTTAATATATTTATAAGGCATAATTTGTAACCAATTACATTTTATTAGTAATTATTAATGAATTTAACATATATAATGATTTAGGGCATTTTAGTAAACTTACCAGTTACAATACAGTTAAACCAAACAATAAAAATATTATTAAATAGCAGAAAATGATACAATCTATCCAAATATTATATTTATATTACTATATAATATAATACCATATAATACAGTACCGTACGTTATAAAATCATGGGTAACCACAATCCAAATGAAGTGTTAGAGACTAAACTCTACGCACAATAATATTCATGAAGAAAGGGATTTTCCTGAAAACATCTCATAGCCTCCCCTCATAAGTGTGGCGCACTTTACACCCATGAAAAGGACTTTATTTGATGCGATTTTCAGACATTCTAGAACACTCTAAACCTGACTTTGATACCAAGCTTTTCATAACCCGAGTTTACACCCTCGATGCGACACGGTATTTGGAATCACAAGTGACCCCAAGCAAATCCATGGTAAAGAATAACTCTATTAAGAATGATCTGGTGTAAAATAATACTAAGCGGAAACTGAATAAAGAAATTACCAAATACTCACTAATAACAAAGATCTGTTCAAACACTGGAATCTCAAGCTGAATCTAACATAAACTGTCTGAAAGCCTTCTAAAAGAACTGATGAGTTGCTGGGACAACCCCCCAGCTAACTCTAATGTCTAAAACTAAATTGAAAATAACAAACCGAAAATGAAAACTCCAGCCTTTGGCAGATGAGGACTCATCACTGAAAGCTGCTGAAGAATCACCAGGAGAAACTAGCTGCGGTGTTGAGGTTGGGTACTTGAGCCTATATCATAAACTGATATAGCACATATAAATATTTGATCAGTACTTTGAATATACCGAGTATGTCAGATGTAACTAAAACATACATATACTGAAGAACTAGTAAACTGAACTGAAATAACATGCAACGACTCTATCTGAACTTAGAATTATTGTAAATAGTCTGACATATATAGAACTACAGTAAGAACTAATACACTGAATTAGAGTAGTGAGAATTACCTAAAATTTGATAGTCTATACTGGACTGAGAACCCTGACTGTACTGGACTATGGGAGAGCCTATAACCGACATATAACCATGTGAGCTAGACGTAGAGTTTGATGTATACTCCCCATTAAAGAGAGCCCATTGTACCTTACCAGGGTATAGTGGATGAGCTGTGTGATCACTATCTGGGGGCCCATTCGGGCTAATAACCTACGATAACACGTAATTCTAGAAAACTAAATGAACTAAACCCCGACGAGCTTGGTGCTAAGTACTATTCCCACGGGAAACCTAATTATATCTAACTGTGCTAATAGCTCGAAACTAATGTCTTAAGACTAAGTTAAAACTACTTATCTGAAAGTGTTTTGAGAGTCTAAGGACCTAAAAAAATTGTGTTCTAAGACTTTTCAGAGCTACTTTATCTGAAGTGTCATGACAGTCCAAAGAACGACTAACATGCTGATAAACTGATACTACTGAACATACTGAGTACTGACAATATTACTGAGACTGAATATACTAAAATCATTGACTTTTCATTCAAGCATATATGCTAGCATTCATAATTCAAATGAAAATATCATGATAATACAATATTTATATCTGAGTTCTAAATTATGCAAGTTTTATTCAAAAATCATGCTAAGAATTAGGGCTAGGAAATCAAACTATATAAGTAACACCAAAGCATGAAGTTCATCTAGTAATAGTCATGTAAACTTAAAGGATTATCAAGATTAAGGAAATCTTAAACTAACTGGAAAACCCTAGCTTTTAACTTCCACAGGGCTAGGATTTATAAAGTTTTCCTAAAAGTAATTTGGGACAAAAGGGGGAAGGGAACCCTCATTGAAGTCTCACATACCTGAAGGAGAATCCTAGATAATTACCTCAAATTTTTTAGGTTTGCTGGAAGAACCTTAGTTCTTGCTGGGGAGAATCCTCTAAACTTCTACGTTCTGGTCTTGAGAGCTTATGAGAGAAATGAGAGGAGAACGTCTAGTAATTCCCTTAATTTTCCTCTAACCGCACCCCAACTGAGGTGGTTTTGGAGTTAAAATAGTAAAAAGTTACAAAGATGCCCTTGGAAGAAAGTCCAAAAAGTTGCCTGTCAGGATCCAATAAGTCACACAATGAGTCGTTAGTTGTGATCATGACTCGTTGGGACCAGTTGTTGGTCCTGAGTCTGAAAATCCCAACTACTGGACTTGACTAACGAATGGGAACAATGACTTATTAGATGAAATAATAAGTCGTTGGTTCCACTCATTATCACTGGGGAAAGTTTTGAATAGTTCTGGATCTCCCCCAACGGACGGACAGAACGACCTGTTATCAAGAACAACAGATCGTTGTTTTGAACCGTCGTCACTGGAGGGTTTTTTGTCCTTTCTAGACTCCCTCTAATGGCTCCCTACAACGAGTCGTTTCAACCAACAATGACTAGTCGTCTGGCTCGTAGTTTGGGAGAAGGTTTTTGACAGGTTTCTGGACTGCTACCAACAGATAAAATAATGACTCGTTACTTGCAGCAAAGGTCATTGTATTTCTTGTTGGATTTAGGGAAGGAATCTGCAAAGGCTGGCAAGGACTCACATAACGGGTCGTCCTTACTAACAACGACTCGTTGGTTGTTGTTCTGAAATAGAATTTTCTGATTTTTCATTTCAAGTCTGTATTTAGTCTAAGAATCTTTTAGGGTGTTGTAGTGGGGAACTTGATTAAGTATTTTATTAGCCGTAAGAATAGCTTCCCCCATAAGTTCTGTGGTAAACCAGAACTTATCAATAAGACATTCATCATCTCCTTTGATATTTTATTTTTTCTTTCCGCAATTTTATTAGATTGTGGCTAGTAAAGGGCAGTTGTTTGATGAATAATATCTTATTTCAAACGTATTTCTTCAAAGGAGATTCATATTCGCCACCCCTATCACTTCTTATAATTTTAATATTTTTAATAGTTGCGTTTCAACTTCACTTTTGTATTGTCTGAATGCATTAATTGCTTCATATTTATTGTTTAGTAAGTAAATATAGCAATATCTTATACTGTCATCAATAAAAGTTATAAAATATTTTTTTCACCACGAGATGGTATTTACTTCATATCACAAATATCAGTGTGAATTAAGTCTAAAGGACTTGAATTTCTTTTAACTGACTTATAAGATTGTTTAACATACTTAGATTCAACACATATTTGATATTTTGATTGATTGCATTAAAATTTAGGCAATTGTCATGCCCTGAGTCAATACCCCAGACGAGACACAGTATTTGGAGTCACAAGTAACCCCAAGTCAATCCATGGTCTATAATAACACTGCTAATCTAAGTAAAAGCATTGCGAAAGCTTTAAAATAATAAGATAAAACATTTAAGAGAAGAACTAAGTCATAAAGTTTTATACAACTGAAAACAAACTAAAAATCTGGTTCTCTGATTATGTATGAAAGCCATCTATCTGATGAGTTGCTGGGACAAGCCCCCAGCTAACTCTAAGTCTAAATGAAAAAATATATATAGCTGAAAATAAATAAAACTCGTCCTCGAAAGATGAGGACTTACCACTGATACAACTGAAATCACCTGTAGAAAATCTACTAAGGGCGTCGAGTCTAAGAACCTACGGCTGTATTGTAAAATGAAACAACATATTAGGTATGTATCTGTACTTTAAATATACTGAGTAAGTGGAGAAAACATAACACAAAGAATAAATAACTGACTGTAATGACATGCAATGACCAACTGGAAATACTGAAATCTGTATAAACTGAAATATAGCTGAAGTGGTCAAAATGGCCCTATCTGATGGTCATAGACATGCCCTGAATCTGAGATAATGATCTGAAATAACTGTACTGAACTGGGTAAATTGAAGTTGTTCTAAGCTGAGCTAAATTGAGACTGAACTGAACTGAGCAAATTTGAAACTGAACTGACTAGTGGGAGAGTTTATAACTGACATATAACTACGTGAGCTAGACGTGGAGTTCGATGTACACACCCCATTGGTAGGACCTGACATACCTTACCAGGTTATAAAGATATGGACTGTGAGAACACTGTCTGGGGCCATAAGGCCAATAAAATAACCTACGATGGCAACGTAGTTCTGGGAATCTGGGTGCGCTGGAACCCCGGCACTCTCGGTGCTAAGTCCTACTCCCACTGGATAACCCTAACATGACTACTACTGCCAACCTGATAGCTCAAACCTAGGGCTCAAGACTAAGTTAGGGATACTTATCTAGAAGTACCCTAAGAGTCTTATCGGACCGGATTTGAAAATTGGTGTTCTAAGACTGGTCAGAGCTGCTTATCTGGAAGCGTCCTAACCGTCTAAAGAAAAAACTGTAATCTGAAGCTGGGCTCTTAAGGCTAGCCATAGCTTCTTATCTGACAGTGTCATGACCGCCTATAGAACCACTAAAACTGATACTGAGTCTAATTCTGATAACTGGGAGGCACTACTGACACCTTGAGAGTTTCTGTAATCAAACTGATTAGCTGACATTTCTGACTAACACTGAGTATTCTAACATTTTGACTAGAAATGAACTGATAATAATCTGATTGAGTTTCAATACAACTAACAACATGGGAGTCCCCAATACTGATGAATTCAAGCAAAATTTTGATATTTAAACACTATTGCAGGATTCTACTTTTTTGCATTCAAGGGCTAGGGCTAGAATTTATTTTACAAGGACAAGCACTAATACAATCACAAACTGGTGGAAAATATTTATAATTATCATAAAAATAATATTTCACATGAAGTAAACGAAGTCTGACGAATAATTTCTCAACCTATGATAGTTTCAGGGCTAGAACTAATAAAGAAAAATAGTAGAAAATTTAGGGGCACAAGGGAAGAACTATTCCCTTGCTAAATTCTCACATACCTGGCTAAGAATTTCTGGAGAAAATCCTGAAGAAAATCTTGAGAAGACAACGCCTGCCCTAGCTTCTGCTCTGAACTTCTTGTCTGTTCTACGCTTAGGCTTGAGGTAAAGAGAGTGAAATGAAGGAAAAAGGTCATTCTACCCCTTTAAATCCCTCCTAAACGAGCCCAAAATGATGGGGTTTAAGCATTAAAAAGGTGAAAATTTACCAACATACCCCTGGAAGAATGAACTGAAAACTGGCCCAGACGGACCAACGGGCCTCAGCATGGGTTAGTTGGTTGAAACCACGACCCGTTGGAACCTACCGTTGGTTCTAGGTCCAGAAACCCTACTCACTAGAAAAGAACCACGATCCGTTGGAGGAACTAACAGGTCGTTGGTACATCTCGTTAATATTGGTGGGAAAACTAGACCTTGAGACAACTATCAACACAACGACTCGTTGGTAGGATCAATGGGTCATTGCATCGTTGTGGTCTACACTGCTAGGGCCTAGGATTGGGTGATGGGTGGTAGAAATGGCTCATTGGTAGGAACCATGAGCCGTTGGTTCCTCTCGTTGCCTCAAGGAAGAGTCCGATAGGGTTTTGATGTTGGGATTCAACGGACGATAGGATGACTCGTTGGTCCAACCCACAGGTCGTCCTATGCATCATTGTTTCCCCCAAAGGAAAACTGCGATGCTGACAATGACTCAGACAACAATCCATTGGAGCTTACCATGACCCGTTGTCTAGGTCGTTCTGCAATAAAATTTTTGATTTTTTTCTTCTGAACTTTCTTGAAATGCATGAGTCTAGTTTAGGAAAGTTTTAGGGTGTTACAATATCTCCCCCATGGGATCATTCTTCCTCAAATGAAGACTAAAACTGCTGAAAACTAGGAAAAGAGCTGAGATTTCTTGACTGAGGCTATGAGATGGTTTTTGAAGGAGTAACTGACTCCGAACTGACTCAACCGTACTAACAGAGCCAACGCAACTAGGATGCATGTTCGGTGTTTTTCATAACAGCACGCAAGTGCACATGGTCGAACAAGTAATAAAGTGGCTCAAGTAAGCCAAGTATCGATCCCACAGGGACTGGGCTAGGGTAAAAATCCACTCCAGTGTCAATAAACCTTAACTCTAAAAATGCAGACAACAATGTTAAGAAAAGTTTGATATTTTGGTTTCTAATTTTATACTAATTATAAAACGAATATACAATTTGAGTCGGAACTATAAGTATGAGCATGCTGAGGTTAAACGAACATGTAGAGAAATAAATTATCGATATAATTTGGTTAATCTTTCTTCCGGTTGCTAGTCAAGAATTATTGCCTATGGATTAAAACTCTCGTATTTAACCCAACTTAAGAATCATGAACCTTCCACCTACATTTCTATGATAAAACAAAATTCATGTTCTAGCCATACAAAATCGATTCCTTAATTGACTAATACGACTTTCAGGTATATTTATATCCTGAGGGTAAATCAATTCTCAATTTTCCCAAAACTAAGAAAAGATCATATCCTATCAATTCACAACTTTCCAATTTCTTGCTCTCTCGAGTGAAACCGGACGTTTTAGATATACATTAACGTTGGCCACACATTAATGCAGTAAGAACAAGAATCAATAGAACAACCATGAAAGAAAAGATTAAAAAAACCAATTTATCAATAATCACTTTTCAATACAATTGTTCTTAACCTCAGCAAGAAGAGGATTTAGCCACTCATTTGTGGATTAAACATCGTTAAATGAGTGTAAATCATACAAGCAATTCAAATCAAGAAGAAGGAGATAGAGAAAAACCCTGATATTTTCGTCCCCTCAACTGCCTGTAACCCACGTTCTTGCTCCACCAAGTCAGAATAATTAAAAATGAACCTAAGTGTTCTATTTATACTAGTGGGAATTTTTCCCGGAATAACAAGCAACGTGTCACGGAGTGCATCGCGGAGCACTGCCTCCGTGACACGCCACTGACGCGGACCCTTACTGGAATTTAGTCGTCCAAGTATTAAGGCCCAACGTGGCATGACGTGCAACACGGGGATAGGCCAACGTGCCACAGCCCCAACGCGTACCTTCACTGGAATTTGGCAAAAATTCCATATCCAGGCAGAAGGCATCCGCGATGGCAGCGTGACACGGCTCCATCGCGGAGCCCCTTTAATTCGTGCCTTCAAGTGCTTTTTCCCTTGCTAGCGTCCGAGTCAAACCCCGATTTCTCCAAACATGCATTTTAGTTTCCCAAAATTATATTTCACCTGCAAAACAATGCTAATCATGTTGGTTAGTATAAATTCACATTTTATTACAAATCACATGAGAATGTATAAACATCGATAGATAAACAAGGCAAAAATGACACATTTGAGTATCACTTGGGCATATAAATTTGCCCAAGATCACTTAACCCACACTTAAATCCTTGTGCGTCCCCGAACAATAATCTTACACCTCATGCAATTGACACCCCAACCTGGCTACTTTGGTTTGACAATTCAAGCTACGGTTATACCGATTATTTAATACAGAAAATCCTCAAGAAAACATGCATGGTCTTATAAATACAATGACCTTCAACACATTAAGACCTCCTAGACTCAACAATCGACTCTCGATATTGGCAAACTCATGCAAATCAGCTGATCAAGATATCCGACATGAAATTTAATCTCTCATCAAGCATGTGCCCTCACAACACCAGAGAATTTTCCCCTTTTTAATCACATGAACTCAAAAGATTATATGCAGGGGCATATAAACACAATTTCACTCTCTCTCCCAAAAGAATTCACATGCATCATGTCATGAACCATAGGCTTTCCCTTAGTGTATTACTCCACTAATATAAGGAAGTGTGATGTAAGATCACGTAGGACTTAACGGGTTGTAATGTAAGTGTCACGCCCCGCCTTGGGGGGTATGACTGGCACCTGGTGCCCTAGTAGGACCTGGACTGCTAACTGGTGAGCCTAAGCACAGCCGGCGCCTGGCTAGCTCTAACTCAGATTCACGAAATCAACTGGCTATATGACGGCTGTAAATACAGCCTCCGGCCAACTAGGCCTATAGCCACCTGTATGAAACTTCAGCTAACCAGAAACATATTTACAAGGGGAAGACCTATGCGGGCCGACAAGGCCACCATGCTGTCTAGTTATCTGTAACTCCACAATAAAATGCTGAGTAACTACGTGACCAACAAGGTCACCACTAATTATCAAACTAAGGCCTCACACGGCCAACATAAACTGAAATGCTAAACAGCTATAACAAACTGCACAGCCTCACACGACCAGCTCAACTAACCACAGGGAGATAATATATACAATCTGCAAGCCTATATAAGTGATAATAGAAATGATCGGGACAGGGCCCCGACCTACCCAAACTGTACGTCAAAAGGAAAAGAGCTACACTTCTGGATATCAGACTCCGGATGACAGGAGCCGACGACTCAATAGCTGACTGGAATAACGAGGGATCACCTCCTCGTCTATGAGTACCTGCAGGCAAGTAATGCAGTGCCTCACTGGGCGTCAGTACCACTGGTACCGAGTATGCAAAGAAACTGAAATAATACAACTGAATACAAATAACATAAGTAACAAGTCTGTGAGCAGAAGATAACTGAATCTGAAGAGCTGATAGGAACTAGATCAAACCTTTCTGCACTGATAGGCAGGAGCGTGTCTGTAGTCACGGCGGCCTGCTATCTATTAACTAATATATATAAATCACATAAATACATATACATTTAGCAAGCAAGAGCCAATACCAACCCCCATAAGCCAGATGGCGCCAAGCAAGCAAACAATCTATATACCCCTACCCGGGTCAAAACCAATCAAAAATAAGTCACTCCACTCATCTGCTCACTAGGAGCTCCTCTACCGGCCCCTTGGGTCTCCGGCTCGGGTCGTAGCCTCCGATATAAATAACCGTGTCTGAGTTCGGAGGACTCCTGTGCAGACAGTAACAGATAGGGTCTGGTTCCCTGGAACTCTTCTCAGGGCTATCTGAAACCGGAGCTGCACCTGTAATAAGATCTGTACTGTAACTGTATCTGTATCTGTTCCCTGGGCGCTTGTGCACAACAGGGCTATCTGTACTGTAATGCTGATCAGCCTGATATGGGGAAAGCTTCATCCCATCTTCGTCCAAACTGGGGACGGCATGCCACTCCTTGGAGTGACGTAAACCCACCCGCTCAGTGGGCGACACGATTACCAACCCAGGGGCGGCGAGGACGCTCAATAAGGTGCCCTCACGCCACATCAAGTCTCAACAAACAAATAGTACATAGAAATAGCAAGCATGTATAACTGAAAAAGGCTATCTGAAATCTGATTTCCTTATTCTAATCTCTTTCTGTATTATACTAATTCTGAAATTTTTATTTAACTGTTGGGCTAATCTGTAGCCGGGATACTATCTGTCTGAATGGCTAATCTGTAGCCATAAAACTGTCTGTCTATCTGATTTTACTTTATTAGCCTTTATTCTGAAAATCTGTATCTTTTTATTCTACAACATGCTTGCTAATCATACAATAAGCTATACTGAATCTGGAATGCTAACTCGCCCTTTGGCGCATGCTTTACTAACTTCCGGACTGAATACGATACGACAACACAACTCAGAATCTATTGGACTCACTTAATTCTCAATATTCAACTCTGAGAGTTTCAAATACGGAGTTTACTATGACTTACCAAGCTAAGGCTCACTAACTTGCCGAAGAACAACTTCACATACCTTAACCTCGAGTTATCCGACTGTCGGACGAGGCTCGATCAGTACTCAAGCTATTTCTCCCAACTGCATTCATATATACGTCAATTAGTACTAAATACAACACTATTCTGAAAGAAAACATCACTTTCGATATAATTATAGCCTAAACTTAGGCTTATCAAAAGACGGTCGAAAACTTATTATTTTTCAAAAGTCCAGAAGGGAGAAGTATTCACTTTACGGCTAGGAGAACATAGACACTAGTTTGGAGCAATTCCACTTACCTTAGCCCGGTAGCACGACGATTTGTCGGCCGAATTTCACGAAACTAAATCCGTAGGAATGCTCCCTGCTGCTAAATACCTCCGTATCTGGAGTTAATTTAAGTTTGGACTACGTTTGGCAGCGTAATCGGACAATAATATGTTAACCCTCTTCGTCTCTCTCTATTTTCTACGTTTTCTCTGGAAATTATAAGGGATGAACTGATTTAAAACCAAAGTGGGGCTTTATATACTTGGGCCTGGACAGGCCCAACGTGTCACGGAGCCAACGCGGAGGCTCCACCTCCGTGACACGTTGCCATCGCGGAGGGGCTCTGCCCCGGCTCCTTCCGTGATGGTTCGACAGGTTTTACATCCGATCTTTTTCCGAGCCTTTTTCAAGCATGTATGGCTTTCAAATATGCTTAACCAACGTGCGAATAGGCCATCTAGGTGCTGAGAATCTTACGGGGTATAACATTCTCCCCCCCCCTTAAGAACATTCGTCCTCGAATGTAAACTTCTATCTAGAGGACTTCTCAACTTGTTTCTAAGAAAATTTTGGCAGAGTTTCCCCTGTAATATGGACTATCCCAAAAACCTGAAACGCAGAAAGGTCCAGTACAGGTACTGCACATAATACTTTAAGATTCACTGGATAGCTAAACATCAATCTTTCTCATTTATACATACACAACCACAAGGTACTGGATAAGTAATAATACGGACCTACCTGTCGCCTGACTAGGCCTGGAATAAGTGAGGATATCTAGCTTTCATATCTTCCTCAGCCTCCCACGTCATCTCCTCTCGGTTCAGACGCAATATCCTTAGTTCTCAATCTACGAATCTGTCGGTCTAAGATGGCTACTGGAACCTCTTCATAGGCCAGCTCCTCTGTAACCTGTATCTCCTGGACTGGGACTGCTCTGGATGGGTCTCATATGCATTTCCTCAGCATAGATACATGAAAGACCGGATGAACGAATTCTAGCTCTGGAGGTAAGTTCAACTCGTATGCTACTCGACCTATCTTTCGACGAATCTGATAAGGCCCAACAAACCTCGGACTGAGCTTACCTTTCTTGCCGAATCTCATCACCCTTTTCATCGGAGATACTTTCAGAAATACCCAGTCATTCACATCAAATTCCAAGTCTCTGTGCTGCACATCAGCATATGATTTCTGGCGGCTCTGTGCAGTCAGTAGGCGTTCTCTGATAAGCTTTACCTTTTCCTCCGACTGTTGAATGATGTCTGGCCCAATTAACGCTGATTCTCCCACTTTAAACCAGCCAACCGGCGATCTGCATTTTCGCCCATACAAGGCTTCAAAAGGCGCCATCTGGATGGCTGAGTGATAACTGTTATTATAAGGAAATTCAATTAACGGCAAATGCTCGTCCCAGCTACCTCCAAAATCTAGCACACACGCTCGTAGCATGTCCTCGAGCGTCTGAATAGTGCGCTCAGCCTGTCCATCTATCTAAGGGTGGAATGTTGTACTCAAATTAATCTGCGTTCCCAGACCTCTCTGAAACGACTGCCAAAACCTAGCTGTAAACTGTGCTCCTCTATCTGAAATAATGGATACTGGTCCTCCATGCAACCTGACTATTTCTCGGATATACAACTCCGCATAATCTTCGGCCGAGAAGGTAGTTCTTACTGGCAGGAAATGAGCTAATTTTGTCAATCTGTCAACTATCACCCATATAGAGTCATGTCTGTGTCTGGTATAGGGTAATCCTGCTACAAAATCCATATTCACGGCTTCCCATTTCCAGAGAGGCACAGCTATGTCCTGAGTTAGCCCTCCTGGTTTCTGATGTTCTGCTTTCACCTGTTTGGCAGTTAGGACACTGGGCTACAAATTCAGCAATTTCTCTTTTCATACCTGGACACCAGTAGTTTTCTTTGATACCATGGTACATTTTTGTCGTGCCAGGGTGGAGAGAATAGCGGGCGCAATGTACCTCGTTCATAATCTACTGGCGGAGGCTTGAAACGTCTGGAACACATAGACGGCCTTTACAGCGTAGCACTCCATCCTTAGTTATCTAAAAATCTGGCACTTTACCCTGCTGGATTCTGTCTTTGAGCTGGATTAGGTCAGGATCCTCATATTGCCGTTCTTTTACTTCCATAACTAATGATGACATGGCGGTGTTCTGAATCACCGCTCTACCGTCCTCTGTTTCTACTACACGAACGGCTAGGCTAGCTAACTAATGTATCTCTCTGACCAATTCCCGCTGCTCGGGCTGCAAATATGCCATACTCCCCATGGACTTACGACTGAGAGCATCTGCTACAACATTGGCTTTTCCCGGGTGGTACAGAATATTCACATCATAATCCTTTAACAGCTCCAACCAGCGATGTTGCCGCAGATTCAGCTCCCTCTGAGTGAAGATATACTATAGGCTCTTGTGATCTGTAAAAATATCAACATGGACGCCATACAGGTAATGTCTCCACATTTTCAACGCGTGGATCACTGCGGCTAACTCCAGGTCGTGGGTAGGGTAATTCTTTTCGTGTTTCCTCAGCTGTCTGGAAGCATACGCAATCACCTTACCATGCTGCATCAACACACAACCCAACCCAACGCCTGATGCGTCGCAATACACTGAATAACCTTTTGTACCTTCCGGCAATGCTAACACTTGGGCGGAGGTTAATCTGTCTTTTAACTCCTGGAAACTCTGCTCGCATGCCTCTGTCCACTAAAACTTCGCTGCCTTCTGTGTCAGTTTGGTCAGAGGTGCCGCTATAGTAGAGAATCCGTCAACAAGTCTCCTATAATATCCCGCTAATCCCAGAAAGCTACGGGCTTCAGTCGGAGTGGTAGGCCTAGGCCATGATTTGACTGCTTGTATTTTCTGCTTGTCAACCTATATACCAGCATCCGACACAATATGCCCTAGGAAGGCTACTGGGTTAAGCCAGAATTCACACTTGGAAAACTTAGCATATAATTGGCGGTCCCTGAGGATCTAGAGTACTGTCCGTAAATGAGTCCGGTGATCTGCTTTAGAGCGAGAATACACTAGAATATCATCAATAAACACTATCACGAACAGGTCCAGGTATGGTCTGAAAATACTATTCGTCAGGTCCATGAATACTGCTTGGCATTCGTCAACCCGAAGGACATGACTAGAAATTCAAAGTGTCCATATTGGGTCCTGAACGCCGTTTTAGGAATATCTCTTTCACGTACCCGAACCTGATGATATCCGGACCGCAAGTCAATCTTAGAGAAGTATCTGGCTCCCTGTAACTGATCAAATAAATCATCTATTCTGGGGAGCGGGTACTTGTTCTTCACTGTAACTTTATTCAACTGCCGATAATCTATACACATACGGAGTGAGCCATCTTTCTTTTTCACAAATAACACTGGCGCACCCCATGGTGAAGTACTCGGCCTGATGAAACCTTTATCTAACAAATCTTTCAACTGCTCCTTCAATTCTCTGAGTTCCGCAGGAGCCATACGATAAGGAGGATTTGATATAGGCTGAGTGCCTGGTAATAAATCAATAGCGAAATCTATTTCTCTTTCTGGGGGAATACCAGGTAACTCATTCGGAAACACATCAGGGAACTCGTTCACCACCGAAATAGACTGGACTGTCGGAGATTCTGCTCGGACATCCTGAACCCTGACTAGGTGGTAGATACATCCCTTAGTTATCAATTTCCTCGCCTGAAGGTAGGAAATAAACCTACCTTTTGGAGTAGCTGTGCTGTCTTTCCACTCTCGCACTGCCTCTCCTGGAAAGTGGAATCAGACCGTCTTGGTCCAACATTCTACATTGGCATAGCACGGCACTAGCCAATCCATACCCATTATGGCATAAAAGTCTATCATTTCTAGCTCTACCAGATCTACTGTAGTCTGGCGGTGTAGTGCCCAACGGCTCCTGATGTGAGGGGGACTGCTGAGAGGGTTGTGATGAATCCTCTATATCGCCCTCAGATCGGGCTGACTCTGACTGAAGCTGAGGCATCCTACTGGTGTCTTCTCCTGCTGCTATGTCCAATCTCCTGCTTGTGGCAGGTTGTCGTTGATCTGCCATTCTTATCTGTAGACAAAGGATATGATAAGTTTTCGGGACCCAACCCTATAATTTACCGCTCTATAGCACGACTGAATGAGAAAAAAGAGTAACCATCCTATCATGCCTCGCAACCTCCTGCCTATAGTATGTGGTGCACAACACATCCATAGACAAGACTCTACTTAGCACGGCTTGTAGACCCCCTGGGACACGACCTGCTCTGATACCAAGTTTGTCACGCCCCACCTTGGGGGGTATGACTGGCACCTGGTGCCCTAGTAGGACCTGGACTGCTAACTGGTGAGCCTAAGCACAGCCGGCGCCTGGCTAGCTCTAACTCAGATTCACGAAATCAACGGGCTATATGACGGCTGTAAATACAGCCTCCGGCCAACTAGGCCTATAGCCACCTGTATGAAACTTCAGCTAACCAGAAACATATTTACAAGGGGAAGACCTATGCGGGCCGAAAAGGCCACTATGCTGTCTAGTTATCTGTAACTCCATAATAAAATGCTGAGTAACTATGTGACCGGCAAGGTCACCACTACTTATCAAACTAAGGCCTCACACGGCCAACATAAACTGAAATGCTAAACAGCTATAACAAACTGCACGACCTCACACGACCGGCTCAACTGACCACAGGGAGATAATATATACAATCTGCAAGCCTCTATGAGTGATAATAGAAATGATCGGGATAGGGACCCAACCTACCCAAACTGTACATCAAAAGGAAAAGAGCTACACCTATAGATATCAGACTTCGGATGACAGGAGCCGACGACTCAATAGCTGACTGGAATCACGAGGGATCGCCTCCTCGTCTATGAGTACCTGCAGGCAAGTAATGCAGCACTCCACTGGGCGTCAGTACCACTGGTACCGAGTATGCAAAGCAACTGAAATAATACAACTGAATACAGATAACATAACTAACAAGTCTGTGAGCAGAAGATAACTGAATCTGAAGAGCTGATAGGAACTAGATCAAACCTTTCTGCACTGATAGGCAGGAGCGTGTCTGTAGTCACGGCAGCCTGCTGTCTATTAACTAATATATATAAATCACATAAATACATATACATTTAGCAAGCAAGAGCCAATACCAACCCCCATAAGCCGGATGGCGCCAAGCAAGCAAACAATCTATATACCCCTACCCGGGTCAAAACCAACCAAAAATAAGTCACTCCACTCATCTGCTCACTAGGAGCTCCTCTACCGGCCTCCTGGGTCTCCGGCTCGGGCCGTAGCCTCTGATATAAATAACCGTGTCTGAGTTCGGAGGACTCCTGTGCAGACAGTAACAGATAGGGTCTGGTTCCCTGGAACTCTTTTCAGGGCTATCTGAAACCGGAGCTGCACCTGTAATAAGATCTGTACTGTAATTGTATCTGTATCTGTTCCCTGGGCGCTTGCGCACAACAGGGCTATCTGTACTGTAATGCTGATCAGCCTGATATGGGGAAAGCTTCATCCCATCTTCGTCCAAACTGGGGACGGCATGCCACTCCTTGGAGTGACGTAAACCCACCCGCTCAGTGGGCGACACGATTACCAACCTAGGGGCGGCAAGGACGCTCAATAAGGTGCCCTCACGCCACATCAAGTCTCAACAAACAAATAGTACATAGAAATAACAAGCATGTATAACTTAAAAAGGCTATCTGAAATCTGATTTCCTTATTCTGATCTCTTTCTGTATTATACTAATTCTGAAATCTTTATTTAACTGTTGGGCTAATCTGTAGCCGGGATACTATCTGTCTGAATGGCTAATCTGTAGCCATAAAACTGTTTGTCTATCTGATTTTACTTTATTAGCCTTTATTCTAAAAATCTGTATCTTTTTATTCTACAACATGCTTGCTAATCATACAATAAACTATACTAAATCTGGAATGCTAACTCGCCCTTTGGCGCATGCTTTACTAACTTCCGGACTGAATACGATACGGCAACACAACTCACAATCTATTGGACTCACTTAATTCTCAATATTCAACTCCGAGAGTTTCAAATACGGAGTTTACTATGACTTACCAAGCTAAGGCTCACTAACTTGCCGAAGAACAACTTCACATACCTTAACCTCGAGTTATCCGACTGTCGGACGAGGCTCGGTCAGTACTCGAGCTATTTCTCCCAACTGCATTCATATATACGTCAATTAGTACTAAATACAACACTATTGTTATACCCCATAGAATTCCCGGCACCTAGACAACCTATTCGCACGTTGGTTAAGCATATTAGAAGGCCATACGTGCTAGAGAAAGACCGGGAAAAAGATCGGACGAGAAACCCATCGAACCATCGCGGGAGGAGCCGAGGCAGGGCCCCTCCGCGAAGGCAGCGTGTCACGGAGGTGAGGCCTCCGCGATGGCTCCGTGACACGTTGCCCAGGTTCAGGCTCAAGTATATAAGCCCCACTTCGGTTTAAATTCATTTTAATCAAAGGAAAATTTCCAGAAAACAGAGGGTACGTCAGAGAGGAGTAAGAACGAAGGAAATTAAATAATTTTCGCCCGATTATGCTGCTAAACGCTGCCCAAATTCAAATTAACCCCAGATACTGAGGTATTTAGCAGTAGAGAGCATTCCTACGAATTTAGTTTCGCGAAATACGGCCGACGAATCGGCGAGCCGCCGAACTAAGGTAAGTAGAATTGCTCTAAATTAATGTCTATGTGTTCCTAGCTGAGAAGTGAATATTTCTCCCTTCTGGAGCGCTGAAAAATAACGCGTTTTCGACCGTATTTCGAAAGGTTAAAGTTGGGATAAATATATATATCTAAAGTGAAAATTTCTCCCAAATATTAATGTATTTAGTTCTAATTGACGTGTATATGAATGTAGTTGAGAGAAACAGCAGAAGTACCGACGGAAATCACATCGGTCAGTCGGGTACTCAGAAACCAGGTATGTAAAGTTATTCTTTCGGCAAGCCAGGAAGTACAGGGTAGAAAATAAATGAAACAAATGCTATTAACAGATACCTAGCGTACAGGAACGATTTTAGTACAAATTTCAGCAAGCATGCTAGTATATTATCACGTATCATGCGATAATCAGAATAATAGATATTCAGGTAATACGTATTTCACCTGTCGAGATTGTATCCAGTAGTAGATGATACATTCTATATCATTGAGCTATATCCAGTTATAGATGGCATGTACTATGTTGTTGAGTTATATTCAGATATAATTAGATAGACAGATAAAGGCCAGGTAGCAGTAAGTCCAGCAGCCAGGAACAGTGTAAGACAGCATATAGCATCAGTTAATTAATACAGATTAGCCTTGAAATAAAAGAAGAGAATACGATTAGTATTTTTCATTTGAGCATGCTTGATGTGTATGTGTTTGTATGTTGAGACTTGCTGTGGTATGTGGGCACCCTTTAGCATCCTCACCGCCCCTGGGTTATAGCTGTGTCGATACCAGATTCAAATGCCGCCACCAGCTGGGCGATGCCGTCCGTCTAAAGGACGATGATGGCCGACCACCATGATAATACGGTCCAGACCACCCTGCTTGCAGGGGTAGTTCAGTTTACTCTGCGCGGAACTAGTACACTCTGTTTACAGGGGCAGACCACTCTGTGTGCGCACCTGCGCCCAGAGGCAGGAGTCTTCGGACTCAGACACAGTTTATTGTCAGAGGCCAAGGTTTGAGCTACGTACCCAAGGGGGGCCGGTAGGAGGAGCTCACAGTGTCAGATGAGTGGAGTGACTTAGTTTTGGTTGGTTTAGACCAGGGTAGGGGTATATAGATTGCTTGCTTGGTTGGCACCTTCCGGCTTATGGGGGTCGGTCAGGTATTGTGTGTATTTTTATGTATACCTATATGTGCTATTAGATACTGATAGACAGGAGGACGACACGTCATCAGGTACGTTCAGCTTAGCTATAGAGTAAATAAACTCTCCCCAGTTATCCTCAGCTAGATAGACTCAGCTACTTCCTGCTTATTCGTCATGTTAATGTTGCTATTTATTTCAGTTGCATATTTCAGTTTACTTTGCATGCTCAGTACCTGTGGTACTGACGCCCAGCGGGGCGCTGCATTGCTTGCCTGCAGGTACTCACGGACGAGGAGCCAATCCCTCGTGATTCCAGCCAGCCAGTGAGTCATCAGCTCCTGTCATCCGGAGTCTGATTCCTAGAGGTGTAGCTCCTTTTTCTTTTATTGTGTAGTATGGGTAGGTCGGGGCCCTGTCTCGATCATTTTTGTTAATTTCTTACAGTATTCATAGAGGCTTGCAGTCTGTATATATTCCCTGTGGTTACTTGAGCCGGTCGTGTGGGGCCGTGCAGTCTGTTGTAGCTGGTTAGTATTTCAGTTTATGTTGGCCGCGTGGGGCCTTAATTTGACAGTAGTGGTGACCTTGCCGGTCACGTAGTTTTACAGCAGTCTCGTGTTGAGTTACAAATGACTAGACAGCATGGTGGCCTTGTCGGCCCGCATAGGTTCCTTGTTATAAGTCTGTTTCTGGTTAGCTGTTGTTACAGGTACAGATGGCTACAGGCCAGTTGGCCGGAGGCTGTAATTACAGCTGTTATATAGCCAGTTTGTTTCTTGAATTAGAGCCAAGGCCAGCCAAAGCACCAGATGTGCTCAGCTGGACCATTTAGCAGTGTAGAGTCTAGCAGGCACCAGGTGCTCGTCACACCCCCCAAGGCGGGGTGTGACAAACTTGGTATCAGAGCAGTTTGGGTCCCAGGGAGTGTGCAAGCCGTGCTAAGTAGAGTCTTGTCTATGGATGTGTTGTGCACCACATACTATAGGCAGGAGGCTGCGAGGCATGTTAGGGTTGTTACTCTTCTTTCTTACTCCGTCGTGCCATAGAACGGTACAGTATAGAGTTGGCCTTTGAAACTCACCACCCTCTTTGCTTACAGATATTATGGCAGACCAGTGGCACCCAGCTACAGGTAGGAGATTGGATACAGCAGCGGGCGAAGGCACCAGCAGGATGCCTCAGGTACAGCCAGATTCTGCCCAGTCTGAGAGCAATACGGAGGTGTCATCTCGACCCTCCCAGCAGTCTCCGCCTCGCCAGACACCATTTGAGGCAACACCGCCTCCCACAGCTCCTGCACTCACTTCATCTGATTAGGAGCTACGTAGTGCGGTGGTTATGTTGACTCAGATGCTAGTTGCTCAGCGTCAGCCAGCACCACCTACAGCAGCAGAATCCCCAGGGGGGCCAGGTAGTTCCAGGGTCAGAGAATTCTTGGCGTTAGGACCCCCTCAGTTTACTGGATCGGATTCAGCAGAGGACCCTCAGGACTTTTTGGACCAGATGCAGAGGATTTTTAGAGTCATGCACGTAACCCCAGCAGAATCAGTTGAGTTAGCAGTGTTCCGGTTGCGGGATATTGCTGTTTTGTGGTACGAAAGTTGGGAGAGGTCTCGGGGAAGAGATGCAGCCCCTCCTATTTGGTCCAGCTTTTCAGAGGCCTTCCTGGATCACTACTTACCCCGGTAGGTCAGACAGGCCCGGATGGACCAGTTCTTACATTTAGAGCAGGGGGCTAGGAGCATCCGTGAATATTCCTTACAATTTGACTCCTTAGCCCGCTATGCTCCAGCATTTGTGGACACCATGTCGTCCAGAGTCCACCGCTTTATTATGGGCCTGAATTCAGAGTACATAGAAACGTGCATGACAGCTACTTTGAGAGAGGAAATGGACATAGCCAGGGTGCAGGCCTTCGCACAGACAATTGAGGGCCTGAGGCAGCGACAGCGGGGTGACAGACAGGCGACTTCAGAGCAGCGCCGTAGGAGCAGACCCGCTGAGATTCAGAGGGAAATTCCTAGGGGGCCGAGACCACGGTTTTCAGATAGGCCACCCAGATCTCTACTACCGGTACAGCAGCAGAGGGGCAGGTTCATTCGCCGGAGTCAGTCAGAGTCCGGTAGCAGTTCACGGACAGTAGCTTCACCTCAGCAGCGGAGGGTAGAACAGAGTAGATTTACATCCACCCCTTGTCCTATATGTCACCGACTACATTCTGGAGCCTGCAGGCAGGGCTTCCCAGGGTGTTATTACTGCGGACAGGAAGGGCATTTAATGAGAGATTGTCCAGCCAGGGGACAGGGTAGTCAGGATGATCTGGATAGAGCGTCAGCAAGGCCACGAGTTCCAACAGCCTCAGCAGGGCGCAGACCCTCAGGTTCAGGGAATAGGGGCCGAGGTAGACCGGGAGCCTCTGGCTCAGGTGAAGGCCCCAGCCGTACCTATGCATTACCGGGGAGGCAAGATTCAGAGGCATCTCCCGACGTGGTCACAGGTACATTGATTATCTGTTCATATCCTGTTTATGTATTGATTGATTCAGGGTCTACATTGTCATATATCACACCATTTGTGGCCCAAAAGTTGGGTATCGAACCAGAATTACTTCAGCAGCCCTTTTCAGTGCTTACACCGGTCGGTGACTCGATTACAGCTAAAAGAGTTTACCGGGGGTGTACGGTAGAGGTTGCTGATCGCCAGACCACAGTAGACTTAATAGAACTTGAGATGGTCGACTTCGATGCCATTATGGGTTTGGACTGGTTAGTGCCATGCTACGCCGACTTAGAATGCTGGACCAAGACGGTCCGATTCCACTTTTCGGGGGAAGCAGTGCGAGAGTGGAAAGGGAATACACCTACGCTGAAAGGTAGGTTTATTTCCTACCTTAAGGCAAGAAAATTAATAGCAAAGGGATGTATTTGCCACCTAGTTAGAGTCCAGGACGTTCGGGCGGAACCTCCGACTCTTCAGTCTGTTCCAGTGGTCAATGAATTCCCTGATGTATTCCCGGATGAGTTTCCTGGTGTCCCTCCCGAAAGGAAGATAGATTTTGCGATTGACTTGTTACCAGGTACTCAGCCGATATCGATTCCTCCTTATCGTATGGCTCTTGCAGAACTCAGAGAATTAAAGGAGCAGTTGAAAGACTTGTTAGATAAAGGTTTTATCAGGCCGAGTACTTCACCGTGGGGTGCGCCAGTTTTATTTGTGAGAAAGAAAGATGGCTCGCTCCGAATGTGCATAGATTATCGGCAACTAAAAAAAGTTACAGTGAAGAACAAGTACCCGTTTCCCAGAATTGATGACTTATTTGATCAGTTGCAGGGAGCCAGATACTTTTCTAAAATTGACTTACGGTCTGGATATCACCAGGTCTGAGTACGTGAGAGAGATGTTCTTAAGACAGCGTTCAGGACCCGATATGGACATTTTGAATTTCTAGTTATGTCCTTCGGGTTAACGAATGCCCCAGCGGTCTTTATGGACCTGATGAACAGTATTTTCAGACCTTTCCTGGACTTGTTCGTGATAGTATTCATTGATGATATTCTGGTGTATTCACGCTCTGAGGCAGATCACCGGACTCATTTGCGGACAGTGCTCCAGATTCTCAGCGACCGCCAGTTGTATGCTAAATTTTCAAAGTGTGAATTCTGGCTTAACTCAGTGGCATTTTTAGGGCATATCGTCTCAGACGCTGGTATACAGGTAGACAAGCAGAAGATAGAAGCAGTTAAGTCATGGCCTAGGCCTACCACCCCGACTGAAGTTCGTACCTTTCTGGGGTTGGTAGGATATTATAGGAGGTTCGTTGAGGGGTTCTCGACCATTGCAGCACCTCTAACTAAATTGACACAGAAAGCAGCAAAGTTTCAATGGACAGAGACATGCGAGCAGAGCTTCCAGGAATTGAAAGACAGATTAACCTCTGCTCCAGTGTTGACATTACCGGAAGGCACAGAAGGTTATTCAATTTATTGTGACGCGTCAGGTGTTGGGTTAGGTTGTGTGTTGATGCAGCATGGTAAAGTAATTGCATATGCTTCCAGACAGCTGAGGAAACACAAAAAGAATTACCCCACCCACGACCTGGAATTAGCCGCAGTAATCCACGCCTTAAAGATGTGGAGGCATCCTGTATGGCGTCCATGTTGATATTTACACAGATCATAAGAGCCTACAGTACATTTTCACTCAGAGGGAGTTGAATCTGCGGAAACGCCGCTGGTTGGAGCTGTTAAAAGACTATGATGTGAATATTCTCTATCACCCAGGAAAAGCTAATGTAGTAGCAGATGCCCTGAGCCGTAAGTCAATGGGGAGTTTGGCGTATTT
The DNA here is from genome assembly GCA_035772735.1 of Datura wrightii. Taxonomy (NCBI): domain Eukaryota; kingdom Viridiplantae; phylum Streptophyta; class Magnoliopsida; order Solanales; family Solanaceae; genus Datura; species Datura wrightii. The sequence continues at coordinate 12,500,215 of JASDFA010000027.1, forward strand.
GCGGCCCGAGAAGCGGGAATTAGCCAAGGAAATTCATCAACTGGCTGGTTTAGCCGTTCGAGTAGTGGAGACAGAAAATAACAAAGCGGTAATTCAAAATTCGGCCGAGTCATCACTAGTTACGGAAGTAAAAGAACGGCAGTACGAGGACCCTGACTTAGTCCAGCTCCGAGATAGAATTCAGAAGGGTAAGGAGTCAGATTTCCAAATGACTGAAAATGAAGTGCTACGTTGTAAGGGCCGTCTGTGTGTCCCGAACGTACCAGGGCTTCGCCAGCAGATCATGCATGAGGTACATTACGCTCGTTATTCCCTCCATCCAGGAGCAACGAAAATGTACCACGATATCAGAGACATCTACTGGTGGCCAGGTATGAAATCGGAAATAGCTGAATTTGTAACTAGATGTCCTAACTGTCAGTAGGTGAAAGCGGAGCACCAGAAACCGGGTGGTTTGACGCAAGAGATAACGGTACCTATGTGGAAATGGGAAGCGATAAACATGGATTTTGTAACAGGGTTACCCCGTACTAGATGCAGAAATGATTCCATTTGGGTAATAGTTGACAGGCTGACAAAATCAGCTCATTTCCTGCCAGTGAGGGCTACCTTCTCAGCTGAGGATTACGCCGAATTATATATTAGAGAAATAGTTAGATTGCATGGAGTGCCGGTATCTATCATTTCAGATAGGGGAGCACAGTTTACAGCTAGTTTCTGGCAGTCGTTTCAGAAAGGTTTGGGAACGCAGATTAACTTGAGCACAGCATTCCATCCTCAGACAGATGGACAGGCTGAGCGAACTATCCAAACACTCGAAGATATGCTACGAGCGTGCGTACTAGATTTCGGGGGTAGCTGGGATGAACATCTGTCGTTGATTGAATTTGCCTATAATAACAGTTATCACTCGGCTATTCAGATGGCACCTTTTGAGGCTTTATACGGACGAAAGTGCAGATCGTCGGTTGGCTGGTTCGAAGTAGGGGAATCAGCGATGGTTGGGCCAGACATTGTGCAGCAGTCAGAAGAGAAAGTAAAGATTATCAGAGAGCGCCTATTGATTGCACAGAGTCGCCAGAAATCATATGCAGATGTACGGCGCAGAGACCTGGAGTTCAATGTGAATGATTGGGTATATCTGAAAGTGTCTCCGATGAAAGGGGTGATGAGATTCGGTAGGAAGGGTAAACTCAGCCCGAGATTCATTGGGCCATATCAGATTCGGCGGAGAATAGGCCGAGTTGTATACGAATTGAACTTGCCTCCGGAGTTAGCGTCTGTTCACCCAGTATTCCATGTATCTATGTTGAGGAAATTTGTAGGAGACCCTTCCACAGTTGTTCCAGTTCAGGATGTCCAGGTCACCGAAGAGTTAGCATATGAGGAGGTTCCCGTAGCTATCTTAGACAGACAGATTCGCAGGTTGAGGACTAAAGATATTGCATTTGTCAAAGTATTGTGGCGTAACAGGAATCATGAGGAAATGACGTGGGAAGCTGAAGAAGATATGAAAGTCAGATACCCTCACCTATTTCAGGCCTAGTCAGGCGACAGGTATGTCGGTATTATTACTTATGCAGTATCTTATGATTATATGTCTGTAAATGATAAAGAAAGATTGATATCTAGTTATCCAGTGGATCTTAGAATATTACGTGCAGTGCCTGTGTTGGACTTTTCTGCATTTCAGGTTTTTGTTATAGTCCATATTACAGGGGAAACTCTGCCGAAATTTTTCTAGAAAATAAAGTAAGTAGTCCTATAGATAACAGTGTACATTCGAGGACGAATGTTCTTAGGGGGGGGGAGAATGTTATACCCCGTAGAATTCCCAGCACCTAGACGACCTATTCACACATTGGTTAAGCATATTAGAAGGCCATACGTGCTAGAGAAAGGCCGGGAAAAAGATCGGACGAGAAACCCGTCGAACCATCGCGGGAGGAGCCGAGGCAGGGCCCCTCCGCGATGGCAGCGTGTCACGGAGGTGAGGCCTCCGCGATGGCTCCGTGACATGTTGCCCAGGTTCAGGCTCAAGTATATAAGCCCCACTTTGGTTTAAATTCATTTTAATCAAAGGAAAATTTCCAGAAAACAGAGGGTACGACAGAGAGGAGTAAGAACGAAGGAAATTAAATAATTTTCGCCCGATTACGCTGCTAAACGCTGCCCAAATTCAAATTAACCCCAGCTACTGAGGTATTTAGCAGTAGAGAGCATTCCTACGGATTTAGTTTCACGAAATACGGCCGACGAATCGGCGAGCCGCCGAACTAAGGTAAGTAGAATTGCTCTAAATTAATGTCTATGTGTTCCTAGCTGAGAAGTGAATATTTCTCCCTTCTGGACCGCTGAAAAATAACGAGTTTTTGACCGTGTTTCGAAAGGTTAAAGTTGGGATAAATATATATATCTAAAGTGACAATTTCTCCCGAATATTAATGTATTTAGTTCTAATTGACGTGTATATGAATGTAGTTGGGAGAAACAGTAGAAGTACCGACGGAAATCACATCGGTCAGTCGGGTACTCAGAAACCAGGTATGTAAAGTTATTCTTTCGGCAAGCCAGGAAGTACAGGGTAAAAAATAAATGAAACAAACGCTATTAACAGATACCTAGCGTACAGGAACGATTTTAGTACAAATTCCAGCAAGCATGCTAGTATATTATCACGTATCATGCGATAATCAGAATAATAGATATTCAGGTAATACGTATTTCACCTGTCGAGATTGTATCCAGTAGTAGATGATACATTCTATATCATTGAGCTATATCCAGTTATAGATGGCATGTACTATGTTGTTGAGTTATATTCAGATATAATTAGATAGACAGATAAAGGCCAGGTAGCAGTAAGTCCAGCAGCCAGGAATAGTGTAAGACAGCATATAGCATCAGTTAATTAATACAGATTAGCCTCGAAATAAAAGAAGAGAATACGATTAGTATTTTTCATTTGAGCATGCTTGCTGTGTATGTGTTTGTATGTTGAGACTTGCTGTGGTATGTGGGCACCCTTTAGCATCCCCACCGCCCCTGGGTTATAGTTGTGTCGATACCAGATTCAAATGCCGCCACCAGCTGGGCGATGTCGTCCGTCTAAAAGACGATGATGGCCGACCACCATGATAATACGGTCCAGACCACCCTACTTGCAAGGGTAGTTCAGTTTACTCTGCGCGGAACTAGTACACCCTGTTTACAGGGGCAGACCACTCTGTGTGCGCACCTGCGCCCAGAGGCAGGAGTCTTCGGACTCAGACACAGTTTATTTTCAGAGGCCAAGGCCTGAGCTACGTACCCAAGGGGGGCCGGTAGGAGGAGCTCACAGTGTCATATGAGTGGAGTGACTTAGTTTTGGTTGGTTTAGACCCGGGTAGGGGTATATAGATTGCTTGCTTGGTTGGCACCTTCCGGCTTATGGGGGTCGGTCAGGTATTATGTGTATTTATATGTATACCTATATGTGCTCTTAGATACTGATAGACAGGAGGACGACACGTCATCAGGTACACTCAGCTTAGCTATAGAGTAAATAAACTCTCCCCAGTTATCCTCAGCTAGATAGACTCAGCTACTTCCTGCTTATTCGTCTTGTTAAAGTTGCTATTTATTTCAGTTGCATATTTCAGTTTACTTTGCATGCTCAGTACCTGTGGTACTGATGCCCAGCGGGGCGCTGCATTGCTTGCCTGCAGGTACTCACGGACGAGGAGCCGATCCCTCGTGATTCCAGCCAGCCAGTGAGTCATCAGCTCCTGTCATCCGGAGTCTGATTCCTAGAGGTGTAGCTCCTTTTTCTTTTGTTGTGCAGTATGGGTAGGTCGGGGCCCTGTCCCGATCATTTTTGTTAATTTCTTACAGTATTCATAGAGGCTTGCAGTCTGTATATATTCCCTGTGGTTACTTGAGCCGGTCGTGTGGGGTCGTGCAGTCTGTTGTAGCTGGTTAGTATTTCAGTTTATGTTGGCCGCGTGGGGCCTTAATTTGACAGTAGTGGTGACCTTGCCGATCACATAGTTTTACAGCAGTCTCGTGTTGAGTTACAGATGACTAGACAGCATGGTGGCCTTATCGGCCCGCATAGGTTCCTTGTTATAAGTCTGTTTCTGGTTAGCTGTTGTTACAAGTACAGATGGCTACAGGCCAGTTAGCCGGAGGCTGTATTTACAGCCGTTATATAGCCGGTTTGTTTCTTGAATTAGAGCCAAGGCCAGCCAAAGCACCAGATGTGCTCAGCTGGACCATTTAGTAGTCTAGAGTCTAGCAGGCACCAGGTGCTCGTCACACCCCCCAAGGCGGGGTGTGACAACTATTCTGAAAGAAAACATCACTTTCGATATAATTATAGCCTAAACTTAGGCTTATCAAAAGACGGTCGAAAACTTGCTATTTTTCAAAAGTCCAGAAGGGAGAAGTATTCACTTTACGTCTAGGAGCACATAGACACTAGTTTGGAGCAATTCCACTTACCTTAGCCCGGTAGCACGAGTCGGTCGAATTTCGCGAAACTAAATCCGTAGGAATGCTCCCTGCTGCTAAATACCTCGGTATCTGGAGTTAATTTAAGTTTGGACTACGTTTGGCAGTGTAATCGGACAATAATATGTTAACCCTCTTCATCTCTCTTTGTTTTCTACGTTTTCTCTGGAAATTATAAGGGATGAACTGATTTAAAACCGAAGTGGGGCTTTATATACTTGGGCCTGGACAGGCCCAACGTGTCACGGAGCCAACGCAGAGGCTCCACCTCCGTGACACGTTGCCATCGCGGAGGGGCTCTGCCCCGGCTACTTCCGTGATGGTTCGATAGGTTTTACGTCCGATCTTTTTCTGGGACTTTCTCAAGCACGTATGGTTTTCAAATATGCTTAACCAACGTGCGAATAGGCCATCTAGGTGCTGGGAATGTTACGGGGTATAACAGTAAGCTATGGAACTAGTGAATACTGGGCTAACTAATAATAACAACTAGCATCCTTAAGCGCTTTTCCAATACATCCCATCAACTTTATGGTCATTGTTTCTTCCTTCATCTTCCCATTCTTGAAGTCTGTCTTTATTTTTGACCCCTTCTCTTTAAGCACACTTGACTCAATAACAAGGATTATTTATACATCTTCATTACATTTAGTTTATAAAAAGTGCACCTTCGACCTTTTCTTTTCTTTTCACCATTCTCACTCCTTGACACTTTGGGAAAATTTTTTTCTTTTCTTGAGCGCTTAAGAGTTTTGGATCAAATTCACGGATAATGAAAAGAAGGGGTTAAGCTCGGTTTACACCTTTTTGACAAAAGAAAAATAGTAGGATAAAGGCTCAATGGGCTAACTAGGGTGTACATTCAAGGTGGGTATGATAATGAAAGAAAAAAAAAAAGTTTGGTTAAAGCAAAGAAATGCCTACATCCTTTCCTACAATACACATCCTTCATTTCGGTTTGTACACACACCAGGCAAGTTCTAGACATTTCACAATAGCATGGAAGAAACGAAACCTCACTATACGCTCATTTCACATGCTCAACTCAAGACATATTCACAGACTCTTCAATCAGCTAATTACAAGAATTCAATCATTAAGCCTCGATCACACTGAGTCGAACTCTATGGCCTAGGTATCTCAACATATTTACAAAGTTGCATGCTTTCATACGAATCACCTTTGCATTTCAAACATCATGTAAAACATGCAACCAGAATTCTGCAACCATAAAGTAACTATAGGTTTTGGGATGCAACCCACAAAAGAAAACACTAAAAAATAAATGAAAAAAATCTACTCCTAACGACTACATTTCCCTTAAGACGGTCGTCATCCATCCATCATAGGGAACGGTCACTAACTAAGACTTCGGTTCAATAGGACTATTCTCGGTAAAAGAACCGAAAACAAACGCCGAGAAACCCAAAAATTTAAAAATTCATAAAAAAAATTTTAAAAATATCGATCATTTCGATAAAACAAAAATATGTACAAATCCAGCTAACAACATTCAACAGCACACAACAGCTTCACATTAATTACAATACAAAACCTAAACATCACAATCACAGGGTCACAATTTTCCACAGGCACGACAACAAAACAGAAACCTACATTAAAAACAACAGCAACCAACACCTAACTACTCCCACCCCACACTTAAATCTAACACTGTCCCCAGTGTTCACAAAAATTAGCATAGTACAAGAGTGGGTGGTGAAATTCCCTGATCAATCAAACTATTCCACTTCTTCATCAGGTGCTGATGTCTCGTCTCCCATGTCTGAATCGCCCCCATCGTCATCATCTGACTCCACATCGGAGTCATCACGACGTGTCTCCTCATCTGTGGGGACATCATCATCGGTGGGCTCCACAAAAGCTGGCCCTACTCGGCATAGAGCCCTGGCATTTTCGCCAAAAGGGTAGTCTAGCTCGAGCTGCCACAGCTCCTCTTCGGTTGTCGGCCTCCCGCCTATGCGCAGCTAGAGCATCTGCATCCCAAACATGCGAGCCATGTACTGATCATCCCGAGCATGTCGCTCGGTTAGTGTAAGAACTGGCCCGTGAGTGGTGTCGGGTGCCTTAGTTTTGGTGACATCTAAGGCCCGCCGCTCCATCTAAGGGATGTAGTCAAGGGCCTCCTCCTCGATATCCAGGCTCCTTAGGAACGTGGTCAGTAATCCACCAAACCCGTACCTATGCCCCTGATGCAAACGGGCTCTCTTCATGGCGGAGATAATCACCGCCCCCACGTTGATCTCCAGCCCTTTCATCAGGTCGTATACCAAGCATACACGATCCCAGGTGATATTTGTCATATGCACCCCCTGGATCAGGTAGGAACATACAATCTTAAGCCATATCCTGGCTTCCCTGTTGATCTGTGAGTAGGGCAAGGTCTGATGGTAGCCCCTCTCCTTATGCCTGCTCCAACGTGCTGTAGACCGAGTTCCACACAAAGTGCGTCGGATATCCGCGTATGGTGGAGTGATATTCAGTTGTCGAAGCACATGGGCGTCTGTGTCCCGCGCCCCTAAGATAGCATTAAGGTGATGGGGCTCAAAAGTGACTATTTGCCCCCGTATCTTGATGGTATGACTTTTGAGAGTCAGGTTCCAGTTCGCGTAGAATTCCCGAATCAGGTGTAGGTTGCACTCCTTGGGCTCTTCAAAGATGAAGTTCAGCCCGGCTGCCTCGATTCTGTGGACAATCCTGGGGAACTCCTGTGCCAACGGTTCCCTAGCAATGTGTTCTTCGGGGAAGTACTTGCTTTCCTTATGCTTCGCGTACCATTTCTTCCCCTCCTCTGTCACCCATCTGGTTCCATATTGACGACGTTGGCCGCGTGAAACCGCTGGTGCTGCTGGGACTGTTGTTCCCAGTCTGATTCTTTTCCTTTCGGCGCCTGATGTTGATGCGCCATTTCCCTTGTCTTTCCTGCTTGCCATTGTTCCTGTCAAACCCAAAAGACAGTCCCAATGTTATTCCAATTGAAATTAGCTTCGACTACGGTTGGGTTAAGCTAGGCTACCCCACACTTAGTCTTTAGCCCCAATCACCACGTTACGGCAAGATCATACTCATTTCCAAACACAAACAACAAAACGTAACAAGTATGCTTAGTGCATTCAGAGAATTCGACAGTATAAATTCTTTTGTACTACTCAGACTTCGTACAGCTAACCACACTATTACCATCGATCACTTTTCATCCCATAGCACTTAGCAAGGAGAAACAAAGAAAAGTTATCTACATGAAGCCATATAATTCACCCATTTCTTGCAATTTCCACAATTTCCTTGACCCAAAAATACGTTGGTCTTTTAGTATATTAACAGTTAGCACAACCGACTCATCTCACCCAACATAAACAACCCAGCAAGAATTCCAAAGTTCAACTAAATTTTTTTTTCTTTTCACACTCAAATTCAAGCCCTAGTTATGATTTTATCAAAAATTCTATCAAGCTATGTAATTATCGAGTTCATGCAATCACAATGATTCTACGAACATCAATCAACAATAACTCAATTGAAATTAAGCTCAATTTCTACTTAGGGCAAGTTTTTCTCATATCACATGTTCAACATCGAAAAATTCGACAAGAATTGAGATAGAGTTGAAGAATATACCTTGAATTCGATGAAATGAAGAAAACTTGATGAAAATGTGTGCCTGGGTCCGTGTCATGTTGAGGGAGAAGGGGTTTTTGGGATGTTTATCGCGGAGGGAATGAAAAATGAGGAAAAATGAGGGGAAATTGGGGTTAAAAAGTGAAGATTTCGCGCGGGTCACCCGGCGACCTGGTGTGACCCGTCGCGATATACACCTCAACGTGTCACGGAGGGTAACGCGGAGCATGCCCTCCGTGACACGGAGCCATCGCGCAGGTGTTCTGGAATTTGAAAAAATTCCAGAATCACCTTTAACGTGTCACGGAGGGTAACGCGGAGGCCCTCCTCCGTAACACGAAGCCATCGCGTGGGCTCACTGTTTTGCCACTTTTTATTATTTTTCATACCTCGATTTTTCTTTTGCGATCCTTTGCGTATTTATCCTCCGTTCAACTTGAAATTCATCTCACAACAAGAAATTGGTTAGAATTATAGGTTTCGATTAAAATACAAATTTTGTTTTTATTTTTATTTTTCTCTTTTTTTTTATTTTTTTTACGAAATCTAATAAAATATTACAACAAAAATTTCACGGGTTGCTTCCCGTGCAACGCCTGGTTTACCGTCGCGGCTCGACGTCATTCAGCTCAGTCATTTTCTAGGGTGACAGACGTTTTCTCTCGACCGCCTTCCTCACCCCAGTAATGCTTACATCTTTCCGGTAGTTTCCCCAATAACTCCCGTGACTCAACTCTCTGGACAACATCAGCTTGCTTAATCACATTGATCACCCAGAGTTCCTCATACACAGTCGGGAGCTTGGTGGCCTTGTATACATCAAACACCTCCACCTTGTCGTGTGCTCGCATAGTTAGCTGCCCTGCAGCTACATCAATGAGCGCTTTCCCAGTTGCCAAGAAAGGACGTCCCAAAATAAATGGGACTTCCGCGTCTAGCTTAAAATCCAGCACGACGAAATCTACGGGGAAGATAAGGGAGCCCACTTGCACCAGCACATCCTCCACAATGCCATCAGGTCTGGCTAAGGAGCGATCCGCTAGTTGCAATATCACTGTTGTTGGTCTAGGACTCCCTAGACCCAACTTCTTGAATACCGATGTCGGGATCAAGTTAATGCTCGCTCCCAAATCACATAATCAACGAGCTCGGATACTCTTCCCAATTGTAATTTGTATTGTAAAGCTCCCAGGGTCCTTGAGCTTTGTGGGCAACCTGTTTTGTATCTGGGAAGTGCATTCCTCCGTAAGAGCCACCGTAGCATACTCAGTCAACCGACTTTTGTTCGCCATGATGTCCTTAATATACTTTGTGTACTTCGGCACTCCCTGCAAAACATCAACAAGAGGTAAGTTAATATGTACCTGTTTCAGCACCTCCATGAATTTCTTGAAACACGCCTCCTCCTTGTGTTTCTTTAATCTTTGAGAGAACGGGGGTGGTGGTCTCTCTGGTTCAGCCTCCTTTTTCTTCCCCCTCTCTTCACTTTGCTCCCTCTCACTTTCTACTTCTCCCGACTGTTGAGGTGGTCTTTTTGGTTCCACCTCTTTAAGCTGCAAGCCACTCATTGTGGTCAGTGCATTCACCTGCTTGGGGTTGGGATCCGTGTCGCTCGGGAGTCCTCCTCTAGGCCTGGTGTTTTGGGCTCCAGCAAATTGCCCAAATTGATACTCCAGTGCCTTGGTAGCTAACTGGTTGTTCTTTACCTCGGCTGCCAATTTCACATAGTCAGCCTGCAATTGAGCTTGGTTAGCTATCATTGTCTTGAACATCTCCTCAATGTTGGGTGATGGTGGTGGAGGAGGTGCATTGTTGCTTCTATATTGTGCCTGATAGTTCTGTTGTCCTCCTTGATTCCTCTGCGCCCCCTGACTCGAACTTTGCCCTTGATGGTTATTGCTACCCCAAGAGAAATACGGGTGATTCCTCCAGTTGGAATTGTAGCTGTTGCCATACTGTAGATGGTTGTTTCTCTGTACATTTCCCACAAAGTTCACCGCATCAGGATTTGCTCCACAACACTCAGCTGAGTGTTCACTACTCCTGCATACTTCACACCAAATCTGCTGCACTATATTCACTGGGGCTTGAGACTGGTTCATGCTCATGTTACTGAAGTGGGTGTTGAGTTGATTTTGTAACGCAGCTATCTGTGCAGCAATAGCTGTAAAACCATCCACTTCTAGGACTCCTGCTGCTTTCCTCGTTCCTCCTCTTGACGAGTCCGCATTCCACTCCGAATTTCCCTGCGAAATACGATTCAACAAGGTATACAGCTCCTCAAAAGTTTTCTCCAATGCTTGCCCCCCAGCTGCTGAGTCTAGCAAGATTTTTTTGTGGGGTTCCAAACCCTCTATGAAAGTATACAACCAGCACTTCATTGGATTGGTGATGATGAGGATAATCCCGCAACATAGATTTGAATCTCTCCCATGCTTGATACAGATTCTCTCCCTCTCTCTGTTTGAAACTTAGAATTTGACTTCTAAGTCTTGCTGTTTTACCGGATGGAAAAAAACGTATCAAGAATTTCCTTGCAAGATCATCCCTGTCGTGCTCCATTTTTCCCTCGCGAAAAAGTGGGACCCAACATGTGACAACTCTTAAGGGTGGAATTAGAAGAGTCGCCACCTAACGATTTTAAGGTGCGTTAGGGCACCGTTCTAAGCTTTTATTTTCTAAGTTACCAGAGTTCGGGTAAGGGCTTTAATTACCTCGAAAGGAAGGTGTTAGGCACCTTTCGAGGTCCACAAACGTGGTTCTCGGCCGTACTCAGTAAATGGGGGATATATCTAAGTGATAAAATAAAGTCGAAGAATTATTAAGCCTAAATAGAATACTAACACAAATACTAAATTAGCAATTTATAAAGCAAAAACTAAGAGTGGGATCAGGTTTTGACAAGGCTGAAAATGGGCCCAATGCGGTATTACTCCCGTCCATTCTATTTTTAAAATCAAGATAGTTTAAACAGAATAACATATATATATATAACTTGAGTAAAAATACATTTTTTAAGAAAATCATGTATATGTATATATATGTATATTTTTAACAAAATTTTCTTTTCTAATAAAAGTATATCAATATCTCAACATAGTAAGAGAAATTGTAAAATCTTCTTTTAAAATTTTCTTTTAAAAAAATGACATGAAATTAGAAAAGATGGGAGTAATAGATTGCTTTGTATTTACAAAGCTGATATGCGCTTCATACAACAAGTCAGCTATAGCCTGCCTGTTTCATCATTTCCCGTCTACCCACCTATTTAATTAATTATTAAAATCCTAAATCATTCTAGATGAGAAAAATTAACGCCCTAACATTAGCCTACCCGTCCCAAACTTAACGTCCAAGAGGCGTTGAACAACTATTTTGAGTTCGGGTTCTAAAATTCTTAAGCTTTATTAAAAGCAAATAAACAAAATACAAACAAGTAAATAAATAAAACACTTCGCATATAAAATTCCAAATAGGCCTCTTTTAAACCTACGAGTATGATTTCTAAGAGGCAAAGTGAATCCTACAATCATAATCTCTAATGCAAATATGATGATTTTATGAATAGCGCCCATTTGAAATAAATGCAAAATTGTAAATTAAAGAAAAGCAAAATTTAATGTAAAAATGGAGTTAATTTCAAAACAGATTCAGAAATGCAGATTTAATGAAATGAAACATAATATCAGCCTAAAAATGAGTGCAAAAAATGCAGATTAATGCAGATAGAACAAAGGTATTGCCAATTTAAAATAAGCAACTATAATGTGATATTTAAACAAGAAGTATGATTTAAACAAATTAATATCTAAACTTAGATGCATGATTTCTATGTGTTTTTAAGAGGGAAATTGATTTTAATCGTGACAAACAATGTTTAAGAAGTTTAAACATAATACGTACTTTACAGTAAATTATTTAAAACCTATAAGCATGATTTCTATGTTTTTTAATCTTATATGCATGATTTAGAAGTGATTGAAATCGTGTTACTCCTATAGGCATGAATTCTAGTGTCATGTCTTATTATTAAAATTAAATCCCTATAGACATGATTTCTATTGTTGCCTATATTATTAAAATCTTATGAACATGCATTCTAGGTGAAGCTACTATAAAAAATAAAAAAATAAAAAAAGTAAATAAATAAAACACACCAATCCCCATCCCCGTAGACCCCATTTACTATTATCAACATTCACTTACATTATTATATAGCAACGAAATAAAATAACCGAAATAAATACAATACAAAGTACAAATTTAAACTATATCCATCCAATCCCGGCGAACTCTTCCTTCCAAATCGAAAGGGTAACCTGTTGATGAAGCTCTAGAACCAAGTTTACACACCTATTTCATTTTAGATATGCAGACACATATATTAAGGCACTTAAGACTCATATTACTATGACATGATGCAAACAATAGGTTCAAGTAATGCAATACCGGGATTAAAATAGAGAAGTGGACTAACCGGTTAATTAGTAAGAATAAGACGACAACACAGAGATTTTAAAATAGCTTTTCAGTAATCAAAACCCGAACTCAACACGTCAAGATCACAAGGATCTCGTGGATCCCGAGCAGTGCTCGTGTTGAGACGGGGAAAAGAAAGAATATGAACTTAGAAGTAACGAAACAATAGTAGAAAAATATTTTAAGTGTCTTCCCTCTTTTTTTCGTTGGATGAAAGCATTGTTAGAACACGAAATTATTCTAGGAATTCAAAAAAAATGTCCTCTCATTCTAATGGGAGGAGGGTCGTTTATATAGCCAAGGTGGTAAAGGGAAGGGAAACAATTCAGCCATCAATTAGAGAAATGAGAAGGGGAAGATAAGGAAAGAAAAATAAATTATCATATCCTTTCCTAAGTAAATTCCCTTTTGCTATAATTAATTCAAATCAATTGCCAGAAAAGGAAAACATATACTTAAAATTGAATAAAATAAATTGAATAAGTCACATAAATTGATCCTTTAACGGAATATGCAAATATAACTAACTAATTGGTATGAAATCAATCAAGGGATAAGAGGGAATTGATAATCACAAGAATCAATCAAAGGAATGTTTTTCATTAATTAACAAATTCTGACATAAAAATAAATAAAGAAAGGAAAAATCAGCCAACAGACAAAATTGTAATAAAACAAAAATCACGCCAAATTTCAAACACGAGCTATCACCAATTATGCTTAAGGAACAATTGAAGAGACAATTAGATATATATTAAGCTACCTTGAATTTGCACATAAAAATTATAAAAAAAATTTTTTATCAAATCATGGTAATCTCACTTTAAATCAGTCCAAAAACAGCAGAGTCAAACTAAACGGAGAAGGAAAACAAATAACAAACGGGAACTTATCATAAAATATTGAGTACAAAACTTCTCTATTAAATAATAATATTTTTTTTCTACACTACCATATTTACACTCATTTTACCTATGTGCTATCCTTGATACAAGAGGAAAACATAATAACTACTATTTACTCAAATCAACGCCTAAATTACGAAGTTTTGAAATGAGCAATGGATTTCAAAATCAGACAAACAAGAGCTTTATAGAAAAGATAGATTGTTCGACGTTATTAAACAATACTACAATAGTTTAATTGAATGTCACCGGAGTGATAGGCAAGTTGACATACATTCACGCCAAAGTTATAGTTAATCGAGATTGCATAGAAAACTACACCAGCGCCGAACCTTTTATACATAATATGCCTAAAGTAGCATACACATTGAGCAAGAGTCTCTAGCATGTTCGATTAGAGGGTAAAAGAGGGTACATAGAACATCAATAATTCCATTAAAACGTGTAAATACCAAACATACAGAGCCAAACAAAAATAATTTTTCAGAAAACATTTAACCGTTTCGGAATTGAAAATTTCATAAAATTAAGGGCTTTCATGCATAATATTTCAACTAGATAAACAGCCAATAGCAAAAGGTATTTCTGTTTGTGGTCTGACCAAAAAAATTGAAGGGAGAAGAGGAAGATGATGACGTGATAGGGGCTGGCAGCTGCTGGTGGTGGTGATGAGTTCGGCATTGGTAGTGGTGTTGTTCGGGTGTTCTAGCGGCGAGAGGAGCGACGGGTGGTTTGACGGTTTCGTCGGCGAGGACGAGGGGGAAAGAAGGAAGAGGGCTGCGGCATTTTGGAGTTGCTTCTGTTTGCCGGTCCCGGCGGCCGAAAACAGTGGGGAGAGGGGAAAAGAATGGGGAGAGAGGTGACCGGTTGCCGGTAGTGGTGAGGTGTTGTGGTGGTGTCGAAACTTGCCGGAAATTATGGAGGTTTGGTGCAGGGCTGCTGTTTTGCGGTGGTTATGGAGGTTGTGCGACGGGAAGGGGGGTGATGGAGATCCAGCGGTTGCGACGCCGGTGATGGTCGAGAGAGGAGAGGAGGAGAGGAGAAAGAATGGAGTACACCGGGTGTTTTTTCGGGTGAAGGGAAAAGGTGGGTGGTCGGAGGTATGGAGGTTCGCCGGAAAAAATGGAGTGAGATGGAGGACTGGTGGCTATCGGCGGTGGGAGGCTGGTGCGACGATGAGGGAGAGGGGAGAGGGTAGGTGCGGCGCTGAGGTTGGGGAAGGGAGTAAAAATGAATAGTTTTTTAGGGTTTTGGGGGTAATGGGAAAACTTAATGAAATTAGGTAGGGTTAGATCTGGACCATTGGATTAAATGAGATGGAGGGCTGAGATTTATTTAAGTTGTTAGGGCGGGTTTGTGGGTCATAGGTGGGTAGTCCGGATGGGTCAAACGGGTCGCGGGTCGGTTAATTGAGTGATTTAATTAGGAGTTGAATTTAAATAATAGCCAAATGGATCAAAAGTGGCTAAAATTGAAATAAATTTAATAGAAAATAGCCAGATTTGAAATAAATTGGATGAAATTGAATAGAAAATGGCTAGAATTTAAATAAATTGAATGAAATTGAATTTGGCCGCTATTAAATTAATAAACATACTACTCTTTAAGTAATTTAGTAAATAGATAATAAAATAGTTTAAATTATAAGAAAATCATATAAATATTATTGTTAATAAATAAATTCTACATTTAAGTATACTTATGTAATATCATATAATTAAATTATTATATTTACGAATAATTTAATGACTAAAATATAAAATCAAGTTATCAAATATTATAAAAATCATATTATTAACATAAATAATTTAAAATTTTGAGTAATAATATTAGTCAAATAATTTTGTAAAGTTTAGTAAAATTAGATAAATAGTTTATTAAGTAAAGAATATATTTTAAAATAAGGGCGCATATTAAAACGAAATACATTATGTACGATGTAATTATTTAATATCAAAACTTAAAGTTAATATAAGTCATATATATGTAACTTGAAAGAATTTTCACAATATTATGATAATAAATTATTTTACAAATATAAAAGTAAATCGAATATTTGCATAAAATATATAAATAAATATATACATATATAAGCAGCATATTAAGGCGCAGGTCGGTCAAAATTAGGTGTCAACAGCTGCCCCTTCTTTGCTCGGAAATGAAGAATAAATTGTTGAGCAAAAAACGTTGACTTAGTAGCCAATTTTGTCCGACCGAAGCCAAAAATTTTCGGTGGGGCCAGATAAAAGGATATAAAGTAATGAAGATATCGCGATCGAGACTTCAGTTTCAAGTCGCCTACATATCTCGGGTTTCACGAGAATCAGGCCACGTGTAGTTCTGGATTTAGAGAGGAACGAGATCCCTAAAAATTGACAACACGAGGCTTGAACAATGATGAGTAGCACGAATCGTCATGATTTAGAATGCATTGTGAAAATAAACAGGTGAGAATACTGTTCAAAATAAAATAGTAGGAAGGCACTATCATTCGTAGCTTGTGATTTCTTCAATGTCCGCGCAAATACTAAAGCATGTGCATCAATTATTTTTGTAAAATAAACAGATGCTGAAAATTTAAACATGATGCAAGTTCCCTTTAGACAATGAAAGTTCGTTTAGAGATAATGGACGATGTCTCTAAACCATGATGTCTTGGGCCATGATACGCAAAATAAATTCCTTAGGCCATGAAATGATGTCCGCAGGCCATGAAAAATGACGCCTTTAGACTATGACGCCTTAGGCATGATAAGCAGAAAATAAATTCCCTAGGCCATGAAATGTTGTCTACAGGCCATGAAAAAAGACGCCTTCAGACTATGACGCCTTAGGGCATGATAAACTGGAAAGTAAATTTCCTTAGGCCATGAAATGATATCTGTAGGCCATGAAAATGACGTCTTTAGACCATGACGCCTTCGGATGAGAGGAAGAATGCTAATTTAAAGAAAGTAAATTGCTCGGAAGCCTCAATTAATTCAACCGAGAGCTCTGGTTTATTCGGACTCAAATGCAAATAACGGGCTCAAAATGCATAAGCGGCCTTGAAATGCAAACAACGGGCTCGAAATGCAAATAATGGGCTTGAAATGCATAAACGGGCTTGAAATGCATAAACGGGCTTGAATGCATGTATCGTGTATACCCCGGGCTCAAAATGCATATATAAATGTATACCACGGGCTCGAATTCGAATAACGGGCTCAAATGCATAAACGGGCTTAAAATGCAAATATCGGGCTCAGATGCAAACGTCAAAATGTATACCACGGGCTCGGATGCATATATGGATGTATATGAGGGCTCAAATGCATATGCACAATATATATCCAGGCTCAAATGCGTACGTAAAAGTAAATCCGGCTCAAATGCATACGTAAAATGTATATCCGGGCTCAAATGCAGATATGAATGTATATCACGGGCTCAAATGCAGATATGAATGTATCTCACGGGCTCAAATGTATATATAAATGAATATCACGAGCTCAAATGTAGATATGAATGTATATCACGGGCTCAAATGTATGTAAAATGTATATCCGGGCTCAAATGCATATATAAATTGTATATCCGGACTCAAATGCATGTGTAAAAGTAAATCCGGCTCAAATGCATACATAAAATGTATATCCGGGCTCAATTGCAGATATGAATGTATATCACGGCTCAAATGCATATGTAAAATGTATATCAAGGGCTTAGGATGCATATGCAAATATATATCAAGGGCTCAAATGCATATATAAAGTGTATACACGGGCTCAAAATGCATATGCAAATATATATCAAGGGCTCAAATGCATATATAAATTGTATATTCGGGCTCAAATGCATATGTAAAATGTATATCAAGGGCTCAGAATGCATATGCAAATGTATATCAAGGGCTCAAATGCATATGCAAATATATATCAAGGGCTCAAATGCATATATAAAGTGTATATCACGGGCTCAAAATGCATATACAAATATATATCAAGGGTTCAAGATGCATATGCAAATATATATCAAGGGCTCAAATGCATATATAAAGTGTATACACGGGCTCAAAATGCATATGCAAATATATATCAAGGGCTCAAATGCATATATCAATTGTATATTCGGGCTCAAATGCATATGTAAAATGTATATCAAGGGCTCAGAATGCATGTATAAAATGTATATTCGGGCTCATATGTATGTATATATAAATAATCACGGGCTCAAACACATACCAGATGTATATCACGGGCTTAAAATGCGAATATAGGCTCAAAAGTGGAAAACTAAATAAATAGTGATGGGCAGAGGTAACTATCACAACGTATAGGCTTCGAGAAAAAATCGTGGCTCAGATAATTTTGGCAGGGTAGTGCTTTACCCAAACAACGTGAAATATTAGAACTATGCTTAACCCTTAAAAGCTTGGGAGGTAAAGCTTGACTCATCTAAAATCACGAAACTGAGAGTAGCACGATGATAATATGTTAAAAGTAGCATAAGGATAACAAAGAGCATGAGAGCTTGAAAATGACATGATAGTCATTCGATCAAATAACATGAGAAGAACGCAACAGTAGCCTGCAAGCTTCAAAAACTGGATAAATGATTAGTCAATAAGCATGAAGTAGCTAACAATTAGCGCTTAATCAAATCAAAATTTAGGAGACAATGCTTAGCCTTTAAGATTGGAGGGTAGTGCTTAACCCGTAGGACAATGATTAGTCCTTAAAAGAAAATTTTAGGGTAATGCTTAACCCTAGGACAATGCTTAGCCCTTGAAATAAAATTTAGGGTAGTGCTTAACCCTAGGACAGTGCTTAGCCCTTGAAAAATAAAATTTAGGGTAGTGCTTAACCCTAGGACAATACTTAGCCCTTGAAAATAAAATTTAGGGTAGTGCTTAACCCTAGGACAATGCTTAGCCCTATTCATTAACAAATTTCAAGTAGTTTAGCTTTGAAGTTGATAGTAAATACCTTCGAAGATCCATATGGAATGATTGCAAATTTGGTACCTGTTGCATCCTGTGCTCAAAGAAAAAATCATCAGATTAAAATGGGAAAGGCTGATTTGTGCCTTCATTTGTCCGTTGCTATCCCGATCTCATGATTAGAATGGAAGTCACGTCTTTCCATAGATGCTCTCTTTGGGAATCAATTTCTTGGTTTGACTGAGTCTTGATAAAATTTTGAGATCCTTCTCAAAATTTCTGCCCCAGTGTAGAAGATACATAGACTCCTTTTGCAGATGACTCAAAGTTGTGAATTTTTGAGAGCCTCTCAAAAATTCTGCCCCAGTTACGCAGAAACGCTTGATTTATTGAATTTTTGAGGTCCTTTCAAAAATTCTGCCCAGTTGGTAAAGGAAAAGAGAAAGAAAATTTTATTAAGATTTAGACCGAACCCATAAGGGCGCCTACGTATCCCTCTTAAACGGGAATCAGGTCAAACGTAGTTCAGAATTGCAAGAAATGAAAGGTTTTCGAATAAAGAATAGATCAAGTTGAGGATAGCTTTGGGCATCAAGTTTTAACTTGGGTGGATCACCTTGACATCAATTAGCGCTTGAATCATGTCTTTCAATTGGATTAAAGATTCACCCAAAGGAGTACACTGCTCGGATGAACTTGTTCGGGCTCTCACGGGCTTGTGAGATTGTTGACTCGGTGAATTTTGAAACAAAAAGTCTTTGGAGTACAAGAGGAGGAGGCTATTTGATTGAGATATGAGGAGAAAAAAAATTCATTTGATTGAGACCGAACCCAAAATGGGCTGCCTACGTATCCAAAAGGAATCAGGTCAGACGTAGTTCGCATTTCCTATGTGATGGCTGACCGGAGCAGTCTTGATATAAATGGGGTTTAGGGTATGATCTTTTGAAGCGTATGACATGTTAGATGTAACTGTTGGAGGTAAGTAACGAAACATGACGGGCGATCTTTGCGATATAGCTTGATTTAAAGGAGTTGCATAGGCATTATGAGAATGTTGTATAATTTTGAAAAAAACGAATAGGGTTGACTAGAATTGTTTTGAGGATATGAGGCTTGATAAGATTCCGGAGGAAAAGTAACGTGCGGCTTGGTAGAAGCACGATCATAGAAAGAGAAATAACCAAGATAAACAATAAACAGAAAAATAAAACTAGTAAAGAAACCGAAGCACGACACGTAATCGATGAAATAAACACATTAAAATAAATTTCACATGGTAAATAAATGATTAAACACATTTCTACATCTTCCTAATTTGGGTGCCTCTTTTGTGCCAGAGGTAAGCCTAATGCATTTTTGGAAATCAAATATGTCGTAATGTGTCATTCTATTTGCTCCATTACTATTCCAAATATATACAAATAAATAAATAAATTTCTTCATTTACATAATAAGATATTATGGAAAGTGAAAATTACAAAAAAATAAATAAATCTAAATGGAAATGCTCTTCCATTTTCGGTCACTTCTTTGCTTATGACATGGACCAACCTGCATAAGGAAAAAGTTAGTGTTGTTTATACCTAAGGAGCAAAAAGTCAACATTATAGACATATTGATTCCTCAAATAAAGATGCAAATAGATATGGTTACGTCCTTTTCGAGATAGTAAATCTCTTTGGACTTTGGGCAAGTTTTCTATTTAATCTTGACGTACCATGGACGTCGCGATTTTTCTAAGTTTGAGGATATGTACAAGCCTTAATAAAGGCGTACATGGTCAAGTTCTAGGAGTAAGAGTAGGTATGACACGGTTCCCTTGAGCGGACAACTCAAGAGTGAGGAAGCTTATGACCGTCGACGCACCGCTGATCGACCAAATCACAAGACAAACCTCGAGGTGTTTTAAACTGGTGAACGGCCGTGAAACCACGCAACCGTTATTGTGTGTGAAAGTGTGAAATTCCCAAGTGGGGGAATATGAGCGGTATGCCAATTAGATAAAAGAAAACTACAATATTTTACATATCAATAATTACATGTAAAAATTATCATAAATAATAAGAAAACAAAGAAAACGATTAGTAACTTCATGATAAAGTCAAAAATAAGAAAATAAATTGAACACTTACCAAATTAAAATTTGACTAAACCCCATTTAGATAAATACGTAATGGTTCAAGCCTAAAAACCCCAGCGGAGTCGCCATTCTGTCGTGCCCTATTTTTCCCTCGCGGAAAAGCGGGACCCAACATGTGACAACTCTTAAGGGTGGAATTAGAAGAGTCGCCACCTAACGAATTTAAGGTGCGTTAGGGCACCGTTCTAAGTTTTTATTTTCTAAGTTACCAGAGTTCGGGTAAGGGCTTTAATTACCTCGAAAGAAAGGTGTTAGGCACCTTTCGAGGTCCACAAACGTGGTTCCCGCCGTACTCATTAAATGGGGGATATATCTAAGTGATAAAATAAAGTCGAAGAATTATTAAGCCTAAATAGAATACTAACACAAATACTAAATTAGCAATTTATAAAGCAAAACTAAGAGTGGGATCAGGTTTTGACAAGGCTGAAAATGGGCCCAATGCGGTATTACTCCCGTCTATTCTATTTTTAAAAACAAGATAGTTTGAACAGAATAACATATATATATATATATAACTTGAGTAAAAATATATTTTTTAAGAAAATCATGTATATGTATATATATGTATATTTTTAACAAAATTTTCTTTTGTAATAAAAGTATATCAATATCTCAACATAGTAAGAGAAATTGTAAAATCTTCTTTTAAAATTTTCTTTTAAAAAAATGACATGAAATTAGAAAAGATGGGAGTAATAGATTGCTTTGTATTTACAAAGCTGATATGCGCTTCATACAACAAGTCAGCTATAGCCTGCCTGTTTCATCATCTCTCGTCTACCCACCTATTTAATTAATTATTAAAATCCTAAATCATTCTAGATGAGAAAAACTAACGCCCTAACATTAGCCTACCCGTCCCAAACTTAACGTCCAAGAGGCGTTGGACAACTATTTTGAGTTCGGGTTCTAAAATTCTTAAGCTTTATTAAAAGCAAATAAACAAAATACAAACAAGTAAATAAATAAAACACTTCGCATATAAAATTCCAAATAGGCCTCTTTTAAACCTACGAGTATGATTTCTAAGAGGCAAAGTGAATCCTACAAGCATAATCTCTAATGCAAATATGATGATTTTATGAATAGCGCCCATTTGAAATAAATGCAAAATTGTAAATTAAAGAAAAGCAAAATTTAATGTAAAAATGGAGCTAATTTCAAAACAGATTCAGAAATGCAGATTTAATGAAATGAAACATAATATCAGCCTAAAAATGAGTGCAAAAAATGCAGATTAATGCAGATAGAACAAAGATATTGCCAATTTAAAATAAGCAACTATAATGTGATATTTAAACAAGAAGTATGATTTAAACAAATTAATATCTAAACTTAGATGCATGATTTCTATGTGTTTTTAAGAGGGAAATTGATTTTAATCGTGACAAACAATGTTTAAGAAGTTTAAACATAATACGTACTTTACAGTAAATTATTTAAAACCTATAAGCATGATTTCTATGTTTTTTAATCTTATATGCATGATTTAGAAGTGATTGAAATCGTGTTACTCCTATAGGCATGAATTCTAGTGTCATGTCTTATTATTAAAATTAAATCCCTATAGACATGATTTCTATTGTTGCCTATATTATTAAAATCTTATGAACATGCATTCTAGGTGAAGCTACTATAAAAAATAAAAAAATAAAAAAAGTAAATAAATAAAACACACCAATCCCCATCCCCGTAGACCCCATTTACTATTATCAACATTCACTTACATTATTATATAGCAACGAAATAAAATAACCGAAATAAATACAATACAAAGTACAAATTTAAACTATATCCATCCAATCCCGGCGAACTCTTCCTTCCAAATCGAAAGGGTAACCTGTTGATGAAGCTCTAGAACCAAGTTTACACACCTATTTCATTTTAGATATGCAGACACATATATTAAGGCACTTAAGACTCATATTACTATGACATGATGCAAACAATAGGTTCAAGTAATGCAATACCGGGATTAAAATAGAGAAGTGGACTAACCGGTTAATTAGTAAGAATAAGACGACAACACAGAGATTTTAAAACAGCTTTTCAGTAATCAAAACCCGAACTCAACACGTCAAGATCACAAGGATCTCGTGGATCCCGAGCAGTGCTCGTGTTGAGACGGGGAAAAGAAAGAATATGAACTTAGAAGTAACGAAACAATAGTAGAAAAATATTTTAAGTGTCTTCCCTCTTTTTTTCGTTGGATTAAAGCATTGTTAGAACACGAAATTATTCTAGGAATTCAAAAAAAATGTCCTCTCATTCTAATGGGAGGAGGGTCGTTTATATAGCCAAGGTGGTAAAGGGAAGGGAAACAATTCAGCCATCAATTAGAGAAATGAGAAGGGGAAGATAAGGAAAGAAAAATAAATTATCATATCCTTTCCTAAGTAAATTCCCTTTTGCTATAATTAATTCAAATCAATTGCCAGAAAAGGAAAACATATACTTAAAATTGAATAAGTCACATAAATTGATCCTTTAACGGAATATGCAAATATAACTAACTAATTGGTATGAAATCAATCAAGGGATAAGAGGGAATTGATAATCACAAGAATCAATCAAAGGAATGTTTTTCATTAATTAACAAATTCTGACATAAAAATAAATAAAGAAAGGAAAAATCAGCCAACAGACAAAATTGTAATAAAACAAAAATCACGCCAAATTTCAAACACGAGCTATCACCAATTATGCTTAAGGAACAATTGAAGAGACAATTAGATATATATTAAGCTACCTTGAATTTGCACATAAAAATTATAAAAATTTTTTTTTATCAAATCATGGTAATCTCACTTTAAATCAGTCCAAAAACAGCAGAGTCAAACTAAACGGAGAAGGAAAACAAATAACAAACGGGAACTTATCATAAAATATTGAGTACAAAACTTCTCTATTAAATAATAATATTTTTTTTTCTACACTACCATATTTACACTCATTTTACCTATGTGCTATCCTTGATACAAGAGGAAAACATAATAACTACTATTTACTCAAATCAACGCCTAAATTACGAAGTTTTGAAATGAGCAATGGATTTCAAAATCAGACAAATAAGAGCTTTATAGAAAAGATAGATTGTTCGACGTTATTAAACAATACTACAATAGTTTAATTGAATGTCACCGGAGTGATAGGCAAGTTGACATACATTCACGCCAAAGCTATAGTTAATCGAGATTGCATAGAAAACTACACCAGCGCCGAACCTTTTATACAAAATATGCCTAAAGTAGCATACACATTGAGCAAGAGTCTCTAGCATGTTTGATTAGAGAGTAAAAGAGGGTACATAGAACATCAATAATTCCATTAAAACGTGTAAATACCAAACATACAGAGCCAAACAAAAATAATTTTTCAGAAAACATTTAACCGTTTCGGAATTGAAAATTTCATAAAATTAAGGGCTTTCATGCATAATATTTCAACTAGATAAACAGCCAATAGCAAAAGGTATTTCTGTTTGTGGTCTGACCAAAAAAATTGAAGGGAGAAGAGGAAGATGATGACGTGATAGGGGCTGGCAGCTGCTGCTGGTGGTGATGAGTTCGGCATTGGTAGTGGTGTTGTTCGGGTGTTCTAGCGGCGAGAGGAGCGACGGGTGGTTTGACGGTTTCGTCGGCGAGGACGAGGGGGAAAGAAGGAAGAGGGCTGCGGCATTTTGGAGTTGCTTCTGTTTGCCGATCCCGGCGGCCGAAAACAGTGGGGAGAGGGGAAAAGAATGGGGAGAGAGGTGACCGGTTGCCCGTAGTGGTGAGGTGTTGTGGTGGTGTTGAAACTTGCCGGAAATTATGGAGGTTTGGTGCAGGGCTGCTGTTTTGCGGTGGTTATGGAGGTTGTGCGACGGGAAGGGGGGTGATGGAGATCCAGCGGTTGCGACGCCGGTGATGGTCGAGAGAGGAGAGGAGGAGAGGAGAAAGAATGGAGTACACCGGGTGTTTTTTCGGGTGAAGGGAAAAGGTGGGTGGTCGGAGGTATGGAGGTTCGCCGGAAAAAATGGAGTGAGATGGAGGACTGGTGGCTATCGGCGGTGGGAGGCTGGTGCGACGATGAGGGAGAGGGGAGAGGGTAGGTGCGGCGCTGAGGTTGGGGAAGGGAGTAAAAATGAATAGTTTTTTAGGGTTTTGGGGGTAATGGGGAATATTTAATGAAATTAGGTAGGGTTAGATCTGGACCATTGGATTAAATGAGATGGAGGGGTGAGATTTATTTAAGTTGTTAGGGTCGGGTTTGTGGGTCATAGGTGGGTAGTCCGGATGGGTCAAACGGGTCGCGGGTCGGTTAATTGAGTGATTTAATTAGGAGTTGAATTTAAATAATAGCCAAATGGATCAAAAGTGGCTAAAATTGGAATAAATTGAATAGAAAGTAGCCAGATTTGAAATAAATTGGATGAAATTGAATAGAAAATGGCTAGAATTTAAATAAATTGAATGAAATTGAATTTGGCCGCTATTAAATTAATAAACATACTACTCTTTTAAATAATTTAGTAAATAGATAATAAAATAGTTTAAATTATAAGAAAATCATATAAATATTATTATTAATAATTAAATTCTACATTTAAGTATACTTATGTAATATCATATAATTAAATTATTATATTTTCGAATAATTTAATGACTAAAATATAAAATCAAGTTATCAAATATTATAAAAATCATATTATTAACATAAATAATTAAAATTTTGAGTAATAATATTAGTCAAATAATTTTGTAAAGTTTAGTAAAATTAGATAAATAGTTTATTAAGTAAAGAATATATTTTAAAATAAGGGCGCATATTAAAACGAAATACATTATGTACGATGTAATTATTTAATATCAAAACTTAAAGTTAATATAAGTCATATATATGTAACTTGAAAGAATTTTCACAATATTATGATAATAAATTATTTTACAAATATAAAAGTAAATCGAATATTTGCATAAAATATATAAATAAATATATACATATATAAGCAGCATATTAAGGCGCAGGTCGGTCAAAATTGGGTGTCAACAATCCCACGTAGTAATAGAATTAGGTGGCTCAGCTTTCAACCACCTCTTGGCTTCTCCCAAAAGTGAAAATGGGAACAATGTAAGCCTGACATAATCTGATGACACTCCCGCGGGGATGTAAGTGTCACTTATCTCCAAGAAATTTTGGAGATGTTGCTGTGGATCTTCACGAGGGAGACCTGTGAGCTGCCCGCTGGTGTGCAGCAATTGCACCATGTTCTGCTTAAGCTCGAACCTCCCTCTTGGCTCAGGTTTGCGGATGCTAGATGTGACATTATTAGCATGTGGGATTGCCACCTCGCGAATCGGCCTGGCTGCCATGTCATCGGGCACTAACATTGCCCGTACAACTGGTGGATTCTGTTGTTGCTCCATAATTGTTTGTCTGAGCAACTGCAGCTTTTTCTCTAGAGCTTCTCTCTTTTGATGATGAAATTGTCTTTCCGGCTCTAAATATGAGTCCACCAGCTCCTTGTCTCTTGCCAGTGTTCAACAGAAATTAGTATCTGCAAATACAGGCTAAGACCAAGTTGTCAACACTTAGAAGAAATAGCAAACTAACACTTAAGAAAAATTTACCGATTGCCAGTCCCCGGCAACGGCGCCAAAAACTTTTTTGGTGTTTTTCACAACAGCACGCAAGTGCACGTGGTCGAACAAGTAATAAAGTGGCTCAAGTAAGCCACGTATCGATCCCACAGGGACTGGGCTAGGGTAAAAATCCACTCCAGTGTCAATAAACCTTAACTCTAAAAATGCAGACAATAGTGTTAAGAAAAATTTGATATTTTGGTTTCTAATTTTATACTAATTATAAAACGAATATACAATATGAGTGTCTGAACTATAAGTATGAGCATGCTGAGGTTAAACGAACATGTAGAGAAATAAATTATCGATACAATTTGGTTAATCTTTCTTCCGGTTGCTAGTCAAGAATTATTGCCTATGGATTAAAACTCTCGTATTTAACCCAACTTAAGAATCATGAACATTCCACCTACATTTCTGTGATAAAACAAAATTCATGTTCTAGCCATACAAAATCGATTCCTTAATTGACTAATACGACTTTCAGGTATATTTCTATCCTGAGGGTAAATCAATTCTCAATTTTCCCAAATTAAGAAAAGATCATATCCTATCAATTCACAACTTTCCAATTTCTTGCTCTCTCGAGTGAAACCGGACTTTTTAGATATACATTAACGTTGGCCACACATTAATGCAGTAAGAATAAGAATCAATAGAACAACCATGAAAGAAAAGATAAAAAAAAACAATTTATCAATAATCACATTTCAATACAATTGTTCTTAACCTCAGCAAGAAGAGGATTTAGCCACTCATTTGTGGATTAAACATCGTTAAAAGAGTGTAAATCATACAAGCAATTCAAATCAAGAAGAAGGAGATAGAGAAAAACCCTGATATTTTCGTCCCCTCAACTGCCTGTAACCCACGTTCTTGCTCCACCAAGTCAGAATAATTAAAAATGAACCTCAGTGTTATATTTATACTAGTGGGAATTTTTCCCGGAATAACAAGCAACGTGTCACGGAGTGCATCGCGGAGCACTGCCTCCGTGACACGCCACTGACGCGGACCCTTACTGGAATTTAGTCGTCCAGGTATTAAGGCCCAACGTGGCACGGCGTGCAACGCGGGGCTAGGCCAATGTGCCACGGCCCGCGCACCTTCACTGGAATTTGGAAAAAATTCCATATCCAGGCAGAAAGCATCCGCGATGGCAGCGTGACACGGCTCCATCACGGAGCCCCTTTAATTCGTGCCTTCAAGTGCTTTTTCCCTTGCTAGCGTCCGAGTCCAACCCCGATTTCTCCCAACATGCATTTTAGCTTCCCAAAATTATATTTCACCTGCAAAACAACGCTAATCATGTTGGTTAGTATAAATTCACATTTTATTACAAATCACATGCGAATGTATAAACATCGATAGATAAACAAGGCAAAAATGACATATTTGAGTATCACTTGGGCATATAAATTTTCCCAAGATCAATGCACATAGAAAATCTATATAAAAATGATGAGTATGGAACTATATAGAGCATTAGGGAGGAATTTAGTACTTGATACTGGAGCTGGACTGGAAGGGAACAAGTGTGGGTATCTAGCCATCGTATCTGCTTCGGTTTCCCACATAGCTCCTTCTACATGTTGATTTCTCCATAAGACCTTGACTAAAACTACCTCCTTGTTCCTCAGCTTACTAACCTGACGGTCAAGGATCTTAACTGGGACCTCTTTATAAGAGAGACTATCTTTCACTCCTACACTGTCCAATGGCACAACTGAAATTGGATCACCGATGCACTTCTTCAATAGTGACACATGGAGTACTAGGTGCACAGATGCCAACTTTGAAGGCAATTCCAGCTCGTAAGCTACCTTGTCGATTCATTTTAGAATTTTGTACGGTCCCACATATCTCGGACTGAGATTTTCTTTCTTCCTGAATTTCGTTACCCCTTTCATGGGTGAAATTTTCAGATAAACCCATTCATCCACAGAAAACTCCAATTCTCTTCTCCTCATATCAGCATAAGATTTCTGACGGCTCTGAGCTATTTTTAATCTTTCTCGGATGAGCTGTACTTTCTGCATAGCTTCATGAATCGATTCTGGCCCAATTAAAGTAGCTTCACCAACCTCAAACCCTCGATAGGAGATCTACACCTCCTGCCATACAATGTCTCAAACGGGGCCATCTGGATACTGGAGTGGTAGCTGTTGTTGTATGCAAACTCGATGAGAGGCAAGTGATCATCCTAACTGCCCTTGAAATCAATCACACACGCTCTCAACATATATTCTAGGGTCTGAATAGTTCGCTCAGCTTGCCTATCTATCTGCGGGTGAAAAGTTGTGCTGAGCTTGACCTGAGTACCAAGTCCCTTCTGAAAAACTTCCAGAAATGCAAGGTGAACTGGAAACCTCTTTCTGAGATAATGGATAATGGCACCCCATTACGTCTAACCATCTCCTGAATATAAAGCCTAGCATAGTCCTCAGCTGAAATCTGTAGTTTTAACTGGGAGAAAATGTGTTGACTTAGTCATCTGGTCCACTACTACCCAGATAGAATCATGTTGCCGATGAGTTCGAGGTAGACCCATAATAAAGTCCATATTTACTTCTTTCCACTTCCACGTGGGTATACTGGTATCCTGAGTCATACGTCCTGGTCTCTGGTGTTCTACCTTGACTTGCTGGCAGTTCGAGCACTTAGCTATGAATTCAGCGATGTCCCTCTTCATGCCATTCCACCAGTAAATGTCCCGCAAATCGTGGTACATTTTAGTAGAACTAGGGTAGATGGAATATCTCGAGCTGTGTGTGTCACGCCCCACCTTGGGGGGTATGACTGGCACCTGGTGCCCAACTAAGACCTGACCTGCTGAACTGTTAAGCCTGGGCGCGTCTGGCGCCTGGCTGGCTCTAACTCAAATTTCTGGAAAAATTTTGCTATATAACGGCTGTAAATACAGCCCCCGGCCCATTGGCCTATAGCCTTCGGTACCTGTATTACAGCTGACCAGAAACAAGGTAATTCAGGGGAACCTATGCGGGCCGACAAGGCCACCATGCTGTCTAGTTATCTGCAAACTCAAGCATAACATACTGAAAAGCTACGTGACCGGCAAGGTCACCACTACTGGTAAACTATGGCCCCACACGGCCATTACAAAAGAAAGAAGTAGTAAAGGCAACTATACAACTGCACGGCCTCTCACAACCGGCTCATCTGACCACAGGGAATATATACAGACTGCAAGCCTCTAAGAAGGATAATAGAAATGATCGGGACAGGGCCCCGACCTACCCGTACTGTACAACAAAAGGAACTGAACTAAACCTCTAAAAATTCAGTCTCCGGATGACAGGAGCTGAATATTCGACCGCTGATGGGGATCACGTGGTATCGCCTGCGCGTCTATGGGTACCTGCAGGCAAGTAATGCAGCGCCCCACTGGGCGTCAGTACCGCTGGTACTGAGTATGTAAAGCAAACTGAATACGGCTGAATACAAGTAATATAACTAAAAATTCTGAATAGTATGAGATAACTGAATCTGTAAGAACTGAAGGGATATCTGAAATCAATAACATAACTGTCAAAACTGCAATAAGAGGGAGTAGATAACTGTCTGATAGTGTAGATCGTACATGTTCTTAATCATACTGAAGGGGGTAGGAATCATACCTGGAGACGTATCATTCTACTACTAATCTGCTCGTACTTACTGTAATATAGCATAACATACATAACATAACATGGCATACACAACCTTACCCGGCCCCCATAAGCCGGGAGGTACAATCAACACAGAATCTATACCCCTACCCCGGTCAACCCATCTCCTATACTGGCTGTAAGCATCCTGCCGGTCCCCTGGGTATGCACTTGGTCTCGCTGAGCCCCTGACTATAACTGCATCTGAGTCCGGAGGACTCCTGAATCTGCACCCGGGCGTATCCGCTCGACTGGGGTGTGTAAGGGCCGATCAAGGCACAAGTATGGGGAAAAACTGGCATCCCATCTTCGTCCCCTGGTGGGACGGCATGCCACTCCGTAGAGTGACGTATCCTCGTCCTCTGGCGGACGAGTCGATACAGCTATTAACCCTAGGCGGTCATGGATGCTAGGTAATCCAACCCCAAACAATACAACGGTCTCAACTAGTAATACTGTCTGGGTATCTCACATGTTGAGGCTAATAGGGATACAATATCATATATATTACATGCTGGGCTACTGATAGTAATCTGTACGTATTTAATACGTGCTGAGGCAGGTAAAGATGTATAAATGTGAACATAGTCTCCTGCCGGGCTGTACTGAGCAAATGCTATATAAGATAATGTTTCTACTGAAAATTCTGCTGTTTACTAAGTTTCTGTATACACTATATGCTGGACTAATGATAGAAATAAGTACATTCTTAATACCTGCTGAAGCTGGAAGTACTATATATGTATGTACAAATATAATCTTTCTGCTAGACTACGTTGTATACTAACTTTCTATAGTAACAAGATTTACTAATCCTGACATGCTTTCTGAACTTCATTTTAGTCTGCTATTCTATTTCTGAAGTGCTTTACGGATACTGTACTACTTCACGGGGTTTCAGCTGAACACAACAATATCTTAACATGGCATATTACATCATACACTGAATATACTGGGTAATCTCTAACGCTTGCGTTAGAATCTATTTCATACCGTTAGGTTTCATACACATTACAACCCAATGCTTCTCACATCGTACCACCATTCATAATAACGCAATACTCGACTTCTGAACATTCTACTGGTCCGTAATTTATTACGCTATACTGATATTACTTAACTTGTCGAAGAAAACTAACTTTACATACCTTATCTTCGACTATTCGTCCGTCGGACGAGGCTCGGTCGGTACTTCAACTATTTTCTCCCAACTGCATTCATAAATATGTCAATCAATACTAAAAACAACATTACTATAAAGAGCGACGTTACTTTCGATTTAATTTATAGCCTAAACTTAGGCTTATCGAAAGACGGTCAAAAACTCGCTATTTTCCAGCGGCCCAGAAGGGAGAATTATTTACTTCTCAGCTAGGAACACATAGACATTAATTTAGAGCAATTCTACTTACTTTAGTTCGGCGGCTCGCCGATTCGTCGGTCGTATTTCACAAAACTAACTCCGTAGAAATGCTCTCTGCTGCTAAATACCTTGGTATCTAGAATTAATTTGGGTTTGGGCAGCGTTTGGCAGCGTAATCGGACGAAAATATTTACTTCTCCTTCGATTCTCTCTGTTTGCTGCGCGTTCTGGAAATTTTTCAAGTATAATCTGATTTGGACTGAAGTGGAGGCTTTATATACTTGGGCCTGGACACGGGCAACGTGTCACGGAGCCATCGTGGAGGCCTCACCTCCGTGACACGCTGCCATCGCGGAGGGGCTCTGCCTCGGCTCCTCCCGCGATGGTTCGACAGGTTTCTCGTCCGATCTTTTTCCCGGGCCTTTCCCTAGCACGTATGGCTTTCAAATATGCTTAACCAACGTGCGAATAGGTCATCTAAGTGCCGGGAATTCTACGGGGTATAACATTCTCCCCCCCCCCCTTAGGGACATTCGTCCTCGAATGTATACTGCTATCTAGAGGACTGTTTATTCTAGTTTCTGGAAAATTTTTGGCAGAGTTTCCCCTGTAATATGGACTATCGCAAAGACCTGAAATGCAGAAAAAGTCCAACACAGGCACTGCACACAATATTCTACAATCCACTGGACAACTAAATATCACTTCTTTCTTTATCATTTACAACATACATACTAAAAAGTACTGTGTAAATAATGATACGGACATACCTGTCGTCTGACTAGGCCTGAAATAAGTGAGGGTATCTGGTTTTCATATCTTCTTCAGCCTCCCACATCATTTCTTCCCGATTTCTGTTACGCCACAATACCTTGACATATGCAACATCTTTAGTTCTCAGTCTGCGAATCTGTCTGTCTAAGATAGCTACGGGAACCTCTTCGTAGGCTAACTCCTCTGTGACCTGAACATCCTGGACTGGAGCTACTGTAGAAGGGTCCCCTACGAACTTTCTTAACATGGAAACGTGGAATACTGGGTGTACTGACGCTAATTCTGGAGGCAAGTTCAACTCGTATGCCACGCGGCCTATTCTTCGCCGAACCTGATACAGCCCAATGAATCTTGGGCTAAGCTTGCCCTTCTTGCCAAACTTCATTACCCCTTTCATCGGGGACACTTTCAGATATACCCAGTCGTTTACCGAAAATTCTAGATTTCTGCGTCGTCTATCTGCGTATGACTTCTGACGGCTCCGAGCGGTCAGTAAACGTTCTCGGATAAGCTTTATCTTTTCCTCGGACTGCCGAACAATGTCTGGGCCAATTAATGCTGATTCTCCTATTTCAAACCAGCCCATTGGCGATCTACATTTTCGCCCGTACAATGCCTCGAAAGGCGCCATCTGAATAGCTGAATGGTAGCTGTTATTATAAGCAAATTCAATTAACGAAAGATGTTCATCCCAGCTACTCCCAAAATCTAACACACACGCTCGTAACATATCTTCGAGCGTCTGAATTGTACGTTCGGCCTGCCCATCTGTTTGAGGATGGAATGCTGTGCTCAAATTAATCTGCGTTCCCAAACCTTTCTGAAACGATTGCCAGAATCTAGCTGTAAACTGTGCTCCCCTGTCTGAAATGATAGATACCGGCATGCCATGCAATCTAACTATTTCTCTGATATACAATTCGGCATAATCCTCAGCTGAGAAGGTAGCCCTTACTGGCAGGAAATGAGCTGATTTTGTCAGCCTGTCAACTATTACCCAAATGGAATCATTTCTGTGTCTAGTACGGGGTAACCCTGTTACAAAATCCATGTTTATTACTTCCCATTTCCACATAGGTATTATTATCTCCTGAGTCAAACCACCCGGTTTCTGGTGTTCTGCTTTCACCTGCTGACAATTAGCACATCTAGATACAAATTCAGCTATCTCAGTTTTCATACCTGGCCACCAGTAGATGTCTCTGATGTCGTGGTATATTTTCGTCGCCCCTGGGTGAAGGGAATAGCGAGCGTAGTGTACCTCATGCATGATCTGCCCACGCAGTCCTGCGACATTCAGGACACAAAGGCGGCCCTTACAATGTAGCACACCATCCTCGGTTATCTGAAAATCTGGCTCCTTACCCTTCTGAACTCTATCTCTGAGCTGGACTAAATCGGGATCCTCATACTGCCGTTCTTTTACCTCTGTAACTAACGATGACACTGCAGAATTCTGAATTACTGGTCCATTATTTTCTGTTTCTATTACTTGAATGGCTAGGCCAGCTAACTGATGAATTTCTTTAGCTAATTTCTGTTTCTCAGGTCGCAAATACGCCAAACTCCCCATTGACTTACGGCTCAGGGCATCTGCTACAACATTAGCTTTCCCGGGGTGGTATAGAATATTCACATCATAGTCTTTCAACAACTCTAACCAGCGGCGTTGCCGCAGATTCAACTCCCTCTGGGTGAAAATGTACTGTAAGCTCTTATGATCTGTATAAATGTCAACATGGACTCCATACAGATAATGCCTCCACATCTTCAAGGCATGAATTACTGCGGCCAACTCTAAGTCATGGGTGGGGTAATTCCTTTCATGCTTTTTCAGCTGCCTGGAAGCATATGCAATTACTCTACCATGCTGCATCAATACACAGCCCAGTCCGACACCTGACGCGTCGCAATAGACTGAATAACCTTCTGTGCCTTCCGGCAGTGCTAATACGGGAGCGGAGGTCAATCTATCTTTCAGTTCCTGGAAACTCTGCTCACATGCCTCAGTCCACTGAAACTTTGCTGCTTTCTGTGTCAATTTTGTTAAAGGTGCTGCAATGGTTGAGAATCCCTCAACGAATCTCCGATAATACCCTGCTAACCCCAGAAAACTACGAACTTCAGTCGGGGTGGTAGGCCTAGGCCATGCCTTAACTGCTTCTATCTTCTGCTTATCTACCTGTATACCAGCGTCTAAGATAATATGCCCTAAAAAGGCCACTGAGTTAAGCCAGAATTCGCACTTCAAAAATTTAGCATACAACTGGCGGTCCCTGAGAATCTGGAGCACTGTTCGCAAATGAGTCCGGTGATCTGCTTCAGAGCGAGAATACACCAGAATGTCATCAATGAATACTATCACGAACAAGTCCAGGAAGGGTCTGAAAATACTGTTCATCAGATCCATAAAGACTGCTGGGGCATTCGTTAGCCCGAAGGACATAACCAGAAATTCAAAATGCCTATATCGGGTCCTGAACGCTGTCTTAGAAATATCCCTCTCACGTACTCGGACCTGGTGGTATCCGGATCGCAAGTCAATCTTAGAAAAGTATCTGGCTCCCTGTAGCTGATCAAATAAGTCATCAATTCTGGGAAGCGGATACTTGTTCTTTACTGTAACTTTGTTTAGCTGCCGATAATCTATGCACATTCGGAGCGAGCCATCTTTCTTTCTCACAAACAAGACTGGCGCACCCCACGGGGAAGTACTCGGCCTGATAAAACCTTTATCTAACAGGTCTTTCAACTGCTCCTTTAATTCTCTGAGTTCTGCAGGAGCCATACGATAAGGAGGTATTGATATTGGCTGAGTGCCTGGTAGCAAGTCAATAGTGAAGTCTATTTCCCTTTCTGGGGGAAGACCAGGTAACTCATCAGGAAATACATCTGGGAATTCATTTACCACTGGGACAGACTGGAGTGTCGGAGATTCTGCTTGGACATCCCGAACTCTGACAAGATGGTAAATGCACCCCTTAGATATCAACTTTCTCGCCTGAAGGTAGGAAATAAACCTACCTTTTGGCGTAGCGGTGCTACCCTTCCACTCCCGTACTTCTTCTCCTGTGAAGTGGAATCGGACCGTCTTGGTCCAACATTCAACATTGGCAAAGCATGGCACTAACCAGTCCATACCCATTATGGCATCGAAGTCTATCATTTCTAACTCGACCAGATCTACTGTGGTCTGACGGTCAACAATCTCTACTGTACACCCGCGGTAGATTCGGCTAGCTGTGATAGAGTCATCGACGGGCGTAGATACCAGAAAGGGTTGCCGTAATGATTCTGGTACAATACTAAACTTCCGTGCCACAAATGGAGTAATGTAGGACAAAGTAGACCCTGGATCAATTAACACATAAGCAGGGTGTGAACAGATAGTTAACATACCTGTCACAACATCAGGCGATGCCTCTGAATCTTGCCTCCCTGGTAGGGCATACGTGCGGCTTGGACCCGCACCTGTACTGGAGGCCCCTGATCTGCCTCGACCCCTGCCTGCTGAAACTGGGGGCCTACGCCCAGTCGAGGATGTTGTGGCTCGTGACCCTGCTGATGTCCTATCCTGTCTATCGCGGTCCTCTCGACCTCTGGCTGGGCAATCTTTCATCAAATGGCCTTCTTGGCCACAAATATAACATGCGGTGGAGCCATATCTGCATGCTCCAGAATGACGTCGATTGCATATAGGGCAAAGTGGTAGGGTATACCTACTCTGCTCTGCCCTCCTCTGTAATGGTGGATCTGCCATCTGCGAGCCTCTACCAGTCCCTGACTGCCCCCTGCGGCTGGATCTACCCCCCTGTGACTGTGGCGGAGGCGGGGGCCTGGGCGGCCTGTCTGACATTCGGGGCCTGGGTCCACCCCGGGCCTCTCCCTGTAATTCAACTGGCCTGTCCCGGCGACGCTGTTCCTGATAAACCCTTCTGACCTCTCGTTGCCGCTGCCTGATGCCCTTAATATTCTGAGCAAATGCCTGAATGCGAGCAATATCCATGTCCTCTCGCAGTGTAGCTGTAGTACAAATCTCAACATATTCTGGATTCAAGCCCGTAATGAAGCGATGCACTCTGGATGCCATGGTATCAACGAAGGCCGGTGCATATCGGGCTAGAGAATCAAACTGCAAAGAATATTCCCGAACACTCATGGCCCCCTGTTCTAGATGTAGGAACTGGTCTACCCGGGCCTGTCGAATCTCCCGCGGTAAATAATGATCCAAAAAGGCCCCTGAAAAGCTGGACCAGGTGGGAGGGGAAGCATCTCTCCCTCGGGACCTTTCCCAGCTTTCGTGCCATAACACCGCAATATCCCATAACCGGAATGCGGCCAACTCAACTGACTCGGTAGACGTGGCATGCATAACCCTGAAGATTCTCTGCATCTGATCCAAAAAATCTTGGGGGTCCTCTGTTCGATCCGTACCCGTGAACTGTGGGGGATTCAGGGCTAAGAATTCTCGGACCCTCGAACTACCGGGCCCTCCTGATGATTCTGCAGCTGTAGATGGCATTGGCTGACGCTGAGCAGCCATCATCTGTGCTAACAAAACTACAACACTCCTAACCTCCTGATCAGAAGGAGTCAATATAGGGGCTGCTGAAGGTAATGTCGCCCCAAGTGACTCCTGACGTGGTGGAGACTGCTGAGGAGGCTGAGATGAAGCCTCTGTAGGGCCCTCTGATCGGGCTGTCTCCAAATAAGGGAGAGGCATCCTGCTGGTGCCTTCTCCTGCTGCGATGTCTAAGTTCCGACCTGTAATAGGATGGCGCTGGTCTGACATTATCTGTAACCAAAGAATATGGTAAGATTTTTAGGAATTCAACCCTATACTGTACAGCTCTATAGCACGACTGAATCAGAATAAAAGACAACCATCCTATCATGCCTTGCAGCCTCCTACCCATAGTATGTGGTGCACAACACATCCATGGACAGGACTCTACTTAGCACGGCTTGCAGACTCCCTGGGATACGACCTGCTCTGATACCAAGTTTGTCACGCCCCACCTTGGGGGGTATGACTGGCACCTGGTGCCCAACTAAGACCTGACCTGCTGAACTGTTAAGCCTGCGCGCGTCTGGCGCCTGGCTGGCTCTAACTAAAATTTCTGGAAAAATTTTGCTATATAACGGCTGTAAATACAGCCCCCGGCCCATTGGCCTATAGCCTTCGGTACCTGTACTACAGCTGACCAGAAACAAGGTAATTCAGGGGAACCTATGCAGGCTGACAAGGCCACCATGCTGTCTAGTTATCTGCAAACTCAAGCATAACATACTGAAAAGCTACGTGACCGGCAAGGTCACCACTACTGGTAAACTATGGCCCCACACAACCATTACAAAAGAAAGAAGTAGTAAAGGCAACTATACAACTGCACGGCCTCTCACGACCGGCTCATCTGACCACAGGGAATATATACAGACTGCAAGCCTCTAAGAAGGATAATAGAAATGATCGGGACAGGGCCCCGACCTACCCGTACTGTACAACAAAAGGAACTGAACTACACCTCTAGAAATTCAGTCTCCGGATGACAGGAGCTGAATATTCGACCGCTGATGGGGATCACGTGGTATCGCCTGCGCGTCTATGGGTACCTGCAGGCAAGTAATGCAGCGCCCCACTGGGCGTCAGTACCGCTGGTACTGAGTATGTAAAGCAAACTGAATACGGCTGAATACAAGTAATATAACTAAAAATTCTGAATAGTATGAGATAACTGAATCTGTAAGAACTGAAGGGATATCTGAAATCAATAACATAACTGTCAAAACTGAAATAAGAGGGAGTAGATAACTGTCTGATAGTGTAGATCGTACCTGTTCTTAATCATACTGAAGGGGGTAGGAATCATACCTGGAGACGTATCATTCTACTACTAATCTGCTCGTACTTACTGTAATATAGCATAACATACATAACATAACATGGCATACACAACCTTACCCGGCCCCCATAAGCCGGGAGGTACAATCAACACAGAATCTATACCCCTACCCCGGTCAACCCATCTCCTATACTGGCTGTAAGCATCCTGCCGGTCCCCTGGGTATGCACTTGGGCTCGCTGAGCCCCTGACTATAACTGCATTTGAGTCCGGAGGACTCCTGAATCTGCACCCGGGCGTATCCGCTCGACTGGGGTATGTAAGGGCCGATCAAGGCACAAGTATGGGGAAAAACTGGCATCCCATCTTCGTCCCCTGGCGGGACGGCATGCCACTCCGTAGAGTGACGTATCCTCGTCCTCTGGCGGACGAGTCGATACAGCTATTAACCCTGGGCGGTCATGGATGCTAGGTAATCCAACCCCAAACAATACAACGGTCTCAACTAGTAATATTGTCTGGGTATCTCACATGCTGAGGCTAATAGGGATACAATATCATATATATTACATGCTGGGCTACTGATAGTAATCTGTACGTATTTAATACGTGCTGAGGCAGGTAAAGATGTATAAATGTGAACATAGTCTCCTGCCGGGCTGTACTGAGCAAATGCTATATAAGATAATGTTTCTGCTGAAAATTTTGCTATTTACTAAGTTTCTGTATACACTATATGCTGGACTAATGATAGAAATAAGTACATACTTAATACCTGCTGAAGCTGGAAGTACTATATATGTATGTACAAATATAATCTTTCTGCTAGACTACGCTGTATACTAACTTTCTATAGTAACAGGATTTACTAATCCTGACATGCTTTCTGAACTTCATTTTAGTTTGCTATTCTATTTGTGAAGTGCTTTACGGATACTGTACTACTTCACGGGGTTTCAGCTGAACACAACAATATCTTAACATGGCATATTACATCATACACTGAATATACTGGGTAATCTCTAACGCTTGCGTTAGAATCTATTTCATACCGTTAGGTTTCATACACATTACAACCCAATGCTTCTCACATCGTACCACCATTCATAATAACGCAATACTCGACTTCTGAACATTCTACTGGTCCGTAATTTATTACGCTATACTGATATTACTTAACTTGCCGAAGAAAACTAACTTTACATACCTTATCTTCGACTATTCGTCCGTCGGACGAGGCTCGGCCGGTACTTCAACTATTTTCTCCCAACTGCATTCATAAATATGTCAATCAATACTAAATACAACATTACTATAAAGAGCGACGTTACTTTCGATTTAATTTATAGCCTAAACTTAGGCTTATCGAAAGACGGTCAAAAACTCGCTATTTTCCAGCGGCCCAGAAGGGAGAATTATTTACTTCTCAGCTAGGAACACATAGACATTAATTTAGAGCAATTCTACTTACTTTAGTTCGGCGGCTCAACGATTCGTCGGCCGTATTTCGCAAAACTAACTCCGTAGAAATGCTCTCTGCTGCTAAATACCTTGGTGTCTAGAATTAATTTGGGTTTGGGCAGCGTTTGGCAGCGTAATCGGACGAAAATATTTACTTCTCCTTCGATTCTCTCTGTTTGCTGCGCGTTCTGGAAATTTTTCAAGTATAATCTGATTTGGACTGAAGTGGAGGCTTTATATACTTGGGCCTGGACACGGGCAACATGTCACGGAGCCATCGCGGAGGCCTCACCTCCGTGACACGCTACCATCGCGGAGGGGCTCTGCCTCGGCTCCTCCCGCGATGGTTCGACAGGTTTCTCGTCCGATCTTTTTCCCGGGCCTTTCCCTAGCACGTATGGCTTTCAAATATGCTTAACCAACGTGCGAATAGGTCATCTAAGTGCCGGGAATTCTACGGGGTATAACAGTGTGTCTCAGCCAATATCTACTATCTCAAATCACTGACGTCCGGTACACACAATCTGCCCTGGTAACGAAGCACACCATCTCCTCCTTTGGAGAAAGACTCAACCTCTTTCCTGAGAACCGCTTCCTTAAGTTTAAGTAAGATGAGATCTTCATCCTATTTGTACTTAACTTCAACAAGCAAAGAGGAATCTGACCCGTTTTGCATTACCACACCACCCTCGGCTGAGTCAACCAACTGCACTCCTAACCGAGCTAGTCGGTAAATATCTTTCGCCAGTTCCTTTTTGCCTTCCTCAACATGAGTCGCTCTCCCCATAGACACTCTACTTAGGGCATCAGCCACCACATTGGCTTTGGTCGGATGATATAACATGCTCATGTCATAGTACTTTAGGAGTTCTAACCACCTTCTCTGACAAGATTTAGGTCCTTTTGACTGAATACATACTGAAGGCTCTTGTGATCAGTGAAAATATCCACGTGAGCCCCTTACAGATAGTGTCTCCATATCTTCAACGCAAACACCACCGCTGCCAACTCTAAGTCATGAGTTGGATAATTCTTCTCATGAACTTTAAGCTATCTGGATGCATAGGCTATCACCTTACCCCGCTGCATCAGAACGCAACCGAGTCCAACTCTAGAAGCGTCACAATAAACTACAAACCCATATGATCCTTCTAGTAGGGTCAACACTAGAGCGGTAGTGAGTCGAGCTTTTAACCCCTGTAACTCTTCTCACACGCATCTGAACATTGAAATTTCACCTTCTTCTGAGTCATCCTAGTTAGAGGAGATGCTATATAAGAAAAACCTTCCACAAAATGTCGGTAATACCCGGCTAGACCCAAGAAACTTTTGATTTCGGTTGGGGAGGTAGGTCTAGGCCAATCTTTCACCGTTGTTATCTTTTGAGGATCAACCTGAATACCCTCACCCTAGACCACATGACCCAGAAAAGTCACTGACTTTAACCAGAATTCGCATTTGCTGAACTGGGTGAACAACTGGTGGTCTCTGAGTGTTTGAAGCACTATCCTTAGGTGATTCACTTGCTCTTCCTCATTTCTGGACTATACCAGAATGTCATCGATAAATACAATGACGAACATATCCAGGTACTGCTTGAAGACTCTGTTTATCAGGTCCATAAAGGCTGCAGGGGCATTTGTTAGTCCGAAGGACATAACCATAAATTCATAGTGACCATACCGTGTCCTGAAAGCTGTTTTTGGTATGTCACACTCTCTGACTCTTAGTTGATGATACCCCGACCTGAGATCTATTTTGGAAAACAGCTGGCACCCTGAAGTTGGTCGAACAAGTCATCAATTCTGGGTAGGGGATACCTGTTTTTGACTGTGACCTTATTCAAGTAACGATAATCGATGCACATTCTGAGGGTACTGTCTCTCTTTCACACGAACAGTATTGGAGCACCCCAAGGAGAGATGTTGGGTCTGATAAAACCTTTGTCAAGAAGGTCTTTTAGTTGCTCCTTCAACTCTTTAAGCTCAGTTGGTGTCATTATATAAGGAGGGATGGAGATGGATCGAGTATCTGGGAGAAGGTCTATGCCGAAGTCGATTTCCTATTCAGGAGGAACTCCGGGAAGATCTTCGGGGAACACATCTGGAAATTCGCTGACAACAGGGACTGACTAGATAGTTGGGGTATCAAAATAGGAATCTTTGACCCGAACTAGATGATAGATACATCCCTTAGAAATATGTTTCTGGGCCTTAAGGTAGGAAATAAACCGACCCTTAGGCATTGTACTACTGCCCGTCCACTCTAACACTGGCTCATTTGGAAATTGAAATTTGACAATTCTAGTTCTGCAATCAATTGAGGCATAATCGGGGTGTAACCAATCCATGCCAAGGATGAGGTCAAAATCTACCATGTCTAATTCTACGAGATCAGCTAGAATGACCTTATTGAAGACTGAGACAGGGCATTTTCTATACACCCGGTTGGCTCTAACTGACTCGCCAATTGGGGTGGAGACTGAGAATGGTTCTCGAGGACTTCTAGACTGATATTAAACTGAACAGTTATGTATGGAGTCACGAATGATAGTGTGGCTCCTGGATCTAGTAGGGAATATACATCCAGGTGGAAAATACGTAACATACCCGTGACCACATCGGGTGAGTTCTACTGATCCTGATGAGATGATAATGCATAGAAGTAGTTTTGGCACTGATTGCCATCCGTACCTGAAGTGTTGGCCTACTGAGCTGGTCGGCCTACTAGAGCTGCTGAAGTAGTGGATTGTGACCTTCCCCGTCCTGCTGATAGACATTTCTTAAGTCGATTACCAAGCTGTCCACAACCAAAACAGCCCTCTCGACCCTGAAGACACTCTCCTGGGTGGTTCTTGCCACACTTAGGGAAAGCTGGATATTTTTTGCTGGCACTGTAGCTCTGGGACTGAGAGCTAGATGCTCCAACCCTCCGATCCTGGCAGGACCGAAAGGTAGGAGCGCTGACTGAGCTGGGTGTTGGAGCCCTTTGTTGCTGCTGCCGTTGTGGGCGGCTACTACCGCCAAACCTTTGTAGCCATAATCTGATTGTCCAGTCCTTGCCCGTTTGTTCTTCCACTCCATGTCTTTCAGCTTTTCTGCCTCAATCTGCTGGGTATGAACAATAAGGCTAGAGAGGTCAATATCCTTAATCAGCATCGCTATCCTGCACTCTTTGAGGACCAGGTTCGACACCCCATTAAAAAACTTCAGCATGCGAGCCCTTGGCTCGGCCACCATCTCTGGAGCATATTTAGACAACTTGGTGAACTCCAGAGCATATTCTTCTACTGTCCTGTTTCCCTGTCTCAAATTCATGAACTCTGCCACTTTTTCCTCCTTGAGATTTTGAGGGAAGAATCTATCTAGGAAGGTTGTAGTGAACTCTTCCCATTCCACTACTCCTGCTCCCGCTGGCCTCCCCTCCTTCCATTGTTCATACCAGATCTGGGCTACCCCTTTTAGTTGGTAAACAGCCAAGTCGGCACTCTCAAAGGAGTTGACACCTAAAATCCAGGTGATCTTTCTAATCTTGTCCACAAACTCCTGTGGATCCTCTCCCACCTTAGATTCGTGAAAAGCTGGAGGGTTCATCCGGGTAAAGTCCCGCACTCGGGTAGCTGCTCCGGACCCATTATTATTGATTGGAACCACCTGCTGGTTCACCTGGTTGCTAACTGGCTGAGCGAGCAGCTGGATAGCCACCCTGAACTCCGCGGTGGACTCTGAGTTGTCCTGAGGGGCTGCTGGGGCAGGTCGGTGAGAGCTACTGACCCTTCTTCCATTACCACATCGCAGAGGCATAATTCACTGAAACAAAACATAGCACAAGTTAGGAGAACGATTCTAATATTGAATTTCAACGCACGACAAATAGTATGAACAAAGGGAGTTTTCCTAATAACATCTCGTTGCCTCCCTGTCATAAGTATGGCGCACTTCACACCCATGAAAATGACTTTACTCGATGCGGCTTTCAGACATCCGAGGATACTCTAAACCTAATGCTCTGATACCAAGTTTGTCACGCCCTGAGTCAATACCCTGGACAAGACATGGTACTTGGAGTCACAAGTAACCCCAAGTCAACCCATGGTTTATCATAACACTGCTAATCTGAGCAAAAACATAGAGGAAGCTTTAAAATAATAAGATAAAACATTTAAGAGAAGAACTAAGTCATAAAGTTTTATACAACTGAAAACAAACTAAAAATCTGATTCTCTAATTATGTCTGAAAGCCATCTATCTGATGAGTTGCTGGGACAAGCCCCCAGCTAACTCTAAGTCTAACTAAAAAAAATATATAGCTGAAAAAAATAACACTCGTCCTTGAAAGATGAGGACTCACCACTGGTACAGCTAATATCACCTGCGAAAAATCTACTAACGGCGCTGAGTTTGAGAACCTGCGGCTATATCATAAAATGATACAGCATAAAAGGTATGGGTCAGTAGTTTGAATGTACTGAGTAAGTGGGAGAAAACATAACACAAAGAATAAATAACTGACTGTAATGACATGCAATGACAAATTGGAAATACTGAAATCTTTACGAACTAAAATATAGCTGAAGTGGTCAAAATGACCTTGTCTAATGGTCATAGACATTCCCTGAATCTGAGATACTGATCTGAACTGGGTAAACTGAAGCTGTTCTAAGCTGAGCTAAACTGAGACTGAACTGAACTAAGAAAATTTGAAACTGAACTGACTAGTGGGAGAGTCTATAACCGTCATATAATCACGTGAGCTATACGTGGAGTCCGATGTACATACCTCATCGGTAGGACCCAATATACCTTGCCAGGTTATAAAGGCATGGACTGTGAGATCACTGTCTGGGGCCATAAGGCTAATAAAATAACCTACGGTGGCAATGTAGTTCTGAGAACCTGGGTACGCTGGAACCCTAGCCCTCTCGGTGCTAAGTCCTACTCCCATTGGATAACCCTAACATGACTACTACTGCCAAGCTAATAGATCGAAGTTGGGGCCCAGGACTAAGTCAGGGATACTTATCTGTAAGTATCCCAAGAGCCTTATCAGATCGGTTCTAGAAACTGGTGTTCTAAGACTGGTCAGAGCTGCTTATCAGAAAGCGTCGTAACTGTCTAAAGAACAAACTGTATTCTGAAGTTGGGGTTTGAAGGCTGGCCAGAGCTTCTTATCTGAAAGTGTCATGACCACCTATAGAACCACTAAACCTGATACTGAGTCTAATTCTGATAACTGGGAGGCATGATCTTGGGCAGATTTATATGCCCAAGTGATACTCAAAAGTATTATTTTCGCCTTGTTTGTGTGCAATATGTATCTATTCTCATGTAATTGGTAATAAAATGTGAATTTATACTAACCAACATGATTAGCATTTGTTTTGCAGGAAAATATGATTTTTAGGAGCTAAAATGCATGTTGGAACTATATCGGAGTTGGACTTGGATACGAGCGTGGAAAAGACATT
Source organism: Datura wrightii (assembly GCA_035772735.1). NCBI lineage: Eukaryota > Viridiplantae > Streptophyta > Magnoliopsida > Solanales > Solanaceae > Datura > Datura wrightii. The sequence goes on from JASDFA010000027.1 coordinate 12,544,993, forward strand.
GGAATGCACAAATTATAGGGGCTCCGCGATGGAGCCGTGCCACGCTACCATCGCGGAGGCACACTGCCTGGAGAGAAAATTAAATGGCAATTTCCAGTGAGGCCTCGCGACAGCTCCGTGGCACGGAGATAGGCCTCCGCGTTGGCCTCCGTGCCACGTTGAGGCTAATTTACCGGACCCTGGATTTCCAGTGAAGGTCCGCGTCCACGCCGTGTCACGGAGGCAGTGCTCCGCGTTGACCTTCGTGACACGTTGCTTGTTATTCCGGAAAAAATTTCCCACTAGTATAAATAGCACACTTAGGTTTATTTTAATTAGTTCGGACTTGGTGGAGCTAGGACGTGGGTTAGCAGCAGTTGAGGGATGAAAAAGCTAAGAGATTTCTTCTCTTCCTTTCTTCTTTCAATCAATTGTATGTATGATTTACACTTGTTTTAGGATGATCAATCCACAAATGAGTGGCTAATTCTCTTCCTTGCTAAGGTTTTGAACATGTGTAGTGAATTTTGATTGTAAATGATATGGTTTTCTTCTTCTTCTTTCATGTTGTTCTATTAATTCTTGTTCTTACTGCATTAGTGCTTGGCCGACATTAATGTACATCTAAAAAGTCCAATTTCACTCGAGAGAGCAAGAAATTGGAAAGTTGTGAATTAATAGGGTATTGTTCTTAACTTGATTTGGGAAAATTGGGTTTTGATGTGCTTTCCTGATAGAAATATACTTGAAAGCCGTATTAGTCAATTTAGGAACCGGAATTGTATTGCTAGGTCGTAAATTGCATTTGATCACAGAAATGTAGACGAATGGGTTATGATTCTTAAGTGAAATTAAATACGAGAGTTTTAATTTCTAGGCTATTGTTCTTGGCTAGCAACATGAAGAAGAGATTAACCGAATTATTATTATAATCAAATTCATTACTTGTTCTTAACCTTGGCATGCTCATATCCATAGTTTAAATTCACAGTAAATAATTGTTAATAGTTTTAGTATATATAGATTTTATAAACAAAAACTCATTTAACTGTTGGTTACGTTGTTGTTAGCATAATTAGAAGTAAGATAAGAATATAGTATACTTAGGCAAATTTTACATATCCTGAGCCTCCTTGGATCGATACTTGGCTTACTTAGCCACTTTATTACTTGTTTGACCACGTGCACTTGCGTGTCGGTTTATAATATATAACCCCAACCGAACAGCCGAATAAGTTTTTGGCGCCGTTGCCGGGGAGACTTGGCAATAGGTGAATTTGTTTTAAGTGTAATTTACTGTATTTTTATTTTTCTCAAGTGCTGACAACTTAGTCTTAGTGTTTGTTTTAATTCTTTTGCATTTTACTTTTTCTTTTTCGACTACCCTTATTGACATGAAATCGTGGAATATAAATGGTTTCAATGGTGGATACTCATATTTTAGCGAATCTTGTCTGAATTGTGGAGGACACCACTCGTGGCAACACTGTAACACGTGCAATATATGTGGTGGTCAAGATGGCCATTGGGATGGCTGTCCGAATGCATATCCCCCTCCCCCAAGCCCCTACTATGATCCTTCTGTTGTTTTTTCTGAATATAGGCATGCTGAAAATGAGGACTTGGGACGCCAAGCTCGAATAGAAGACATGCTGAAACAACTGTTGGAGCAATCAGAAGCACAAGGAGGAGGCGTGTTTCAAGAAATTCATGGAGGTGCTTAAACAGGTACATGTTAATTTACCTCTTGTTGATGTCTTGCATGGAGTGCCAAAGTATGCAAAATATATTAAAGACATCGTGGCTAACAAAAGTCGTTTGACTGAGTATGCCACGGTGGCTTTAACGGAGGAATGCACTTCCCGGATTCAGAATAGACTGCCCACGAAATTGAAAGACCCTGGAAGTTTTACTATCCAGCTGACTATTGGGCAAAGTATCCGAGCTCGTGGATTATGCGACTTGGGGGCAAGTATAAATCTGATGCCATCTTCGGTATTCAGAAAGTTAGGTCTAGGGAGTCCTAGACCTACAACTGTAATCTTGCAATTGGCAGACAGGTCCTTAGCTAAGCCAGATGGCATTGTTGAGGATGTGTTAGTGCAAGTGGGCTCCCTCATTTTTTCGGTCGATTTTATTGTTCTGGACTTTGAACTAGATGCTGAAGTCCCATTTATTTTGGGATGACCCTTTTTGGCAACCAGAAAAGCATTAATTGATGTAGTTGCGGGTCAACTTACAATGCGAGCACATGACAAGGTAGAGGTATTTGATGTGCTAAAAGCCATGAAGCTGCTGGCTATACATGAGGAGCTTTCGGAAATCAGTGTGGTTGAACACGGAGAAAGTAGGTAGGTTGTTGAATCTCAAGACCCATTGGAAAGAGCGTTGACGCATTCTGATCATTTTGGGGATAGAGAAGCTTGTGGAATGGTCCAATTGTTGAATGGAGCACCTAATCATCCGAGGAGACAGGAATTTCAGTCATTGATGAGATCACTAAAGCCGTTGCCGAAACCGTCTGTGGAGGAGGCACCGAAATTGGAGCTGAAAGAATTGCCTCCCCATCTAAAATATATCTTTTTGGGGGAGGGAGAGACGTTACCAGTTATCATCTCTGCAGACTTAACGGAGGAACAGGAAAAGGCAGCATTGGGTGTTCTCAAAAAGAGGAAGAAAGCAATGGGTTGGCAAATGTCTGACATTCAGGGTATCAACCCAGCCTTCTGCACACATAGGATATTCATGGAGACAGGAGCCAAACCAACCGTTCAGCCGCAACGGAGACTTAATCCAGCAATGAAGGAGGGGATTGTCCTGGGCCACAAAGTGTCTAAAAAGGGGTTGGAAGTCGATCGTGCTAAGATCGAGGTTATTGAAAAATTGCCACCACCAGTGTCAGTGAAAGGTGTGCGCAGTTTTCTGGGGCATGCGGGATTCTACAGACGGTTCATCAAAAACTTTTCCAACATTTCTAGACCACTGTGCAGACTGCTAGAAAAGGAGGTAAAGTTTGAGTTGAATGATGAATGTGTTACAGCATTTGAAAAATTGAAGCAGAAATTGATAGAAGCACCTATACTTACTTCTCCTGATTGGGAACAACCATTTGAGCTGATGTGTGATGCCAGTGATGTGGCTATGGGAGCCGTATTGGGACAAAGAAAAAATAGAGTTTTTCATTCTATTTATTATGAAAGCAAGACACTGAATACGGCTCAGAGCAATTACACAGTCACAGAAAAGGAAATGCTAGCTCTGGTATTTGCATTTGATAAATTCAGGTCCTATTTGGTGGGTTCGAAAGTTATGGTGTACACTGATCATGCAGCTATTCGATACCTATTCAACAAGAAGGATGCTAAGCCCAGATTGATTAGATGGATCTTATTGTTACAGGAGTTTGACCTTGAGATTAGAGACAGAAAGGGGAGTGAGAACCAAGTAGCAGATCACCTATCACGACTGGAAAGTCGGTCGCATGTGATGGAAAGTGATGACATAAATGAAGACTTCCCAGATGAGCAACTCTTGGCAGTGGGGGAAGCTGAAGTTCCCTGGTATGCTGACATAGTCAACCTGCTAGTGAGCGGAGTTTACCCACCTGAAATAACAGACCAGCAAAGAAGGAAACTGAGGCATGACAGCCGGCATTATGTATGGGATGAGCCATATTTGTTCAAGCAGGGACCAGACCAGATGATGAGAAGATGTATCCCAGAGAGTCAGATAGCAGAAGTGTTAAGGGGATGCCATTCTTCATTGTATGGAGAGCATCACGGAGGTGAGAGAACAGCACACAAGGTTCTTCAGTCAGGTTTCTTTTGGCCAACACTGTTCAGAGATTCTATGGCGTATGTCAAAATGTGTGATAGATGTCAGCGGACAGGATCAATTGGCAGAAGACAAGAGATGCCTTTGCAGAACATACTGGAAGTTGAGCCCTTCGATGTATGGGGCATTGATTTCATGGGACTATTCCCACCGTCATTTGGTAATCGTTACATCCTGGTAGCTGTAGATTATGTATCAAAATGGGTGGAAGCAATAGATTGCCCCAAGAATGATAACAAGGTAGTAACGAAGTTTATGAAAAAACACATCCTCACAAGGTTTGGGACACCCCGAGCAATTATCAATGACGGAGGGGCTCATTTTGTCAATGCAATCTTCAAGAAATTACTAGCCAAGTATGGGGTGCGCCATAAAGTGGCAACAACATATCACCCACAAACTAGTGGGCAAGTAGAGGTGTCAAATAGGGAGGTGAAGCAGATTCTTCAGAAAACGGTGAACACACAACGGAGTGATTGGTCTAGAAAACTCGATGATGCGTTGTGGGCCTACCGAACTGCTTATAAGACACCGATTGGAACGTCACCATACCGATTGGTCTACGGCAAAGCATGTCATCTCCCGGTAGAACTTGAGCACAGAGCTTTTTGGGCTGTCAGAAAGCTAAATATGGACTCAGAACTGGCGGGCAAAAAGAGACTGATGCAGCTCAGCGAACTTGATGAATTTCGCTGGCATGCCTATGAGAGTGTGAAGTACTATAAGGAAAGAACTAAAAGATGGCATGATAAGCATGTGGTGCATCGCATTTTCGAACCGGGACAGAAAGTTTTGCTTTTTAATTCAAGATTGAAATTGTTTCCTGGTAAGCTGAGGTCTAAATGGTCTGGACCATTTGAAGTGGTAAGAATGACCCCTCACGGGGCGGTAGAACTGTGGCAAGAAGATAGAAGTGCTACGTTCTTGGTAAATGGGCAGAGATGTAAGCACTACTGGGGGGAGGACAAGGATCGTGAAAAATCGTCCCTCACCCTAGTAGATAATTGAGCATAATGGACGTCGAGCCTGGACGGTAAACCAGGCGCTGCACGGGAGGCAACCCGTGAAAAGAAAAATATTCTATTTTTCTTCTTTTAGTAGAGTGTAATTAATTTGTATTTTTATTTTATTTTTCTTTTTCTTGATTTCGTACAAATTTTTCGTTTTAGTTAGTATTTTTTCATGGTAGTTAGGAAAATCTATTAATCTAACCAATTTCGTTTAGTGAGGTGATTTTCAGGTCTAACGGAGAAAAATATGCATGGAAGCGGGAAAAATAAGGCAAGGTATGAAAATAATTTTTATTGAAGAAACAGTGCACTGGGGCGTTGGCTCCGTGTCACGGAGGACGGGCTCCGCGTTACCCTCCGTGACACGTTGAAGGCAAAATCCGAATTTTTAAAATTTCCAGAGAGCCATCGCGTTGGCTCCGTGCCACGGAGGAAGGGCTCCGCGTTACCCTCCGTGACACGTTGCCCTTTATTCAGTGCCGGGTCACACCGGGTTGCCGGGTGACCCGCGTGTTTTTCTTTAAATTAACCTAAGTTTTGCCCCTTTTTCTCCCCATTTCTCTCCTCCTCCGCGACCAAAACACCCAATTCCCCCTCCCCAACCAACGTGCCACGCTAATAGGCAAGGAAAACGGCAAATTTCTTCGGTTCTTCAACTAAAAGGTATGTTTTCATCGTTTCTCTCAAGTTTTTGGCGATTTTAGTCGAATTTGAACATGTGAGGTGAAATATATCACCCCAAGTAGCAATTAAACATGATGTTGAATTATTTTGTGATTGATTATGTTCGGATTGTTGTAATTAGCGTTTGAACTTGTCGATTATGTGAATAATTCAAATTTGATTGAAATATTGCATTCTAGGGCTTGAGTTATTGAAATTGAATTGGGGAACTTGATAGTTTGATGAATTAGATGCCGGGGTGTGGTTGTAAATTGAGATAAGTCGATGTAAATATTGTATGAATGTTAAGAGAAGACGAATTCTCGAATTGTTGGGGAAAATGCGAAAATTTTGTAAATTGGTTTGATTGTTTAGATTTGTATGTAAATAGAATTTTCGTTGTTGTTTTTGTTTTTTTGTTTTGTTGCTAAGTGCGATGATTGGATTGCTATCGATAGTAGGATTGGGAGTAGCTGTATGAAGTCTGAGTAGTACGCTAACCGTTATGCTGTCGAAATTTTTCGTGAACGCACTAAGCAATATACCTTATAGTTGCTTGTGTTTGGGGTTGTAAATAGAGTAATCCTTGCCGAAGTATTGTAAATATAGTTAAGGACTAAGTGTGGGGTAAACTTAGTTTAACCCGACCTTAGCCTAAGTTAACTTGTATTTAGCTTAACTTTGTGCTTGTTTATGTATATTGACAGGTACAATGGCAAGTCGACAGGACAAGGGCAAGGGTGCTTCTACCTCAGGCACCAGACGGAAAAGATTGAGGTTGGGCACTGCAGTCCCAGTTGCACCAGCTGTTCCGCGCGTCCAACGCCGCCAATACGGAACAAGATGGGTAACCGATGAAGGGAAGAAGTGGTACGCGAAACATAAAGAAAACAAGTACTTCCCTGAGGAACATATTGCACGGGAACCACTAGCACAGGAGTTCCCACGTATTGTGCAGAGAATCGAGGCAGCGGGGCTCAGCTTTATCTTCCAGGAGCCCAAGGAGTGCAACCTTCATTTGGTCCGAGAGTTCTACGCAAATTGGAACCCGGCCATCAGAAGCCACACAATAAAAATCAGAGGGCAGATTGTCACTCTGGAACCCCAGCAATTTAATGCCATCGTTGGAGCGCGGGACACAGACGCTCACGTTCTCCGCCAGCTAAACATCACCCCACCGTACGCCGACATCAGACGTACGTTGTGTGGGGCTCGATCCACAACCCGATGGAGTAGACATAAGGAGAGGGGTTACCACCAGACTCTGCCTTATTTGCAGATGAACAAGGAGGCCAGAATATGGCTGAAAATTGTGTGTTCGTGCTTGATCCCGGGAGTTCACATGACGGATGTGACCCGGGACCATGTCTGCTTGGTGTATGCCCTTATGAAAGGGCTTGAGATTAATGTTGGGGCGGTCATTATATCCGCCATGAAGAGAGCCAGACTGCACCAGGGCCACAGATACGGGTTTGGCGGACTCATCACCACCTTCCTCCGAGGCCTCGACATTGAGGAAGAGGCTTTGGACTATATTCCGCAGTTGGAGCGGAGGGCCCTCGATGTGACAAAAACTAAGGCCCCCGACACCACACACAGGCCAGTGCTGACTTTGGGCGAGCGACATGCTCGTGGCGATCAGTACATGGCACGTATGTTCGGCATGCAAATGCTTCAGCTACGGATTGGTGGGAGACCAGCCACCGAGGAAGAATTATGGCAGCTGGAGCTGGATTACCCATTTGGCGAGAATGCCAGAGCCTTATGCCGAGTGGGACCAGCCTTCGTGGAGCTAACGGATGACGATGTCCCTACTGACGAGGAGACACGTCGTGAGGACTCCGATGTGAAGTCCGATGACGATGATGGAGCTGACTCAGATATGGGCGATGAGGCAGCAGCACCAGATGAAGAAGTCGAATATTTTGACTGATCAGGGAGTTCCACCACCCGAAATTTTGTTTTGTAATTTTTGTGAACACTGGGGACAGTGTTCGATTTAAGTGTGGGGTGGGGAGTAGCTAGGTGCTGGGACTTGGGCTCTAATTTGCTGTATGTTTTTCCTTGGTTTGTATGTATGTTTGTGCTTTCCCTGTTATGAACTGATTTGTGTTGTATCTGTATATATTTGTTTGTGTGGTTAATGATGTGTGTTATGAAAAGTTATGGTTGCCAGTGTAAATATTTTGTAAATTTTTTTTTCTCTATCGAGATGATCGATATTTTTCAAAACTTTTCGCGAGAATATTTTGCACTTGTAAATATTTTCTTTCTATCGAAATGATCGATGTGTTGCAAAAAATTTTGGTTTTTATTTTTTTGGGTTTCTCGGAGTTTGTTTTCGGTTCTTTTACCGAGAATAGTCCCATTGAACCGATGTCATAGTTAGTGACCGTTCCCTATGATGGATGGATGACGACCGTCTTAAGGGAAATGTAGTCGGTAGGAGTAGGATTTTAATTTATTTTTAATTTTTCTTTGGTGGATTGCATCAATGAACTGTAGTTGCTTTATGGTTGCTAAAATTTCATTGCGTGTGTAACTGATGTTCAAAATGTGAAAGTGATTCGTTCGAAAGCATGCAATTTTGGTAAATATGTTGAGTTACCTAGGCTATAGAATTTGATTCAGTATGATTGAGGCTTAATTTGAATTCATGTGATTGGCTAATTAGAGAGTCTGTGAATGCATCTTGATTCGAGCATGTGCATGAAGTGTGAAGTGAGGTATTGTTATTTCATGCCATTGTGAATTGTCTAGAACTTGCCTGGTGTGTATACAAAACAAAATGAAGGAGGTGTAGTGTTGGAAAGGATGTAGGCATTTCTTTGTTTTTAACCGATAGTTTCCATTTTTTTTTTCTTGTCAAATTCTACCTTTTTATATGTTGTATACCTTAGTCAGCCCGTTGAGCCTTTAGCCGATTTCTTTCTTTCTTTTGTCCAAAATTGTATAAACTAAGCTTTATTCCTTCTTTTCATTAGCCTTAAAGTCTATACAAAACTCTTAAGCGCTTACAAAGAAAAGAAAATGTTTCCCAAAGTGTTAAAGAGTGAAAAGAGTGAAAAGAAAAAGAAAAGCAGAGTGAGGAAAGAAAAGATGATGTTGAAGAGGCACTTGTTATAATTAAATGATATTGAGGGTACATGAAAACCCTTTGTTTTGTGTCAAGTGTGTTTGATGAAATGGGCAGTACGAAAGTAAACCAGCATGAATGGGAGAAAAAGAGAAAAGAGAGGAACAATGTCCATGAGTCTATGGGAATGTGTTGAAAAGGCGCTTAAGGATGTTAGCGACTATTATTGGCTAATCCAATATATATACTAGATCCATAGCCCCGTTACAACCCATTAAAGTCCTACTTGATCCTACATTACATTTCTTTATATTAGTGGAGTGATACACTAAGGACAAGCCTATGGGTCACGACATGATGCATGTGAACTCTTTTGGGAGAGTGAGTGAAATTAATTTTTATATGCCCCTACTTGAATGTTTGTGTGTTGCATGAACAAAAAGGGGAAGATTCTCTTGAGTTGTGAGGGCACATGCTTGATGAAAGATTGATTTTCGTGTCGGATTTCTTGATTAGCTGATTTGCATGAGTTTGCCGATATCAAGAATCAATTCTTAAGGTCTAGGAAGTCTTGATGTATTAAAGGTCATTGTATTGTAAGACCAAGCATGTTTTCGTGATGATTTGCAAAAATTGAATAATCGGTATGACCGTAGCGTAAATGGGCGCACCATAGTGACGAAGGTTGGGATGTAATTTGCATGAGTTGTGTATGTGTTGTTCGAGGACGAACAAGGATTTAAGTGTGGGGTAAGTGATCTTGGGCAGATTTATATGCCCAAGTGATACTCAAAAGTATTATTTTCGCCTTGTTTGTGTGCAATATGTATCTATTCTCATGTAATTGGTAATAAAATGTGAATTTATACTAACCAACATGATTAGCATTTGTTTTGCAGGAAAATATGATTTTTAGGAGCTAAAATGCATGTTGGAACTATATCGGAGTTGGACTTGGATACGAGCGTGGAAAAGACATTGGAATGCACAAATTATAGGGGCTCCGCGATGGAGCCGTGCCACGCTACCATCGCGGAGGCACACTGCCTGGAGAGAAAATTAAATGGCAATTTCCAGTGAGGCCTCGCGACAGCTCCGTGGCACGGAGATAGGCCTCCGCGTTGGCCTCCGTGCCACGTTGAGGCTAATTTACCGAACCCTGAATTTCCAGTGAAGGTCCGCGTCCACGCCGTGTCACGGAGGCAGTGCTCCGCGTTGACCTCCGTGACACGTTGCTTGTTATTCCGGGAAAAATTTCCCACTAGTATAAATAGCACACTTAGGTTTATTTTAATTAGTTCGGACTTGGTGGAGCTAGGACGTGGGTTAGCAGCAGTTGAGGGACGAAAAAGCTAAGAGATTTCTTCTCTTCCTTTCTTCTTTCAATCAATTGTATGTATGATTTACACTTGTTTTAGGATGATCAATCCACAAATGAGTGGCTAATTCTCTTCCTTGCTAAGGTTTTGAACATGTGTAGTGAATTTTGATTGTAAATGATATGGTTTTCTTCTTTTTCTTTCATGTTGTTCTATTAATTCTTGTTCTTACTGCATTATTGCTTGGCCGACATTAATGTACATCTAAAAAGTCCAATTTCACTCGAGAGAGCAAGAAATTGGAAAGTTGTGAATTAATAGGGTATTGTTCTTAACTTGATTTGGGAAAATTGGGTTTTGATGTGCTTTCCTGATAGAAATATACTTGAAAGCCGTATTAGTCAATTTAGGAACCGGAATTGTATTGCTAGGTCGTAAATTGCATTTGATGACAGAAATGTAGACGAATGGGTTATGATTCTTAAGTGAAATTAAATACGAGAGTTTTAATTTCTAGGCTATTGTTCTTGGCTAGCAACATGAAGAAGAGATTAACCGAATTATTATTATAATCAAATTCATTACTTGTTCTTAACCTTGGCATGCTCATATCCATAGTTTAAATTCACAGTAAATAATTGTTAATAGTTTTAGTATATATAGATTTTATAAACAAAAACTCATTTAACTGTTGGTTACGTTGTTGTTAGCATAATTAGAAGTAAGATAAGAATATAGTATACTTAGGCAAATTTTACATATCCTGAGCCTCCTTGGATCGATACTTGGCTTACTTAGCCACTTTATTACTTGTTTGACCACGTGCACTTGCGTGTCGGTTTATAATATATAACCCCAACCGAACAGCCGAACAAGGCACTACTGACACCTCGAGAATTTCTGTAGTCAAAATAATCAGCTGACATTTTTGACTAACACTGAGTATTCTAACATTTTGACTAGAACTGAAATGAAAATAATCTGACTGAGTTCCAATACAACTAACAACATGGGAGTCCCCAACACTGATGAATTCAAGCAAAATTTCGATATTTAAGCACTATTGCAGGATTCTACTTTTCTGCATTCAAGGGCTAGAGCTAGAATTTACTTTACAGGGACAAGCACCAATACAATCACAAATTGGTGGAAAATATTTACAATTATCATAAAAATAATATTTCACATGAATTAAATGAAGTCTAACCAATAATTTCTTAACCTACGATAGTTTCAGGGCTAAAATTAATAAAGCAAAATAGAAAAAATTTTGGGGGCACAAGAGGAGAACTATTCCCTTGCTAAATTCCCACATACCTAGCTAAGAAAATCACAGAGAAAATCCTAAGAAGACAACACCTGCCCTAGCTTCTGCTCTGAACTTCTAGTCTATTCTACGCTTAGCTTGAGGGAAAGAGAGTGAAATAAAGGGGAAAAGGTCGTTCTACCCCTTTAACTCCCTCCTAAACGAGCCCAAAACGACGGGGTTTAAGCATTAAAAAGTGAGAAATTACCAACATAACCCTGGAAGAAGGAATTGAAAATTGGCCGACACAGACCAACAGGCCTCAGAACGGGTCGTTGGTTGGAACCCACCATTGGTTCCGGGTCTAGAAACCCTACTCACTGGAAAAGAACCACGGGAGGATACCACGATTCATCGGAGGAACCGACGGGTTGTTGCTGTATCTTGTTAATACTGGTGGGAAAACTGGGCCTTGAGACAACGATCAACCCAACGACTCATTGCTAGGACCAACGGGTCATTGCATCGACTCGTGGTCTACACTGCTAGGGCCTGGGACTGGGCGACGGGTGGTAGCAACGGCTCGTTGGTAGGAACCACGAGCCGTTGGTTCCTTTGTTGCCTCAGGGAAGAGTTCGATAGGGTTCTGATCTTGGAATTCAATGGACGATAGGATGACTCGTTGGTCCAACCCACGAGTTGTCCCATGCCTCGTTGTTTCCCCCGAAGGAAAACTGCTACGCTGACAACAACTCAGACAACGATCCGTTGATGCTTACCACGGCCAGTCGTCTGGGTCGTTCTGCAATAAAATGTTCGATTTTTTTCTTCTGAACTTTCTTGAAATATCTGAGTCTGGTCTAGAAAAGTTTTGGGGTGTTACAACAATAATACCAAATTGATAATTTCACGTAACGTTTTATAATTGACATACCCCCAATGTGAATGTCATACATTATTTGACTCAAGCAAGTAAAAAGAAGCTGAAGTTTTATTACTTTCAACAACAATTGCATTCAGTTTGAAAAAGGCCCTCAGTTAGGTAACCTTTTCCTACATACACCTCATTCATACTCATTACAACTTTGTCTGGAAAAAAAAAATACACTTAAACCTGTTCTTGATGAGAAGTGCAGTAGAAACTATGTTCTTCCTGATTTTTGGAACACGACCTACATTATTTACAGTCACCACCTTGTCGGATATCATTTACAGAAATATTTTTTATGGCCTTCAATTTTGACTATCACAGAATTTCCCATAAAGATGGTCTCATGGGTCCAGCAGGGGCATAAGAAGCAAATGCTTCTCTGACAGCATAGATATGTCGAGTGGCTCCAGAATCAATCCACCACTCCTTGGGGCTTCCCATCAAATTGCATTCAGACAACATAACACACAGATTATCAATCTCCATGGTTTCTTCAACTATGTTTGCTTGACTCTTTCCTATCATATCTGTTAATTAATAACAACAAAAGTTAATAATCGATGAAAATTTTATTTCTTCAAACCAAAACAACTTTGACAGAACTAAACTGAATAATCAGTGAAGTTTTTATATCTTCAAACTGAAAAATCAACAATTAGATTTACTTGGCGAAGTTTTTATGTCTTCAAACTAAGTAATCAAAGTGAGTACAAAATCACAAAGATTTTAATCTCAAATAAGGGTGTAGAAAATTCGAAGAGTTTAGTCTCCAACGGTGGAGTAGAAACTCAGAAAGATTTTAGTCTCCAACCAATAATTGAACACAGAAAAATTAAACAGTATTTATAATTCCTTAAGCATGTTGTTGTCTATGTTTTGAAGAGTAATTATATAAATCAATTTCTGTTTATAGTCAGAAAAATAGAAAAGATAATTATACAGAAATGTAGAAGAAGTAAAAAAGATTAGTCCGAGCCCACAAGTTTCTTGTGTGCCCTTAAGGAATTATAAACCCCTCATATTTGCCAAGATATGGGTTACTTCCTCTCAGGATAGAACGGAAAAATGTTTCTGTAATAGCGGCAATGCAAATTATAGAATTCTGGCTAACTCAAATAACATAGCAGAATCATACTTGACACTTACAGTTTTGCTGTTGAAAACTTATGCAAAGTATGCAGAGGAAAAAAATATTTTTCATTGATTTAGTGTTTAAAATTTGAGGCCAAGCCTGAAATTCATAAAACATGAAAGGATGAGATGAAAATCTGCAATTCAAAAGATGTCTTTTCTCATTTTCCGTTCACATTTTAAAAACCCAATAATTTGTAGGGAGATCTCTGCAAAGAAGATGTATAATTTATATGATTTTAAATAGTAAATACTTTGTATGTCACGTGGCATTAAATAATATTCTGCTCCAATTTATGTGATACACATTTTTTTAATCAATTTAAAAAAATAATATAATTTTATATTTAGTAATAATTTAGTTTTAAAATACTCATTGTGTCCTTAATAAAATTATTTGTAGCCACAAAAATATGTATAACTTGTTTTAGATCACATATTTTAAAAATCTTTTTATATTTTTTAGATTACGTGTGTAGTTAAAAGACATCATATAAATTTAAGATGGAGTAAGTAGTAGAACACTTTGTGCAAATACAAGATAGTAAAAAAAAAAAAAAATTAAGTGTGTAATTAAAGGCTTTGGAGCAAATTGAAGGAGTATTTAGGTATTTGATTAAAGCTAAAGTGAAGGTTTTGACATGAAAATATCTCAAATTCCTGGCGTAACCTTGTGTAAGGCAATGAAAGAAAAGAAGCCCAATTCAGAAAGCAAAGACTCCCCACCTACTTTTCCCTAATTAAAATTAAATAAAACATACTAATAGTATGAGGTCTCAGCAACCGACAGATGTGCGTGTATGAAACCCCACATTCCTATTCTTTTCTTTCATCTTTATTATCTGTCGTTGGCCCCATTTATAGGCCACTTGTAGCCACACTTGCCGCTTACCAACCCCATTCTTCCTCGTGGCTTGTCATTTTCACCCGTAATATCGGGGTGATTAAATTATCCACCAACATAATTTGAAATCAGATTAATTTAAAATAAAAAATTTATTTAAAGATACAATTTAAATTTTTTTAAATTATACCTTTTTTATAAACATAAAAATATATTCTTCAATCTTATTAAATGAATAAATTATAATTTATAAATAAGATATCAAAATATTTTAATATATCGAATTATTAAATTGCTTATCTTTTTTTTTACAAATAAATAACTATGATTGCATGTTATTACGAACTTTCAGATTTTATAAATATTTATTGATCCAATAAGCCAATAATAGTAATAACTAGATATTCTTCCATAAAATATTTTCACATGACACGGACAATCTATTCAAGTTGTGCATGAGTTTTTTTTTACAAAATTTAAAATTATGAATATATATATATATACAAAATATAATATAATATAATATAAACTTATGAATCAAGTACTATATTTAAAAACTATAAAATTACAATTTCAAATTTAAAATTCTATTTTTTGAAAAATTTTGAATTTGAAATTATAACTTAAAGTTAAAATTGAATTGAAATTTTATGCAAATTTCATAAACAAACACGACTTTCAAATCGAAACTTAAATCGAATTTTCAAATAATATGATCAAATGCCTACTATATGGAAATAATCTGCTTCCAATTTGAAGACTAGTATAATATAATGATCTTATAAAAAGTTTTTTTTTCTTTTTATTTTTTATTACGACTAATTTTTTCATATGATTAAAACATATCGACACAAACGCATTAATCCTAAAAAAAATAAGGATTGCCTATGAATCATGATAGGTATTTAGACATACATTTGAAATAATAATTTGAAAATTATTTATTTGATGGATATTGATATTAAGTTAAATTTTTGTTTGGATATGTAATTTGAGTTTCAAAACAACAATAACAATACAACATATCCAATGAATTCTATTAGTGGAGTCTGAAGAGGGTAATATGTACACTAATCTTATCTCTACCTTAGGAGCTAGAGAGGTTGTTTCGATAGACCCTCAACTCAAGGATAAATGTAACAAAGCAATTCAGAAAAAGAAATGTCGAAAGTGTGACAATAGATAATAACAAAATCTAAGTATAAGGAACAACAAATAGTAATAGAAATCGAATAACAAACAACTACAAGAATAATATTATGTCTCCTAGTATGAAAAAATAAGTGAGACAACTCACAACTTTCTACTAGCCTACTATCCTAATTTGTGCCCTCCATAGTTTCCTATCTAAGCTCATGTCCTCAGTAAGCCGAAGTTGCATCATGTCCTATCTAATCACCTCTCCCCAACACTTCTTTGGCCTATCCCCACCTCTTGTAAAACCATCCATAGCAAACCCCTCGTACTTTCATATTGGAACAACTGTACATCTCCTCTTTACATGTGCAAACCATCTCAATCTTATTTCTTGCATTTTCTCCTCCACCGAAGCCATTTCCACTTTTTTTCAAATATCCGGATTTCTAAGCATATCCTCACTAAGTTTTGACGGCATCTTCTTATTACACAAAGACTTCAGAAGCTAGTCTCCATCTCATCCATCCTGCACCAATACGATGTGTGATATTCTCGTCAATCTCCTCACTACCTTGAATAATAGACCCAAAATACTTGGAGCTTCCTCTCATTTGAATGATGTGGGTATTAAGCCTCACTTTCATGCTAGTCCAGGTATATTGTCACTGAAACGACACTCCAAGTATTTTGTCTTGGTCCTATTTAACCTGAACCCTCTAGACTTTAACATTTTTTTTCAAACCTCTAGCTAAATATTAACTCCATTGCAAGTCTCATCGATCAGAATGTGTCATTTGTAAGTAATACATATCATGGCATATCACCTTGAATTTGTCACGTCAGTATATCCATCACTAAGGCAAATAAAAATGACCAAAAGTTGATCCCTGATACAACTCCATCACAACTGAAAAGTGCTCTGAGTCTCCTCCCATTGTCCTTACTCGAGTCTTGACTCCATCATACATGTCCTTAATTGCCTTAGTGTACTCCACCGGTACACCTTTAAGCTCTAGACATCTCTATAGAATCTCCTTTGACCCTTTGACGTGTCACGCCCCGCCTTGGGGGGTATGACTGGCACCTGGTGCCCTACTGGGACCTGAACTGCTGGACTGCTAAGCCTGGGCACATATGGTGCCTGGCTGGCTCTATCTCATAATTCTGGAAACGAAGGGCTATATAACGGCTGTAAACACAGCCCCCGACCCATTGGCCTATAGCCTCCTGTACCTGTACTAACAGCTGACCAGAAACATATCAATTCAGGGGAACCTATGCGGGCCGACAAGGCCACCATGCTGTCTAGTTATCTGTAACTTAGTCATAGAATATTAGAAAGCTACGTGACCGACAAGGTCACCACTACTGGCAAACTATGGCCCCACACGGCCAACATAAAAGAAAGAAAAAGTGCTAACAGCTACACAACTGCACGGCCTCACACGACCGGCTCATCTGACCACAGGGAGATATATACAGACTGCAAGCCTCTAGGAATAGCAATAGAAATGATCGGGACAGGGCCCCGACCTACCCGTACTATACAATAAAAAGGAACTGAAATACACTTCTGAAATTCAGTCTCCGGATGACAGGAGCTGAATACTCGATCGCTGACAAGAATCACGTAGTATCGCTTGCTCGTCTATGAGTACCTGCAGGCAAGTAATGCAGTGCCCCACCGGGCGTCAGTACCGCTGGTACTGAGTATGTAAAGCAATAACTGAAAGAAACATCTAAAAACAATAATATAACTGATGAAACTGAAGTGGAAGGAATAGATTAACTGTCTGATATTGTAAGTCATACCTTCTCTCAATTATACTGGAAAGAGTAGGAGTCATACCTAAGGATTGATCGTTCTACTGTCGATCTACTCGTATCTACTGTAACACAGTATAACATACCATAACATACATAACATACACAAACCTTACCCGGCCCCCATAAGCCGGGAGGTACAACCAACACAGAATCTATAACTCTACCCCGGTCATCCCATCTCCTATAACCCTGTAAGCATCCCGCCGGTCCCCTGGGTATGCACTTGGGCTCGCTGAGCCCCTGACTATAACTGTACCTGAGTCTGGAGGACTCCTGAATCAACACCCCGGGCGTATCCGCTCGACGGGGGTGTATAAGGGCCGACCAAGGCACAATATAGGGAAAACTGGCATCCCATCTTCGTCCCTTGGGGGACGGCATGCCACTCCGTAGAGCGACGTATCCTCGTCCTCTGACGGACGAGTCGATACAGCTATTAACCCTGGAGCGGTCATGGATGCTAGGTAATCCAACCCCAAACAATACAACGGTCTCAACTAGTAATACTGTCTGCGTATCTCACATGCTGAGGCTAATGGGGGTAAAGTATCGTATATATTACATGCTGAACTAATGATAGTAATCTATACGTATTTAATACATGCTGAGGCTGGTAAATATATATAAATATGAATATAGTCTCCTGCCGGGCTGTACTGGGGCAAATGCTATATAAGATAGGGTTTCTGCTGAAAACTATGTTGTTTACTGAGTTTCTGTATTAACATGATTTCCTATTCCTAGCATGCTTTCTAATCTTCATTTTAGCTTGCTATTCTATTTCTGAAGTGCTTTACGGATGTTGCATCGCTTTACGGGGTTTCAACTGAATACAATAATATCTCAACATATCCTATTACATTACATACTGAGCATGCTGCGCAGTTCTTAATACTTATATTAGAATCTATATCGTGCTAGCAAATCGGACGCTGATCATAACATAACGTTTCTAGTATCGTACCATCATTCATAGTAAACATCATACATGGCTTCTGAATATTCTACTGGCCTTTAAATTACTGTACTGTACCAAGATTACTAACTTGCCGAGGAAACTAACTTTACATACCTTATTTTTGAACTATTCGTCCGTCGGACGAGGCTCGGCCGGTACTTCAACTATTTTCTCCCAACTGCATTCATAAATACGTCAATTAATACTAAATATAGCTTTATCGTAAAGAGCAACGCTACTTTCGATATAGTTTATAGCCTAAACTTAGGCTTATCGAAAGACGGTCGAAAACTCGCTATTTTTCAGCGGTCCAGAAGGGAGAAATATTCACTTCACAGCTAGGAACACATAGACACTAATTTAGAGCAATTCCACTTACCTTAGCTCGGTGGCTCGACGATTCGTCGGACGTATTTTACGAAACTGAATCCGTAGGAATGCTCTCTGCTGCTAAATACCTCCGTATCTGGAGTTAATTTGAGTTTGGGCAACGTTTAGCAGCGTAATCGGACGAAAATTATATGATTTCCTTCGTTCCTTTTTCTCCCTCTACGTTTGCCCTCTGTTCTATGGAAATTTTAAAGGTTTTTATCATTTAAAACCGAAGTGGGGCTTTATATACTTGGGCCTGGACAAGGCCAACGTGTCACGGAGCCAACGCGGAGGCTCCTCCTCCGTGACACGCTGCCATCGCGGAGGGGCTCTGTCTCGGCTCCTCCCGCGATGGTTCGACAGGTTTCTCGTCCGATCTTTTCCCGGGCCTTTCTCCAGCACGTATGACCTTCAAATATGCTTGACCAACGTGCGAATAGGTCATTTAGGTGCCGGAAATCCTATGGGGTATAACATTCTCCCCCCCCCCCCTTAAGAACATTCGTCCTCGAATGTACACTGTTATCTAGAGGACTACTTACTTACTTTCTGAAAAAATTTCGGCAGAGTTTCCCCTTTTAATATGGACTATAGCAAAAACCTGAAATGCAGAAAAATCCAACACAGGCACTGCACATAATATTCTAGGATCCACTGGATAACTAGATATCAATCTTTCTTTATCATTTACAGACATACAACCATAAGGTACTGCATAAGTAATAATACGGACATACCTGTCGCCTGCCTAGGCCTGAAATAGGTGAGGGTATCTGGCTTTCATATCTTCTTCAGCTTCCCACGTCATTTCTTCATGGTTCCTGTTACACCACAATACTTTGACAGATGCAACATCTTTAGTCCTCAACCTGCGAATTTGTCTGTCTAAGATAGCTACGGGAACCTCTTCATATGTTAATTCTTCTGTGACCTGGACGTCCTGAACTGGAACTACTGTAGAAGGGTCCCCTACGAACTTCCTTAACATAGAGACATGGAAGACTGGGTGAACAGATGCTAACTCTGAAGGCAAGTTCAATTCGTATGCAACTCGGCCTATTCTTCACCGAATCTGATATGGCCCAATGAATCTCGGGCTAAGCTTGCCTTTCTTGCCAAACCTCATTACCCCTTTCATCGGGGACACTTTCAGATATACCCAGTCATTTACCGCAAATTCTAGATCTCTGCGCCGCATATCTGCATACGATTTCTGGCGGCTCTGAGCGGTCAGTAAACGTTCTTGGATAAGCTTTATCTTTTCCTCTGACTGCTGAACAATGTCTGGGCCAACTAATGCTGATTCTCCTATTTCAAACCAGCCCACCGGCGATCTACATTTTCGCCCATATAACGCTTCAAAGGGCGTCATCTAAATAGCTGAATGGTAGCTATTATTATAAGCAAATTCAATTAACGAAAGATGCTCATCCCAGCTACCCCCAAAATCTAGCACACACGCTCGTAGCATATCTTCGAGCGTCTGAATTGTACGTTCAGCCTGCCCATCTGTTTGAGGATGGAATGCTGTGCTCAAGTTAATCTGTGTTCCCAAACCTTTCTGAAACGACTGCCAGAATCTAGCTGTGAATTATGCTCCCCTATCTGAAATGATGGATACTGGCACTCCATGCAATCTAACTATTTCTCTGAAATATAATTTGGCATAATCCTCAGCTGAGAAGGTAGCCCTCACTGGCAGGAAATGAGCTGATTTTGTCAACCTATCAACTATTACCCAAATGGAATCATTTCTGCGTCTAGTACAGGGTAACCCTGTTACAAAATCCATGTTTATCGCTTCCCATTTCCACATAGGCACCATTATATCTTGCGTCAAACCGCCTGGCTTCTGGTGCTCTGCTTTCACCTGCTGACAATTAGAACATCTAGATACAAATTCGGCTATCTCAGCTTTCATACCTGGCCACCAGTAGATGTCTCTGATGTCGTGGTACATTTTGGTCGCTCCCGGATGGAGGGAATAGCGAGCGTAATGTACCTCATGCATGATCCGCCCGCGAAGCCCTGAAACATTCGGGACACAGAGGCGGCCCTTACAGCGTAGCACATCATCTTCAGTTATCTGAAAATCTGACTCCTTACCTGCCTGAATTCTATCTTTGAGCTGGACTAAATCAGGATCCTCGTACTGTCGTTCTTTTACCTCTGTAACTAATGATGACACAGCAGAATTCTGAATTACTGCTCTATTATTTTCTGTTTCCATTACCCGAACGGCTAGACCAGCTAACTGATGAATTTCTTTAGCTAACTTCTGTTTCTCAGGTCGCAAATACGCCAAACTCCCCATTGACTTACGGCTCAGGGCATCTGCTACAACATTAGCTTTTCCGGGGTGGTATAGAATATTCACATCATAATCTTTTAACAACTCCAACCAGCGGCGTTGCCGCAGATTCAACTCCCTCTGAGTGAAAATGTACTGTAGGCTCTTATGATCTGTGTAAATATCAACATGGACGCCGTACAGGTAATGCCTCCACATTTTTAAGGCGTGAATTACTGCGGCCAATTCCAGGTCATGGGTAGGATAATTCTTTTCGTGTTTCCTCAGCTGTCTGGAAGCATATGCAATCACTCTACCATGCTGCATCAACACACAACCTAACCCAACAACTGACGCATCACAATAGACTGAATAACCTTATGTGCCTTCCGGCAATGCTAACACTGGAGCGGAGGTTAATCTGTCTTTCAATTCCTGGAAGCTCTGCTCCCATGTCTCTGTCCATTGAAACTTTGTTGCTTTCTGTGTCAATTTAGCTAGAGGTGCTGCAATGGTCGAGAACCCTTCAACGAACATCCTGTAATATCCTGCCAACCCCAGAAAGCTACGAACTTCAGTCGGGGTGGTAGGCCTAGGCCATGACTTAACTGCTTCTATCTTCTGCTTGTCTACCTGTATACCAGCGTCTGAGACGATATGCCCTAAAAAGGCCACTGAGTTAAGCCAGAATTCACACTTAGAAAATTTAGCATACAACTGGCGGTCCCTGAGGATCTGGAGCACTGTCCGCAAATGAGTCCGGTGATCTGCTTCAGAGCGAGAATACACCAGAATGTCATCAATAAATACTATCACGAACAAGTCCAGGAAAGGTCTGAAAATACTGTTCATCAGGTCCATAAAGACTGCTGGGGCATTCGTTAACCCGAAGGACATAACTAAAAATTCAAAATGTCCATACCGGGAGCTGAACGCTGTCTTAGGAATATCTCTCTCACATACTCGGACCTGGTGATATCCGGACCGCAAGTCAATCTTAGAAAAATATCTGGCTCCCTGCAACTGATCAAATAAGTCATCAATTCTGGGGAGCGGGTACTTGTTCTTTACTGTAACTTTATTTAGTTGCCGGTAATCTATACACATTCGGAGCGAGCCATCTTTCTTTCTCACGAATAAAACTGGCGCACCCCACGGTGAAGTACTCGGCCTAATGAAACCTTTATCCAACAAATCTTTCGACTGCTCCTTTAATTCTCTGAGTTCTGCAGGAGCCATGCGATAGGGAGGTATTGATATTGGCTGAGTGCCTGGTAACAAGTCGATAGCAAAGTCTATTTCCCTTTCTGGGGGAATACCAGGTAACTCATCAGGAAACACATTTGGGAATTCATTCACCACTAGAACAGACTGGAGTGTCAGAGATTCTGCTTGGACATCCTGAACTCTGACCAGATGGTAAATACATCCCTTAGATATCAACTTTCTCGCCTGAAGGTAGGAAATAAACCTACCTTTTGGCGTAGCGGTGCTGCCCTTCCACTCCCGCACTGCTTCTCCTGGGAAGTGGAATCGGACCGTTTTGGTCCAACATTCAACGTTAGCAAAACACGGTACTAACCAGTCCATACCCATTATGGCATCGAAGTGTATCATTTCTAACTCGACCAGATCTACTGTGGTCGGACGGTCAGCAACCTCTACTGTACACCTGCGGTAGATTCGGCTAGCTGTGATAGAGTCACCGATGGGCGTGGATACTAAGAAGGGCTGCTGCAATGATTCTGGTACAATACTAAACTTTCGTGCCACAAATGGAGTAATGTAGGACAAAGTAGACCCTGGATCAATCAACACATAAGCAGGGTGCGAGCAGATAGTTAACATACCTGTCACAACATCAGGTGACGCTTCTGAATCTTGCCTCCCTGGTAAGGCATATGTGCGGCTTGGACCCGCACCTGTACTGGAGGCCCCTGATCTGCCCCGACCCCTGCCTGCTGAAACTGAGGGCCTGCGCCCAGTCGAGGATGCTGTGGCTCGTGATC
This sequence comes from Datura wrightii, assembly GCA_035772735.1. Taxonomy (NCBI): domain Eukaryota; kingdom Viridiplantae; phylum Streptophyta; class Magnoliopsida; order Solanales; family Solanaceae; genus Datura; species Datura wrightii. The sequence continues at coordinate 12,567,619 of JASDFA010000027.1, forward strand.
CTACTGATGCCCTATCCTGTCTATCCCGGTCCTCTCGACCTCTGGCTGGGCAATGTTTCATCAAATGGCCTTCTTGGCCATAAATATAACATGCGGTGGAGCCATATCTGCATGCTCCAGGATGGCGTCGACTGCATATAGGGCAAAGTGGTAGGGTATACCTACTCTGCTCCGCCCTCCTTTGTAATGGTGAATCTGCCATCTGCGAGCCTCTACCAGTCTCTGACTACCCCCTGCGGCTGAACCTACCCCCCTGCGACTGTGGCGGAGGCGAGGGCCTGGGCGGCCTGTCTGACAATCGTGGCCTGGGTCCTCCCCGGGCCTCCCTCTGTAACTCAACTGGCCTGTCCCGGCAACGCTGTTCCTAATTGACCCTTCTGATCTCCCGATGTCGCTGTCTGATGCCCTCAATATTCTGGGCAAATGCCTGAATTCGAGCAATGTCCATGTCCTCTCGCAGTGTGGATATAATACAAGTCTCAACATATTCTGGATTCAACCCCATAATAAAACAGTGCACTCTGGATGCCATGGTATCAACAAAGGCCGGTGCATATCGAGCCAAAGAATCAAACCGCAGGGAATATTCCCGGACACTCATGGCCCCCTTCTCTAGATGTAGGAACTGATCTACCCGAGCCTGTCAAATCTCCTGCGGCAGATAGTGATCCAGAAAGGCTCCTGAAAAGCTGGACCAGGTGGGAGGGGAAACATCTCTCCCTCGGGACCTTTCCCACCTTTCATACCATAACACCGCAATATCCCGTAACCGGAATGCCGCCAATTCAACTGATTCAGTAGGCGTGGCATGCATAACCCTGAAGATTCTCTGCATTTGATCCAGAAAATCCTGAGGGTCCTCTATCCGGTCCGTACCTGTAAACTGTGGGGGATTCAGGGCTAAGAACTCTCGGACCCTCGAACTACTGGGCCCTCCTCATGATTCTGCAACTGTAGACGGCATTGGCTGACGCTGAGCAGCCATCATCTGTGCTAACATAACTACAACACTCCTAACCTCCTGGTCGGAAGGTGTCGGTATAAGAACTGCTGAAGGTAATGTCGCCCCAAGTGGCTCCTGACGTGGTGGAGACTGTTGAGGAGGCTGGGACGATGCCTCTGTAGTGCCCTCTGATCGGGCTGTTTCTAAACGAGGGGGAGGCATCCTGCTGGTGCCTTCCCCTGCTGCAATATCTAAGCTCCGACCTGTGATAGGATGTTACTGGTCTGACATTATCTGTAACCAAAGAATATAGTAAGCTTTTAAGGACTCAACCCTATGTTGCACCGCTCTATAGCACGACTGAATAAGAACAAAAGACAACCATCCTATCATGCCTTGCAGCCTCCTATCCATAGTATGTGGTGCACAACACATCCATGGACAGGACTCTATTTAGCACGGCTTGCAGACTCCCTGGGATACGACCTGCTCTGATACCAAGTTTGTCACGCCCCGCCTTGGGGGGTATGACTGGAACCTGGTGCCCTACTGGGACCTGAACTGTTGGACTTCTAAGCCTGGGCACATCTGGTGCCTGGCTGGCTCTATCTCATAATTCTGAAAACGAAGGGCTATATAACAGCTGTAAACACAGCCCCCGATCCATTGGCCTATAGCCTCCTGTACCTGTACTAACAGCTGACCAGAAACATATCAATTCAGGGGAACCTATGCGGGCCGACAAGGCCACCATGCTGTCTAGTTATCTGTAACTTAGTCATAGAATATTAGAAAGCTACGTGACCGACAAGGTCACCACTACTGGCAAACTATAGCCCCACACGGCCAACATAAAAGAAAGAAAAAGTGCTAACAGCTACACAACTGCACGGCCTCACACGACCGGCTCATCTGACCACAGGGAGATATATACAGACTGCAAGCCTCTAGGAATAGTAATAGAAATGATCGGGACAGGGCCCCAACCTACCCGTACTATACAACAAAAAGGAACTGAAATACACCTCTGAAATTCAGTCTCCGGATGACAGGAGCTGAATACTCGATCGCTGACAGGAATCACGTAGTATCGCCTGCTCGTCTATGAGTACCTGCAGACAAGTAATGCAGTGCCCCACCGGGCGTCAGTACCGCTGGTACTGAGTATGTAAAGCAATAACTGAAAGAAACATCTGAAAACAATAATATAACTGATGAAACTGAAGTGGAAGGAATAGATTAACTGTCTGATATTGTAAGTCATACCTTCTCTCAATTATACTGGAAAGAGTAGGAGTCATACCTGAGGATTGATCGTTCTACTGTATAACATACCATAACATACATAACATACACAAACCTTACCCGGCCCCCATAAGCCGGGAGGTACAACCAACACAGAATCTATAACCCTACCCCGGTCATCCCATCTCCTATAACCCTGTAAGCATCCCGCCGGTCCCCTGGGTATGCACTTGGGCTCGCTGAGCCCCTGACTATAACTGTATCTGAGTCCGGAGGACTCCTGAATCAACACCCCGGGCGTATCCGCTCGACGGGGGTGTATAAGGGCCGACCAAGGCACAATATAGGGAAAACTGGCATCCCATCTTCATCCCCTGGGGGACGGCATGCCACTCCGTAGAGCGACGTATCCTCGTCCTCTGACGGACGAGTCGATACAGCTATTAACCCTGGGGCGGTCATGGATGCTAGGTAATCCAACCCCAAACAATACAACGGTCTCAACTAGTAATACTGTCTGCGTATCTCACATGCTGAGGCTAATGGGGGTAAAGTATCGTATATATTACATGCTGAACTAATGATAGTAATCTGTACGTATTTAATACGTGCTGAGGCTGGTAAATATATATAAATATGAATATAGTCTCCTGCCGGGCTGTACTGGGGAAAATGCTATATAAGATAGGGTTTCTGCTGAAAACTATGCTGTTTACTGAGTTTCTGTATTAACATGATTTCCTATTCCTAACATGCTTTCTAATCTTCATTTTAGCTTGCTATTCTATTTCTGAAGTGCTTTACGGATGTTGCATCGCTTTGCGGGGTTTCAACTGAATACAATAATATCTCAACATATCGTATTACATTACATACTGAGCATGCTGCGCAGTTCTTAACACTTATATTAGAATCTATATCGTGCTAGCAAATCTCACGCTGATCATAACATAACGTTTCTAGTATCGTACCATCATTCATAGTAAACATCATACATGGCTTCTGAATATTCTACTGGCCTTTAAATTACTGTACTGTACCAAGATTACTAACTTGCCGAGGAAACTAACTTTACATACCTTATTTTTGAACTATTCGTCCGTCGGACGAGGCTCGGCCGGTACTTCAACTATTTTCTCCCAACTGCATTCATAAATACGTTAATTAATACTAAATACAACTTTATCGTAAAGAGCAACGCTACTTTCGATATAGTTTATAGCCTAAACTTAGGCTTATCGAAGGACGGTCGAAAACTCGCTATTTTTCAGCGGTCCAGAAGGGAGAAATATTCACTTCATAGCTAGGAACACATAGACACTAATTTAGAGCAATTCCACTTACCTTAGCTCGGTGGCTCGACGATTCGTCGGACGTATTTTACGAAACTGAATCCGTAGGAATGCTCTTTGCTGCTAAATACCTCCGTATCTGGAGTTAATTTGAGTTTGGGCAACGTTTAGCAGCGTAATCGGACGAAAATTATATGATTTCCTTCGTTCCTTTTTCTCCCTCTACGTTTGCCCTCTGTTCTCTGGAAATTTTAAAGGTTTTTATCATTTAAAACCGAAGTGGGGCTTTATATACTTGGGCCTGGACAAGGCCAACGTGTCACGGAGCCAACGCGGAGGCTCCTCCTCCGTGACACGCTGCCATCGCGGAGGGGCTCTGTCTCGGCTCCTCCCGCGATGGTTCGACAGGTTTCTCGTCCGATCTTTTCCCGGGCCTTTCTCCAGCACGTATGGCCTTCAAATATGCTTGACCAACGTGCGAATAGGTCATTTAGGTGTCGAAAATCCTACGGGGTATAACATTATTTGCCTTTTGTAGGTCAATAAACACCATGTGTAAGTCCCTCTTCCTTTGCCTATAGTCCTCCACCAGCCTCCTCACAAAGATGAATAACTTCTAAAGTTGAAACGTCTCGACATGATTCCGAACTGGTTCTCGAAGATAGATATACTCCTCCTCACCCTCACCTCTATCAGTCTTTCCCGAACTTACATAGTGTAGTTCAACAGCTTGATATCCTTATAGTTATTTCTATTTTGAATGTCACCCTTGTTTTTGCACAACGGAATCATTATACTCCACTTTCATTCTTCGGGCATTTTGATCATCTTAAAAATGACATTAAACAATACAAAACTTCCTTGCCTACGCTCTTTCAAAATCCATCGAGATCTTGTTTGGACCGGATGCCCTTTTCCTGTGCATTCTAATAATAACATCCTTAACCTTCTCTGCATTTATACATCTAAAATCCCCAAAATTGTGACGACTCTCGAAGTGCTCTAAATCTGCTAGTACAATGTCTCTATCCCGCTCTTTGTCTTACATTATTTCATATATATAAAAATTTCATGATTTATGAAAATTATCAATAAATTTTCATATACAAATTGAACAAGTATGGTTGCTTAGAGAAGGAGTTGATTTTTGTGTTTGAAGAGGAAAATGGTGGGTTTACGGAAGATTACATTTTTAATAAATATGATAGGTGAATTAGGTTTAAGTAATTATTTTTGCAATAAGCATGATTTTATTTTATTTTAGAAAATTTGAAATCACAAGTTCAAAGTTAAAATTCGACCATGGAGGTGAAAGTGGGATTTGAAATCTAAATTGAAATCACAAGTTCAATAATACTCATTAGTTTTATATTTAAACTTAGCTCATATCATTATTATATCAAATAAAATTAAAAATATAAATAAATTTTATATATAAAAATATTTTAAAGAAAGTAGTTCTCGAACAAGTCTAAATCCTATTTATCACTATGGATATTTTTTTTAATTATATGATTAATTTATTTTTTTATATCTCCTGTTATCATTCTCATGCTAGTAATAGCTCCTTCATATATATTATGAATATTTATAATTTATATATATTTAACATTAATTTCCTTCTTCTTCATCACCCATTAAAAACTTTAATAGTGAATCACATATCTCTCTCCCAACATATATATATAAGTGAAATAAAATCTACTAAAAATTTATTGTCCATCTTAAAATCGGATGAAACTTTCAGAATAAATTTACCTAAATTTAATATTAGTTTTGATAAAAAATATAATTTTATATTGTATAATTTATTAAAATAATTAATATAAATTAATAACTTATAAATATGAAAGATTTGAGACTAAAAATCTTCAAAAACTAAAATTTTAAATTCACCTTTAATTGATTTTCTGGTTATATATCATATATATTTGTGCACTACCCGTCAAGAATACAATTTCATTGACAGGTCAACGGTGCATTGTATGTACACATTTAACAGTGAATTTCATTGACAGGTCAAAAATACACTGTATGAACACGTGGAACAGTGGATGTACTCGTTAGTCGTTACTCCCTTCATTACTGTTCAGTTGTCTTAATAAGATTTTATATAATTTTTTAAAAATTAATTAAAAATATAATTAAATTTTATTTATTTATATATTTTTTAATTTTAAAATAATTAATATTAAAAATATACTTAAATAATAATAATTAATAATTTTAAAATTTTAAATTTTTCACTAAAAATAAATTTAATATTTTGAATATATATTCGACAACAAAAAATAAAAAAAATAAAGCATCTTTGTTAATCAAATAGTAAGTGCTATATTATTTTCACTAATTTTAATGAAGAAGTGTTTCAATATTTTATAATTTTAATTAAAAATTGTAACAATATTGTCACGATATATTAGATGAAGAGCAATCAATTGAATGAATGTATTTCATTGGAAGAATAATTTAATTGGTAAAAGACCAAATTAGTTGTCATGAATAATTCATAAAATTGTAATTTAATATGTAGTTATTTAATAATTAAATTGATTAAAGATAGCAAAATATTTAATGGAATAGTTATGATGCGCACCAATGGCTCCGGAGACCATCATAATTTTTTCTTAAAAAAAGAAGAAAAAGTGATTTGGTGAAGTAATTCAATCATGAAAAGGAATAGTTGAACTACCAATAATGAATAGGCTTTAATTTAATTTTCTGTATCCGTTTCAGAATCATGCCATTCCAGCTCCACGCAAGTATTTTATTTTACTAGGATAAAAATTGGAATATATTATAAGTGTAAATGTAAACATAAGGGTAGTGGCATTTTGTTATTCAACTCACCTTGGAGGCTAATTATGTAATAGTATATTCGGACTTGTGATGAAATTTAAATACGACTAATGGAAATTTGGAATCCGCAGATTCTATTTACGTTTCAAAAAGATCAGTGGCTGAACTTCCAATGGAGTTGTGATATACGAAGAGCACAAGCTCCCATAGCAAATTAATACTGACCAATATTTTCTTAACATACAAAAAGAGTAAATATAGAGCCTTAGGGGTTAAGATAAATCTCTCACAAAATTGCACTGGGAAGAACCTCAGGGTTCTTCAATCACTATACATTTTCTGGGGTTGTCAGGTAAATCTTGTTTCCTATTCTGTTGATTACTGAGTTTTTATGAACTTCTTCATCATGGGTTTTCTGTTTAGCTTTTCGGTTAATCATATCGCTCGTGATTGCTTATTTTTTTTCTTGTTTCCGGTTGATAGATCTGAAGAAACTGAAGTGTGAAGTGGTTGTGGAAGAATTGTTTGGATTCACTGAACTGTATTTTGATGTGCTCGTATTCTGGTGGTTGTGGAGAAGATCTATGATTTCTAGCATTTCTAAACTCCAAACATACCCCTTTTTACTGGATTCGAGACTCTGACCTCTGTGTTTGCTTGTTAGATCTTCAGGTTTTTGGGATCAAGTAGGCAGTCGAATCGATTTCTTTTTTTAAATTTAGAAATGGAGACGCTTGTTGTTGTTGCTCAGCATAAGAATCACTACTATGATAGAACTAGGGGTCAAGCCCCTGCTCGATTTGGGTCATTTGGGTCACCTCCTTCTGCAGGTTTCAAGGAGATAAATTGCCGGACTTTTGAGTCAGGTGCTGGTATACTTCCTACCCCATTAAGGTCCTGCTCCACACCAGTCACTAAAAAGGCTTATGCCTCTTCATTTTTTTCCGAAAAGCCATCACCTCCATCATCAATTCCCTATAATTTTCACTCTGAAGGTCCAAAGAAGTTGGAAAAGTCAGTCCCCAGTAATGCAATTTCAATACCAATTAACATCAACGTCAGTGCTGGTTCGAGAAAGGAGGAGTCTTTGAATGATGAATTTGCTTATTCTGAACTCTGGGCGGGTCCAGCTTACTCAAACTCACCTCCTCCAAGTTCTTTGCCAATCCCCAAATTTTCTGTCAAGCCTAAAAGGACCGTTTCCCTGGACTTGCCTACTTTAGCCTCTGATATTGAATTGCCTCCCTTTGCTAAATCTGCACCTGCATCCCCCACCCGGGAGCGTAGCCAATCTCCAGGAGTTCTATTTGACAATACTGATTCTGCGACACAGACGCTTCGTCGTATCCTCAATCTTGAAATTACAGATTGATGAATATCTGGCGAGGGGCTAGTAAAGAACAAATAAGGCAGTTATCTAGGTTGCAAGTTGCTTTTAGTAGATTGTATATAGGTGAATAAATCAGTCTTTAGATTGACTTGGTATTTTAGTTGCTAGCTTTTGTTGTGGTGGAGAGCAGCTTTGGTTCAATGGTGGAAAGGTTACAATAGGCGTTATAGTGGGTTGGTTAAGATTATAAGAGATGAACAATGGCAGGTTGATCAACATTTCTGGGTAGATTTGAAGTTGATTATTCTTATGTGCAGACATGGTTAAATTCAGTAGTGGTGCAACAACATGGAGATGTGTTTTGAGGGGAGGTCAATGGACAGAAGTAACTATTGCAGTATTTGGTATATTATCAGTTCTTTGCTGAGTCTGCCGTACTGATTGCTCAATGATCTTTGATGCTCTTGCAGATCATCACATTACCTGTGATGTTGTTCTTGATTATACTCTTCTTAATAGGTTGTTTTTTCTTCCGTTTCTTCATAATCAGTTAGCTTTTGAGTTTGTTAAACATATTGTACATATACTAGAGCTCTGATCAGATTAGGTGACAGCTTTCTTTCAGACTTTGTTTTATACACCAACCAAATTCTTGGCCCTCTGATCTTGAATTTAGGATCCTTCCCCCTATTTCCTTGCAATTCAATATCAAAAACCTCTACTCTATAGAGTATTAGGGTACCTTTTACTCCTTACAAATCCATGATGCCTGAATTGGCTGGTCAGCGTTCATTTCCATCTGTTTTCTTGTGTTTTGTTTTCGTTAACCTTGAATAGGATCTTACTCATACTTTCTCCCTCTCAGAGTTGTTTTCCCCTTCACCATTTTCTGTTTTTTGGAATGAAAATTGGTAAGCGGGACGTAAAAGTTAGTTATATCCTTTTCTGCTCTCGCTCTTAGGTGAGTTGCCTATTGAGCTTTACTGTGACTCTAATTAGGTCTCCCAAGTAGTTGTCCACTTGTTTCTCTGCTAAAAGTTTCATTTTGCCTCTGGAGATTGTTGATCATACCTGGCTGTTGACAAGGTAAGCCGTTTATCTTTTATAATGTGACTCTCTTGTTCTTTTTAAGAGTGATCTTTAGCCCTTTATCTAACTCTTGCTGTGTGTGTTGCTTATAAGTTCTGTTTGCTGTTATATTTGTGTACAGGACCTTGTTCGGAGTTCGAAGAAGATTGTTGAAGAGGCTGTTCTCCTATGTTTTCTAGTTGGTAGCATTATGTCTCATATCATCGTGTCTTTATTAGGGATTCTCTTTTATTACTTGCAAAACTGATACTATGCCATGATTGTCTAGTTATTGTTATGTTTTGATCTTCGATCCGTTAAGTCTACTTTTGCGTTTGTATGCATGTTACTTTTGCTGTTGTATGAAGGATCAATGTACGGTTCAAAGATTAGCCTTGGTGTTATAGACAGTGGTGGTTGCTTCTGTTATTTGCATTCCCTGATTGCACTTTCAGGTAGTAGTATATCCCTAAGATTTTTTCCAATGAGGAAAGGGCCAAAAGTGCCCCTCAAGTATGGGAAATAGTGTAAAATTTCCCTCATTTTGACTTTGGTCCTTGACATATCACTGGTGGACTGGGTCAGATTTGCCCCTCAACTATGGCAAAATATCGGACTCCGCTTGAATTTGGTCGCTTATCGTGAGTGGATTAGCTCATGTTTGCCCCTCAAAAATAGTAGAATCTATTTGGACTTGGCTTATATTTGAGGGGTATTTTTGACCTTTTTCCCCTTTACAATTGAATTAAAAATATTTTCTTTGATTTTGGGAAGGACCGAAGATAGTTCATAACAGCCTGTCAGATTGCAATTCACCATATCAAAAAGTTAACTAGCTGGTGCATGAGCGCCTCAGCTAATAGAGTACATTACTGAACGATTCAACTATATATATATATGCAGTACTACATATGCCAAACACCACCAATCTTCGTGTGGTGCCTCTTTTGCCAGGCTTACAAAATTCTAGTCACTCCAAATGCTGTAATGGCTATAAGTGATGAGAAAACATATTGGGTAAAATTAAAAGGTAAAGATTTAAAACTACCTTTGTGGTAGAGTATGTCTCCTCAAAACCTGAAAGAAACTAAAGTAGAACAAATGCAAAGAAACTAAAAGGAATAGTCTTGAAGCAGTCTTTTCGATATGGAATAGCTCTAGCCATATCTTTCGCTTTCCGGGTAGTCTTCTCAAATACCCTTGGATTCCTCTCTGTCGGGGTAGCATAAATAGTCGATATGAGCAGCCTGTGACTTGCCTTTAGCATTTGTTATATAGCCCATTGTAATTGTTTGTTCCAAAGTGACGAATATGCTTGTCTTTGCAACCACACTAATAATTCGTTCCGTAGGTTTTCCCACAAAATCACTTTTGTTGAATAGATTATCGCTAGTTTCCGGATGAGCTTGATAGAACACAACTTTTGTAAATGTCCAAATCCCATTTAGCTTGGCTGTCACTAGTAAGCAATTTATCCTGTAGGAAAAGCCAAATAGTAAACTTTGTCTTTGGCCTGACATTATTTCTAAAGGGTTGATTTCATCAATCAACTAATAATAGTGTTATTATTTCAGAAAGTAAATCTTTCTTTTTTATTTCAATTTTGTTCTAACAAGAAAAATAAATTTATAAGATAATAATTATTAATTGAGTGGTCATTTAACAAGTCTGACTCTAATTCTAAACGATCTATACATCTTTGCTTTATTACATTTTTCATCAACGACAAGTAATTGATTCATTCATAATATTTTGCTCGAGCAACTAGTTGAAAAAGAAATATGGTTGTCAGATGATTTTAACTTTTAAGAGGTCAGAACGCTCAGTTAATTGGAAATTTTTTCGTCGGCCGTTGTGTTTATCCATTCCCTTCAATAAAAAATGTCCTCCTTACATTTGATCCACTAGAATTAATGTCCAACCATCAATTAATTTCGTAGTTATTTTTAGCAATGTTAAAGGTGCCATATTTATCCTACAGCTGATTAGGAAACTTTTTGCAACCTGGTCGGGATCTTTTTCAGAGAATTGACACTTGAAACGACATTTATTAATTTTATGCTTTTCTTTTTGGCTAAAAGAAGCAGCATGATTTGATGTGAGAGAAATGGAGTTTAATTGGCTTCCAATGATCGATTGACACGTCAAAAAGATATTGTCACACATCATCCATTACCTAACGATTTCTTTAATAAATCATGCATTCTTTTCTTCCTTATCCAAAATTATTGACCAGATTGATTGCTTAACGGACCAAAGACAAACACCAAACAACAGAGACTTTAGAAAAATATGAGCCAAGGTAAAAATTTATATGCAAAGTACCACAGTTTTTTTTTTTTTTAAATTTTATATTTAAATTATCAGATTTATGGATTTCTTACTTAAATTATTGCTAATGTTTATTAAAATATACCGTAATTATTAATTACTTATTTTTTTATTTGAGCAATTGATAATTGAGGTGTGCATCAAAAAATATTTGGTAATAGTCTAGATAGAAAATATAAACACCTGATATTAAGATAGAAAATTAAAAAAATCTGAAAACTTTAGATCTGTTTTTGACTTTTTATTGTACAAATATTATTCCTTTCCTCCCGATAATCAACGGCAGTTCAGAGTAGATTAACTTTACTTTTTTCTTTGAGAGAAATGATTTGTGACTTGTGAGTGCACCGGTAGTAGAAAAAAGAAAGATGGAGAAGAGAATTATATAATAGAGATCGAATTCTCATTAATTAATTAATAAAAATTTAAATAATTAACCAATAATATTATTAAGATTTTTAAAATTGTAAGTGTTTTATAAGCGGAGTAACAGCGGACTTGAAAATTTTACTTGCAAAGTATTTCATGGACTAACAATGTCATCTGAACAGTACTTTTGCTAATTAAGGATCGAAAATAACACGTAAGTGTGAGATTTCTATTTAAAAAAAAAAAATATATAGTTTACGCTATTCCCCATCATGTGCCACTGATATCATATTCATTGCTGCAAATGAAGGAAGGAATTGATACCTTAATTAATGTATCATTATTCCAGCAGCATGTTAGTAGCAAAAAATAGCTTATGATGTCCTGCTCTGGTTTCGATATTATAAAAGCCTCAATTAATTATCATTTGATTGTACTTTATAGAGCTGACAATTCCGCTCATATTTATAAACTACATAATTTGAGGTCGTTCGCTGGTTCAATATAATTGGTTATAAATTTTAAATTAATTTTATATAAAGGAAAAATTATTTTTTTAACTATTATATTTAATTTGCATTTTACAAAATAATATAAGTTTATTAAAATTTGTAGATAATTTATTTGTTAAATTTAATAAATATAACTATCGTGAGTTTTTATTTTAAAATTTGTTCTTATCAATGGTAATTGATTATGTAATTTTTGTTACACTCCGTAAGTTTCTAATGTTTAGTCGGCTTCGTATGTTGGTTACGAGTTTTAGAGTGCCATACGTATGAGGAAAGGGCCCGGAGAAAGGTCGAACGAGTGCAAAGTCGGGATTTCACGGGAGGAGGCCGAACCAAGTTGCCCAGAGGGGCAAAGTGGCACGAAGCATCCCCCTCCGCGTTACCCAAAGTGGCATGGAGCAGAATTGGCGCGACAGGCAGAGTGCCACGTTGCCTTGTCTGCTGCCTCAAGTATATAAAAGCCTCACACTTAGAAGTTAGATCATTATTCACATATTCATAGCCAGAACAGAGGGAAACCGAGGAAAACATTGGGAAATCATCCGATTATGCTGCTAAACACCGTCCAAATCTAAATTAATTCTGGGTAGTGAAGTATAAGGTTGCAGAGAGCATCGCTGCGGAGTTATTTTCGTAAAATACGCCCGGAGAATCGTTGTCCCGCCAAGCCTAAGTTGATGGAATTGTTTCAAACTAGTGTCAATATGATCACGTGCCTAAAGTAAGTATTTTTCCCGTCTAGATTCCCGAGAAATTATGAGTTTTTGATCGTCTTTCGATAAGTTGAAGTATAGTCAGGATATATACATATAAGTCATTGTTTTCTTCGAATACAGTAATAAAGTAGCTCTATTCTTCTATTAATATGATTACAGTTGAGAAGGGCAGTTGAACACGAGCCGAAACTCGTTAATCGGTAAATAGCGAATGAGGTATGTTAAGGCATTTTCTTTCGGCAAGTTAGTTTCTTCAGTATAGTAATCCAGTATGAATCCCAGTAAAGCATGTCAGGAGTATGTTATCATGTCTAGTTTTTGTTGTCAGTCGAGGCTCGTAATTTGTATTGTTTTGGGCTGAATTACACCTGTATAGCTTCCGTGACCACCCCAGGGTTAATAACTGTGTCGCCGCCCGTCAGGGGCGAGGATACGTTGCTCTACGGAGCGGCATGCTGTCCGCAAGGGACGAAGATGGGGATCCAGATCCTCATATGCCGTGGTTGGCCTTATACACACCCCCGCCGAGCGTTTACGCCCGGGGTGTAGATATCAGGAGTCCTCCAGACTCAGACACAACTACAGTTAGGGGCCGAGCGGGCCCAGTTGCAGACCCAGGGGATCGGCAGGACGCTTATAGCTGGTAGTTGACTCAGTATGACCTGAATAGGGGTATATAGATTGAGGTGTACTCACTAGGGCTAATGGGGGCCCAGGTGAGTTATTCTGTGTTGAATGTACCTTCTGGCCTATGGGGGCCAAGTAAGGTTTAAGTTTGGTTTAGCTACTGATAGTTAGATAGTAAGACGCCTCGCTTGTCAGGTATGACCCCTACCCTCCTTATTACAGTTATGTTTATCCTTGATTTCACTACTTCAGTCATCTTCAGTCCGTTTTCTTTACTTCAGTCATTGTCAGTTCTATTTCTTACTTTCAGTCATTTAATGTTACTGCCTTACATATTCAGTACCTGTTGTACTGATGCCCTCTTCTGGGGCGCTGCATTACTTGCCTGCAGGTACAAATAGACGAGGAGCAGGTCCCCCGTAGTTCCAGTCAGCCGTACAGAACCGTCAGCTCCCTTCTTCCGGAGCTTGTGTGATAGAGGTTTACTTCTTTTGTTGTACAGTATGGGTAGGCTGGGGCCCTGTCTCGACCATCTTATTACTCATAGAGGCTTACAGATTGTGTTACTTTCCTGTGGTTAGAGAATATCGACCATGTGGGGCCCATATGTATTTTAGATTATGTGTGTTGGCCATGTGGGGCTAGCTGTTGATTGGCGGCCTTGTCGGTCATAGTTCAGTTTAGCATCTGATTTTACTTTCCAGTTATAACTAGATATCATGGTGGCCTTGTTGGCCCGCATAGACTCCCTATGATTGTTTGTCTCTAGTTAGCTGTTTATTTTCACAGGTGGCTATAGGCCTTGTCGGCCGGGGGTTGTATTTACAGCCGCTATATAGCCCGTTGTTTTCTTGATTCTAGAGTTAGTCAGCCCTGCACCAAAGGTGCTTAGGCTCAGTCAGCTCAGTAGTTCAGGTCCTAGTAGGGCACCAGGTGCCAGCCATGCCTCCCAAGGTGGGGCTTGACAAACTTGGTATCAGAGCAGGTCGTATCCCAGGAAGTTTGCAAGCCGTGCTAAGTAGAGTCTTGTCTATGGATGTGTTGTGCACCACATACTATAGGTAGGAGGCTGCAAGGCATGATAGGATGGTTACTCTTTCTTCTTATTCAGTAGTGCTATAGAGCGGTACAGTATAGGGTTGAGTCCCTAAACTCATTATATTCTTTTTACAGAGAAATGTCAGACCAGTGACACCCTACGATAGGCAGGAGGCTAGATGTGGCAGCAGGAGAGGGCACCGACAGGGTGCCTCAGCCTCGGTCAGAATCGGCCCTATTTGAGGATGATACAGAGGTATCATTTCGACCTCCCCGGCAGTCTCCACCACGTTAGGAGCCGCTTGGGACGACCGGTGCGACGGCACCGCCTCCGGCAGTTTCTATACCCGTACCATCCGACCAGGAGGTCAGGAGCGCAGTGGTTATGCTAGCCCAGATGATGGCTGCTCAGCGCCAGCCAGTGCCACCTACAGTTGCAGAATCCTTAGAAGGGCCTGGTAGCTCGAGGGTCCAAGAGTTCCTAGCACTAAGTCCCCCGCAATTCACAGGGACAGATCGGACCGAGGACCCTCAGGACTTCTTAGACCAGATGTAGAGGATTTTCAGGGTGATGCTTGCTACACCTACAGAGTCGGTTGAGTTGGCGGTATTCCGGCTACGGGACATCGCCGTGCTATGGTATGAGAGTTGCGAAAGGTCTCGAGGGAGGGATGTTTCCCCTCCGATCTGGCCTATCTTCTCAGAGGCTTTCTTGGATCATTACCTACCGTGGGATATTTGACAGGCCCGGGTTGATCAGTTCCTACACTTGGAGCAGGGGTCGATGAGTGTTCGGGAATATGCCATACGGTTTGACTCCTTGGCTCGATATGCACCAACTTTTGTGGACACAATGCCAGCCAGGGTACACCGCTTTATTATGGGGCTGAACCCGAAATATGTTGAGACCTGCATCACAGCCACACTGCGAGAGGATATGGATATCACCCGTGTGCAGGCTTTTGCTCAGAATATTGAGGGTATCAAACAACGGCAACGGGAGATTAGGAGGACGAGTCAGGAGTAGCGCCACAGGGACAGACCGGGTGAATTACAGGAGGAGTCCCAGGGAGGACCTAGGCCACGGTTATCAAATAGGCCGCCTAGACCCCCGCCTCCACTGCAGCAGCAGAGGAGCAGGTCTAGTTGCCGAGGGTAGCCAGAGCCCGGCGAAGGTTCGCGAGTAGTAGGTTCACAACAGCAAAGGGGAGTGGAGCAGAGTGGGTTTACAATACCACTTTTCCCTATTTGCAGTCGACGCCACTCTGGAGCATGCAGGTATGGTTCCACCGCATGCTACATTTTGTGGACAAGAGGGTCACCAGATGAGGAATTGTCCATTAGGGGTCAGGGTGACCGGGATCGACAGGATAGGTCTTCGGCAGGATCACGAGCTCCAGCATCCTCGGCAGGGCGTAGGCCCTCAATTTCAGCCGGCAGAGGCCGAGGCAGATGAGGGGCCTCCAATTCAGGTGCCGGCCCAGACCGTACTTATGCACTACTGGGGCGACAGGAGTCAGAGTCATCACCAGATGTTGTGACAGGTATGCTGAACATTTTCTCTCATCCTGCTTATGTGTCGATAGATCCAGGATCCACCTTGTCCTATGTTACACCGTTAGTGGCTCGGAAGTTTAGTATTATGCCAGAATTGCTTCGAAGACCTTTCTCAGTGTCTACACCCGTTGGTGACTCTATTATAGCCAGAAGGGTCTATCAGGGGTGTACAGTAGAGGTTGCCAGTCGTCAGACTACGACAGACTTGATAGAACTAGAAATGGTTGATTTTGATGCCATTATGAGTATGGATTGGCTAGCTCTATGCTATGCCAATGTCGAATGTTGGACCAAGATTGTACGATTCCACTTTCCAGGGGAGGCAGTACGGGAGTGGAGAGTTAGTACAACCACACCAAAAGGTAGGTTTATTTTCTATCTTCAGGCGAGAAATTGATAGCAAAAGGGTGCATTTATCATATTGTCAGAGTTCAGGATGTTCGGGCAGAGCCTCCGACCCTTCAGTCTATCCCAGTGGTTAATGAATTTCCCGAAGTATTTCCAGATGAGCTTCCTGGTATTCCCCAGAAAGGGAAATTGATTTTGCAATCGATCTATTACCAGGCACTCAACCTATATCTATTCCTCCATATCGGATGGCTCCTGCTGAACTCAGAGAACTAAAGGAACAATTGAAGGATTTGCTAGACAAGGGCTTTATTAGGCCGAGTATCTCACCATGGGGTGCGCCAGTTCTGTTAATGAGGAAGAAGGACGGCTCCCTCCGTATATGTGTAGATTATCAACAGCTAAATAAAGTCACTATCAAGAATAAGTACCCGCTTCCCAGAATAGATGATTTTTTTGATCAGCTATAGGGAGCGAGGTATTTTTCAAAGATTGAATTAAGATCAGGATATCATCAGGTCTGGGTTCGTGAAAGAGATATTCCAAAGACTGCCTTCAGGACCAGAAATGGCCACTTTGAATTTTTAGTCATGTCCTTCGGACTGACGAATGCCCCAGCAGTGTTCATGGACCTGATGAACAACGTTTTCAGACCATACATGGACTTGTTCGTGATAGTATTTATCGATGATATTCTGGTGTATTCCCGCTCAGAGGCAGATCACCAGGATCATCTACGGACAGTGCTCCAGATTCCTAGAGATCGCCAGCTATATGCGAAGTTTTCCAAATGTGAATTTTGGCTGAATTCAGTGGCCTTCTTAGGCCGTATTGTGTCAGATGATGGTATACAGGTAGATACGCAGAATATAGAGGCAGTGAAAACATGGCCTACACCTACCACTCCGACCGAGGTACGTAGTTTCCTGGGGTTAGTCGGTATTACAGAAGGTTCGTGGAAGGATTATCCACTTTAGCAGCACCTTTAACCAAATTGACGCAGAAGGCAGCAAAATTCCATTGGACTGAGGCATGTGAGCAGAGCTTTCAGGAACTGAAAGACAGATTGACATCAGCACCGGTGCTAGCATCGCCAGAAGGAACAGAGGGTTATGCAGTCTATTGTGATGCTTCGGGTGTTGGGTTAGGATGTGTTTTGATGTAACATGGTAAGGTGATTGCCTATGCTTCCAGGCAACTGAGGAAGCATGAGAAGAACTACCCTAGCCATGACCTGGAGTTAGCCGCGGTGATTCATGCCTTGAAAATGTGGAGACACTACCTGTATGGTGTCCATGTAGATATTTTCATTGATCACAAAAGCCTGTAGTATATTTCATCTAGAAGGAGTTGAATATGCGGCAACGTCGCTGGTTGGAGCTGTTAAAGGATTATGATGTGAATATTTTATATCACCCAAGAAGGGCCAATGTTGTAGCAGATGCCCTTAGCCGCAAACCCATGGGAAGCCTGGCATATTTACAGCCCGAGCAGCAGGAATTGGCCCGAAAATTACATCAGCTAGCCAGTTTAGTCGTTCGTATAGTAGAATCAGGAGACAATGGAGCGGTAATCCAGAATACAACAGTGTCATCATTGGTGGTGGAAGTGAAAGAACGACAGTATGAAGATCCTAGCCTGGTTCAGCTCAGAAATAGGGTCTAGCGAGGGGAAGTGACAGATTTCCAGGTAACCGAAGACGGAGTTTTGAGATATAGGGATCGCCTCTGTGTTTCAGATGTAGTAGGGCTTCGCTAACAAATTATGGGCGAGGTACACTATGCCCGTTACTCTCTCCATCCAAGTTTGACAAAAATGTACCATGACGTAAAAGAGATTTATTGGTGGCTGGGAATGAAAAAGGGGATAGCAGAATTCGTAGCTCAATGTCCCAATTGCCAACAGGTGAAAGGTGAACATCAGAAACCAGGCGGACTGACACAAGATTTAGCGGTGCCTTTATGGAAATGGGAGGCAGTTAATATGGATTTTGTAGTAGGGTTACCTCATACCAGGCGTAAATATGATTCTATCTGGGTAATTATTGACAGGTTGTTAATTATCTCTAATCGAGGGGCGCAGTTTACAACTAAATTTTGGCAGTCTTTCCAGAGGGGCCTGGGCACGCAGGTTAACTTGAGCACAACCTTCCATCCTCAGACATACGGGCAGGCAGAACGTACAATCCAGACGCTCGAGGATATGTTACGGGCGTGTGTGCTAGATTTTGGAGGCAGCTGGGATGAACACGTACCACTTATTGAATTTTCCTATAATAACAGTTATCATTCAACAATTCAGATGGTGCCTTTATGAAGCGTTATATGGGCGGAAGTGCAGGTCTCCAGCTGGTTGGTTTGAGGTAGGAGAATCAACATTGATTGGGCCAGATATTATTCATCAATCAGAAGAGAAGGTAAAGCTTATCAGGGAATGTCTGCTGACTGCTCAGAGCCACCAGAAATCTTATTCTGATGTGCGGCGAAGAAACCTAGAGTTTAATGTGGGTGACTGGGTATTCCTGAAGGTTTTACCGATGAAGGGTGTGACGGGATTTGGTAAGAAAGGCAAGCTTAGCCCGAGGTTTATTGGGCCTTATCAGATTCGCCAAAGGATAGGCCAGGTGGCTTATGAATTGGATTTACCTCCAGAATTAGGATCTGTTCACCCAGTTTTTCATGTATCAATGTTGAGGAAGTGCGTAGGAGATTCCTCCCAGATTGTCCCAGTCAAAGACGTCCAAATCACTGAGGAGTTAGCTTATGAAGAAGCTCTAGTAGCCATACTAGATCGGCAGATCCACAAACTAAGAACTAAAGATGTTGCTTCCGTTAAAGTGTTATGGCGGAATAAGAACCGAGAGGAGATGACCTAGGAAGTAGAAGACGATATGAAAACCATATATCCTCAGTTATTTCAACTTAGTCAGATTGTGCAGCTAGAGGTATATTGTTGTTGTTGTTTCCTAAGTTGCATTATATACATGTATATGTGAGATAATTGAATTCAGTCTATTATGAAGTGAACACTATAGTATTTTGTGAAGTATCTGTATTGGACTTTTCTGCATTTCAGGATTTTTGGATAGTCCATATTACAGGGGAAACTCTGCCGAGTTTTTTCCAGAATAAGTAATTGCAAGGTTAAGGTTTTTGCAAGCAGAAGTTAACATTCGAGGACGAATGTTCTTAAGGGGGGGGGAGGATGTTACACCCTGTAAGTTTCTAACGTTTAGTCGGCCTATTCGTATGTTAGTAAGAGCTTTAGAGTGCCATAGTACGAGGAAAGGGCCCGGGGAAAGGTCAAACGAGTGCAAAGTTGGGATTTCACGGGAGGAGGCCGAACCAAGTTGCCCATAGGGGCAAAGTGGCACGAAGTAGCCTCCTCCGTGTTACCCAAAGTGGCACGGAGCAGAATTGGTGCGACCGACAGAGTGCCACGTTGCCTTGTCTGCCGCCTTAAGTATATAAAGGCCTCACACTTAGAAGTTAGATCATTATTCACATATTCACGTCTAGAACAGAGGGAAACCAAGGAAAAAATTGGGAAATCATCCGATTACGCTGCTAAACACCGTTCAAATCTAAATTAACTCCGAGTAGTGAAGTGTAAGGCTGCAGAGAGCATCGCTGCGGAGTTATTTTCGTAAAATACACCCGACGAATCATTGTCCCGCCGAGCCTAAGTTGATGAAATTGTTCCAAACTAGTGTCAATACGTTCGCATGCCTAAAGTAAGTATTTCTCCCTTTTAGTTTCCCGAGAAATTATGAGTTTTTGATCGTCTTTCGATAAGTTGAAGTATAGCCAACATATATACATATAAGCATTGTTTTCTTCGAATATAGTAATAAAGTAGATCTATTCTTCTGTTAATATGATTACAGTTGAGAAGGGCAGTTGAACACGAGCCGAAACTCGCCAGTAAATCGGTAAACATCGAACAAGGTATGTTAAGGCATTTTCTTTCGACAAGTTAGTTTCTTCAGTATAGTAATCCAGTATGAATCCCAGTAAAGCATGTCAGGAGTATGTTATCATGTCTAGTTTTTGTTGTCAGTCGAGGCTCGTAATTTGTATTGTTTTGGGCTGGATTACACCTGTATAGCTTCCGTGACCACCCCAGGGTTAATAACTGTGTCGCCGCCCGCCAGGGGCGAGGATACGTTGCTCTACGGAGCGACATGCCATCCGCAAGGGACGAAGATGGGGATCCAGATCCTCATATGCCGTGGTTGGCCTTATACACACCCCCGCCGAGCATTTACGCCTGGGGTATAGATATCAGGAGTCCTCCGGACTCAGACACAGCTATAGTCAGGGGCCGAGCGGGCCCAGTTGCAGACTCAGAGGATCAGTAAGACGCTTATAGCTGATAGTTGACTCAGTATGACCTGGTTAGGGGTATATAGATTGAGGTGTACTCACTAGGGCTAATGGTGGGCCAGGTGGGTTATTCTGTGCTGAATGTACCTTCCGGCCTATGGGGGCCAGGTAAGGTTTATGTTTGGTTTAGCTACTGATAGTTAGACAGTAAGACGCCTCGCTTGTCAGGTATGACCCCTACCCTCCTTATTACAGTTATGTTTATCCCTGATTTCACTACTTCAGTCATCTTCAGTCCGTTTTCTTAACTTCAGTCATTGTCAGTTCTATTTCTTACTTTCAGTCATTTAATGTTACTGCCTTACATATTCAGTACCTGTGGTACTGACGCCCTTTTCTGGGGCGCTGCATTACTTGCCTGCAGGTACAGATAAATGAGGAGCAAGTCCCTCGTAGTTCCAGTCATCCATATAGAACCGTCAGCTCCCTTCTTTCGGAGCTTGTGTGATAGAGGTTTACTTCTTTTGTTGTACAGTATGAGTAGGCGGGGGCCCTGTCCTGACCATCTTATTACTCCTAGAGGCTTGCAGATTGTGTTACTTCCCAGTGGTTAGATAATATCGGCTGTATGGGGCCCATATGTGTTTTAGATTATGTGTGTTGGTCGTGTGGGGCTAGCTGTTGATTGGTGGTCTTGTCGGTCATAGTTCAGTTTAGCATCTGATTTTACTTTTCAGTTATAACTAGATATCATGGTGGCCTTGTCGGCCCGCATAGGACTCCCTATGATTGTTTGTCTCTGGTTAGCTGTTTATTTTCACAGGTGGCTATAGGCCTTGTCGGCCGGGGGTTGTATTTACAGCTGCTATATAGCCCGTTGTTTTCTTGATTCTAGAATTAGAGTCAGCCCTGCACCAGAGGTGCTTAGGCTCAGTCAGCTCAGTAGTTCAGGTCCTAGTAGGGCACCAGGTGCCAGCCATGCCTCCCAAGGTGGGGCATGACAACTTGTCATATTATAGTTATGTATTGTTATTTTTGCCATCTTTTTCTAAATTATAGTCTGCTTAATATATTTATTTTTTTATTTTTATTTTTGGTAATTAAATAATTTTATTTATCAAGGAATAACTATGTACACGAAAAGCAAAATTCATTTACTTCTCTAATTACTAAGAAGTTATATTCAAAATTTTATTTTATTAATTTTTGCTATGAATATAAAGATTGTGAAAACTCAAATTACTCAAAGATAACATTTTTATAGGATTTACTAATACTTTTTAAAAGGTATAACTTGCTTCAAACGAAATTCTTTTCCTGTTCTTGTTTAGACAAAAAGAATAGCAATATTAAACATAATTGATAACTTAAAAATAAAGTAAATAATTTATTATAATTAATTACTTAAATTTTATTTGATTTATTTTAAAATATAAAGATATTTTATTGTCAATGTACATAAATTGGACTTAAAAAATATTTTTTTTAAATCAAAATTTGATTCGATAACTTAAAAATTAATTCAAACATATATTATTTCAAATATTATTTAATTTTAAGTATTCCATCTGATTTATTATATTTATTATGTAACACAATACTTTAAGCTATAAAAATATCAAAAATAATACTTTAATTAAACTATCCTTATTTATTCTTTGATCTCAATTTAATATACTATTTTATTTACCACACTAATTTATTTTTATATTTATTAGAACAAAATAAAGGTAAAAGAATAGTATACTATATTTTAAATTAGAATAATAATATTTTTATGTTAAATAATTTAATAAATATTACAAATAGAAAATATGTTATTAAAGTGAAGAAATAGCAAGATAGGCAACTAGAGTAAATATTATACTACTTAAGAAAAGTGCATAGGGTACTTTAAATAAATAAATAAATAAACAAAAGTTTCTCTAAAAAGCTCTTGAAAATAAGAAATGAGCCCCATATTTTTAGATGCACACATTTTTTTCTTTTTACTCTTTTAACACATGGAAGCCATTAAAATCTTTTGAAAGTTGATTGATTTTTTTGGAAATTCAATACTTTCTTTGCATGATACACAACTGTTTTAAGCTGAATATTTTGTTACTTGATAAAATTGTCCTTGATCGTCATAGCTCTTCTGTACTATTGTTTTCGATTATGGTTGTATTGCCACCGGCAGTAATGACGCTGAAAGAGGTCATGCTAGAGTCGCTGGAATTAGAAATGATATTGACTCCATACAAAATATTGTGATGCCATTTCATAGATGAAAATTAGATGTGAATATTAGATGAATTGTCAGAGTTAAGCTGGGAAAGAAGGGCGTGAAACTGAAAGAAACATAAGGGAAACAGAATGGTGTGCAAAACAAAAGAGACAGAGAAATGATACTTTTAGAATTATGCTAAAATATAAACTTTTGTGATTGTGCAAAATGACAATTTTGCTGTTGATCGTTCCACACTTGGCTCTTCTATTTCAAAATTTTTAAAATTTCATCATGATTCCTTATCTTATTATAATTTATAAATTAAATATAATCACAATTTAAAGTTATATCTTAATTTTTAAAACTTAACTCATCAATAACTATATTTTATATAATGCATTAAATTTCAAATAAGAGATTACCTTTTGTCTAATATAATTTTTGTATATGGTCAATAAACTAATTCCAGTGAATTATATATATTTGTTAGTAGATGCTCATGACAATAATTTTTGGGTTAAAATATAATTTTAAAAGTTTTGAAAATATAAATTTAGAAGTACAGTTTGATGTTTTGAAAATGTTATATTTTTATTGAATGCACAATTCTATTAATAGTAAATAATAAAATAAATATTTTTTTAAATGTGAAAAAACGTAACATGAATGAAAGTTGATAATGATTATACATTTTTAATTTTATGAGGTTAAATAAGTCTATATAAAAAAGGTATTAACCTACTATAATTACATGATATAAAAAGAATGAGCTTATCAAAAATGCAATTATTAATCTCATATATATTATATGTGTTTAAAAATTATTGATGAGAAAATAAAATAAGGCCAAATACATAGTAAAATTTATATTGCTTTTTGTACAACTTTTTATGACTATAATTGTTTTTCCATAATTCTTCTATATAATAGAAAATCAACTAATTAAATTTATATTTCATGAGTTGAATTATTTATATTTTTGTTAAGTATATATTTTAACTCAAAAATATGAGTAAATATACAAATCCACTTTTGTAAATACAAGAAAATCTATTTCTTAAAAATTTGAGAAAAAAAATATTTTTCATATCAATAAAAACACACTAACATATTCCTAACCCATCCCATCGCACTATCCACCCACCTCTACCTGCCTACCTTCACCTACGCTCCACTCCTACCTACCCCACACCAATCTAGATAGGGGATGGGTTCTCAAATCAGAGTCGGGTTGGGGTCATGATCATAGTCTGAAATTGGGTTTCGAGTCAGATTTTGGGTTACAAGTCAGGTTGGGGTTGAGAGTTTGGTCTTAGACCGGAGTCAAGAGTCGGATCCTGAATCAGAATTGAGTTTTGGGTCAGGGTAAGGGTCGAGATCAGAAGTCGAGTAGTAAATAGGGGTTGGGAGTCAGATACAGGGTTGGGTGTTAGATTTTAGGTTAGGGTCGGAGGGTCGGGATCGAGAGTTGGGTCTCAAATCAAGGGTCAGGTCTCAGATTAAGGTTGAAAGTCAGTTCCTAGGTTGGAGTCGAGTCCTGAGTCTCGGGTTGGGGTCGATATCAGGAGTCAAGTTCGAGTTCGAGGTTGGTCCCAAGTCGAGGTTTGGGTTCTCTAGTCTGGATTAAGAGTCAGACCTTAGGTTTGCGTTGGGGTCGTGGTCGTGTCTCGAGTTAGGATTTAGAGTCGGATTTCAGGTCAGGATTAAGTCTCAGGTCCCAGATTGGGCTTGAGAGTTGGATCCCAGCTCGGTGTTGGGAGTTGGGCGTCGAGCTTGGTTCATAGTTGGGTCTCAGGTCGAGAATAGGAGTCAGGTTGTTGGTTCCTGGGTTGGGATTGAGATTTGTGTCCTGGGTCGGATTGGGTGACGAAGTTGAAAATAAATATTGAAAACTATTTTTATATAACAAGTAATTTTTCAAAAATTGAAGGAAAATAAGTCCATTTGAAACTTCTTTTTTAAAATATTTAAGCCAATCAAACATGAGAAAATTGAATTTTTTTTTCATACCAAATGCACCTGTAAAGTAATTTTTCAATTGTTAAAACTGAATTCAATTAACTCAGATAAATGTTTGAAATTTTTTGGCTTTAGTATATTGAAGTGAGTTAGAATCATTTTATCCAATTCATATCTCACTCATATCCATTTCTATTCATATTTATATGAGTAAATAGTAATCTAATTCAATTCGATTTTAATTCACTCAAATTCATTTCAGTCCATTCATTTACCAGCATCAGTAGTTACTTAGCAGTTACATCTAACAAGGGACGATCTAAACCAGTCTTTATTTAAGCCCCGGTCGTGGTACTCTAATTCTACACCCCTTAATGGCAAGAAATATATAGAGGGGTAAAATGGATTTGATGAAACTGACTAACCTTATCAAAATGGTCTAATTATCTAAAGCTATTGATTTGATTATAATGAGATGGATCAAGATGGTTGAGCAACTGTTCCATTTATATAGATTAAAAGTAATAACTAGCAATGATGATATGAAGAATAGTCTTGAAATGTCCGGAGCAGTTGCCAGAAAAAAGAAAATTATAATTGGGGATATGAATAGGGGATTTAGAATTCCAAATATGTATAATTTATTTGTACAATATAATTTTCAAATTAAGGTGATTCAATTGAATTTCCTTGGTAACCCATCTTTAAGAGGTCAGAAAATGTTAGTATAAATTTGAACATTTTGTCATCTGTTGTGTTTATCCATTTGCTTACATGAAATATGTACCCAAAATAGTGATGTCAATGGGTTAATAATCGCTTGATTAGTTTCGTAGTTGTTTATCATGATTGACTTGGTACCTTATTTATCTTACACCTGATTAAGACTTCCCATTAGAATTTGCAGAAATGACACACAATAACTTGTGAATGAAGAAGCTACATCCTACAAGATGTAGGGAAAATCAAAGAAAATAGAAGACTGGTTAGTGATAGGCTGACACGCCATAAGATGAAAAATCCAAAATGATTTTGTCACACCTCGTTCATTATCAACCATTTTTTATTTTTTTTTTCGTCTCAATTTATATGACGATATTTTTATTTTATTTTAAAAATAATAATTTAACTTTAAAATATTCATTTTATTTCTAGTGAAATAATTTATAACCATATGAATATTCATGACTTATTTCAGACAATAAGTTTAAAATATTTTCCTTCTATTTATATAAATTAGGACGAAGAGAATAGTGAATATCCTTCTATTTTACTTTATATGACGATATTTTATTTTTAATCAATTATAAAAAGAATGATAATTTTAATTTAAATCTGTTATGGAATTAATTAGTATGGATGTCCGACTCTAGAAGTAAATTAATTCCCTCTACTCGCACCTCTCTTCTTTGTTACGTAGAATAGCTCACACCTCATTTATGATCTTAAATGAGTTAAATGACATGTTTATGGTTACCCTTTGTATCCCTCACTATCATCCTATAGACCACTTACATTGGAGATCACATGCAATATAAACACTTGAACACATTTGAAAGAACAAAAATGTGTTTTTCTCGTATCTCTCTTTATTATTCTTGCTCTCTAGATTTCTTGTTACTATTATTATTTTAAGCTTAATTTTATAATACGGTATCAGTACGAGATTCTAATCTTCAAGCTTCGAATTATATTTTAATCTCTTCTATGTGAGGTATGTATACTATCTTTTTCCTTCGTAATACCAAATATGCTAAAATGCTAATAAAATGGTTTGATATTATTTAACTTTGTCCATATGCCTGCTGCACTGAACTAACATGGACATGAGAATTTTTTTTGATTAGATGCACAGTCACTTGCCAATATATTTTGCCTAATGAATACATTTACACAGTCAAAAGTCATTTTTCTAGTGTTTATCTAAGCTGGAAGTAGACTTCTAATTAAGGTGGCAGTTAACCCAATATTTAACAGAAAGGATTTCTCTTCTCATAAGAAACCAGCAAATTGGATGACAATTAGACACAATGATTTGACTTACTAATAATTTTAGTAACTCTTGTGTGATGATTATGAATTATATAATGTGTGTAATTTTTCCAACTATGAAGATCTTAATTTCTTGCATTTTTAACATAAAGAGATTGAAATAAAATACTTCACGGCTTCTCTGCTTGTCATTGTATAAAGCCTGTCTTGCACAATAATAGGGCTATCACATACTTGCGAGAGTGCTATTACAGCATCTTTGGACTCTATTTTAATTGGTCTCTCCTTTTGTATTTATGGTTTTGCAAATTATTAATGCTTATAAATTTATAATATGGTAATATTCTAAAGGCTTGAGAACAAATCCTAGTATACTTAGATTTATTTTGCCATTAGTTGAGGATAAGGCTGTGAATTTAAATTTTATCGTTTCAAAAAAGTAAGATATCAAATTTAAATTCTGATACACCACGATGATAAAATATTTGGTTCCTATCGTGCATTATGGCATACCATGCTTTTATATAGGTAAGATGTTGGGCTAAGTTTCAATACACGATAGTGATAATTTAATGATGACTAATGAAAAATAATAAACTTTTGATGATATTCATGAAGCTCGTCCCACTTGATATGCTCCATTTCATGAAGAAAATGTGGTAGCAATGTATAATAAGTTTAATAAAGACAAGTGTTTGAATGAATGAATGTGGATGCGGAGAGACAAAATAATAATAGTCATTATTGTGGTGAAGAACATTATAATTCTCAAAATGGTCCTTCAAAAGCGAAAGTAATTTTTAGGCGGAATCCATCAATGGCCCCGTAAAGTTGGCACCAACTTTAACTTAAATACTTCAACTGGGTCTTGCATGAGTGAAAAACATGCAACATGTCAACTGTGCAAAAAGTTTCAAAATAACATAGCGGGACCTATATGAGTGTTTAAAATGAACAAGTCTTAGTTAAGGTGTCTAAGTTAAAGTTGGTGCCAATTTTAAGGGGCCATCAATGGATTCCGCCTAATTTTTACCATTAATTCGATTAAAAGGTATTGGACACGCGGTTGTCGTACGATCTAATTTGATAAGTTTTATACATTCCCTATCAAAATAAAGGAATATAAAGTGATGATACACTTGACCTTTCAAAGTGATGCTGAGGTGTCATATATATATGATAAATTTCAAGGCATGATAATGAGCTTCTAATAAAAATTTATGAAGCACGTACATATGATTGTAGTTCATTCCTTGAAAAGAATGAGACTTGTGATAAGTATTGTGAATACTCGGCCATTCTTGAAAATGAATGTATCACTATGTGATAAAAATTATGAATAAAGATGTACTCATGTATGGTTGAATAAATATCACAACTCACTTCTAAGGGAGATTTGAGAGAAATAAAAAAATATATTTTGATATTAATAGTCATTGGTCAAGTACTTAGTATATCATAAAGATTGTGGTATGTCTTATCACGGATTACCAAAGTATAAAAGTGTCTTGCCCTAACCTCAAATGACATAAGTGCCACTTGGTGCTGTACTTGCTTCTGAGCTAACCTAGCTGGATATGTACACTACTAGCATACATCAGCTACATACAATAAATACAAACAAGTATATAGATTGGCTTATTAGAAGTCCTGGTCGGCAAGACCATAATCAGGGAATCCAGCAGCAATAATAACTCAACTAACCCAGCAATTCATAATAGAACCTTAATAAATTCCTATACGGGTCGACGAGGTCACCATGATATCTATAATCACAGAACGCTATGCGAGCTATTGAGGCTGCAATTATGTCTAAGATCACCAAAAGGCTACACACACACACATACATACAAAAGTCAACAAGATCGCCATACTGTTAATACAAAGCAATAAGGCCAACACTACAGACAACGTACAACTAAACAACTCCAAGTCAGCAAGCCTCTAAGAGTAACATACTTGGCCGATACAGGGCCCTGACTTACCTATCAGTTGTACAATAAAGACTAACCAACCTCTAAATTTGGAAACTCCGAAAGAAGTGGCGCAGACCAATTTGCTAAAACTCAGCTGTACTACTAAGGAAGGACCTGCAAACAAGAATACAATATTCCCAGACTCGGGCATCATTATGAAATAATGTACCGAGTATGCAAGGTGATAGAATAACTGAACATTTATCATTATATACTAAAAGTAATCATATAAATGAGTCAAGAATCTTCTAAACATACTAATTTGCTCCTGAGTCTAAGCATACACATAATAATAAAAGATTACCTACTTGGGCCCCCATAAGCCATAGATACAAACATTAATCAAATAACCTATTTGAGACGTATAAGCCCGACATGTACATATCAATCTATATACATCTATTGGCAATACCATAATCCCCCAGGTAATCGCTACCTCTCAGTAACCAATCAGTTAATTTGTGTATAGCCCCGAAGGCAATATGTATATATCAATAGTCCCTTTGACATTTTGTATATATAGTTCTTTAGGCATTTGGTGTATCTCAATAGTCCCCATAAGCATTCTATATATCTTAATAGTCCCTTAGATATTCTATGTATCTCAATTGCCCCTTAAGCATTCTGTATAGCTCAATAGATCCTCAAGTATTTTGTGTATCTCAATAGATTCTTAAGCATTCTGTACATAACTTCTTAAGCATTCTGTATATCTCAATAGCCCCTTAGGCATTACTGCACCTGATGCAACTCTTGTTCTTAAGCTGACCTAGATGGACATGTACGCTTCTGGCACACACTATCTACACACAATAAATACAATCAAGTATAAATCAACTTATCATAAGCCTTGACCCGCAAGGACACAACCAAAGAAACCTGCAGTAGTAATAACTCAGCTAACGCATCAATTTATAACAACACATCAATAAATCCCTATACGGGTCGATGATACACCATAATATCTACAATCATAGAATGCTATGCAGATCGTTGAGGTCACCATGCTATTTAAGATCACAAAAGACTATATATATGTATACAAAGGCCAATAAAGCCATCATGCTTTTAACAAAAGCAATAAGGCCAACACGACTGATAGCGTAAGAATTATACAATCCCATATCTGTAAGCCTCTAAGAATAATATACTTAGTAGGGACAGAGCTCCGACCTACCCATTAGTTGTACAACAAAAGACTAATCAATCTCTAAATTTGGCAACTATGGAAGAGGTAGAGCTGACCAATCTACTAAAACCCGACTATACTACTAAGGAGGCCTGTGTACCTGTCTGTCAAGACTTGCAGGAAAGAATGCATTGCCTCCAAGATCAAGGCATCAGTATACAAATATTATAAAAAAAATCAAACAATGACCTACCTAGGACCCCATAAACACAACATATACAAATATTAATCAAACAACCTACTTAAGCCCCTATAAGCTCTGTAATTACATATCAATCTATATACCTGTATTAGTAATACCCTAGCCCCATAGGTAATTGTTACGTCTCAATATCCCCTTAGGCAATCGCTACCTCTCAATAACCCTTTAGGCTATCTACATATAGCCCCGAAGGCAATCTGTATATAGTTTCTCAGGCATTCTTTACATCTCAATAGACCATTAAGCATTCTGTATATAGTTCCTTAGGCATTTTATATATCTCAATAGTCGCTTAGCCATTACGTATATAGTTCCTTAGATATTGTGTATATCTCAATAGACCCTTAGGCATTCTATATATCTCAATAGCCCCTTAGGCATTCTCTGTATCTCTATCTTTGAATTGTCTCAACTCGAAGCATGAGGCTAGGACCAATCGGCAGATAAGATCATATATTTATGACAAAAGGTGTAACTTCATCCTAATTTGAGGTAAATAGTCCATTAAGCATTCTGTATATAACTTCTTAAATATTATGTATATCTCAATAGCCCCATAGGGATTCTGTATATAGTTCCTTAGGCATTCTGTATATAGTTCCTTAAGCAGTCTGTTTATCTCAATATCCCTTTAGGCATTATGTATATATTTCCTTAGGCATTCTTTATATCTGTCATGCCCCGAGCCTATACCTTGAATGCCGATCAATAGTAAGACCACTTTCGTAATCGAAATGAACCCTTGACCTGTCTTATTATTGACTTAGAATACACTAAAACATACCAGACATAATAACTGTATGGGCTCAATAAAATAAACTAAGATTTATTAACTGAAACCAAAGGCAATGTTATAAAGTGACATTACTGACTCAACTCTAACTTTATCTATGAAGCCTCTATAACTGAAGAATAGATGCCGGGACATAGCTCACATGGCTACCTCAAGCTCTATAAAATAAAACACTTAATAAGACTGAAACTCTTCAAAAGTAGCAGGCTTCACTAACAACTAAATGATAGAATCATCCTAGCGCTGCATCTGCTGCTGATCCTGTCTACTTGAGTCTGCACATAATAAGATACAACACCAAATGTATCGATACGTGAAATGTACAGAATGTAATAAGGCTGAACGAAACAATAGTTAAGCAAAAGTATATGAACTGAAAGAATAACCGACTGAAATAATAAGACTGAAACTGAAGCTCTGAATGATGCAATAATCTCAATATGATCCATAAGTAAAACTATTAAGCAATAAAACTATGCATCAAAACAATCTCTGAAAATACATAAATAAATGTAAAACTTACGCTTGGGGAGTTTCTCATAACCGATACCATCATGAATGAGCATATGATGCCCAACTATCTTGCTCAAATGGGCAGAGCCGCTCAAAGCCTTACCAGGGCAGAGAAACGATCACAATCTATGGATCCATAGTTCAAGTCCTTACCAGGGACTTATCTTTGAGGAGTCACGCGAACCAATGACACAATCCTATCCTACGCTAGTTATATAGTTCTGGGCCTTTAGAGTTATCTGAACTCTTCACCCAACTAGGTGCTAAATAATTCTCCCAAAATATATGCTCATATACTTATGCTAATCTGAGGCATCTTGAATATATATTTTATAAAGCACTTTAGCTATATATAATAGATTGTTTAAAATCTCTTTGGAGCCTTTCGCTCAAAACATTCTTAAAAACTTGGGATACCTCATACTCCAAACATCTCTTTGTAAACTTGTGAGCTCTATGCTCAAAATCATCTCACTTCAAAAACAAGACTTTATTTTAGCTTTGAAAATCATGTTCAAAATCATACTTTCTTTCTCAAAATCTCTTTATGAATTCTCTTTAAAATATGCTCAAATTTTTGAAAACAATGCATTTACTTCATAACACAATGCTTCAAGATTATGACTTTTTGCAATTGGTTTGATGGGATAAGAGACATGAACCAACCATCAATCAACAATCAATAATCAAGAGAGGATAATCAACAATTCAATAGAATAGGATTATACTCAATAATTAAGGACATCAATAATCAACTCAATGTGAAGAATTCAATAATGACAACTTAACATGTATAGATTTGGAAGAAGATAATTCAAGAATCTAGTAAAAAACCTTAGCTTTAATTCCAATGAACTCTTGCATAGATTTAGGGAATAAGGATGATTAGAAATCCTTACTTAGGTTAGCCTTACATACCTGAAAATTTAAGCTTAGACTCAAGCTTGAAAACCCTAGTTTAGAGACGAAGACTTCCTAGTTTGCTTGATGAACTTGAGAGATAATGACTTTGAATTCACGCCATAATGGAGAGAATAGGACTTTAGACTAATTAAACCCTTAAATATACTATTTAGGAATCTCAAAATATTCTGGTTTAGGAGATAAATATATAAAAAGTTACTAAGATAACCCTGAAATTTCGTCTGTGATTTTGGCCCATCAGTGGCGACGGATGACTTAACAACTCATCACCTACCCAAAAACTCGTTAGGTCATTTCATTACCACTGGGAACGAGTTTTTCATGCTCCGATTTTCACTTTAAAGTCTATCATAAAACCTCACTTAATGAACAGTTACTTCAATATCAACTAATGGAACATGAAATTGATAACAATGCTAAAAGAGGGGACTGTTACCTCAAGATGATTCTAAATTAGGAGGGAATAAGTGAGGATACTTGGCCATCATATCTGCGTCAGCTTCCCAAGTAGCTCCCTCAACTAGCTGATTTCTCTATAGCACTTTTGCAGAAGCAACCTCTTTGTTCTTTAGCTTATGAACTTGATGATCTAGAATCTCAACTGGAACTTCCTCATATGACAGGTTATCCTTAACTCCTACACTCTCCAAAGGTACAATGGGTGAGGGATCACCAACACATCTCAAGCATAGAGATGTGAAAAACTAGATGAACTGATGCTAGTTCGGCTGGACTCATACGCTACCTTGCCAACTCTCCTCGAAATCCTATATTGACCAATATAACAGGGACTAAGCTTCTCTTTCTTCTCAAATCTCATAATAAACTTCATGGATGAAACCTTCAAGTAAACCATATCATCTACCTCAAACTCCAAGCCTCAAATTGGTATAAGACTTTTGGCGACTTTGTGCAATCTTTAACCTTTCCTATGATCTTAACCTTCTTCATAGCTTGTTGCACTAAGTATGGCTCTATCAACTCTATTTCACCAACTTCACACCAATCAATCGGAGATCTACACCTCCGCCCATAGAGAGCCTCATAGGGAGCCATCTGAATGCTGGAATGATAACTATTGTTATATGAAAACTCTATGAAAGGCAAATGGTCATCACAATTTCCCTTGAAATCAATGACACATGCTCTTAGCATATCCTCCATTATCTGAATAGTCTGCCCTACTTGGCCACCTATCTACAGATTAAAAGTTGTGCTAAAGTTCACCTTCGAACCCAAACCTCTCTGAGATGACTTTTAGAACTGGACAGTAAATTGTGTGCCCCTACCTGATATGATAGATAAATGAAATTCCATTGAAGCCTAATTATCTCTCAGATATACAATCTGACATAGTCCTCGGCTGAATCCATAGTCTTGACTGGTAAGAAATGAGCTGACTTGGTCACTCGATCTACAATCACCCAATTGGAGCCATATTGCTTATGCAACTTCAGTAGACTGGTAATAAAATTCATATTGATCATCTCCCGCTTCTACTCAGAGATTGCTATATTCTGAGCTATACCACATGGTTTGGTGTTCAACCTTGACCTGTTGACAATTTGGGCATCTAACCACAAAGTCTGCAATGTCCCTTTTCATATCATTCCACCAATAGACTTCTCTCAAGTCATGGTACATCTTAGTAGAACCTGAGTGGATAAAATACCTGAAGCTATGTGCTTCTGCCATGATCCTCTCTTTGAGAGAATCTACAATTGGAACACATAATCTACCTTGATACCACAGGACACCATATCTCCCTTGTTCAAAAACCAATACCTTATGCTTGTGAACATCTTCCTTTAAATGAAGCAAGAGGGGATCCTTGTCCTGCTTTTCCTTACCTTATGCTAGTAGGGATGATTCAACCCTATCTGAACAAGAACACTGCCTTTTTTGGAGTCTAATAGATGGACTCGTAAGTGTGAGAGTCTGTGCACATCCTTCGCCAACTCTTCTTTTTCCTCCTCTATATGAGTGGTGCTTCCCATGGATAGCCTGCTAAGAGCATCAACAACTACATTAGCCTTACTTGGATGGTAGAGAATACTCATGTCATAGTCCTTGAGTAACTCAAGCCACCTCCTCTGTATGAGATTCAACTCCTTTTGGCTGAATATATATTGTAAGCTCTTGTGGTTTGTGAATACATTAACATGTGCACCATAAAAACAGTGGTGCCAAATCTTTAATGCAAATACTACCAGCTGCCAACTCAAGATCACGAGTCAGATAATTCTTCTCATAGACCTTTAACTGTCTGGAGGCATAGGCTATAAGCTTACCATTTTGCATCAATACTCAATCAATTCCTACTCTAGATACAACACAATACATAACAAAGCCATCTGTACCTCTGGTAGGGTCAACACTAGAGCAGTAGTAAAACGAGTTTTCAATTCCTAAAATCTTTTCTCACAAGCTTTAGACCATTGAA
This sequence comes from Datura wrightii, assembly GCA_035772735.1. Classification (NCBI taxonomy): domain Eukaryota; kingdom Viridiplantae; phylum Streptophyta; class Magnoliopsida; order Solanales; family Solanaceae; genus Datura; species Datura wrightii. The sequence goes on from JASDFA010000027.1 coordinate 12,602,319, forward strand.
ATTTGGCCTTATTCTGGGTCAACTTAGTCAACGAAGCATCAATAGTTGAAAATCCTTCTACAAATCTCCTATAGTAACCAACTAAACCCAAGAAACTCCTGATATCAGTTGGGTTGTGAGTCTGGGACAACTCTTTACAGCCTCAATCTTCTAAGAGTCAACATGAATACCCTTGTTGGAGACTATATGGCCTAAGAAAGCCACTGACTTCAACCAAAATTCACATTTAAAGAACTTGGCAAATAACTCTTTGTCCTTAAGGGTCAGCATGACTATTTTGAGATGACTAGCATGCTCTTTCTCACTCTTAGAGTAAACCAAGATGTCATCAATGAACACAATAACAAACATGTCCGAATGTGGCTTAAATACTTTATTTGTGAGATTTATAAATGCTACATGAGTGTTAGTGAAATCAAAGGACATAAGAACAAACTCATAATGACCATATTGGGTCCAGAAAGCTGTCTTAGGAATATCACATTCTCTCATCTTTAATTGATGATACCCCAATCTAAAATCTATCTTTGATAAACACTTGGCACCCTGAATCTGGTCGAGTAAGTCATTGATTCTAGGAAGGAGATACCTGTTCTTGATAGTGGTCTTATTCCGCTGCCGATAATCAATACACATTCTAAGAGTACCATCCTTCTTACGCATAAAGAGGACTGAAGCACCCCAAGGTGAAACACTGAAGCGAATGAAACCCTTATCTAGAATATGTTTCAACTGCTCTTTTAACTCTTTTAACTCAGCTAGAGCCATTTTATTTGGCAAAATAGAGATAGGCCGAATATCAGAAAGAACGTCTATCCCAAAACCTATTTCCCTTTCTGTAGGAACTCCGAGAAGATCTTCTAGAAAGACATTTGGAAACTCATTTACAATTGGAACTGACAGGAGGGATGGTGTCTCAGCATTAGAGTCTCTAACTCTCACTAAATGATAGACACACCCCTTAGAGATTAACTTTCTGGCCTTGAGGTATGGAATGAAACGACCCTTACACATAATGGGACTACCCTTCCAAACTAAGACTGGATCATCTAAAAACCAAAACTCTGCTACTCGGTTCCTATAGTTAATTATGGCATAACAGGAATACAACCAATTCACTCCTAGAATAACATCAAAATCCATCATGTCTAACTTTACTAGGTCAGCTGTGGTATTTTTATGATGGACTGAAACTGTACAATCTCTGTAGATACTCTTAATTAGCTAAGACTGACTCACCAATCAGGGTAGAAACATTGAAAGGCTCTAAGAGTTGTTCTGGGGAAATTCCAACTTAACTACTATATAAGGAATCACAAAAGAGAAAGTAGCACCGCAAGCAAGTAAAGCATATACATCAATGGAGAAGTCTTTTAACATACCAGGGACAACATTTGGGGAGTTCTCCTGATCCTAGAGACTAAACATAGCATACAAACGGTTCTAACCTTCACCTGTTCCTGAAGTATTACCCTTCTGGGCAACTCTGCCTGCTGAGGGAGTAGAGCTCTATTACCCCCGTTATCCTATCGAGATGGATGCTGGCCGTACCCATAACATCCGTCTCTACCCAAATGACACTCACCTAAATGGATCTTACCACACTTGCTACAAGGTGGATGTCGAGCGATTCCTTGTGTCTGATACCTTTGGTCACTCTTGTTACCCGTAGTTTGAGCATTAGTTCGGACCTCTTTCTAAAGAAAGACCTATTTCTATTTTTGTTTCCATTCCTTTATTGGGTGGCCTCATTACCTGTTATCTTAGCTCTCTTACTTTGATGCTTCTCTCAATTGTATTGCCCTGAAAAATCTCTAAGAGCAGATCCAAGATTTTCAGCAAAAACAAGTAGGAAAATGGCACTAGGCAAAACCACAAGAATCGGGATGGGTCATCCTATGTGCCAACAATTGGTTTTCCCCAGGATATGTTCTTCTGAAAAATGTCAAAATCTGCCCAAAACTTATGAGTTGATTGTATGACCCGTTATTTCATTGTATAAATCATTATTTCTAGTCATTGAAATAGGTTTAAAGAGTGATTTATAGAAGAATCAGGAACCAACGAAGGACACAACGGTCCATTCTTTAAACCGATGACCAGTTGTTTTGGTCGTTGGTTCTAGTAGTTTCAGGTTTAATTTCGGTAGTTCGGGGGTATTTTGATAAAATTCTATGCTTTTAACTCCTAAGTGAGTCATTTTAGGCTTTCTAAGGGTCTGATTAAAGGGGTAAACTAAGCCTAAACTCTCACTCTCTTCAAAACACTGTAAGTTAGGATTTTTATCTCAAAGCAAGACTAGGATTCATCATCTCCATCTTCCCAATTTCTCTTGAATCTTTAAGAAAAGTTAAGAAATCATCTAGCCTAGGTATGCAGGGTCACGAATGGGGAATTTCTTCCACCCTTATGACCAGCTTCATCTCAATCTCATGAATTCAAGTCTCCAAACATGATCTTATGAAATTCTAGGTTTAGACCCAATTCTCATGAAATCTCTTATGAGTTCAAGTCTCTTATGATTTAAATCATGATTTATGATTATGATTACATGTTTTCTACTAAGATCTGTCATATATGTATGTTTTCAAGTTTATGATGATTTTACTCAATTACGTATAATCTTATAAGTTTCAAGCTTATGAACCTATGGTTTGAAGTTATGACGATTTATTCAAGTATTCATGAATTTTATGAATCTCAAGCTTAAGTATCATGGCCAAATCAGTGGCACTATTTTCATGGCTAGTTCAAATATGTCAAGTATGACTATGATTTTTATGATTTTTCTAACTAGCCCATGAAAAATAAAGTATGTTTCATGATTATGGCTATGACTAATATGCATGTTTTAGGAGTAGTATTTAGCATTGAGTAGGCCGTGGTTCAGCACACCCAGGTCTCAGAACTACGTGCTACCATAGGTATGTATATTCATGTTTGGAGCCTCACCAGAGAGTATTTACCCTAGCCCGACAAGGCTCACGAGTAATATCACGCCTTTATCATTTTTTCCCTGGCAAGGTTTAGGATGACTCTGTCCACTTGAGTGAGATAGTTGAGGCATTATGTGCTCATTCATAATGGTGTCTATTATGATAAAGTCTTCCACTATTCCTCATGTTTTAAGTTGTTCATATACAAGATTTATGATATCATGTTTTATAGTATGATTGACCCATTGATCAGATTATGAGCTTTTAGTTATGTTTTTAACCAATGATTTTACTTTCATACCTTGAGTCATTATGTTACAGTTTATGATGAACAACTCATATTTATGACTATCTCACGATCATAATTTTAGCATGTTGTCCTTACTCTCATGTTCTAGCTTGCTTTATACTCATGATTTTAGGCTATCGCTTTACTATCATATTTTCACTTACCCTATATACTTAGTACATTTAAAGTATTGACCACATACTTCTATGCTATATCGTCTCATGATATAGGTTTGAGTGATTAATCTCATCCCTGACATTAGCTTCTCTCCCGCTTCAGATCAGTCTAGTTCTAGTTTGGGTGATTCCTAATGATCCGAGGACATCAGTTTGGTCATGTGTTTCTTTGTTTATGTCTTTTAATTTTCAGATTTTTAAAGAGCTAGTTGGGGGTGTTGTCCTATCAGCTCATCGTATGATTAGAGGCTTTTCAGACAGCTATATATAGATGATTCAACGTTGTTGACTTATTGTCTATGCTTATGCTTTATGATATTGAGCCTTCCACTTATGTTATGATCTTGTCTTATTTCCGCTTAGTTTATGCTTGTAATCATGCTATATATGTGCCACGGGTTAGCTTGGACCTATTCGTAGTTCTAGGTGTCGTGACATTGATCCTTCTGCTTATCTTCTTCTAACTGTTGGGCATAAACTATGAGTCTAGAAATATCCATGTCACTAATCAATATAGAGACGTTGCATTCCTTCTTCACGTGCTTGCCCACCCCAAACACGAATTTCTGTATTTTAACTCTCATGTCTGGTACTATCTCCGGAGTATATCTGGATAACTGGATAAAATTAAGGTTGTACTCTTTCACACTCATAGTACCTTGCCTTAAGTTAAAAAACTCCTCTGCCCTGGCCTCTGTTAGCTCTTGAGGGACGAAGTGGTTTAGGAAAGCTTCCTCAAAACTATCCCAAGTGGCTGGAGTTGCATTATCACCTCGACCTTGCTCCTACTAGTCGTACCATACATTAGCCACATTCTTGAGTTGATAAGAAGCAAACTCATCTCTCTCCATCTTTGTGGTGTGCATTGCCTTCAAAATCTTCTAGATCTTGTCAATAAAGTTCTGAGGGTCCTCATCAACTTAGATCTTGTAAATACTGGAGGATTCATCCTCCAAAACTCTCTAATCCTTGGTATTCATAAATCATGGGAACTAAAGCTAGCTAGTGTTGAGTTCTGACATCCTAACTGAGCAGCCACCAATTGAGTGAGCATATGAATAGCCCCTCTGAACTCTGGCTCTGAAGTGCCTATGTTAGGAGGCTGAGGAACTGGTGTCTCCGAAAATCTGCCACTCGTAGTCAGCCATGTTGGGATCCTACACTAGACCCCTGAACTGGAGCACATGGACCATTTTAGGTCCGTATCCTGGTCTGTAGAGGCATTGTCACACCCCGAGTTCACACTCTGGATGAGATACGGTACTTGAAGCCATAAGTAACCCTAAGTCAATCCCTGGTCTATCATACACTGGCATTCTGAGTAACATAAAATACATACAACGGAAATTTAAAGTAGAAATATAAATACTTGGAAATATTAGAACAAGACTGCATATTTAATAAAACCAATCTGAGTCTGAAAAAAACAACTTTACGTCTGAAAGCCACTAAGACTGATGAGCTGCTGGGACAAACCCCCAGCTAACTCTAAATATAAATAATAAAATGAAATTATAGCTAAAACAAATAATTTTCGTCCTCGGAGGATGAGGACTCACCAACTGGGACAACTGAGTTCTTCGGTGAACGGTCGGCTAACAGGGCTGAGACTGTGATCCTGCAGCTGTATCATAAAACGATACAACATAAAAGTATGCATCAGTACTTTAATGTACTGAGTATGTGAGAGGAACATAACACAATAGAAATAATAGAAAGAAAATGCTGAATTGAAAAGACATGCGATGACCAAATAAATCTACTGAACTAAATAACTGAAATAACTGAGGTGGTCTGATAGACCCTGTCTGATGGTCAAAGCATGTTCTAAGTCTGGGATACTGATCTAAGATGAACTAGAATGAATTGACTAGTGGGAGAGTTTATAACCAACATGTAACTACTTGATCTAGACATGGAGTCCTGTGTATACACCTCACCGGTAGGACCCAATATACCTTGCCAAGGTATAAATGCATGAGCTGGATGATTACAAAAGTCTGGGGCCAATCAGGCTAATAAATACTGAAACCTATGCTGGCAACATAGTTCTGGGAACCTGGGTGCGTTGGAACCCCGGTCCGCTCGGTGCTATGTCCTACTCCCGTTGGATAATCCTAAAGTGAATACTAAGCTGATAGCTCGAAGATGGGGCCTATGACTAGTTAAGGATACGTATCTGAAAGTATCCTGAGAGTCTTATCGACCAGATTCTGAAATTGGGTTCTAGACTGCTCAGAGCTGCTTATCTAGAAGCATCGTAACCATCTAAGAACAAACTGAAATCTGAACTGGGGTCCTAAGGCTAGTCAGAGCTATATATCTAAAGTGTCATGACTGCCTAGTGGACCAATAAACTGAATTCTGAATCTGATTATGATAATTGGGAGGTAATACTGACACCTCAGAAAATTCTGTAGTCAAACTGGTCAACTGACATTTCTGACTGACATTGAGTATTTTCATACTTTGACTAAAGCTATAAAACCATGTATCTGACTGAGAATTTAGCATATAAGATAACATGGGAATTCACTACACTGGTATAATCAAGAAAATTTCAAGGTTTATTATTTCAGCAAACATTCTAGTCTGTTCTACCCTCAAGGTCTAGGGCTAAACTCAATACACAGGGATGAGCATCAATACTATCATTAGCTAGTGGGAAATACCCATAATTACTATACATGATGATTCCACATAGATTAAACAAAATATTATCAAGAATTTCTCAACATTCAAAAATCTGCAGGGCTAGAATTCACTTTTGTGGAAATAACATTAATTAAATCATGAGCTGATGGAAATCATGTCTAAAATAATCATGGATATCATTATATGTGAATTCAAAGAAAATTAACATTTATTCCCTTCACATTCGAAAACTCAGGGCTAGGATTTTATGGAAAACTAGAGAAGGGTCTTGGGGGGACACAAAGGAAGAACTATCCCCTTGTTGAATTCCCACATACCTAAGTTAGAATTTCCTTGAAAAAGGAAGCTTGGACTGCTGCAATGAAGGAAAACCCTAGTATTGCTTGAGAGCTTTTGGGGAGGAAAGCCTACAGTATATTTTTTGAAGATGAGTGGGAATGAGGGGGAAAACCATTTAACCCCACTTTGAAGTATGAAATCATGACTAAAACAACGTATTTTGAAGTTTAGGAGGGTAGGAAATTACTGAAAGACCCTTGAAAATTCGTAGGGAAAAACTGAATGTCAATCCCCACGGGTGACCTAACGGCTCGTGGTCAAACTCGTGGACTACACTGCCTGAAAAATACTGAAGCTCACCACGAGGGACCTAACGACTCGTCCCTTGTGGCCACAACTCATGGCTTGACCCACGAGGTACACTGTTAAACAAGTCTCCTAGGCTCTTAACGGGAGACATGACGACTCATGTCCTGGTGACCACGACTCATGGTCACCATCCGTGAAGTGCACTTCCTGAGCTTCAACAAAATCATTCCCTTCTAGGTCACAACCCTCCCCACAAATCATGGTAACTGACCACGACTCGTGGGGTCTCGCGTCAAGTACACTGCCTCTTTCCTTTTTCATTTCTTACTCACCCACCCCATGACTGATATAACGACTCGTGGGGCCTAACCACTAGTTGTTGTCATGCCCGTGGGGACCCTTTTCATCCAACTTTCAATCTTCCCACCTGGCCTCTCCACGAGTCACATCACGACTCGTGGGCTGCACCAACAGGTCACCTCACGACCCGTTCTGTGCCTGGTGCCAATTTTTAAACTTTTCTTTGTTTCAACTCCCGAGTTTAATCTTTGAGCTTCCGGGGTATAACAAGTATGTTTGTTATGTTCCTCTGATTGGCAGTGCGTTTAGGAGGCATAATCTGAAACACGCGAATACACGAGTCAGGAGGAAGTCTTTATAGAGTTAAACTCTACCACATGATCTAGAGTATAAAAGAAGGGAAGTATTTCCTAACACTTTGTATTATCCCTTATTATAGATATGGAGCACTTCACACCTATAATAAGAACAATACTAGACACAGCTTCATAGACGTCCTAGAGCTCTTTAGAACATAAAGCTCTGATACCAAGTTTGTCATGTCCCGAGCCTACAACTTGAACGTCGATCGACACTTAGACCACTTTCGTGATCCAAGCGAACCCTTGGCCAAGCTTACTATTAACTTAGAATTAATAAAATATAGCGGAAGTAATAACTATATGGGCTCAATAAAATAAACTAAGATTTATTAGCCGAAACCAAAATCAATGTTAAAAAGTAATTATTGACTCAACTCTAACTCTATCTATGAAGCCTCTATAACTGAAGAATAGTTGCCGGGACATAATTCCCACGGCTATCTCAAGCTATACAAAATAAAACACTTAATAAGACCGGGACTATCTGAAAGTAGGAGGCCTCACCAACAGCTGAATGATAGAATCGTCTTAGTGCTGCGTTTGTTGCTGATCCTGTCTACCTGAGTCTGTATCATAATAAGATGTAACACTAAATGACATCAGTACATACGATGTACAAATAAGGCTAAATGAAGCAATAGTTAAGCAAGAGTATATGAACTAAAAGGATAACTGACTAAAATAACAAGACTGAAACTGAAGTTTTGAATGATACAATAAGCTCAATATGATTTATTAGAAAAATAGTTATACAATAAAACTGTACATCAAAATAATTAAAATAAATAAATAAATAAATAACTTAAACTTGGGGAGTTTCTCATAACCGACACCACCATGATTGAGCACATAATGCCCAACTATCTCGCTCAAGATGGCGGAGCTGCTCAAAGCCTTGACAGGGTAGAGAACGATCACAATATATGGATCCACAACTCAAGTCCTTACCAGAGACTTATCTTTGAGGAGTCAACCTAATCAATGGCATGATCCTATCCTACGCTAGCTACATAGTTCTTGGGCTTTAGAGATATCTGAACTCTTTACCCAACTCCGTGCTAAATAATCCTCCTATAAATATGCTCATACACTTATGCCTATCTGAGGTATCTTAAAAACATATTTTATAAAGCACTTTAGCTATAGATATAATAGATGTTTTAAAATATCTTTAAAGCCTTTCACTCAAAATATTCTTGAAAATTTGGGAGACCTCATGCTCCAAACATCTCTTTGAAACTAGATATATACAGAATGCCTAAGGGGCTATATAGATGTCAAGTGTCTTTTGATGGCTGTTACAATATCTTAGTAGCCCCTTAGGCATTCTGTATATATCAATATCCCCTTAAGCATCATATATATATCTTCTCCAGTATTTTGTATAACTCAATAGCCCCTTAGGCATTCTGTGTATCTCAATAGCCCCTTAAGCATTTTGTCTATAGTTTTTCAAGCATTTCGTATATCTCAATAACCCCGAATGCAATCTATCTATGTTGTAACAGTCGGTAGGTAACCTGCATATAGCCCCGAAGGAATAAATCATACTTTTGTAGTTAAACAAAATAGCTCCCAAGGCAAAACAATAATCAAATAGCCTAGAGGCAAGCTACATAGTTATAAACGACCTATACAAACAATTCTGTGTCATATCTAAATATGGGATCTCTACTATAGAATACGAATCCCAACAAGGGAATATGTCAACTCAAACAGCCAATAATTAGCAACTATGACTATGAGTAAATCAAAGATATCATTTCACGCTTCAAGAAAACGTGCCAAAGAAGGAAATGGGCTTAACATACCTTTTCTCGATGAATTTGCATGGCCTACCACTTTTTCCACAACTACAAACCACTATATCAAGGTGGAACCTCGATCGAAAAATAAGGATAAGAAGTTCTAAGACAATACGACAAAAAATATGGATTTTAGTCGTAGAATACTATTTAGACTCTAAAGTAGCTATAAACAGATAAAAGGAGGTTCTTATCTTGAGCCACACATCCAAAATGCTGCCACAAATGCACTACACGGATAAGACTCCACTTCAAAAACACCCATGAAGGTACACCACGTAATTGACAGGGCAAACTATACCTCAAAGACGGACTTGTGACGTGGAGCGACTTTCATTAAGCTTCCAAGCTAAGAATTTTATGATCTATGGAGAATTCGAGAGAAAACGATCCAAAGCTCATCCAATAATCATACCAAATGAACCCACATGTTCTATTATAAATTTAGAATGTTTTTCCAACATAGAACATCCTGGAGATTTATCTTGGCATAGGACAATGAACGCAGCGCTCACGAGGTCAATCATTACGTACTGTTCAGTAAAACAGTTGTAACTTTTTTTATTGAAGTCAAATTGATGAATAGTTAAATGCTTCAAAAACTACACTCACAGACCTTAAATTTGGTGGGTGGATCACCACCTAAATCTCAATATATTGAGAGAAAATCTCTGAGACATTTGATCCAAATTTTAGAGAATTTATGTATGTAATTTGCGATAACTTTTGCTGACTTTTGTTTTACAACCTACTTGACTTCAAAATCCAACATACAAATATTTTTTATTTGAATACATCATAACATATCCTTCTTAACATATTAAACACTCTTAATCTTATCCTAAAGTGCGAGTTGATTTAAACATTCCGAACGGGCTAAGTGTTACAAAAAGCAAAAAAAAAGTCATGATTATAATATTCTTTTATCATTATCATAATTATATAATTTTTGTCATTGAAAGGGATGTTCACTATATGGATGGTGTTATGGAATATGTGATAGTATATAAAATTAATTGAGAGCTCCGAAAGAGATAGTGTATTACTATCCCAGAAGAATAAAATTATTCATTATATTGGTATTATAGTAAGTCTCCAAATAAACTTATTAAGTTTCAAAAGTATTGACAAAAAATAAATTATATTGAGATTTATTGAGACTATAGATTATAAGAAGATCTAATATCTTCATCTTATTACAATTGAAGCAGGTTAAAATGTTTATGTTAAAGGTTACCTGTCTACTCCTTTTTGGACTACACCAATATGAACATGATGATGGAATCACATACGATAGTAAAGTAGAAGTTTACTGAAAAAAATATTAGTTAATGTGACCAGTTGTCCATCCTGATTCAAATGTGATGTGAAAATAATTGAGAATTCATATGGTTATATATAGGAAAAATAGAAAGTTCTTCATGAATTCTCTTGTGTTGCTTGTTTTCATGATAAATTAATCATTATACCAGATAAGGTTGGGATTGTATTGCCTGAATTTTTTGAATGTACAAAATGGTGAATATAGATCCATTCACTCATGTAACACCTCGTACCGTCGTACTAAGATTTGAGCAATTTTATATATGTGGGTAAGACTGACCCAAAATTTTTTTGATGAATATTAAGTGTTTGGAGGAACCAATCATGAGCTACAATGTGTTAAGGAAGTTTGAAGTTGATTAGAAATTGAAAACAGTCGATTGTTGTGATTTTCGCCAAGAGCGGGTAAGAGCATGGACCATACCCGAACCATAAATGAGATGTGAGACTTGAAAACTACTAGTACTAGTCATGAATCCATATACATAGCATACATAGGAAGTACGGGCCGAATGTTGACCGTACGTGAGAAGGAAAACATGTACAAAGAGAAGAATGAAGAGTATGTGAAGTTATAAATAAAGGTCAAATTTAGATGACCATATATCCCAATTTAAAAAGTAATTTTGGATGATTCAACTCATCAAATTGAATCCCTTTGAATCAACTTTCCAACGCATCTGACCTTGCATCAATTGGAGTTTGGATTAAGAAGTTATGAGCGTTTTATTGAAACACTATCGAGCTGTTGCGAACCACAAATCAAAACGCGGCTAGCGCCTTGGGAAGCGCGGGAAGCAGATTGAACGCGAAATGAAATTGTGACCAGTCGGCAAAAGGGTAAAAAATATGTAGGAAACCGTGGTTAGCGCCTTGGGAAGAGCGGGCCAGGGATTGGACACGAAATGCATATTTTTTCCTGTAAAACATGACTTCCACCCCAATTTAAAAATGAAATTTTGGACTCACTTTCTTATTTCTTCACCCCAACTCGACCCCAACAGCCCCAAAAGCTCTTAAAAACCATTATAAGCATGGAAAAACATCTTGCATGATCTTACAATATAAAACCACGATTCTCTCAAGATTTTGACATCAAATTCTCTCTCTCTCTCTCTTCTCTAGCAAGGTCAAGAACGATTTTTGGGTTCAAGACTTGGGATCTTAAACACGAATTTTACCTCCAAGATAAGTAACTCTTCTAAAACCTTTGATGAAGTATTCTTTCTAATCTTAGGAATGTTCTAAGGTCAGAACTCATGAGACGGTGCTAGAAAGCCATGAGTTTATATGATGACCCATGGGTTAGGGTTATGGGACAATCTTGGTGTTGAAGATGGAGGTGGTTATTTTTGTTGGACTTGAAATGGTTATGAAAGTTTTTAATGGGAGGTAGGAAGAGGCGGGTGTTAGAACACCCCACCTGTAGGAGGCTCGAATATCCTATGCCCTCCGGGTGTTTGATGAAATACCTCTATGACTTAAAGTTCATCATTAAGATGTTTATTGTAGGTTCTATCCATATAATTGTTGTAGGTTGATGTCATAAAGGGATTGTTTCTTCGCGGTGATTATTGGGAGGCCAAGGATAAGATATGTAAGGCTCTCTGTACATGTGGGAACCTCATTGTTCTTCCCCGCGCTACGTTATTCATGCCTATGAACTTTTTCTTCGTGTATGAGTTAGAGTTATGATGAGAATATGATTCCTTGATCTTATTGATTCTTATGAAATACAAGACTTACCTATGATGTTGCTAATTCTTTATGATACATTCTTTTTAAGAAATTTATGATTTTCTACACAAAAGTATGAAAGATACGAAAGATACGAAATTCCTTCAAAGTTAGAGTTTGATGATTTCTCTTAAGGATTTACTTACGAAATTCTCCTTATTCTTGATTTGTTACGGTTAAGGTCAAGAACATTATGTCTATGATGAATGGTTTCAAAATTCTATGAGTTCCTACGTATGTTTTATGATCTTTCTTGATTACTCCATAAGTCTCTATGTATATCTATGATCCTTCTAATCCTTCTATGAGTTCCATAAGTCCTCTTATAAAAGAATGTCAATTTTACAAACTCCGATCTTTCCTCTAAAAGAGAAGTTTTAATGATTTTTTTTAATTATGATTTTTCCTCTACAAGAGCAGTTCTAGTGACTTTATAAACTATGATCTTTCTCCTAAAAGAGAATTTTTGATGATTTTTATAAAGAATGATTACGACATGAAGATTTATGAATTTAAAGGTATTATGACAATGGTGAACTATGATTATAATACGATGATGACTCATGATGATCAGCTTGGCTACTTAATTATGATTTCAAGTAGATCGCTTTATGAAATAAAAAAGGGGAGTAGTATTGTTAACCGAGAAGGCTTCATGCCTGAAACTACGTATGCCAACGTAGGTGATGGATCGTTTCCGTTGGTTTGGGCAACTCCTTAGATGCCCCTGGTACGGGATTTTATGGATCTTTGCTAGCAAACTATGTTATGATATCTCATATCCGGGCAAGATATGCGATGGCTTAGCTGATCGGGCGGAGATCAGCCTCCATGTTTACTTGGTGAATTTATGCCAGTTAAGTTAAGAACCTCCCATAATGAAGTAATAAATGATGATGTAAAAATTTGATTTTCAAAGCAAAAGTCAACCTATTGATTTCATATTCCTGACTTTCCTCATATTATGTCTATACTTTTGGTTGTCCTATCTATTATTAGCTAGGTTATGTTTTATTCATCCATTTTACATATAGTACAATCCTATGTACTCACGTCCCTTTTGCCGGGGGTGCTGCAATTGTTTTATAATGCAGACTCAGGTACTTAGACCGACGATTGAGCTGTACGCTAGGATTCTCTTATTCAGCTATTGGTGAACCCCACTTGTTTTGGGCTTTGTTACTTCACTCAGCTTTATTAGTTTTTGACTATAAAGTATGTCGGGTGCTTTGTCCCGGTAAAATAGTTATTTCATTTATGATAGAGGCTTCATAGATTCTTATGGTTCATGTTAATATAAACTTGACAGGTCTTTTCTATAAATTATTTTTAAAATATTAAGTCTAATGATTCTTCCGCTTATGTTAGATGTATGTTCTTGATGAACATCTTGTTATGTAGTTCATTCGGGCCAACAATGGCATTGGGAGCCGGTCACGCCTAGGCCCTAGGTCGGGGCGTGACGACTCACCATGTGAATCATTTACTAGTGTATGATTTTAACAGATGCATCTATGGTGTGGTTACATGTGCATTTGTTATTAACTTGCATTTGAATTTTGAAAGATTGTTTGCTTAAATTATTATTTTAAGAGCACATTTTAAACTTATAAAATTATGTTGATAATGTTGAATTATGCCCAAGCTGGTTTAGCAAATTTGTGTGCTGTCGGTTATAGCTAAATCATTGATTATGAGAACAAAACTCTCAAAAAAAATTTGTATGTGATATGTTATTTAACATACAGCAGGCTAGCAATATTTGTACACATCATGCCAACAAGGTTCCCTATCACAATTACTTCATGGTCAAAAATCAAATAATTCTCATATTAAAATTTAATGTGCGGTATATAGTTCAATTTCTCTACCATAAGACACAAAGATGAGTTTTCAAATAAGGTTGAAGGTAATTATTAAATTTTCTCACATCAGGGTGAGAGATGACAAACAATTAGAAAATAAATTGTATGTAATAAATTATCATTGGCATGCTCCTTCAAAAAATAATTCAAGTCAATTGTTGTTGACACCCAATTTTGAATCTCCACATTTTTTATTAATCACTTAAGCTTCTAAAATAAAATAAAAGATTATATGTGTTAAAAATATTTTTAAAATTATTTTGGATAATATTTTTTCATTTTATTTGACAAAATATCCTAAATATATATTATATTATTTTTTATAATTTTAAATATTGGAAACATTCAAAAAAATTATTTATATGTGTTTATATCATATTAAGTGTTTTATTTAAGTGACTTATTCTAAATTAACATTTCTAAGTCATTTATATTTCAACAAGGTTGGTTATTCACCCATTTTTGAAATAAATATTTTAATTATTTAACTAGGGGAGATTAATTAACATATCAATCAATAATGCATCTTAATTGATATGATTTACAATTTAATTAATTTCAATTTTATCAATTAATGCTATTTTTTAACTAAAAAGCGGCTACAATTGAAATAAATTGACTTTATATTGAATTGCAATTCTAACCGCAAATTAAAAATCAGCCACATCTGATCTTACTTGGAAATCTTTGCCACTCCTATTCCTGCAATCATATTATGCCACGTCAGCCAACTTAATCTATGACATTCAAATATCTTGCTTCTCTTAGAAGTTGTTAGAGGCTCAAATTTTCGCCTATAAATATAGCCTTAAATAGCTATTGAGAGGCAGACCTTACAGACCTTTAAGACCGGATAGACCTTTCAATTGAGAGGAGAAAATCAGTTCCTCACCCTCCTTTGTTCTAGGTCTCTTTCGGAACCAAGGGAGCGGGAATAACCCCTCTCCTCTATTTACATCTCAATATTATGATACAACTTTTGATCTCAAAAATTACTCTCATTAGTAGCTTTAAGTTCAGTTTTTTTCTAGTTTTGAATCTCAATTAGCTTTCTTTTCATAATTTCATTCAATAACTCTGTCCGAGTGTGGTATTGAGAGTCGATTTACAGATTCAATGAATGCATCTAGCCTTATTTGCTACCCCGGAGAAGGTAAGTACCCCCTCCTTTCACTCTGTTCTCATTTAGTACACAATTTGAATATGCAAGAGCTTCAAGTAATTTGTTAAAATTATTATTTTCTATGTTATTTAACTGTGTTGCAAGCAAAGTGAGTGTTTTCCTCTCTTGCTTCTTCATTTCAAATGCAAGTGCGGCTGTGATGGAAGTGTGAATATTTCTTTTCAATTGTTTAGGATTTCCACCAGTCTGAAATAACTATATGTGTTTTGCTATGATTTAGTGTATTAATAGAATAATCTGAATGCTTAGAAGAAATGATGATTTATTTTGTCAAATATTGAATCGTTATGTCACTCGTTGAAGTTTCTATTTTTGCATTCATTGGAATTTGTATTTAGCCTAATTTGTAATTCCATAAACTTTTTTTGAGGCAGAAACTTAATTCCATGAACTTTTGGATTGTGGCATAAATTCAATTGAATGAACTTCTACCTTGTGGCTTTAATTCAATTGCATGAACTTCTGCCTTGGGGCAAAAGTTTATAAGACAGAAATTTAATTGCATGAATTTTTGCCCCTAGGCATAAATTCAATAACATGAATTTATGCTTAAAGACACAAGTTCACTACTGAACTTGTGCCTAAGGGCAAAAAGTGTAATGATCCGTCCTTCGTTATGGGGTAATTAAGGACTTAGCAACCCATTTCCCCTAGGTGCATGGTGGGGAGCGCTGAGAAGTTGGGTTTAAGACTTGTATTTTGGAGGAATGGAAAATGTGCAAGAAATTCCGAGCTACTGGTTAGCGGGGACCACTAAAGCTGGGAGTTTGCTACAGCGAGACCGTCATGATGGTCAGAGGTTCGCCATAGTGGGGAGGGAGAATTAACCTTTGGATCCGCCGTAGCGAGGCCTTGACTGCCATAGAGGGTCCGCTGGAGCGAAAATCTGACCGATGCAATGGACGACGAGAGGCAGTGTGACAGTTTAAGTTAGAATTTTGAGGTCTTTCACCCTATTACCCTAAGATACAAACCTTGAGAGCAGAATGGAGATTTTCAGAGGGAAAAGCAGTTTCTCCTTCCCAAGGTAATATTTCTAGCTAATTCTCTTCTCATTCGATTTCCTAGCACCCTAAAATCAAAGGGTAGTCTCTAATAAGGGAATCCTAGCCAAGAACCCTAGGGTTATGAAAACTAGGGTCAGAGTTATAGAAATAGCTGAGTATTGACTCCAATACTTAAAAGAGGAGGATAATCACTTCTTAAGAGAATGTGAAAGTATTCAATTGATTTTGGGGTTAGTTTAAGGCCCGAGTGTTGGTAAAATTGAGGCCTCTTGCATTATTTACTGCTTATGAAGGGATTAAGGAGTAGAAACTCCATGGAATAAGTGGGGATTACCTATGTGGAGGATAGAGCGTGGTGAATTGACCCTTGGGATATTAAATTTGATGGAACTATCAAGGAAAATGGGGTAGAATCGAACTTCTAGGCCCGAATGAAGTGTTAGGTGATTGAACGTTGTTTCTTTGCTTGTATTTAGATTTTGAATGTTCGGAGGCGCTACGAAAAGGCAAAGCACCTACACAGTAACTATGTTCTCTCATCTCACAATCGAAGTTGATTATAGTTTCATGAGGAGTTAGACTATAGATAATGATGCGTATATGTGTGGAATTACAACATGCTTGCTTGGTCTTTGGATACTAATTAATACTATATTATTATGTATTTGTTGTATTGATGGCTCAAAACTTGATGTGTTGATGGTTAGAACGGTTTGTATGAATGCAAGTTACTTGTAATGTCAATGTGTTTCCCCCTTATTTATCTCATGAATGACTAAATGGTGGTGAGCAGAGCCAAGAAGATTAGGGTAGATTAGTATCCATGAATGGTCATGCGAATTGATCGATGGGAAGCACACAGAATAAGAAAATAAGAATGGGTAACATATTTTATCCTGAATGAGAGGCTCATGCCCCAGGTGAGTGTTCAAGCGAGCAATATGGTATTATTATCTCATTTCGAGGGGAACATCCATATGAGCAGAAGAGTGGAAGCGGGTACCACGCCGGTACAGTACATGAATTTCTAGAGTCCTCTGCAAGTCATAAATAGAAGGGAAGAAATAAGACCATTTGGCATATGTGAGCATTGATTTCAGTGTTAAGTGTTATGTAGTAATATGACAGAGGCATGTGCCTAATACATTACTGATGGTATGATACCGAAAAAGGACCGAAAGAGTAAAGATTGCTTAAAAATATGAGAACCATTTGAAACAAGAATCCTTGAATTTTTAGTTTACATGTGGATTTTAATGTTGTTGTATTTTGTCTATGACATGTGTTATACTTGCAAAGTTATGTATGAATCTATGAAGAGTTGATGAACTGATTATTGAGAATTCAGTTATATACCTTTTGTGATAAGTTGATGAGTTGATTGTTGAAAATAATTAAGCTATACATAAACCTGTACCGAGTTGATGAACTCATTATTGAGAAATATCTAAGTGTGAATCCAAGGTTGTTAGTTGAGTTGAGCTACTGCCTACGTAGTATCGCTGCAACGGACCCTTACCACTGTGGCGAGACCGCTGTAGTACCTAATCCAGTGAGCAGGCCAACTTTTAACCTCACTCTTAATCATTCTATAATTCTTATTACCTGGTGATTTGTAACAGCCTAGGCCACCGCTTGCAGAAATTATTCGCTTTGGAGCCTTCACCCCTCACAGTTTTAAAACGAGTCTGTAAGGGAAAAGTATCCAAGCATTTACAAAACACTCTTCGTTCTCCTCTCCAACTGATGTGGGATTCGCCTAAGACAAGCCTTACACTCACCCCCCCCTCCCGAGACTCAGCGTCCTCGCTGAGGTTTGCCCCACCATCAGTCCAGCACTGCCTCTGATACCAAGTTACCAAGTTTATCATGCCCCGATTCTATACCCTGGATGGGACATGGAACTTGGAGTCACAAGTATCCCTAAGTCAACCCATGTTCTGTCATAACACTGACATTCTGAGTAAAAATATAGCGGAAGCTTTAAAATAATAAAATAAAATTTATGAAGAAGAACTAAATCATAAAGTTTAAAACAACTAAAACAAAGCTGAAAGATCTGAATCTATGTTTGTGTCTGAAATCCATCTATCTGATGAGTTGTTGGGACAAGTCCTCAGCTAACTCTAAATCTAACTGAAAGAAATGTAACTGAAAAGAAATAATCATCGTCGTATAAGACTCTCAGGGTACTTCCAGATAGATATTTCCTAACTTAGTCTTGGGCCCAAGTTTCGAGCTATCAGCTTAGTAGTTATTCTAGGACTATCCAGTAGGAGTAGGGCTTAGCACTAAGTGGATCAGAATTTCAGCGCATCCAGGTTCCCAGAACTACGTTGCCGCTGTAGGTTATAATTTATTGGCCTCATGGCCCCAGACCTGTGATCACTTAGTTCATGCCTTTATATCTTGACAAGGTATATTGGGTCCTACCGATGGGGTATATACATCGGACTCCACGTCTAGCTCATGTTGTTATATGTCAGTTATAGACTCTCCCACTAGTCAGTTGAGTTAAGTCTTAGATTAGTCAGTTCAAATAAGTTATGTACAGTATCTCAGATTTAGGGCATGTCTTTGACAATCAGACGGTCATTTTGACCATCTCAGTATATCACAGTTTATCCAGTTTCAGTATTTCAGTTGGTCATTGCATGTCTTTCCAGTTTAGTTATTTTATTCCTTGTATATGGTTTCTCCTACTTACTCAGTATATTCAAAGTACTGATGCATACCTTTTATGTTGTATCATTTTACGATATAGCTGCAGGTTTCCAGACTCAGCCACATGGTTAGATACGCTCCACTCCTATCTTAACTGCTTTTGGTGTGTCCTCATCTCTCAAGGACGTGATCTGTGTTTTCTATTTCATTTATATTTCAGTTTTTAGACTTTAGAAATTAGCTGGGGGCTTTTCCCAGCAACTTATCAGTTTAGTAGAGGCTTTCAAACTTGTATAGACAGATTCAGCTTGTATCGGAGTTTCATGAGATTCGTTATTTTGGGTTTAAATTAGACTCTTTCAGTTAGCTTTCACTCAGTTATGTTTTGTTAACTGTTTCTATTATTAAGTGATATGCTATGATTATGCCATGGATCGACTTGGAGCCTCTCGGGGTTCCCTATCCCGTGTTACGACCAGGGTGCAAACTCGGGTCATGACATGATTTCTGTTTGATGATTGTATGCTAGTTATTCTGCATATATTTATGTTATTATTTAAGGTCGACCGATAATTCCTACTAGTACGTTGCACTGATGTTATTCCTGCATCTATTTTCTGAGTGCAGACTGTGACCCAAGAAGTTTCACTCGACCCCATCTGTAGAGACATCGGCGAGTTATTTGAGGGTGAGCTGTTTTCCTTTATAGGCTACTGCAAATTCTCCTAGAAGAAGATGTCTTTGGTTCCTGACGTTATCTGTTGATTATTTTGTTTTACTACTCGTAGACAATGGCTAGGTGGATGTCCTTCGCATAATGACTTTCAATTCTTGGGGATGTAATATATAGATATTGCGAGTATTTTTTTTCATTATTACCAAACTTTCTCTATTTTCTTTAAGAGTGCTTATCTAATAGTATGAAAGTTGCAATTAGATGAATTAGTTGGGACATGTTGGTTCGCCCGCCGAAGGAATTACTTTGGATGCCAATCACGACCACTTGCGTCCACGTAGTTCAACTTCTGCCAATTGAACTTGTGCCTTAGGGCAGAAATTCAGTAGCATGAACTTCTGTCTTCTAGGACTAACCTATGTTTTGCGAACTTTTTTTACCTAGCGAATTTTGTTTATCTTGCAATTTTTTTTAAAAAAAATATTAGGGGTACTTTGGTCCCTTCTTATTACCTAAAATCTTCAAAGGGCAAAAATTAAAGACCACCAATTTAAGGGGTAAAAATTAAAAATCAATCCAAAATAGGGGAAATCGGCGCAAAAAACTGAATTTAACCTCATTTTCCCCCTTTCATGGATATTCCACACCTCATAATACATGTATATACTTTTAAATTTATCACTGTATATACAATGTGTTAGATGTATATTTCCACAATATCATATTCATATACTATCTAGATTTTAGTAATTCTAATATATATACACACACACATACGTTGTTCTTCATATGTCATATATTATTCCCACTAATTTCCGCACATATACTATATAAGCTATTTTTCATACACGGTGCATAAATCACTTTATATACCTGTTCACATACACTAATATACATCTTATAAATATTGCTCGGCATACTCTCATAAACTACTGTATACATAAATACGTTACCTGAATACTCCTACATCACCTTGTATATCGTATATACATCTTACCCATATATTTTATGTATATCGCTCATACATTTTATATCTTTAATCACAAATTGCACTAACCTCTTTACTTCATAATCTTCTAACGTCTCTTAACAAGTAGTAATAATAAACTAATTTAATTCCCTTAGTGTATTTTAGATTAAATTTATGCACTATTTGATAGGTTTTTGAGGGATGCCTAACACCTTCCCCTCGGAGTAAATAAAATCCTTACTTAGAACCACACAGATTTCACAGACTAAAATAGAGTAGACATATCAGTATAAATAGGTTTTCTAATATACCGTACATTTAGGTGGCGACTCTGAACATTTACAAACCAGAGGATATACAGCCAATGAAGTTGCAAACTATTTTGAATCCGTTCAAAATACATCACTAATTGTCAGATGCATTTTCTGATCCTATGTTATAATCCAGCTATAAATACGTCAATGTGAAGTCCCTGATGGACATAGTTGTCACGACCCGAGCATAGGCCTCGGACCGCGACATGGGACCTAGAACCACGAATGGATCCAAGCTAACCCATGACACATACATAGCATGATTAAGAACATATAACTAAGCTGTAGTAAAGCATAACATAATACATAAGCGGAAGACTACGATATTATAATGTGACAAAACTACGTCAACAAGTCACAAAGCTGAAGCCCAAACATTTACTCTGCAAAGCCTCTAAACATACGATGAGCTGAAGGGACAACATCCCCAAGTAGCTCTTCTAAGGTCTGAAACCGAAATAAAATAAAAACAACATAAGCAAATGTCACGACCCGCCTAGGCCATGACCGATGCTCAACAAGCCTAAGCCTACTGAGCAAGCCTGGACTATTTTCATACAAAAATTTCGGCAGAGTTTTTTTTGTACGGGGAGAAATCCACAAATCCAAACTTGTTAGCATTCAGTAAATAAGAACCCAACAAACTACAATACCAATATAGTAGGTCTACAAGGATATCAAAAATGGAGTCAGTGACCTCCACGAGACTTTAGAAGTCCTCAGTCACACCATTACTAACACAAGCCAAAATCAAATTTACAAAACAGACTGAAGGAGCAAGACTCTAGGATTTAACTAAACTAAAATACTAAATTAGTCTAAACAAAATGTCGGCCCACATGAAGCAAGTGCAGGTTTACTGGATCAATCGTCAGCTCTATCTATCCCTCTATCAAGCCAAGACGTCACCCTCAGCTAAATTATTTGTCAGGGGGAAAAGGAAAGAAGGAGTGGGGTCAGTCGCGCTGACTGAGTGAGTAATAATATCAACCATAGCATTTATTTAGGACAAATATATATTAAAATCATGTAGTTTTATAAGATAAATAGTTTATATAAATCAATATAACAATTTATGTATGAAAACTTTGTTCAAGCTGATTAAATAATCATATCGTTATTTATTAGGAGGATCCTATGCCAGTATCGAGTATACCTTCTGATACTATGAATTTACCATAACCGTCTGACTATCCCGTCAGCTAGGTTCCCTTCTAGAGGGTCTTTGCACAACATTTGTCTTTCTTACAAGGTGCACCAGGTCTAACGATCCCGACGTTAGAAAACGACGAAACTGGCAAAGTTAACTTTCTGAATTGTTTTCTTTATAGTGCAACATATATTCATTTTATTTCTGTGTAAAATTAATTTCAACAAATACCATAACTCAAAAATAACACATATCCAAGGGTAATTAATATGTAAACTCATGTTAAAAGTGATTCGATGTATTTTCAATACTTGATCATATTATTGCTTGTCCTTGTGCAAGTAGTCAATTTTCGAAGAAAATATTTTAATGCAGGAAATAATTTAAAACATATTGTAGTTGAAAATCAACTTATAGAAGAATTATCACTCACAATACTTTTTACCGAATAACTCCAATTCGCTTCTCGAAGTCTCAATTATCTAAAGAAAATATCGTGCAACATTGAGTATTCCTCATCCTTAAAACTCATAAGATTATTTACTTCTAGAATATAAATCTATACTTCGCGAACCCATCCAATTGTTTAAAATTAATTCTAACTAACTACCTTCAAAAATTTCTTTTCGGAGAACTGTTATGGAAAAGAAAGAAAACAATTAAACAAAATAAAACCTGTTATATTGCTACTGCTGTAAAAAAAATTAACCTATTATGCAATTCTCCAAGAAATTCTAAAATTAGTTCATTCTATAATCCAATTGCTTAATCCCATAGGCAGGGTGAATTAGTGGTGAATATGAAATCAAAAACTTATTGCTGGAAATTGAGAGTAGGATACAGGGATTTAGGTCTTCTCCTTCAACGTGTATTTGATATTTTAGAGGCAGCGGTTTGGGTTGGAATTGGTTGCTAGTGATCGCTTCTCTCCTATTTTCTTCTTCTCTGATTTTCAACTGCTACTGGACAGCTTGATTTGAACCCAGCAGCGTTCTTTTACACTTGCTGATTACCGTCTCCTTTTTCTTTTAATTAATTTATTATTATTATTGTTATTATTATTATTAAGGAGGTGGTGACCCAACCTTCAGACTTGGGCAATTAAATGGCCAAGCCCAAATATCTCTTCTTCTATTTTTTTTATATGGGCCAAGTCGTTACAGCAAAACTGCTGTACTCGAAAGATGAGGACTCGCCAAGTTTGAGACTGGAGCTAACGTGGGGCTGAGACTAATCACTCAAACCTATATTATAAGACGATACAACATAGAGTATGTGGCCAGTACATGAAATGTACTGAGTATGCAGGATAAGTAAAACATGATAGCAAAATGGTAAAACTGAGATCATGAGTATAAGATAGTCTAAAACATGAGATTCTGATCACAAATTGAGCATAATGGCTCAGAATTTTCAAAACTGAATCATAAAGCTGAACATGACTGATTTCATAAGTAAAACTTCATAAAACGTATTTTGAGCCAAAATAGCATAAGTTGTTAAAGCATAAGTCATGAACACGAATAGGTACAGAATATCAAGGGACAATAAGAGACTCTCATAACCGATAATATTATGAATGAGCATATGATGCCCAACTATCTAACTTAAGTTGGAAGGACAATCCTAAGCCTTGCCAGGACAAAGAACACTAAAGGCGTGACATCACTCGTGAGCCCATTTGGGCAGGGAAAACATTCTCTAGCGAGGCCCCTAACATTTTTATATCTACGGTGACACGTAGTTCTGAGATATTGATGCACTGAACCCGGGCCTACTCGATGCTAGATGCTACTCCCAAAACATGCACATTGCTCATAGAAATAATCTTGAAACATACTTGATTTTACATGGGCTAGTTGAAAGTCGTGAATTCATATATAACTTGACATACGTGAACTAGCCATGAAAACAATGTTGCTGATTCGACCATGATACATAAACTTGAAATTTGTGATATTCATGCATAATTGAGCAAAATCATCATAACTTGAAATCATAAATTCATGAGAGTTTTTCATAGAAATCAAGTACGTATAATCATAGATCATAGAAGGAATCATAATAGAATTGAAATCATAAATGTTCATGGAGTTTTCATCAAATTAGATCTACGAATTTCTTAAAATTCATAATTGGAGACTTGAATCCATGAACTGAGAAGGGTTTGGGAATAAGGGTGGAAGAAATCCCCCATTCATGTGTCACGCTCCACCTTGGGAGGCATGACTGGCACCTAATGCTACAGTGGGATCTGGGCTGACCTAACTGGGCATATGCACCTCTGGTACCTGCCAACAACTCAAAATCAAGAAAATAAATTGCTATATCTCGACTGTAAACACAGTCTTGGGCCGACAAGGCCACCTAGCAACCTATGAAAGGAAACAACTAACCTAACAAACACAACAATAAAGGGATCTTATGCGGGTAGACAAGACCACCATGCTGTCTAGTCATAACAGAAGGAAAGTAGGCAGTCATACATGAAGTATAGCCGACAAGGCTGCTACTTACAAGCTACACTAGGCCCCACACAGCCAACACGCAAAATACAATATACATAGGCCCCACACAATAAACAACAACCGACTAACTAAAGACTATAGTCTGCAAGCCTCTAAGAGTGAAAATATTGGTCGGGACAGGGCCCCAACCTACCAAAACTTTTGTAATAAAAGACGGGCAAACCTATATAATCTGAAAACTCCTAATGAAAGGAGCTAACCAATTTGCCCACTCAGAATAGCTGCTAGAAGATCGGGAAACCTGTCTGTCTGAACCTGTAGAAAAGTATGTAGCGCCCCATAGTTGAGCGTCAGTATAATATGTACCGACTATGTAAGGCAGTAACAAAAGATGAATAGAAGCTAATAAAGAACTGAAAGTAATCAGCGACAAGGGCAGAAGTTAACTTGCAAGCTTTCTTATCCATAACCTGCATTTAGTAAACCACTACACAGATAAAATTTGATGTTGCACGGCCATACATTCATAAACAATATATAACAAACAAGTATACAAACAAGAAGCTAACCTGGCCCCCATAAGCCTAGAAGGTGCAAGCAACACAGAAGTAACCTGTTGGAACCCTCATAAGCCCTGACAAATACAATTCAATCTATATACCTCTAACAAGGTCATTATGATTCTACAGATAACTATAGCCAACTGACCTGGCCTCTAGGTCTGCAACTGAGCTCACTAGGCTCCTGTAACTATGTCTGAGCCCGTTGGGCTCCTGTAACTACACCCTAGGCCCACAAGGCTCGACGGAGGGTCAGTAATGCTAGTATGGCATAAAAAGAGGTCCATAATAGGGCCTTGTAGGCCTGAATATAGTCCTTTCAGAAATCACATAGCTCCTTTGAGCGACATCACATAGCTCCTCTGAGTGATCTATAGCCCCGTAGGCGACAACACGGTTTGCAACCCTGAAGTTGGTCAACAAAAGGTTATACTAGGTGGGGTCAGTTCCAACCGAAGTACTACCTTTTAGCCTAAATCTATCCCATAAAGAGGCATACCTAGCCCCTTAGGCCTAACACAACCCCTACTCGCCCCTGAAACAGTCTATATAGCTGCCAACAAGCACACCTCAGGTGCGTACACCTGACTAGGGGGTCCCGGCAATGTTTGTAAACTTTGATGGCCTAGGCCGAATAGGGCGAGGTCCAGAGTGGCCTGAGCAGTACTCTGAAGGGCATACTAGTACAACGATAGTTCATAAGCAAACAGCAAGGTCGTAGGCGATCATCGATTTGATTCCTTTGCTTAGGATGACTATAGGGTTGCTGCCAACCGGATGCGTTCCTAAGTAGTCAGCCCTAACTTCCCACAGGCAATATGCTATAATTCTTTGCTTGGCGGTAATGTTGTGATACTAAGATTCTAGTCCTTTAGAAACTAACTTGATCTGTCCAGATTTTGAATGGCTCCTCTGGACGGTTCACAACATTGTAGACAGGTATATCTAGACCTAGTCCTTTGCGGCAACATGTACCTAGGTATATATAAGAGTAGCCTGGGGCGTCGGCCCCACGTCTAATTCCTGAAAAAGTTTTCCCCTTAGGATGTTACTTAGTCTATCAGATTTCTAATAGTTGGTGTGGTTTTCTGAGCGACCTATACGACAAGCAATGAATCGGTTGAGGCTAACGGTTACTGCTAATAGCCAATCATATGGTAAGCGATCACTCAGTTCATTACACAACCCTGGTGCCCTCAACTCGAAGATACGACCACCCTATCAAGACTCTGTCCCTGGAGGCGTCAAGGCATGCCAATGGCCTTTGGGCGAGTTTCACTACCACTATAGGCGTCAAACTGAAGGTTATATCGCTCGAATACGCTCTATGTTGTCCAGATTACCAATTTAGGCCCAACAGCTAACCACAATCTTTTAAGGACTTGGCATAATAGCAAGACATTCTCTATAAACAGTAAACAAGTGAGCAGGGAAATTCCTACGACGCTCCGTGCGTTAGTCATACATAATATACTTTTTCCCGACGAGTAATACTATGATGCAATCTTAATTCGTCTTACAGCAGCTAACCACAACATATATAATCATTATCTACTTGCAGTAGTTAATCATAGCATACATACGCTCAACTTACTTACAGAGGTATGGGCCATATCACAATACGATGAGAATACTTGCTGAAAGAGGTTAGCCTTAACATACCTTAGTTGGCGTTCTGTTCACCTAACCAGCTCCCACCTGAAGCCAGTAATTCCACCAAATTGTAGCCCTTACACTGAAGGAATGAGGCTATTTTCAATAATAGGAATGGCTAATAACAATATCTTTCAAAGAACATTGACTACAATTCAAGTTTGTTCAATTCAGCCGAAAACTTACAAATTCCCGAGAGTTTAAAAGGTAAAAATACTTACCTATCACTTGTAGCCTCTTAGGACTCAATTAGAAATGATTTCTACAACTTTTACTTGGCGGGGATCCAACAATCCGGGCGATATTTCAAGAAATAACTTTGTAGAGACGTTCTTCATAGGCCTAGGAATCATTACCTGAAAAGAATTGACGTTTGAAGGTGATTTAGCAGCATAATTCGATTCAAATATGATGAAATCCTCGAGAGGAAATCGCCCCTAACCGGAGCTCTCAATTGGGAAATATTTTAATGAGCAAACATTTCACGCTTAACATATATGTAGGGAGGTGGTGCAGGGGAGGTGCAGCACGCCACCCATAGCGCCAAGAGTCGGGTGCAATGTGCCGCTCAAGGCACTGGGGCAGAGAGGCACCTGGCACGCTGCCTCTGTTTCGGCCTCCTGCTCGCTCAATGATGCACTCGTGCACTCTCCTCTTCGGGACTTTTTCCGCATGCGTCGTACTCCAAAACTCTCAACATATGTACGCATGCATCGATTAAACGATAGGAACTTACGGGGTGTAATATCATGATCCTACATACCTGGGCTTGATGGAATTCTTGCTAGGGTTTGAGATCCAAGAGACTTGTAGAAGGTGAAGATGAAGAACTCTTTCTTCACTGGAGAGCTTGATTTCCCAACTACAGATGATTTGAAAGGAATGAGGAATCAAGCTAAGTAAAACCCTCTAATACAACCTTAAGGATTCCCAAAACAATGTATCTTAGGATTTCAAAACTTGAGAAGTACGAAAATTCCCTTAATAACCCGACAACAAAATTCACCCTGGCAGTCATGACGGGTTATAACGACCCGTTACTCCATTTGACGGGTCATCACCTCCATCTGTCATCCCTGAAATAAAAATCAAGTTCTCTGATCTTCACTTAGTGCTTCCACTTAACGATTCGTCATCACACTTAAGGATCTTTCCTCTAGCCGTCAAGACCCTCGAAATCCCAACTTTTCTCCAACTTTTACCACCTAATGACTCACTAATGATTCGTTAGGTGACTTGACGACTCACTTGACGAATCATTCTGTGATCTGGTGCAGATTTTTTTATTTTCTCCATTTCATACCTCGGGTCTAATTTTAAGGACTTTTGGGGTGTTATAATAGTTTATGGCACGCCTGAAGCGTGATAGACCAATTAGTATCAAAAATTAAATTCCTTGAAGAAGGGGAAGGTAAAATGATTAAAATGGTCATGATAATAAGGCAAGTGCTTTAAAAGAGCATCATGATATAATATTTCATAAAACATTGGGAAAGATTTAGATACCCAAAAATGATTTTAAAAAATAAAGATGTCTTAGTAATTATGTCGCATTGAAACCGATATTATATGATCATCGATGATTTTTTGATATAATTTTGCGCTCAATGTTATAAATGGTGATGAGGATCTTGAATTTAAATTTGTCAAAAAATATGAACTGATAAATGATTGACCAAATAAATATGCATAATTAAAGTATACTTTATTTCACTTGAAAAAGTTATGTTTTGAACTTATAGTCCACAGATACCTAGTCAGTAGGGTACAAATAAATTCTTGTGCGAAAGTAAAAAAAAAATTATAAGATACAAAGTACTAATTGTACCTTTGTGGCACAAATGTTTTTTCACAAAAGTTTTGGCATTATTGCATTAAGATATGTTCTCTTGTGATGGATATAATGAAGTTTCTTTCAATCTGACAATACATGAAACACTTGAATATGTATAATGAATGATTGTCATGTCTAGTTAGATGGTGAAGGTCATATGAAAATCCCTGAAAGATTTAAAAGGTCTTAAAATGCTCCTTGAATACCCCAATAATTGTGAGATCGCTTAACATGAAGAAAGATCAATTTTAACCTCATGAAAATAGTTAGAATATACCATGTCTTAGTGCAGTTAGTGAACTTATGTATCCTAATATTACTATCTATGAGATAATTTTTTTTATTTATATGAAGACAAGATATAATTTCACATTTACGTCGAGATATTAAAGTATGAGTTTATTACTTCTAACTAATGTTGCCAAAGTATTGTTAATCTATATAATATTCAATCGAAACAAGTTATTTATTTGCATATAGGGTGTTGTTATATTTATGTTGTTCTACTGAGCAATCAATTATTTGATATTTATGCAAGTCATGCAAACATGATATGATCGTGAAGTAAGTAAATGATATAGTGAGATGAGTTCAAGGATGAAATATCTTCATAAAATTGATTTGGGCATAAAGACTCTGTCAATATCAACATCTGAAATGCTAATTTATAAGATTGGAAGATATCAACTACAAGAATTAAGTAATATTAATCAGGGAGAGTATAATACGCATTGTACTCTTTTTTTTCTTACTGATGTTTTATTATACTGGATTTTTCTGACACGATTTTTAATGAGGCAACTATCAATGCTTATTGCAAGACATGTGTACTCTTTTTCTTTTACTGAAAGTTTTTTTCACTAAATTTTTTCTAGTAAGGTTTTAACAAGAAATGTTATCTATCAAGGCATAGGCATCCAAGGGAAAGTATTACGAAACTAATTAGTGTTTATGCCCACTATTCTAGAAATAAATTTCTACTAATCCCACCTTTCATTTTCAGTATGTTGAATAACTCTCACACCTCATCCATGATCTGAAATGGGTTAAAGGTCATGTTCATGACAATCCTTTGTATCCTACACTATCATCCTATATATAGACATTAGATATCACATTATGGACACTTGAACACCCTTGGAATAATAAAAATGCTCTCCTCTCTTGTCTCTCTTTATTATTTTTGTTCTCTATATTTTTTGTTTACTATTATTATTTTAAACTTGATTTTACCACAAAATCTATTTTATTCTTAATTTTCTTTATAAAAACGAATATTATAATACTTATGATAAAAAAATTTAGTAATATCTTTACAAATATTTTTATGCATATTAATTAAGTTTTGCTACATAAAATGAGAACAAAGAAAATGTATGTTTTCTTATCTAAAATCAAACCCTCGACGAGATTTGTTGTCGATGAAAAATATAGATGTGATAACCCATAACATAATTAACTTAATCAAGGAATAATGATAACCAGGTACGCGATACGCTTACTAACATAATAAACTTGATCAAACAGTTAGGACACGCAATCATTACACTTAATTTTTTTGTGTGTGTGTGTAAATTTGAATGTTGATTTTTAATTTGTAAAAATATTTAGAACATGTCTACTCCCTTCATATTAATTTATTTATTTGATTTTGTCTTAATATAAATTTTTTTTTTGAATTTTGTAGTCTTAAAATAAAGATATGTAAAATGTACCACAATACCCTTTAGTCTTATGGTATTAAATATGCTTATGAAAATTTGAAATTAAAGAATTAACTAAAAAAGAAAAAAGATATTCTTTTTTAAATGGATTAAAAAGAAAAATAACACAAGCAAATTAAAACAGGGAGAGCTAGAAAACTACATTAAAGTACAATCAGTCAACTTACTTTGTAGTTAAAATATGTAAAAAAATATTTTTGAAAATTATAATAATAAACTATTTGAGTCCTTGAATAAATTATTTGGCGATGGACTTGGAAGATAAGAGACGGGAAGAAGAAAACTTTATGACCAACTGAGAATCAAATGGTGTGGCTTGAACCCCCGCTCTATTTTGGGATATAGGGAAGAAGTTGATGGCGGCAGGGGCTTGGAGGAGTAGTAGGAATGCGCAAAACATGGGAGACAGAAAATCTAGTTGCATTAGGAAAGCAGCTAGAGAGGTGTTAGAGGTTATGAGGGATAACTTTAGTGATCATCGAGAGGATCGGTGCTGGAATGGAGAAGTTCAAGGCACTGTGAAAGAAAAGAAGGTTGCTTATGCAAAGGATGAAAGCATGGTTAAGGAGGATGAGCGGATGAATATGAAAAGGTATAAGGCAACGAAGAATAAGGCTAGTTAGCAGTTACGGCGGTACGTACAACTCTCGAATGCATGTATGTTGAACTAGGGTACAAATATGAAGATAAGAATTTGTACAGATTTGCTAAGGCGAGAGAGATAAAGGTCCACGATCTGGACAAGTGAAGCACATCAAAGACGAGGAAGGTAGAGTGTTGGTAGAAGAAACACTCATTAGATGGAGATGGAAAGAACTTTCATAAACTCTTGAACAAAGAAGGGGGACAAAGAGAAATATTGTACTGGGTGATTTGGAGCACTCTGAGAGACGTCAGAATTATAGGTATTATGGAAGTATTAAGGTTGAAAAGGTAAAGGGCGTTATTATTAGGATGAGCAGGGGAAGAGCGACTAGACTAAATGAGATTCTGGTGGAGTTTTGGAATAACACAAACATGATAGATATGGAGTGACTGACTGAGTTGTTTAATGTCACTTTTAAGATAGCGAAAAATTTGAAGAATGAAGGTGGAGTACAATAATTTTGTTGTACAAGAACAAGAGTAATATCCAAAACTTCAATAATTATAGGGGTATCAAACTATTAAGACATACTATGAAAGTTTGGGAGAGGATGGTGGAGATGAGGGAGAGGAGGGATGTGTCCATTTTTCAGAATCAGTTCGAATTCATATCGAGTGATCTACTACAGAAGTAATTCATCTTTTGAGGAGACTAGTGGAGAAATATAGAAAAAAAATAGGGACTTACATATGGTATTCATTGACCTTGATAAGGCTTATAACAAAGTCATGAGGAAGTCCTTTAGAGATGCCTGGAGGCTAGAAAGGTATCAGCAACTTACATTAGCGAGATAAAGGACATGTAAGATAGATCCAAATAATTGGATTAGAATAGTGAGGGGAATCTCAAAACACTTCTCAATTGAGATGGGGTTACACTAAGGATCAACACTTAATTTATTTTTATTTACCTTGGTGATGGATGAATTGACACGGTGTTTTTAAGACGAAGTGCCATGGTTTGTACTATTTTCACATGACATATTATTGATTGATGAGACACGCAACAGAGTTAAAATCTTGGTTGGAGGTTTCGAGAAAAACTCTAGAGTCTAAGAATTTAGGTTAAGCAGGTCCAAAATAGAATATTTGAAGTACAAATTCAGCAATGCAATGCATGAGGCAGCCATGAAAATGAGGCTTGACATACATGTTATCCCTAAAAGAGAAAATTTCAAGTATCTTGGGTCTTTAATTCAAGAGAGTGAAAAAATCTATGATGATGTCAGACATCGTATTGGTATGACATGGACGAAGTGGAGGCTTGCCTTAAGAGTCTTGTATGATAAAAAGGTACCACATAAACTTAAAGGTAGATTCTACAGAGTGGTGGTTAGACTGACTTTGTTGTATGAGCGGAGTGTTGACCAATCAAGAACTCTCATGTTCAGAAGATGTAAGTTGCGAAAATACGGATGCTGAGATGGATGTATGAAAATACTAGGAGCGATAAGATTAGGAATGAGGATATACGGGACAAGGTGGGAGTTTCCTCTGTGGTGGACAAGATGAGGGAAGCGAGACTGAGATGGTTTGGGTACGTAAAGAGGAGAAGCACAGATGTCCAGTCAGGAGGTGCGAGAAGTTAAATATAGTGCCTACAAGGAGATGTAGAGTAGGAAAAAAAGTACTAGGGAGAGGTGAGTAGACAGGACATGGTGCAGTTTCAGCTTACCGAGGACATGACCTCAGATAGAAGGGTATGGAGGTCGCGAATTAACATAAAAAGTTAGTATGTAGTGGAGTGTTATCTTGTTTTTTGATGAGTGTAGGCTTGGTGGTGTTTGTCATAATATTAGCCTTATCTTATAGTTCCTTTTTGTGGATATCTACCAACATATGTTGTTTATTGTATTTCGATTATCACACTATTTTATCGTTGTAACTATTCCTTTTCTTGATGCTTTGCACTGCTTGCCTTATTAGGTGCTATGTTTGCTTCACTGTTATTTTTCCTTCTCATAACTGCTTTGATTTGTTGTACTTGAGTCGAGGGTCCTCCAAAAATAGACTCTCTACTTGTACGAGGTAGGATAAGGTCTGCATATACTCTATTCTTGTCAGACCCTACTTATGAAATTTTACTAAATATGTTATTGTTATTGTTATTGTTATTGCTGAATAATAATACTGAAAATACATAAATTATTCTCTAAACTTGTCCAAAAAAATCAATTACATACTCTAATTTACGAATGATCATTTATCCCTGTTTTTATCTGAAGTGAAATTAACATTACCATGAGAACGATATCAGATTAATAGCTGGGAATGATATACACACGTCACTTAAGCGCTCACGTCATTGCCAAGTGGACCACATGTCAGATATTTGTTTTTGGGTCTCAAATGCGCTAAAGATGACTTAATATCAATTTCTCTTTCATGTTAGTATCAGTGAGGATATTAATTTGGGTCATTTACACAAATTAATGAGGGTATTTGGGTTGATATTTAATTTTTACTCCTTAAATTTGTGATTATTAATTCTGTTTTTCAGCATTTTAAATGATAAAAACATGGTTAAAAATATCTTTAATCAAAAAAAAAAAATTGCAAGGCAAAAATAAAATTCACAGAATGTAAGTTTTTGCCTAATTTATACCTTAAGGCATAAATTCACATAGATTATGCTCCAAGGCATACACCTAATTTATGTCTTAAGACATAAATGTGTACAAGTTATGCCGCAAGGCATAAATTAAGTAGCATTAACTTATGTCTTGGGATAGAAGTTCAATTACATGAACTTCTACTCTAGGTACAAGTTCAATAACATGAATTTATGCCTTGGGCACAAGTTCAATAGGCAAAAGTCATGCTACTGAACTTGTGTCTTGATAGAATTCAATAGGGAATTTGTGTCTAGGGGCAGAAGTTCACTTTTGTCAATAGCATAAACTTATGTTTTCTAGAGTTAATCTATGCCTTTCGAATTTTGTTTGTCTTGTGATTTAAAAAAAAATTAAAGGTATTTTTCGTTTTTATTACTTAAAAAATTAAAAGGCAAAAATTAAAGACTACCAATTTAAAGACATAAAATTAATGATCAGTCTAAAATAGAGACACCGGTGCAAATACTTGTATTAATTTCATTCTGAGGAAGTCCGAGGTTATTCGTAAAATTATTAGTAGCTGACTTTTTAATACAAATTTAAGGGCAAATATGTATTTTCCCACAATAATATAACAACAAGTCTTTTATTGGCACTACTAAAAGCAACAGCAAGGACTAATTAAATTCAAATAATAGAGAGTCACTTATTCAATTCGTTCACGATTATAAATTTATAATCAATGGAGTATTGGATAAGACCAGCTGTTCTTTGATCATATCCCCTTAAAGATGCCAAAGTTCTTTCTCCTGAAGCTAAAAGGTAAATATGGAAAAATCTCACTAGTCCAAAAATCATCATTCAAAATCAAATGATATTTCTCTTTAACTTGATCATCATTATATCTTTATTAATTTGGAGTGCTATAATAACCAGAGATAGATGTAGCGTTGTGAGACAAATGAATCAAATGCTTTCCATGCAGAGCCTAAAATTATGTATATAAATCTATAAAATTATAATAAAATTTATAATTTATTTGAAAAGTATAATAAATTAAATATTAAGAATCTTAAATATTGAACTTAAAGAATAATAATAACAATAATATATTCATAAGAGTTTCATGAAATGGGATACGAAAAGAGCAGAATATTGACAGATTTTAGCTTATCTGTCTCGGAGATAGATAGGCTGCTTTTCATAGAACCTGAGCTTAAAAATAACACTTAAAATTTTGAAAACCTCCCTACTTTGGATAATCAATAATTATACACAAACAGCTAATGAGAAAAAGAGGAAGGAGAGAAATTGATTTCAGTTAAATTTTGCCTGAACATGTACCATGTCTTTTGCCCTCTTCAACATCAACTTCACAATCTTAGCATGAACACTGATTCTCATTTTTCAACTCAGACAACTTTCCAAAAACAGAACAACTCTCAACAACGCAATTATCAAATATATGAGTTGTTTTTGGATTAGGACCATGAGCGATCACACATGTATAGTCCTCAGAACTCTCCATTTCCCTCAAACTTAAGCCATCTGCAGAACCCCTTGATGAATCTTTTTCTTCTCTTACTGTTGTAAATTCAGTGAATGAAGCTAAAAAATGAGAATCCCGAGTCTTGATACCAAAATCTGTTGGAGATTCAGCACAAGTATTTTGAACTTTAAGCTCTGTTCCAAATAGAACCATTCTGCAATTTGCCTTTGAACCAGTCCCGTTAATGTTCTCCTCATTCTCAATAGGGTCCAGCAGAGCAAGTTTAATACCTTCTGATTCCAACTTGTTATCTTGTAATAAAGTTGAAGGCTTTTTGTTCATGTAAGTGATTGAATTTGCACTGTTTCTGTCATACCCAAATGGGTTGCCAAGATTGAACATTCGTTTGCTGTCAAGAATGGATTTTGGGCTAATTTCAGAGTCGACATCAGATAGGCTTCTGGTCAAAAGGCCATTGAAAAATCTTGGAGAAGCTAAGAAGGATGAAATGGGATTGTTGTTTGTATTGCTTTGGATTGGAGAAGGAAAGGACCTGTTGTCAGCCATGTGACCTTGTTTGCTGCTCATTGTTCTTCTTGAATTGTTCCTCAGAATCACCATTAACAACAGTGACAACTTCCTCAGTAAAAGAAAAAGCTAAAGATACTTCAATAGTTCCACAAGAAAGAACAGGGTTAACAGAAAAATTGCAGAAATGCCTCGAAGATTTTACAAAAAAAGAGTTTAGAAACCCCAATGGTTAAATGGATAATGATAATTCCAGGGCCTTCTTCTATTTGCCCTTTCCAGGAAAGAAGTGAAGAAGCTCTTTTATGCAACTTAAAGTTTTTGTACTTGGTATTCTATGAGCCTCT
The DNA here is from genome assembly GCA_035772735.1 of Datura wrightii. Taxonomy (NCBI): domain Eukaryota; kingdom Viridiplantae; phylum Streptophyta; class Magnoliopsida; order Solanales; family Solanaceae; genus Datura; species Datura wrightii. The sequence goes on from JASDFA010000027.1 coordinate 12,638,122, forward strand.
CTCTATCTCTCTTGTAAGAAAGTAAGCCTCGGCAGTATTAATGGTGACCTAAGTTTTGTCCTTTTCATTGAAATTGAAAGGCAAAGCGAGGGGCCATCAAATTATAATTAAAATATCCCGGAAAATTGGATAAGTGAAGGGTAAAATATTTTATTTCTTATAGTCCAAAGGGATTAACTCGATAGAAATGACATTTTTCAACTAATTAACTAACCACAGCAAAATGAAACAGGGAGTAAACTTATTCTATTTCAAATAATGACTTCTTTCCTAAAATTAAAATGATAGATAATGCAAATGTCACCTTTTGTCTTCTTCAGACCCCTCAGTTGAATTGAAACTATTCTTCTTGTTGATATATAACAAGAGCTTTATTGAAGAACAAAAAAAGAAAGAATCAAAAAGGCTAACTTAAGACAACAATCTAGAATGGGGAAGGGGGTGTCTATATATAGGCATAAGACTACCTAAAACCCTAAGGCCCATCTGCTAACAATTATATGGGCTAACAATAATATGGGCTAACATTCCCCCTCAAACTCATAATGCGACAGTAATAAGCATTGAGAGTTTGTCACACAAGGAACGAAACCGAGACGTCGATTGAGCCTTCGTAAAAAGGTCAGCAATCTGCAAGGCCGATGGAACGAAAGGAAGCGATATGGTCCCGAGCTGGAGATGATGACGAGTGAAGTGACAATCAATCTCAATGTGCTTCGTCCGCTCATGGAAAACAGAGTTCTTTGCAATTTGCATCGCACTCTTGTTATCACAATGTAGAGGAGTAGGCAGAGGAATGTGAACCCCCATATCTGCAAGAAGCCAGCGTAACCAAACAATCTCACATGTAGTCACTGTCATAGCACGATACTCAACCTCCGTGGAAGATCTAGAGACAACATCTTGTTTCTTGCTCTTCCATGATATCAAAGAATCTCCAAGGAACACACAAAAACCAGTGGTGGATTTGCGATCATTACGATCGCCATCCCAATCAGCATCACTATAGGCTCGCAACTCGAGAGATGACGTCGAGGGAAACAAGAGGTTCTGAAACTAGGTGCCACGAAGATATCTCAAAATACGAAGTACAGCTCCCCAGTGCACTGAAGTAGGAGCAGTAACAAACTGGCTAACAACGTGAACTGCATGAGCTATATTCGGGCGAGTAACGGTAAGATACACCAAGCTACCTACAACAGTCCGATAAAGACTCGGATCTGGTAACAAAACACCATCACTAGGAGAGTACCGTGCATTGGTTTCAAGTGGAGTATCTGCAGTCCTGTTGTCAGAAAGGCGCGCCCGTTTAAACAAGTCAGATATATACTTAGTTTGAGAGAGAAGATATCCTTTCTTAGACTGAGCCACCTCAATACCCAAAAAATAACGTAGTAGGCCCAAGTCCTTCATGGCAAACCGATGAGCCAAATCATGCTTCAATGACTCAATACCATCATGATCATCACCAGTTATAACCATATCATCTACATATAAGGACAAAAGGATTCGTCCTGCACTCCGAATCATGGTTACTCGGGACAAAGCCAAGGGAAGTAATCACAGTGGAGAATTTCTCAAACCAAGCACGAGGGGCTTGCTTGAGACCATATAGAGCTTTTCGAAGCCGACAAACTTCACCCGGCTGGTGATCAATACCCGATGGAGGAGTCATATACACTTCCTCATGGAGATCACCATTCAGAAATGCATTCTTGACATCCATTTGAAATATCTTCCATTGTGGAACGGATGCAACGACAATCATAGTGCGAACAATCGTCATCTTTGTTATCGGGGCAAAGGTCTCCTCATAGTCTATACCATATTTTTGTGAGTACCCTTTTGCCACAAGTCTAGCCTTGTATCGCTCAACAGACCCATCAGGATTTGTTTTTATCTTATACACCCATCGACAGCCAATCGTATATTTACTAGGTGGGAGGGTAACCAAATCCCATGTGTGTGTCTGATAAAGAGCAGTGAGTTCCTCCGCCATAGCATTCTGCCAAAGAGGATCAGACACAACCTCTCTATAGGACTCAGGTTCAGACAATTGATGTATGTTTGTAATAAAGGAAGCAAATGCGGGTGAGTAGGCAGAATAAGCAAAATCAGGTAGTTTGGTGGACTTACTCTGACGAGTAGACCTCCTCAGAGGGGGTGGATCTCCAGTCTCAGGATCAGACTCAGACACAGGCGGGGCTGAAGCACTGTCAGGCGGCACATCGGGTGGCACAGCTGAATTCGAAACTGGAGCCTCTGTGTCAATGCCAAATGGATCAATACGTCGAAGATCTGACTTAGTAACATCATGGGATTTAGCTGGAATTGAATAGAAAGGAATATGCTCCAAAAAGGTGACATGCCGTGAAACATATAATTTCTGACTGACAGGATCATAGCAACGATAACCTTTTTGTCCAACACCATACCCCAAAAACAGACATATAGATGATTTTGGCTCCATCTTGTTTCATTCAACATGAGGACGAAGAACAAAACAAGTACATCCAAAAACTCGTAATGCAGAGTAATCTAGCATGTGACCATATAATTCCTGAAACGGAGACATCCCTGAAGTCAATGCAGTAGGAATACGATTGATCACATATACAGCAGTTAGGACTACTTCTCCCCAAAAATTACTAGGAACCTCTGCAGATAATAGTAAGGAGCGTGTTGTCTCAACAATATGACGGTGTTTCCTTTCGGCAACAACGTTCTGCTCAGGAGTATCTATACAAGATGACTGGTGTATGGTACCATCAGAGGCAAGTAACTGAGTGAAATCACTGGAGGTATATTCACCCCCTAAGTCACACCTGAAACACTTTATCACAGCCGAATGTTGCATTTTAACAAGGGCTCTAAAGTTGCTGTAAATGCCAAAGAAGTCAGACCTGCGCTTCATAAGATAAACTCAGGTATACCGAGTATAGTCATCTATGAACGAAACATAATAGTTCAAACCACCCTTAGTGGATACCGGTAATGGTCCCCATACATCAGAATGAATAATGTCAAAAGGAGCAACTGAATAAGACATACTTTTATTAAAAGGTAAGGCAGAAAATTTTGCCAGTTTACAACCACTACAATCTGAAATATCAAAAGTGTTTAAATGACCCAAAGCACCAGTAGAGGCTAAAAAACATAAACGTGACACTGATACATGTCCCAAGTGGGAATGCCAAAGATAAAACTGCGAAGACAAAGGACTCAAACGAAAAGAAGACAAATCAATGCTAGAGGCGGCAATAGCGGACACTTTGAGACTCTCCAGGACATAGAGTTCCCCAACCTACGGTCAATCCCAATCACCTTCTGAGTGCGTTAGTCATGTACAACACAAACAGAATCAGAAAAGAATACCCAATGACTAGTCCTACACAACTGACTGACAGAAGCAAGATTAAAAGCAAGTTTAGGAATATAATAGACATCAGACAGAACAACGTGAGAAGTAGTAACAGAACCGACACCCTCGATTGGCATAGACGTAGCACTAGCAGACATAACAGAGAGTGGTGAAATGAGTGACAAGGAACCAAACGATGACAGACAATGTGACATATGTTGGGTCGCACCAGAATCTAGAATCCACAAGGATGAGGGAATACCTGATGTACTAGAGGAAGTTGGGCCTGAGCTGGATGCTGACATGGCAGTAGGATTGGAGGCCAAAAACTGTCTGAACTGTTTGAACACCCAAGGATCCAACGCCAAAGGAGGCACAGTGCTAACAGACTCAGCATCTACTGATGGTGTAGCAGCAGCGAACTGTGGAGGAAGTGGAGGAGTACCAAAGTAGTGTGGTTGTCCATTCTTCTATTGCTGACCAGACTTAGCCTTGTTGAGTAACAACGGACACTGAGCCTTCCAATGATTTTTATGCTTGCAAAATGCACACTCATCAAACGCAACTTTAGGAGATCGTCGCGATTGATTGGAAGTCTAAGAACGGTGTGGTCTAGATTGATCCGGTGAAGCAGCAAACACAGCAGGAGTAGTAGGTGTTTTCGACCCTTTATCCAATTGAGACTTGATATGGTCTCTTCTGCAATCAGTTCATGGACAACTGAATCAACTGTGGGGAGGGGAGATCGATGAAGGATTGTTCCACGTAGTCCTTCAAAATCAGAACACAATGCCATCAAAAATTGAACCAAACGTTGTTCTTCCCTCCTAGCAATATACGGCGCAAAACCTTTCAATTCTACAGATTCAGTAAGGGCCAATTGATCCCACAAATCAGACATAGCAGTATAGAAATCTTGAATGCTCATAGCATTCTATTGAAGAGCACGAATATCGTATTCTAATTGGTACTGCTTCGCAAAATTAGACTGAGTGTACAGTCTCTCCAAGTGATCCCAGATTTCTTTTGTTGTGTCATATTTAGCCAATTGCATACCAATTGACTGAGTTACGGAGTTGTTAATCCAAGTGATAACCTTGGAGTTAGCAGTTTCCCATAAATCCAACGACAATACAAAATCCGCAGCCTTCTCATCCTTAGGTTTGGATTTAATCCCAGTAACATAGCCCCACATATTCTTGCCACGAAGAAAATTTTTCATGACATAACTCCAATACGCATAATTTTTGCCATTTAATTGAGTGTTAATGGATTGGAGAGAATCATCTTTTCCAGCCATATTGACAAAATCAAAGGGAATACAGCAAGATAAGCAACCCCAAAACAACAATAAGAACAAAATACCCTGGTCCAAATCAAACCAAACCAACAATGCCATCCAAATCAAACCAAACCAACAACGCCGTTCAAACCAAACCAAACCAACAACAGCAGTAACAATAGATCTAAACGGATCTAGAGGAAGCAGCAAACCCAGGCGAACATCAATTCAGATCTAGTGGAAGCAGCAGTAACATCAGTTCGATCCGCGCACGTGGTAGTTGCTACAACTAGGGAAGGATCGATTTATTTGGCTCTAATACCATGTTGATATATAACAAGGGCTTTATTGAAGAACAAGAAAAGAAAGAATCAAAAAAGCTAACTTAAGACAACAATCTAGAATGGGGAAGGGGGTGCCTATATATAGGCATAAGACTACCTAAAACCCTAATGCCCATCTGCTAACAATTATATGGGCTAACAATAATATGGGCTAACACTTCTCTTCCATGCTTCCCGCATCACTTAAGAGTGCACGCACTTGGAGGTGAATATATCGAGTCACTCAGAAGGGAACGCCCGTTATTTAGACAGACAATTCATCTTGTGAACTAATATCTAAAAAGATCAAACTAATAATGTTTTTGAAAGACAATAAACTGCACTTTCAAATAAGATTAATGGGACTTAAAAACTATAATTAAAGTAAATCAGATCATATTGGATGCTCTCTTCGTTTTCAATAAGCGGTGCTTTTTAGTTCATGCATTCTTTTAAAAAAATTACTTATTTTTAAAAAGAAAAATATATTTTTACCCACTTATTCTAATAAATATCTGGTAAATAATGTAAATTTTTAAAATTTTCTTGATTATATAAAATTCTCTCCATTTAAATAAGTGTAAAATTGAAAGAACATCATTAATGTTTTCTTGATTATGTAAAACACTACTTATTTTGAAATAAAATCAAAAAACTAAAATATCACTTATTTTGAAATGAGGAGAGAGCGGTAATTAGCTTTCACATCTTCAATTCAATTGTATCCCTGTCAAAGATAACAGGCATTTCTCACATTATCCATGTAGGTTGCTACTTTATGTGAAGATATTTTTACTCTCTCAACGACCAAACTCAACTTAGTTCCTCGTACTACAAATAAAAGTTGTTTAAGAAAATCGCCTAAAGTAAATCTTGAATTGAAATTACTAACATTTTTGAAGGAAAAGAAATAGAATCAAAAGCATTAATTTTTTTTCTTACAAACATCGTAGTCATTTCAATTACACTAAGTAGACGTTTGGACATGTGATTTTATTTTGTGATTTTAAATCATGAGATAAAATTTCAAATTCTTAAAAAATCTTAATTTGAAATTCCAAATCATGAGATGAACTTTTTTAAATATAAAATTTGACCCATAAATTTATATTTTGTAAAATAAAAAAATTCATCATTTTATATATACCAACAAACGGCTCAAAGTAACAATGTTGGTTCGTCTTCTTGGTCATCTGATCGAGAAATGCATGCTCAACGAGAGGAGATTGTCCATACTATGTGGGAGGATTATATTAAAGAGTAGTAAATGTTATATATATATATATATATATATATATTAAATGGATTTGTGATAATGTATTATATTTTATCATGACATTTTATTTATTTTGTAAGATTGTATAGGAATTAGGGACATTTTGATAGTTTTCATAACTTATAAAGTTTTTTTGTTCATGAGAAAAAAAATACAACTTAAGAATTTCAAATGATATATCCAAAAAAATTTCAACGTCATCTTATATAATTTCATATCATGATTTTAAATTATGATTTTATCTTACATGGTCAAACAGGTGTAAATCTTGGTAAATATTGATAATTGGACATGACGTTAACAATGTATCAATAATATCTTCTCAGGGGGGTTTTGGTCCTTGATCCACATGAGTCATTGGCCCACTTAACATGGCCATATTATGTATTAGACCTGTGCTGGTAAAAGAACACTGATTTGATTGAAGGAAAAAGAAAATACTGGTTTTATGTCACAAGAAGAAATATTGTTCTTTATTTAGCAAGGGAGATTTGCCCAAATGAGATCATTTAAGTTTGTACCCATTTATGGAAGTTTTATAGCTTGTTTGGTTAGTTTAGAGATGTGAAAAGTATTTTCTCTTTTTAAATTAAAAAGGTGTTTATTTTAAAAATTAAGGTGTTTTAGTTAAATTTTTGAAAGAAAAATAAGTATTTCTAGAAAGTAACAGAAATTATTTTCAGATGTTTTAAAATGTAATTTTTTTCAAAATTACTTTTTTGAAAAAAATACATTTTGAGAAAGAACACATACAAACACTTTTAAAAATTTTAGTCAAACACTAATTGTTGCTTAAAAATATTTTTTAGATTTCTTGGTCAAACACAAATTTCTTTTCACCAAAAATATATTTTTGAAAAATATTTTTTTAAAAGCATTTTTTAAAATAAGTTGATTTTAGAAATTTTTCCAAACAGATTAAATTTCACAAATAACTTTAACATAGTAGTGTAAATACATGAGGAAGAGGAGGAGGAAGAACGAGCCCAAGCGAGGCATTTTTCAGCTTTGTAATAAAAATAATTATTATCGTAGAATTTTAAATTTTAAAATTAAATCTTCACGTAATATCTTGAAATGTTATCTGTGAATTTTGGAAATTTTATAACAATGATTGTATTTCAAATTTTCAATTATAAAAACAGAAAATTGACGTGTGAATTTTATCCGAGAAAAAAGTGTGGAAATAAAATTAGTAATCTACCGTTGAATCTATATTTGCAAGATTTTAAAAATTAAGAATAAAATTTGGATTTGTTATGAATTCATTTAAATTGTATGGATGTTTCATGCAATGAACTCTTCAACATACATGTACCTTATTAATGCATTATTTAATTTTGTAATCTTTGGGTGACTTCTCATCCTATAAATTGAGATGTTGAACACACTTGAAAAAAGGAAATTATTCTCCCTTTTCTAAATCTCTTATCTAAGATATCTTGTTTTATATTATTCCATCTGCTATTAATTTACAACAAAATTCTATTAGTTGCAAGAGCTTAAAGTTAAAAATAAAATGTAACCAACTTATACCTTATATTAATCATACATAACTACACTTCAATTAAAATAATTACAAAACTTAGCTACTCTTCTAATTTCATAGCAAATTTTCAATTCCTTCTACTTTGTTTCTTTCCTATTCTCATAAGAACCTCTCACTCCTCTTCCACCGTCATTTTCTCTTCAACCATTCTCGGCGCCTCCGCCTGTTCCTTCCCCGCTGTATTCGTCGTCTTTGCCTCCTCTGGCACCACTACAACTGTCAGCCTTGATACCGCGCTCCATGTGTTATAAATTGACTTTACTTCATTTTTTTAAATTTGATTGTGTCTGATGCATCGCCAGAGACGACCAACGATTTTTTAGATATGGTTGTGCTCCGTCTCCCTTGTTCTGGCAAAACTCCGTCCTCATCGAAGAAGACAAGACTGTTTTATAGTAGAGGATGGTGGAAGGAAGATGGAGCTACGAATGAGTTATAGTGGTGCAGGGACTGGGTTCATGATAGTGTCCAACTTTTGATCTTAGACTCTATATTACCGTGTATTTGGTGAAAAACTCATCCCCCTTCCCTTGTATTCATCCCTTTATTTTTCTTTCAAATTTCAAAGCTATGTTTTTGCTCAGTTTAATATGAAATGTCTATATCTGATTTTTGATAATTTTCAATTTATGAGATACAGTGCATACATTTTGTTACACACCGTAAATTCTTGACATTTAGATGGCTTATTCGCATGTTGTTTAAGAGTTTTAAGATGTCATACATGCTAGAAAAAGGCCCGGGGGAAGACCGGACAAGCGCCACGTTGAAGCGTCGCAAGAGGAGGCTGGGCAGACCCCCTCCGCGATGGCAACGTGCCACGGTGGTTGTCCCTCCGCGATGGCCAACGTGCCATAGAGGGGCTGTCCGGGCCCAAGTATATAAAGCCCCCACTTTGTTTTAATTTCATTATTTTCATTTCTTTTCAGCAGTGAGCAACCAGAACAGAAAAGGGACGAGGGTTTGAGGTAGAAATTCATCCGATTACACCGTTAAATGCGGTCCAAACTCAAATTAACTTCGGATACCGAAGTATAAGGCTGCAGAGAACATTCCTGCAGAGTTAGTTTCGCGAGAATCGTTCGGCGAAGCGGCGACCTGCCGAGTCAAAATAATTGGAACTACTCCAAACTAGTGTTAATACACTCTCAGCACTAAAGTAAGTATTTCTCTCTTCTGGACCTCCGAGAAATAGCGAGTTCTCGGCCGTTCTTCGATAAGTTGAACAATAGGCAGTAGGCATACACCAAGTATGGTTTTCTTTCTATATATTGATAGAATTAATTCTATTCCTTCGTGAATATGAATACATTTGGGAGAAATAGCTAAATATTGGCCGAGCTACGCCAGTTGGTCAGAAAGTCGACAATTGAGGTATGTGAAGCTAGTTTCTTTCGGCAAGTTAGTAATTCAAGTAGATCAAACTAGTATAAATTCTAGTAGAAAATTTCAGAAACAGTACAGCATGCCCAATAGGTAATTTAGTAAAGTACGTCAGGGTATTATCGTGTTAAGCCGAAACTTACTAAAGCAATATAAGTTCCCGTAAAGTATTTCAGAAATAGAATAGTAGCTTAATATGAATTTTAGAAAGCATGTTAGAAGTAGTAAATCATGTTTACCATGAAACTTAGTTATACAACATGATTCTCAGCAGAAATATTATATCTTATTTCGGCATCTGATTCAGCACAGTATGACAAAAATTATATCTATACCATTATCAGTTTCAGCATGTATTATATATATACACATTACTATCATTAGTTTCAGCATGTATCATATGCAGTTAGTATTATCAGTTGAGACTTAACTGTATTGTTTTGGGCTGGATTACCTAGCATCCATGACCGCCCCAGGGTTAATAGCTGTATCGACTCGTCCGTCAGAGGGCGAGGATACGTCACTCTATATAGTGGCATGCCGTCCCCTAGTGGACGGAGATGGGATGCCATTTTTCCCATATTTTGCCTTGGTCGGCTTTATACTCCCCCGTCGAGCGGGTACGCCAGGGGTGTTGATTTCAGGAGTCCTCCGGACTCAGGTACAATTATAGTCAGGGACTCAGCGGGCCCAAGTACATGCCTAGGGGACTGGCGGGATGCTTATAGTTACTAGGGGAGATGGGATGACCGGGGTAGGGGCATAGATTAAGTGTTGGTTGTACCTTCCGGCTTATGGGGGCTAGGTAAGGTTTATATGTGCTATGTTATGCTATGTTATGCTATATTATGCCATGTTATGTTAGTTATAAATAGATAGATAATAGAATGTCGCGTTACCAGGTACGACTCCTACTCCTTTTCAGCATAGTTGAGGACAGTCTTGAACTCATACTTTCAGTCAGTTATAGTTTATTTCTTTCTACTTCAGTTCTATCAGTTATACTACTTGTTGTTAGTTATTTTCCAGTTGTTGCTTTGCATAATCAGTACCAGCGGTACTAACGCCCGTTTGGGGTGCTGCATTACTTGCCTGCAGGTACACCTAGACGAGGAGCAGACCCCTCGTAGTTCCAGTCAGCGATACAGAGCCTTCAGCTCCTTGCATCCGGAGCCTGAAAGACAGAAGTGTACTTTCTTTTTTTTGTTCAGTATGGGTAGGCTGGGGCCCTGTCCCGACCATCTTTTTATTCTCAGAGACTTGCAGATTATATATATTCCCTGTGGTTAGTTGTATCGGCCGTGTGGGGCCTTATTCAGTTGGTAGTGGTGACCTTGTCGGTCACATAGTTTGATGCTTGTTTTCATGTCTCAGATATAACTAGACAGCTTGGTGGCCTTGTTGGCCCACATAGGTTCCTTCATATTTAGTTGTTCTGGTTAGCTGTTATATTCCTATAGGTGGCTATAGGCCTTGTCTGTCGGAGGCTGTATTTACAACCGTTATATAGCCCGTCATTTTTATGAATTCAGAGTTAGAGCCAGCCTAGCACCAGAAGTGCTCGGGCTCAGCTAGTCCAGCAGTCCAAGTCCTAGTAGGGCACCAGGTGCCAGTCATGCCTCCCCAGGTGAGGCGTGACATATTTATGATTTGGATATGTTGTATGTATCGTCAGCGGGCCTCCTCCTTCTCCTCATTCTTCTTCTTCTTATGTATCTTCACTCTATTTCATTGTATAAGGGAGAATACAATCTATTGGACGGATGTATACAACCTATTATGATTGAATGTGTAGATACAATAAAATTAAGTGAACACATATAATCTATCATGATTGTATCCATCAAGACTTTATGTGTTGATACAATCAATAGAGTGAATGAATTCATTGTATTTCATTGTATGAGAATGACAATATCGTTTGTTGAGTGAGTTCGTAAAATCATTATGACTGTATGCGTCAATACAATGAAATTAAGTGAACTCATATGACTTATCATGACTCTATCCATCAAGATTGTATGCATTGATACAATAATTAGAGTGAATGAATACAAGTGATACAAATTAGTATTAATTGATACAGTAAAGCGAATGAATACAAGTAAAATTAAAACGAATGAACACAAGCTAGTAACAACTGATAAAAGTGATTTTCAAAGTTGTAATTATTATAGATGTGTGAATATAAGTGAAACTAAAGAGAATGAACACAAGCTGGTAACAATTGATACAGGTGATTTTAAAGTTGTAGTTAGATTGTAGATGTGCGAATACAAGTGTGTAACGACCAGTCCAGTTATTATGGGGCGATTAGGGCCATAGTACTCTGGTTAGAGTTCCTATAGTGAAAGTGAGCTAATAAAAACTCAAAAGTGGGGAGGTTTAAAAACTGAAATAAGGATATAATCTTGATAACTGATATTGTATTGTATTATGTTAGGGGGTGACCTAGTGAACTAGACCTTTGTAGAAATTTATGAGACTGCGAGTAAATTCGTAGCACTATTTTACAGCAAAGCACACATTTGATATGTGTCATGATGTCTTGATGTAATACTTGTGATTTGAAATGAAACAGTACTCAATTTTTCCGAGCTACTAGTTAACGAGGCACCGTTGCAGCGATAGAATTTCCGCTACAGCTAGACAATCATAGCGGTCGGAGTGCCGTCGTGGCGGTGGTTGACGAGATGCTGAGTCTCACCATAACGAGATTTTGGTCACCATATTGGGTCCATGCAGCAAAGGTAGTGACTGTTGTAGCGAACAATCCAAGGCAGAATACGTGTATCACTACTAAAAATATTATCAAAACCGAGAGAACAAAAATCGACGAACAGAGTTTTGGTCTGAAAAATCGAGGAAAAACTGATTCAGTCCGTTAGTTTTTTTTTTTTAATTTTTTAAATTATTTTTTAAAAGAACCGACGAATAGAGTAGGTTGTCCGTCGATTTTTTTGCGCAAAAATACGTAAAACTTTTTAATTTTTTTTTTAAAAAAACCAAGGGAGTCCCTCAATTTTTTATTACTTTTTAATAAAAACTGATGGATTTGATCAATTTTTGAAGTGCAAAATTGCAATCGAAGAATATAAATAAAAAAGAAGGAAAGACTTCATCAAGTAGCATGTATAGTCAAGTGATAGAATTATCTAATGCCATAGTAAATAGTTGTGTTCGATTTCAAGTAGCTATATTATATATATATATATATATATATATATATATATATATATATATATATATATATATATATATAAAACCTACCCTATCCCTCGGTATTTTTAAAAATTTTTTAATTAATTTTTTATTTTTTAAAATCGATGGACTGGGTCTGGTATCTCTCGATTTTAACCGACTCTGTCTATCGGTTTCACTATTCCGATGAGCCAAATTCTGACGATGATAAATGCATTGGTTTGGTTTTAGTTTTGCTCAAAAAACCGACCCTGTCCATAGATATTGACCCTCATTTTTTGGGCAGTTTTTTGTAATGTATAAGTTATTTATTTTAAAGTTTTTATCTCATTATTTTAAGGCACGAACTCTGAGAGTTAAGGAACGATTTTTTGAAGCTAGGGAATATCTCCTTTTCAAGGTAAGTCTTCTTCATCGAGCTTTGCATCTATCAATCCTCTAACTTCATAGAATCGTTGGGAAGTCATTAATGACGGATTGAAAGTTAGATTCCTAGTACTTATGGAAGTTAGGGTAAATTGAATGGGTATGAATGATTATTTTTTCCTAGGCTCTAATTTATTAATTTACACTTCCTAGCATGAAATGAAATGTCTTAGCTCACAATGGTGATACTTTGAAACTTAGAATTCAATAAAGATGAGATATTTAGCATAAAAACTGCTTAAAAAGGGAGTTAAAGGGGTAGATATTCTATGAACTAGGGTAATGTGATCATTGTGGAATTAGACTATGTAAAATTAACCCATCTTTAATGAATTGAACCTTGATAACAAGTAGAACTAGGTGGGTTTGAATTCCTAAGGCTATTATTTAAAGAGTAGATGATTAAATATTCTTATGTGTTATTTTCAAATTTGAGCATTTCGAGGCATTGAGAAAAGAAAAAGCTCCCATGGAGTAGCTTGCTTATTCAAATTCTTCGGTTGAGGTAGGTTACAATTTATTTGGAATTAGACTTTGATTAGTCTCTTATATGTATTATGAATTGATGAAACATGCTTGAGTAGTCTTCCGACATAAATTATGATTGAAATTGAGACTTGACAATGCTATGTGAATAAGTTGTTAATTTATCTAAGTCTGTTGAATAGAACTTGCGATTTTGGTGTGCACTTGTTATGGTCAAGGTGTACTTGTTATTGTTGTCTTATGTGATGACTAAATAGCAAAGCATATTAAGATATGTTAATGATGATTGAATAATACACCATTATTCTGATATGAGTGGCTCGAGTCTAATGTGAGATGATGGACAAGTAATTATATAATTGATGAGTGACTCGAGTCCGTTGTGAGCCGGCGGACGAGCGGTTATATAATTGATGAATGGCTCGTATCAGAGGTGAGTGTCCAAACGAACGGTTATGTCGCGTCGGTAGGTACATGGACACCTAAGGTCCTCTATAGGTCATGATTGGATGGAAAAACACAAGACCCAATGGTATGTGTATACCGATGAGTGACAGATGTGTGTTCAGATATGATACCGATGTGACTGATGAGATACAGAGGCTATACAGTTGTTATTCAGTGTGGGCATGATTCCATGATTTATTTTGATTGCATCATGAATTGTAGTTCTTGTGATGTTTCTTTTGTATATCTGATTTAGAGACTTATATCTTCTGTGATTGATTGGCACTGTTAAGCTTAAGATTGGTATATCAATCGGGTGTGGTTGACTATTTGATTCCTTACGATGCTAGTTACATATGTTGAACTTGTTATGATTTTATTGATTTGTGATATGTATATTTATTATTAATCTAAGTTGGCGTATGATGCCTAACAGTACATAGCGTTTGTATGATATTAGTCCTGCACTTTTCTTTGAGTGCAGACTATGTTCTAGAACCTTCTTCGCCACCCCGTATTTAGAGTTGTCATTTGACTGATCTGAGGGTGTGCTGTTCTTCCCACGTTGCCGCAGATCTTCTTTATATAGATGTCTATTCCATCTAGACATTGACATTTTTTTTTGTTTATTTATTCTAGACATTTTAGTTAGAGTCCTTATACGATGACATTAGGATCTTGGGGATTGTAATATATAGGTGAATGTATTATTTCACCTTTCACTAGACTTCTCTTATTTATTGTTCTAATGTTTTATTTTGATTTAATGAGTGTTTTATAGTTGGGTAGTTGATAAGTTATGGTTCTTCCACCGGAGAGTTAGTATGGGTGCCAACCACGATAAATAAGTCACGACAAAGTAAAATTAAACCGAATAAATAAAAATAATACAAGCTGATAACAATTGATACAAACGATCTTTTTAAAAAATTGTACCATTAATATAGAGCAAATAAATACATATTATTACTAACTGATACAACCTATTAGTGAACTAATACATTCTGTAAGCGAACTGATATAGCCTGCAAGTAAACTGATACAACTAAATCAAAATAATAGCTATGAATAATAAACAAACAAATTATAACTATTGATGATAAATATATTTCAAACTATAGCTATTTATTTTTAATTCACTGGTCCACCACAAAAAGGACTCCCAATAATTTTTTTGATTTTTGCAAAGCTGTAGAGCCCACCGCATACATCACTTTTTGGCCAACATTATTCATTTAGACCCACATGATGATGGGTTATCTTTTTCTCACCAGAAAAAGTGTCTAGTACAACTATTTCAGTATTTTTGGTAACAATTAAGTGATTCTCTATTTGGTCACTCCATTTAAGTTGGATTCATTTTTTTTTTAATTTAAATATTTTTTTTTTGGCTTTTCCTTCTTCTTAATGAATGTACTTAATAGTAATTTTAAATTTATAATGATTGAAGTATAATATTTTAAAGAAGTGAATCTTAAATTTTGAATATAAAAATAAAATTTAAATTTAATGAATATTGTTCAAAAATTTTGAAAACTTTAGCAGATTATGGCTAATGCAAAATGAGTTTGTTATTTAAAGTAGAATAGATGAAAGGTTAGCTCAAGTTTTGACTTTGTACATAATATTGAAGGAAATTATAAATTTTCACTTATAGCAAAATAATTTTGAACTGCCTAAAAGAAAACCTTGAATTGATGTAGACATTTTTGAAGGAAAAGGTATAGAAGCAAACGCGTTGAATTTTTTCTTCTTAATTTGTAGAAAAATCTAAATCATTTCGATTACTAAATAGTAAATCTTAATAAAAATTGATAACCGGATATGATGTTAAAAAATGTGGAATTGTAGATCTAAATCACGTAATATCTACCATTAAATCACATTGATAAAAACAGAAATTCATGTGTGAATTTTTATCTGAAAGAAAAGCATGGAAATAAAATCAATAATTTACTACCATTGAATCAATATTTGCAAGATTTTAAAAATTAAGAATAAAATTTAGATTCTATTATGAAAATAATTACATTATATGATAATTAAAAAAAAAATTACGCACTTTAGTTAATTTATTATCTCTTTAATCATCTCTAATTTTTTATATTTATTCTTTTAGCAGATTATATTTGCTTCTTCTTCTTTCTTTTTTTCTTTTTCTGTTTGCTTTTTTCTTTTTTTTAATCTTCTGCTTCATCTTTCTTCTTTCTTTCTATTTCTTCATTCTTATTCTTCTTTCTTTGTGCTGCTTCTTTATTTCATGTTTTTTCTGCTTTTTCATCCCCCTTTTTTTTTTTTTTGTGGCTGCTTTTTTTTTTTTTTTGGGGGCTTATTCTTTCATAATTTTTGTAATCATCTTTTGTAGAGATTATATCTAAATTTTATTTTTTTTAAAAAAATATGTGTAAATATTTATAGATATGTTACTATAAAAATATATTCACGTAGTATTGAAATTACATTGTTGATATCTAATAGATTTGATGTGATTATGAATTTCATATTTTGATACTTAGAAACTGTTTGAGAGTGATACTCATATTTATCATTACAAATTTAAATATTAATTATTGTTGGAAAAGACAAAGCACAAACAAAAGTTCACGACAGGATAGCAGCGGAAAAATACGCAAGTCTAATTTTTTCCAATCAATTTGAACCAAGAGGAGACCTCAAATTTTTTAAACAAGTATGAAAACAGCTAATTACCAACAAATATGAATATCGCAAGACAAAATAAACCAACCACACAAGACACCAAATTTACTTGGAAAAACATCTTCGGTGTGTAGAGTAAAAATCACAGGACCAAAAGCTTAACTATAATCAACAAGAGTTACAAGAATGTTCTCCAAAATGGGCACCAAATAAGTTCCAAACAACGAGCAACAATATATAAGAGATAGCACCAAAAACTAGAGAAGAAAAGAAGCAAAATCACCCAAAAACGCAGCTACTATTCACAAGTAGAAATATGGAGCTGCAAGAATTCAAATCCACTTCTGTCAGTTTTAAATCAAATATTAAGATGATAGAAACAACATACCCAAAAATCAGCTTAATCGGACAAAAAACAAAACAAAAATCGCAATTTGAAGAGGGCTGGTAAGGTTAAAATTTTCTGTGCGAAAATCTACCTTTTTTCTCTATTTGGCTACTATAAGGTTTACTCTTGTATCATTTGAAATAAGACCTAAATAGGTCTGCATCATCATGGTGGGCTTATGGATAAAAACAAGTTGGTCCAAATTGGTTTTTTATTTATCCATATATGAAGGAAAAAAAACCTAAAACTCAATAATTATTAGGTGAATAAATCAAAATAAAACTCCATTGTTGGAGTTCTTAAAAGCTAAATATTCATAAATGGATTTTTAATTTATTGAAATTTTTAATAAATTGATGATTGTGATTCATTGGTAGTGTCATATCGAAGTTGTGGTTAAAATTTGATGAAGAATTAAGTGTTGTTTATTTAATTTCTTGGCCCTTTTATTTTTTACAATTTAAAATAGTATTGCATTAAAAAATATAAACTAGTTATTCATCGTGAATTAGTCGATAATATATCAATTTTGTATAAGTTTGTATAATTTTATATAATAATATAAAAGTGTGTATAAATACTTTTTATACATTATTATATCTTTTTGTACTTTTTTATACGAAGTTAATATATTGTTTATAGTAAATATATAATGTTATATAATATTGTATTATATTATATTATATTATATTATATAATATAATACAAAACTGCATACTGTATATATAAACACTATTATGAAATTTCTTTTAACTACAAATATTTAAAAGTATGACTATATAGATGTAATATTTTACATTTGAAATGTATATTTTAAAAAATATCCCTTCTATTATTTGCAAGTTATTAAGACTTAAGAATAAAATTAAAACACCGGCCCACCATAAAAAGGACTCAATGAAATTTTCTGATTTTGCAAAGGTGTAGAGCCCACCGCATACATCACTTTGGGCCCACATTATTTCATTAGGCCCACATGATGATGGGTTATCTTTTTAGAAATTTTACGTAGTGTAATTAATTGGGTAATTCGCATAAATGCCTTTATTTTGAAATGATCTTTAATTTTTTTCTCTCAAATTAGTGATCTTTAAATTTTTTTTCTTTGTTACTTTAAATGATAAAAAAATAATAAAAAATATCCTTAACAGGATAAAAAACATCACAAGTGAATTAAATTCACAAGATATAAGGTTTTGCCCTATTTTATGCATTACCTCATAAATTCACATAGGTTATACCTCCAGACACAAGTTCAATAACATGAATTTATACCCGATGGGTATATGGGTATAAATTCATGTTATTGAACTTGTGTCTGGAGGCAAAAGTAACATGAACTTATGCCTGGTAGGCATAAATTCCCGTTGTTGAACATGCTCATAGATACAAGTTCAATAATATGAATTTATGCCTACCGGGCATAAGTTAAATAACATGAACTTGTGCTTGGGGACAGAATTGCATGAACTTCTGTCCGTAGGCACAAGTTCAACAATATGAAATTATGTCTTGGGGCACATGTTTAATAGGAAACTTGTGCCTTAGGCAGAAATTTAGTAGCATGAACTTCTGTCTTCTAGGGCTAACCTATGCTTCGTGATTTTTTTTGACCTGCAAATTTTATTTATTTTGCAAATTTTCTTTTAAAAATATTACGAATGTCTTTGTCACATTTTTATTACTTAAAATATTAAAGTACAAAAATTAAAAATCACCAATTTAAAGAGCAAAAATTAAAGATCTTCTCAAAACAGCGGCAACGATTTACTATTAGTAGCTACACTTTTATGTATCATACCTTGCTAATCTTTGAAAAAAAAAGAGAGAGAGAGAGAATCGTTTTCTTTTTTTTCCGGACCATTCACCACACCATCATCAAATTTTTTTTTTGAGATGTATTTTTTATTTTTCGGTTGTATTTCTGTATTATAAGAAATGAGAAATTTTTTGGTATTAGAAACCTTTTTCATATTTGGGATATATTTTTTATATTTTGCTTGATTTTTGTATTTCGAAGGAGGAACCTTTCGGCAAATTTTTGTATTTCTGTATATTTATTCTTAATTTTGTATTATGTATGTATTATTTTTTAGGTGTGAAATATAATTTAGTTGTTTGTATTTTTGTTTGATTGTATTCCTACGAGTATATCCTTGTTTGACTATATTTTTATAGTTATATATCTATATATACACCTTTGTATTTTTGTTATTCATATTTTTATATATATATTCAAATATTCTTATATTTTGACCTGATTATATTTATTGCACGAATAAATATATTAGATACAAATACCTGATAACAGAAATTTATTACGATCAATAATTACTGAAACTATAGCCGTAATTGATAATTAGCAACTAAACTGCGAAAAATCGTCTTATCTTTTTCTCACAAGAAAAAGTGACTAATGCTACTATTTCAATTTTTAGGTAACAGTTTTACACGACAATCTATGTGGTCGCCCCATTTTTGTACTCATTTTCTGAAAAAAAATTATAATTAATTGGTATGCAAGGTACATTAATTTCAGATAAATTTCTTCTTTGCTTTTCCTTCTTAGTTATTAATTTATTATACATTAATAATATTTTAGATTTATAACTAATGAATTTAACCGCACTATACACGGATTAGTTAGATTTTTTAGTATTAAATTTAAAAAGAAAAATAATTTTTTTTAAACATCGCACACTTTAACTACTTATGTTATTCACTCTTCTAAAATGCTTAATTTTTCAGTCTTCTAAAATGTTTAATTTTTATATAACATATCGTAAGTGAAATGATAATTTTTTTATTTTTTTTCGTAAAAGAAGGTAGAGAATGTATAAAAAATAATTAAAACTTGATTTTTTCCCTATATATTTTTAACAAATTTTAAAACTCAATTATATTTTTATATATTTAATACAAATCTAATTAAATGAATTTCATATGCACTTTTTATCTTATTTTATTTTCTTTTTTTCTCTTTAAGATTTTTCTTTTCTCTATTTTCCCCTCCTTACTTCCTTATCTATTTATTTTCTTTTAAAATATCAAATTTCATATTTTTCTTCCTCTTCTAACTCCCTAATAAAGATAAGTAATCAAAATATAATATTTTTAAATCTCAATATAAAATATTTAAAATACTAAATATCACACATAAACATGCATGTCGTATATGGAATATAAATAAGTATAGATATCATTATATATTAATTATTTAATTTGATTAAAAAATATAAAAATAATCTTTAATTGCAATATGAAAAAATTAAAATAGTTTAATTGAGGAATAAATTATTAACAATATGAAAATTATGAACTAACACAATATTATATATTAATTTACTATTTTTTTTTACCATCAAACTTAATAATTTTTTTTAAAATCTCTATATTAATTCAATATTTATATTAAAAATATGAAAGAATACTTTGATTTTGTTAGTAACCATTATATCAAGAATAAGAAGGAGTATGCTCAATTTTTTTAAATCATTTTATATTCAAGAAGTATTCAACATAAATATTATAGAGAAATTTCTATCAGCCTACCAAGATTCTTTTTGGATAGTATTATCAAATGACCAATATTTTTAAGCCAACTTTTGTCATCAAGTAAAGAATCTTCACTAAAATTTTCTTAAAATAATCAAGATGCATTTGTTCCTATAACAATTAAGGTAATTATTTTTCTAATAAAATAAATAGAAAAATAAGGAGACTTGAAATGAATTAAAAATCATGCGGATATAAAAAAGTTACATCAATTTAAAAGTAAATTACATAAATAAATAATTTCTCAAAGTAACAGAAAAAATAGAAGAAACTAAACCAATTGTTAAATAATACATAAATAGTTCTTCATAACACAAGAAACACCCAATGACTTTGTTAATAAAATCACAATGACTAATTTGATATCAAATAATAAAGAATTTCGACAATTAGAAATTCATAAAAAATCAAATTAAGAAGATGTCACGCCCCACCTTGGGAGGCATGACTGGCACCTGGTGCCACACTGGCAACTAACTGACCTGGCTAGGTTTATGCATGCCTGGTGCCAGTCTGCGACTCAATTCAATAAAACAACGAGCTATATCTCGACTATAAATATATGCCTCCGGCCGATAAGGTCGTATAGCCACCTGTAAACAAAAACAGCTAACCAACAACAGGCAACGGAAGGGATCCTATGCGGGCCGACAAGGCCACCATGTTGTCTAGTTATAACAGAAATGAAGACGAGCTACTATACTAGGCCCCACATGGCCAACACACGAATCATAACTGATTAAGGCCCAACACGGCCAACACACGAATCATAACTGATTAAGGCCCAACACGGCCAACATACGACTAACTGACTGACGACTATAGTCTGCAACCCTCTAGGAGTATAAATCCTGTCCCGACCTACCAAAATGCTATATAACTGAAATACAGAACCCCCTACAACCTGGCAACTCCAAATGAAAGGAGTTGTTCCAACTGCGGACTCTGAACAACTGCTATTGGAGATCTTGAACCCTGTCTATCTAAACTTGCAAGCAAGTAATGCAGCGCCCAGGGGAGGGCGTCAATACAATATGTACCGAATATGTAAGGCAATAGATAAATTGATAAAGACTGAAAGTGAATAGAAAGAAGGACAGAAAGATTAACCTGTACGCTTGTTGATTCGTAATATGCATCTAACCAACCCTACATGTACGTAAGCTAAGACTGTATAATTACACATTTATAAACTATAACTAGAAGACAAGAATACAAATAAGAACCTCACCTGGCCTCCATAAGCCGAAAGGTACAATCAACACAGAATAACTAGTTCAGGCCCCCATAAGCCCTGGCGAGCACATCTCAATCTATATACCTCTATCCAAGTTTCTATGACTCCACTGGTACTGTAGCCAACCTACCGGTCCCTAGGTCTACAACTGAGCCCGCTCGGCCCCTGAACTGTAGCTGCGCTTGAGTCCGGTGGACTCCTGCTATTTGTACCCCGGGTACCGAACTCGATGTATTATATGAGGACCTCAGACCTCATATTTGTTCCTTACAAATGGTATACCTCTCCTCGGAGTGACGTCATCTAGCTCCTCACGGGCGTCGACACAGGTAGTAACCCTGGGGTGGTCATGGATGACTCCTAAGTTAGGGCAACCCCAACCAAGGTGTTGTACTAACATCTTAATCTAGCCACTCAAAAGGCGTAACTGGCCTTTTAGGCCTAACACCACCATTGCTCGCCCCCTAGGATAATCTGTAAAGCTGCTAGCATGCACGCCGTGCACCTGTATCTGATCAGAGGAACCTGATAGTGATCATGATCTCTAATAGTCTGGACTAAATAGGGAGAGATCTGGGGTGGCACAACACAACTCTCTATATGTCCTACTCGGACATCTATAGCTCATAATAACTGCGGGGTCGTGAATGACTAACTACTCAGTCCCTCTGCTTAGGACAACTGTAGGACTGGTACTGGCCGAACATGCTTTTGAGCGATCGGCCTCTAATCCTCCATAGGAAGTTTATTAACATCCTTAGCCTGTGGGAAGTACTATACTAACATGGTACTTACTAGTGCCTTAGGCCTCATCTTGGTCCAATCGTATCTTATATTACTTTTCTGGGTGATTGTTAACTGTATAGACAACTTTATATAGACCTAACAATTCCTGGCAACCTGTGGGTGATAGGAACCGGCTGGGGTGCTAGCCCGGCCTCTAACTACTGATAAGGTCCCCTTTCTTAGGGTACCCACGGGTCTATTTGACCCGGACGACTGGGCTGGCTTCCTGGGCAACTTATATGATAACTGCTAAGCCAACTAAAACTGACAATCACTGGTAATAACTAATAGGGAGACAGGCTGTCACTCAACTCACTAGACAATCTTAGGTTGCTGACTCTAAAACATGGCCTTCCTATCTAAATTTCTGGCCCTGGGGTGTAGGGATATGCCAATGGCCTCTAGGCGTGCTTTCCTGACAATACAAACGCCAAACTGGTAGTTAAACCGCCTAGCTGCGCCCATGCTACTCAACTTACTAGCTCAGACTCGATAATTCTCGCGAGCTCCTACGATCTAGGCCTGGCAACAAACATAGAATTCTAATAAAATCCATATACAGTTTCTAGCAGCTAACCAGAATTTATGTAACCGTAATCTACGGATAGCAGCCAATCACAGCATGTCTGATCTCTATATACTAGCAACAACTAATTACAATATGTCTAATCACAATCTAATGGTACCAGCTATCTACTACATATGAAATCGTCATTTCTATTCTGGAACATAAGTCGTAACATTGTATGACGAGTATACTTGCCGAGGATTAAGACTTACATACCTCGATTGTCGTTTCCTGAATAACCGACGAGTTTTAACTTGTATTCTCTAGCTCTCTTTAGCTATAACAGTTATACTGGGAGAAAGATATGAATTTCAATACCAAAATCGGCGTAAAATGATAACTTTTGATACCAATATTGACTATACTTCAACTTAACGAAACACAGCCGAAAACGTATTATTTCCCGAGAGTTCAGAAAGGAGAAATGCTTATTTGAAGCCTATGATTGTATAGAAATTAGTTTGGAGCAATTCCGACAAATTTTGCTTGATGGGATTACAATTCGCCAGGTGAATTTCACGAAAATAACTCCGTAGTAATGCTCCCTGTAGGCTTAATCTTTGATACCCAAAGTTAATTTGAATTTGGATGGTGTTTGACAGCATAAACGAACGAAAATTACTTGAATCCTTCGTGTTTCCTCTTCTCTGGCCGTGAGTTTAAATTGGAAAATGATTTAAATTGTGAAGAGGCCTTTATATACATTCTTGGGCGGTGGCAGGGGTGTGCCTCGCGCCTCCCATTGAGGCTGCCATCCTAGCGCGCCGCGCCTCCCATTGAGGCAGCTACGCCTGGCGCCCCGCGCCTCTCATTGAGGCAGCAGGCCTGGCGCCCCGCGCTGGCCAGTGCACTGCTGGCTGGCGTGTCGCCTGACCCTGTGCGCACTGGTCCCGTCCGACTCCGCTTCCGAGGCTTTTTCTACACACGTCAAGTTCTTCTTACTCGTCACCATTTCACGTGTACGCTTACTAATCGTTAATATTTACGGGGTGTAACAGAAGATCTCATGGAAAGAGAACACCAAAAAGTAACAATATATATATATATATATATATATATATATATATATATATATATATTCTTCTTTTGACCTTGATCATAAGAAAATAGATGAATAAGGAACTACAAAATTAATTTTCAAGCTTTTATCGACAGCCTTCCAAAATCGATGGACATTCAAGAGTCTTCGTCATCGAGTCAAAATAAAACATAAATCTAATACTGCAAAATAATATAAAGGTATTATTACTTCAAATATGAAATGAAAAGATAACTTTGAATAGAGTCTCATCATGAAGTAAAAAATCTGAATTTGTATAGAAAAAATGAAGAGTACCATAAAATATGTTAAGTTTTTAAAATTAAATTTTTGAAGGTTATAAATACGAAAAGTATGAAAGTTATAAACATTAATAAGAGTGAAAACTAATTAAATAGGTATAATGGTCTGTTACAATAATTAAAAAATATTAAAAATATATAAGAATTATAGCGAATTAATGTTATTCAAGAGGTCAAAATCGTTTCTGCCAAATCAATGAATTGGAAAAGGCTAATATAGAGGAGGTCAATAAAAAAAAAGAAATCAACATGCTGTTATATGGACAATGATCCGTTGATCATTGTAACAACAAATGCCATTAAATAGTCATTTGAATTCAAAGATATAAATTCAAGTTAATTCAAATAATTCTATTAAAAGAAGATTAAAGGCTAATAAATACAGGAAATTTTTAAAAGGTTATTATCTTATTTTTGAGATAATATTATTATTTTTCTTAATAGGTAATAATATTAAAAGACAATAATTAAATAAATTGGTTAAAAAAATAATTTTAAAATTAAAAAAATGCTAAAAAAATAAGAAAAAACATAAATAGGAATAAAGCTTTTAGAGGCTGCCACATCAGTATGCACATAAGCTTCTTATATATATATAGATGGTTGAAGTATAATGCTTTGAAAAAGTAGATTTAAAATTTCAAATATGAAAAGTGAGTTACAAATCAAACCAATGTTATTAGAGAATATTTAAAATATCAAAAAATTATTATTGTTGTAAAATGAACTTGTTAGATTTGATATTATTTTAAAAAATTAATGATTGAAATTTATTTTTTATAATATTTGAAACTTATATTTTAAATTTGATCACATTTTAAATATATATAAAGCCAAATCATGTGTTGAATTGTTATAATTTTAAAAATATTTTTTTTATTTCTGGGACAAACGTCCAACTGAACATCTTCACTTTACACTCACACATCTTTAAGTGCATCAAAAATTGGGTGCACTTTAATTGTGTGTTCTAATTGCAATACATTGTTATTGTAAAATGAATTTATTAGATTTATTGTTATTTAAACAAATCAATGATTGAGGCTAATTTTTTATGATATAAGGAATTTATGTTTCAAATTTAAACTCATTTAGAGTAGATGTAACACCTCAAAAGTTCATAAGACTAGACTCCAGATATGGTGTATGAACCAGCAGAAAAAACTGAAATTTTCCCTCAATACGAGCCTTAGTATGACTCATGATGGTGCGGTACGAACCGTACCAAGACCCGTGACAAGAAGAATCACCACTATCCATGGTATGATGGTACAGATTGTTGTTTCAGTTGTAAGTTGAGGTATTGCAACGCCTCAGATTTTGGACTAAGTTTGTTACCGTCCTATGTATATGGAAAGACCCAAATCGAGTGAATTTTATGGAAATAAGGTGTTAAAATCAATTCTGTGAAGTACATTTGATACAAATTAAGGTCATAAGGAACCTCTAGCATAAAGTTGAGTTGAGAGGTTTCCTACTGATTGAGTCTTCATGTGAGTTTTTACAAGGGTCAACTTTAAATGACCCTTACTCTCATTTCATAAAGTGTCTTCAGTATCCAGATTGAAGCCCTTTGTGTTTTCTTTCCAACTCATTCGACCTTGCATCAATCGGAGTTCGGCGTAAAAAGTTATGAGTAATTTAGTGAAGCCCAGTCATGGCATGACTCATGGTACGACTAGTGATACCAAGGTACGACTTGTACTGAGCATCCTTAGTAAGAGTTTCAGAAAGCTTTTAAGCCAAAGTCACGAATGTATACCACGACCCGTGGTATGTCACCACGAGTTGTAGTACGACCTGTAAGGGCTGGTAGGATATCTTTTCAGCTCAATTTCATAAGGGCATTCTAATAACTTTCTATGTTTTTAACTCCCAAATGAGGTCATTTTGGGTTTCCTAAGAGGGTAATTAAAGGGTTAAACTAAGCCTAAAACCTCATTTCTCTCCTAACACCATAGATTAAAAATCAAATCCTTTCAAGGCTCTCAAGCTCCTAGGGTTCTTCTTCTCAACTCTCTTGAGTCTCAAGGCTAAGCAAGAATTTATCAAAGCCCAGGTATGTGGGGTTATGAATGGAGGATTTCTTCCACCCTCATGCCCAATTTCAAGCGAAATTACATGATTTCAATCTCTTCTAGTCTCCAACTATAATTTTCATGAATATCTAGGGTTAGGTTCTTTTTGATTAAAAACTCCATGATCTCTTATGAAATTAATTCTCTCATGATCCTATTTATGTTTTATGATTATAATTATATGAATTCTATGAAAAACTCTCATGAATCTCTCTTTTAAAGTTAGCATGATTCACTCAAGTATGTATGAATCTCATGACTATCAAGCTTATGTATCATGTGTCACACCCCACCTCGGGGGGGGGGGGTATGACGGGTACCTAGTGCCTGCTAGACTCTGGGCTGCTAAACGGTCCAGCTTGAGCACATCTGGTGCTTTGGCTGACCCTGGCTCTATTTCAAGAAACGAACCGGCAATATAATGGCTGTAAATACAGCCTCCGGCCGACTGGGCCTATAGCCACCTGTGCTGTAATATCAGCTAACCAGAATCATACTCATATAGGGAATCCTATGCGGGCCGACAAGGCCACCATGCTGTCTAGTTATCTCTAACTCATTATATAAACGCGGAACAGCTACGTGACCGGCAAGGTCACCACTACTGACTGGATAAGGCCTCACATGGCCAACATCAACAACTAAACACATATATACATGCACGGCCCCACACGACCAGCTCCACCACCACATGAAACATCAGACTGCAAGCCTCTAGGAAGTAATAATAGAATGGTCGGGACAGGGCCCCGGCCTACCCATACTGTAATCAAAAAGGAAATAGGATCAACCTCCGACTGTCTAGCTCCGGAGGATAGGAGCTGACAACTCTGCTGACTGGATCACGAGGGATCGACTCCTCGTCTATGTGTACCTGCAGGCAAGCAATGCAGCGCCCCCATGGGCGTCAGTACCAAAGGTACCGAGCATGTAAAGCAAACTGAAACATACAACTGAAATGGGTAACAACAACAACATGACATATAAGCAGGAAGTAGCTGAGTCTATCTCACTGAGGATAACTGGGGAGAGTTTACCTGTTCCGTAACTAAACTGGGCGTACCTGACGACGTGTCGTCCTACTGTCTATCAGTATCTAATAGCACATATAGATATATATATATAAATACACACAATACCTGACCGACCCCCATAAGCCGGAAGGTTCCAACCAACAGAACAATCTATTTACCGCTACCCGGGTCTAAACCAACCAAAAATAAGTCATTCCACTCATCTGATAACCGTGAGCTCCTCCTATCGGCCCCCTTGGGTACGTAGCTCAGGCCTTAGCCTCTAATAATAAACTGTGTCTGAGTCCGGAGACTCCTGCCTCTGGGCGCAAGTGCGCAACGGGGTAATCTGCTGCTGTATCTGTGACTGAAACTGCCCCTGGGTGCAAGCACGCAACAGGGTAATTTATAAAAAATCTGTGTCTGAAACTGCCCCCAGCCACAAGCGCACACAGAGTAATCTGGATCTGCGCAGAGCGAACTGAACTGCCCCTGCAAGTAGGGTAATCTGGACCGTATTATTATGGTGGTCGGCCATCATCGTCCTCTAGGCGGACGACATCGCCCAGCTGGTGGCGGTATCTGAATCTGGTATCGACACAGCTATAACCTAGGGGCGGCGGGGATGCTAAAGGACACCCACATGCCATAACAAGTCTCAACATGTAAAACACATACACAGCAAACATGCTCAAATGAAAAATACTAATCCTATTCTCTTCTTTTATTTCAAGGCCAGTCCGTACTAAACAACTGATGCTATATTCTGTTTTGCACTGTTTCTGATTGCTGGCTAACTGCTACCTGGCCTTTATCTGTTTATCTGATTATTGTTACCCGTGATCTGAAGCTATATCAGTTTCTAGAGCCATATCTGTTTCTAGAGCTATATCTGTATCTGGAGCTAGATATGTATCTGGAGCTATATCTGTATCTGGAGCTATTTCTATATCTAATTACTGATCTGATTACATCTGGATATAACTCAATAACACAGAACATGCCATCTATAACTGGATATAGCTCAATAACATAAGATGTGCCATCTGTTACCGGATACAGTCTCAACAAATGTAATACATACTATCGGTAATCTTGCTAGTTCATTATACTGCTTTTACAACTTCCATTCTGGGTATTATGTAAGAACATGCTGAGCTAAGCTGACACCACATTACTATCTAAAATCATCTGACTATCCGTTATTTTGATTATCGCATGATACGTAATGATATACTAGCATGCTTACTGGAAATTGTACTGAAATCATTCCTGTACGCTGGGTATCTGTTAATACCCTTTATTCTATTTATTTTCTAGACTGTACTTCCTGGCTTGCCGAAAGAATAGCTTTACATACCTGGTTTCTGAGTACCCGACTGACTGATGTGATTCCCGTTGGTACTTCTGCTATTTCTCCCAACTACATTCATATACATGTCAATTAGAACCAAATACACCAATATTCTGGAAGAAAATGTCTCTTTCGATATATTTATAGTCTAAACTTTGGCTTATCGAAAGACGGTCAAAAACTCGCTATTTCTCGAACGTCCAGAAGGGAGAAATACTCACTTTAAGGCTAGGAGTATATTGACACTAATTTGGAGCAATTCCACTTACCTTAGTTCGGTAGCACGACGATTCACCGGCCGAATTTCGCAAAACTAAATCCATAGAAATGCTCCTTACTGCTTAATACCTCGGTATCTGGAGTTAATTTGAGTTTAGACCGCATTTGACGGCGTAATCGGAAGGAAATTCCAATGGAATCTTCGTCCTCTCTGTTTTTCCCTCGACTTCTCTGGAAATTATATGAAATATAACATTTAAACCGAAATGGAGGGCTTATATAGTAGGGCCTGGACAGGGCCAATGTGTCACGGAGCCAACGCGGAGGCTCCACCTCCGTGACACGTTGCCATCGCGGAGGGGCTCTGTCCCGGCTCCTTCCGCGATGGTTCGACAGGTTTCTCGTCCAATCTTTTTCCGGGCCTTTTTCTAGCATGTGTGGCTCTCAAATACTTTTAACCATCACGCAAATAGGCCATGTATGTGTTGGGAATTTTACGGGGTATAACATTCTCCCCCCTTAAGAACATTCGTCCTCAAATGTAAACTTCTATCTAGAGGACTTCTCAACTAACTCAACTTGTTTCTAGAAAAATTTCGGCAGAGTTTCCCCTGTAATATGGACTATCCCAAAAACCTGAAATGCAGAAAAGTCCCATACAGGTACTCCACATACTGCTATAGTATTTAAATAACAGATTAAAATAGACCTTCTCATTTACACATACTATAAGGCACTGCATAAGATAATAATACCAACATACCTGTCTCCTGACTAGGCTTGAAATAAATGAGGGTATCTAGTCTTCATATCTTCCTCCGCCTCCCAAGTCATCTCCTCTCGATTCCTGTTACGCCACAATAACTTGACAGACGCAATATCTTTAGTTCTCAATCTACGAATCTGTCTGTCTAAAATGGCTACTGGAACCTCTTCATATGCTAACTCTTCCGTGACCTGGACATCCTGAACTGGAACAACTGTGGAAGGGTCTCCTATGAACTTCCTCAACATAGATACATGGAATACTGGGTGAACAGACGCTAACTCTGGAGGCAAGTTCAATTCGTATGCTACTCGGCCTATTCTTCGCCGAATTTGATATGGCCTAATTAACCTCGGGCTAAGCTTGCCTTTCTTTCCAAATCTCATCACCCCTTTCATAGGTGACACTTTCAAATATACCCAGTCATCCACTGCAAATTCTAGATTTCTACGCCGCATATCTGCATAAGACTTCTGGCGGCTCTGAGCAGTCAGTAGGCGTTCTATGATAAGCTTTACCTTCTCCTCTGACTGTTGAATGATGTCTGGCCCAATTAACGCTGATTCTCCCACTTCAAACCAGCCAACTGGTGATAAACATTTTCTCCCATATAATACTTCAAAGGGCGCCATCTGGATGGCTGAATGATAGCTATTATTATAAGCAAATTCAATTAACGGCAAATGCTCGTCCCAGCTACCCCCAAAATCTAGTACACACGCTCGTAGCATATCTTCGAGCGTTTGGATAATTCGTTCTGCTTGCCCGTCTGTCTGAGGATGAAAGGCTTTACTTAAGTTAATCTGTGTCTCCAGGCCTCTCTGGAATGACTGCCAGAATCTTGCTGTAAATTGTGCTCCTCTATCCGAGATAATAGACACTGAAACACCGTGCAATATAACTATCTCTCTGATATACAGTTCTGCATAATCCTCAGCAGAGAATGTAGTTCGTACTGGCAGGAAATGGGCTGATTTTATTAATCTGTCAATGATTACCCAAATAGAATTATTTCTGCGTCTGGTACGGGGTAACCTTGTTACAAAATCCATATTTATCTCTTCCCATTTCCACAAAGGCACAGCTATATCCTGCGTCAGACCGCCCGATTTCTGGTGTTCTGCTTTCACCTGCTGGCAGTTAGGACATCTAGATTCAAATTCAGCTATTTCAGCTTTCATACCTGGCCACCAGTAGATGTCTCTGATGTCGTGGTACATTTTTGTTGCTCCTGGATGGAGGGAATAACGAGTGTAATATACCTCATGCATGATCTGCTGGCGAAGCCCTGAAACATTCGGGACACATAGGCGACCCTTACAACGCAGCACTTCATCCTCAGTCACTTGGAAATCTGGATCCTTACCTTTCTGAACTCTATCTCTGAGCTGGACTAAGTCAGGGTCCTCGTACTGCCGTTCCTTTACCTCTGTAACTAACGATGACACAGCAGAGTTCTGAATCACCGCTCTGTTATTTTCTGTTTCTGCTACTCGAACGGCTAAACCAGCTAGCTGATGAATTTCTTTGGCTAACTCCCGCTTCTCGGGTCGCAAATACGCTAAACACCCCATTGACTTACGGCTTAAGGCATCTGCTACTACATTAGCTTTTTTCGGATGATACAGAATGTCCAGTCATAGTCTTTCAGCAATTCTAACCAACGACGCTGCTGCAGATTTAACTCCCTCTGTGTGAAAATGTACTGCAGGCTTTTATAATCTGTAAAAATGTCTACATGAACTCCATACAAATAATGCCTCGAGATTTTTAGAGCGTGGATCACTGCAGCCAATTCCAGGTCATGGGTTGGATAGTTATTTTCGTGCT
This sequence comes from Datura wrightii, assembly GCA_035772735.1. Lineage (NCBI taxonomy): Eukaryota > Viridiplantae > Streptophyta > Magnoliopsida > Solanales > Solanaceae > Datura > Datura wrightii. The sequence continues at coordinate 12,669,649 of JASDFA010000027.1, forward strand.
TCCTCAGCTGTCTGGAAGCATAAGCAATTACCTTTCCATGCTGCATCAGCACACATCCCAGTCCAATGCCTGAAGTGTCGCAATACACCGCATACTCATCTGTTCCCTCTGGCAATGCTAGTACTGGGGCGGAGGTCAATCTGTCTTTCAATTCTTGAAAACTCTGCTCACATGCCTCCGTCCACTGAAACTTCGCTGCTTTCTGTGTCAGCTTTGTTAGAGGTGCTGCTATAGTGGAGAATCCTTCAACAAATCTCCAGTAATACCCTGCTAAACCCAGGAAACTGCGATCCTCGGTCGGAGTGGTAGGTCTGGGCCATGTCTTAACTGCCTCTATTTTCTGTGTGTCCACTTGTATACCAGCATCCGACATGATATGCCCCAAAAAGGCAACTGAGTTCAGCCAGAACTTACACTTAGAAAACTTGGCATACAGCTGACGGTCTCTAAGGATCTGGAGTACTGTTCGTAAATGGTTCTGGTGATTTGTCTCTGAACGGGAATATACCAGAATATCATCGATAAATACTATCACAAACAGGTCCAAATACGGTCTGAATATGCTGTTCATCAGGTCCATAAACACTGCGGGAGCATTCGTCAGCCCAAAAGACATGACTAGAAATTCAAAGTGACCATATCTGGTCCTGAAAGCAGTCTTTGGAATGTCCCTCTGACGAACTCGGACCTGGTGGTATCCGGACCTTAGATCTATCTTAGGGAAACATCTGGCCCCCTGCAACTGGTCAAACAAATCATCTATTCTAGGGAGCGGGTATTTGTTTTTAACCGTTACCTTATTCAGCTGCCGGTAGTCTATACACATACGGAGTGAGCCATCTTTCTTTCTCACAAATAGAACTGGCGCACCCCACGGGGAAGTACTAGGCCTAAATAAGCCTTTGTCGAGCAAATCTTTTAACTGCTCTTTCAACTCTCTAAGCTCAGCTGGTGCCATGTGATACGGGGGAATGGATATGGGTTGAGTCCCTGGCAACAAGTCGATTGCAAAATCTATCTCCCTTTCGGGAGGGATACCAGGCAACTCCTCTGGAAATACGTCAGGGAATTCGTTGACCACTGGAACAGACTGAAGAGTTGGAGGTTCCACCCGAACGTCCTGGACTCTAACTAGGTGGTAAATACATCCCTTTGCTATTAATTTTCTCGCCTGAAGGTAGGAAATAAACCTACCTTTTGGCATAGCTGTTCTCCCTTTCCATTCTCGCACTGCTTCCCCCGGAAAGTGAAATCGGACCGTCTTAGTCCAGCATTCTAAGTTGGCATAGCATGGCACTAACCAGTCCATACCCATAATGACATCGAAGTCGACCATCTCAAGTTTTATCAAGTCTACGGTGGTCTGGCGATCAGCAACCTCTACCGTACACCCTCTGTAAACTCTTTTAGTTTTAATTGAGTCACCGACCGGTGTAAGCACTGAAAAGGGCTGCTAAAGTAATTCTGGTTCGATACCCAACTTTCGGGCCACAAATGGTGTAATATATGACAAGGTAGACCCTGGATAAATCAATACATAAACAGGGTATGAGCAGATAATCAATATACCTGTGACCACGTCGGGAGATGCCTCTGAATCCTGCCTCCCTGGTAATGCATAGGTACGACTGGGGTCTGCACCTGAGCAAGAGGCTCCTGATCTACCTCGGCCCCTATTTGCTGAACCTGAGGGTCTGCGCCCTACTGAGGCTGTTGGAGCTCGTGGCCCCGCTGATGCACTATCCAGATATCCCGGCTACCCTGTCCTCTAGCTGGATAATCTCTCATTAAATGCCCTTCCTGTCCGCAGTAATAGCACCCTGAGAAGCCTTGCCTGCAGGCTTCAGAATGGGGTCGGTGGCATATAGGACAAGGGGTAGGTGCAAATCTACTCTGTTCCGCCCTCCGCTGCTGAGGTGATGCTACTGTCCGTAAACTGCTATCGGACTCTGACTGACTCCCGCGAACAAATCTGCCTCTCTGCTGCTGTACCGGAGGTAAAGATCTGGGTGGCCTATCTGAAAACCGTGGTCTCGGCCCCCTAGGGATTTCCCCCTGAATCTCAACGGGTCTGTTTCTATGGCACTGCTCTGAAGTCGCCTGCCTGTCGCCCCCCTGCCGCTGTCTCAGGCCCTCAATTGTCTGTGCGAAGGCCTGTACCCTGGCTATGTCCATGTCCTCTCTCAAAGTAGCCGTCATGCACGTATCTATGTAATATGAATTCAGGCCCATAATAAAGTGATAGACTCTGGACGACATGGTGTCCACAAATGCTGGAGCATAGCGGGCTAAGGAGTCGAACTGTAAAGAATACTCACGGACGCTTCTAGTGTCACACCCCACCTTGGGGGGTATGACAAACTTGGTATCAGAGCAGGTCGTGTTCCAGGGAGTCTGCAAGCCGTGCTAAGTAGAGTCCTGTCCATGGATGTGTTGTGCACCATATACTATGGATAGGAGGCTGCGAGGCATGATAGGATGGTTGTCTTTTATTCTGATTCAGTCGTGCTATAGAGCGGTACAGTATAGGGTTGAGTCCCTAAGAGCTTACCATATTCTTTGGTTACAGATAATGTCAGACCAGCAACATCCTACCACAGGTCGGAGCTTAGACATTTCAGCAGGGGAGGGCACCAGCAGGATGCCTCCCCCTCATTTGGAGATAGCCCGATCAGAGGGCCCTACAGAGGCTTCATCTCAGCCTCCTCAGCAGTCTCCACCACGTCAGGAGCCATTTGGGGCGACAGTACCTTCAGCAGTCCCTATACCGACACCCTCCGACCAGGAGGTTAGGAGTGCTGTAGTTATGTTAGCACAGATGATGGCTGCTCAGCATCAGCAAATGCCATCTATAGTTGCAGAATCATCAGGAGGGCCCGGTAGTTCGAGGGCCCGAGAGTTCTTAGCCCTGAATCCCCCACAGTTCATAGGCACGGACCGAACAGAGGACCCCCAGGATTTTCTGGACCAGATACAGAGAATCTTCAGGGTTATGCATGCTACGCCTACTGAGTCAGTTGAATTGGCCGTATTCCGGTTACGAGATATTGCGGTGTTATGGTATGAAAGCTGGGAGAGGTCCCGAGGGAGAGATGTTTCCCCTCCCACCTGGTCCAGCTTTTCAGGAGCCTTTCTAGATCACTATTTGCCGTGGGAGATTCGACAGGCCCGGGTAGACCAGTTCCTACATCTAGAACAGGGGGCCATGAGTGTTCGGGAATATTCCTTGCGGTTTGACTCTTTGGCTCGATATGCACCAGCCTTCGTGGATACCATGGCATCCAGAGTGCACCGTTTTATTATGGGGTTGAACCCAGAATATGTTGAGACTTGTATCACGGCCACACTGCGAGAGGACATGGATATTTCCCCAATCCAGGCATTTGCCCAGAATATTGAGGGCATCAGACAGCGACATCGGGAGATCAGAAGGGTCAATCAAGAGTAGCGTCGCCGGGATAGGCCAGCTGAGTTACAGAGAGAGGCCCGGGGAGGACCCAGGCCACGATTGTCAGACAGGCCGCCCAGGCCCTCGCCTCCGCCACAGTCACAGGGAGGCAGATTCAGCCGCAGGGGGCAGTCAGAGGCTGGTAGAGGTTCGCAGACGGCAGACTCACCATTACAGAGGAGGGCGGAGCAGAGTTGGTATACCCTACCGCTTTGCCCTATATGCAGTCGACGTCATTCTGGAGCATGCAGGTATGGTTCCACCGCATGCTATATTTGTGGCCAAGAAGGCCATTTGATGAGAGATTGCCCAGCCAGAGGTCGTGAGGACCGGGACAGACAGGATAGGGCATCAGCAGGATCGCGAGTTACAGCATCCCCGACTGGGCGCAGGCCCTCTATTTCAGCAGGCAGGGGTCGGGGTAGATCAGGGGCCTCCAGTACAGGTGCTGGTCCAAGCCGCACATATGCCTTACTAGGGAGGCAAGATTCAGGAGCATCGCCTGATGTCGTGACAGGTATGCTAACTATCTGCTCACACCCTGCTTATGTGCTAATTGATCCAGGGTCTACCTTGTCCTATATTACTCCATTTGTGGCACGGAAGTTTAGTATTGTGCCAGAATCATTACAGCAGCCCTTCCTAGTATCTACGCCCGTCGGTGACTCTATCACAGCTAACCGAATTTACCGTGGGTGTACAGTAGAGGTTGCTGATCGTCAGACCACAGTAAATCTGGTCGAGTTAGAAATGGTAGACTTCGATGCCATAATGGGTATGGATTGGTTAGTACCATGTTTTGCTAATGTTGAATGTTGGACCAAAATGGTCCGATTCCACTTCCCAGGGGAGGCAGTACGGGAGTGGAAGGGCAGCACCGCGACGCCAAAAGGTAGGTTTATTTCCTACCTTCAGGCGAGAAAGTTGATATCTAAGGGGTGTATTTACCATCTTGTCAGAGTTCAGGATGTCCAAGCAGAATCTCCGACACTCCAGTCTGTCCCGGTGGTAAATGAATTCCCAGATGTATTTCCTGATGAGTTACCTGGTATTCCCCCAGAAAGGGAAATAGATTTTGCCATCGATTTGTTACCAGGCACTCAGCCAATATCAATACCTCCTTATCGGATGGCTCCTACAGAACTCAGAGAATTAAAGGAGCAGTTGAAAGACTTGTTAGATAAAGGTTTTATCAGGTCGAGTACTTCCCCATGGGGTGCGCCAGTCTTGTTTGTGAGAAAGAAAGATGGCTCGCTCCGAATGTGCATGGATTATCGGCAGTTAAACAAAGTTACAGTAAAGAACAAGTATCCGCTTCCCAGAATTGATGACTTATTTGATCAGCTACAGGGAGCCAGATACTTTTCTAAGATTGACTTGCGGTCTGGATATCACCAGGTCCGAGTACGTGAGAGGGATATTCCTAAGACAGCATTCAGGACCCGATATGGGCATTTTGAATTTCTGGTTATGTCCTTCGGGCTAATGAATGCCCCAGCAGTCTTTATGGACCTGATGAACAGTATTTTCAGACCTTTCCTGGACTTGTTCGTGATAGTATTCATTGATGACATTCTGGTGTATTCTCGCTCTGAGGCAGATCACCGGACTCATTTGCGGACAGTGCTCCAGATTCTCAGGGACCGCCAGTTATACGCTAAATTTTCGAAGTGTGAATTCTGGCTTAACTCAGTGGCCTTTTTAGGGCATATTGTCTCAGACACCGGTATACAGGTAGATAAGCAGAAGATAGAAGCAGTTAAGTCATGGCCTAGGCCTACCACCCCGACTGAAGTTCGTAGCTTTCTGGGGTTAGCAGGATACTATCGGAGGTTCGTTGAGGGATTCTCAACTATTGCAGCACCTTTAACTAATTTGACACAGAAGGCAGCAAAGTTCCAGTGGACGGAGGCATGCGAGCAGAGTTTCTAGGAACTGAAAGACAGATTAACCTCTGCCCCAGTATTAGCATTGCCGGAAGGCACAGAAGGGTATTCAGTTTATTGTGACGCGTCAGGTATCGGGTTGGGTTGTGTGTTGATGCAGCATGGTAGAGGAATTGCATATGCTTCCAGACAGCTGAAGAAGCACGAAAAGAATTACCCCACCCATGATCTAGAATTGGTCGCAGTCATTCATGCCTTGAAGATGTGGAGGCATTACCTGTACGGCGTCCATGTTGATATTTACACAGATCATAAGAACTTACAGTACATTTTTACTCAGAGGGAGTTGAATCTGCGGCAACGTCGCTGGTTAGAATTGTTGAAGGATTATGATGTAAACATCCTGTACCATCCAGGAAAAGCCAACGTTGTAGCAGACGCCCTGAGCCGTAAGTCAATGGGGAGTTTGGCGTATTTGCGACCTGAGAAACAGAAATTAGCTAAAGAAATTCATCAGTTAGCTGATCTAGCCGTTCGAATAATGGAAACAGAAAATAATGGAGCAGTAATTCAGAATTCTGCAGTGTCATCATTGGTTACAGAGGTAAAAGAGCGACAGTACGAGGATCCTGATTTAGTCCAGCTCAGAGATAGAGTTCAGAAGGGTAAGGAGCCAGATTTTCAGATAACCGAAAATGGGGTGCTACGTTGTAAGGGCCGCTTTTGTGTCCCGAATGTCTCAAGCCTTCGTGGGCAGATTATGCACGAGGTACATTACGCTTGCTATTCCCTTCACCCAGGGGCGATGAAAATGTACCACGACATCAGAGACATCTACTGGTGGCCAGGTATGAAAACTAAGATAGCCGAATTTGTATCTAGGTGTGCTAATTGTCAGCAGGTGAAAGCAGAGCACCAGAAACCGGGTGGTTTGACTCAAGAGATAATGATACCTATGTGGAAATGGGAAGTAATAAACATGGATTTTGTAACGGGATTACCCCGTACTAGACGCAGAAACGATTCCATTTGGGTAATAGTTGATAGGCTGACAAAATCAGCTCATTTCCTGCCAGTGAAAGCTACCTTCTCAGCTGAGGATTATGCCGAATTATATATCAGAGAAATAGTTAGATTGCATGGAGTGCCGGTATCTATTATTTCAGATAGGGGAGCACAGTTTACAGCTAGATTCTGACAGTTGTTTCAGAAAGGTCTGGGGACGCAGATTAATTTGAGCACAGCATTCCATCCTCAGACGGACGGGCAGGCTGAACGTACAATTCAGACGCTCGAAGATATGCTACGAGCGTGTGTGTTAGATTTTGGAGGTAGCTGGGATGAACATCTCTCGTTAATCGAATTTGCTTATAATAACAACTACCATTCAGCTATTCAGATGGCGCCTTTCGAGGCATTGTATGGGCAAAAATGTAGATCGCCGGTGGGCTGGTTTGAAACAGAAGAATCAGCATTAGTTGGCCCAGACATTGTTCGGCAGTCCGAGGAAAAGATAAAGCTTATCCGAGAACGTTTGCTGACCGCTCAGAGCCGCCAGAAGTCATACGCAGTTAGGCGGCGCAGAAATCTAGAATTTTCGGTAAACGACTGGGTATATTTGAAAGTGTCCCCGATGAAAGGGGTAATGAGGTTTGGCAAGAAAGGCAAGCTTAGCCCAAGATTCATTGGGCCATATCAGATTCGGCGAAGAATAGGCCCCGTAGCATATGAGTTAAACTTGCCTCCAGAATTAGCATCTGTTCACCCAGTATTCCATGTTTCGATGTTAAGGAAGTTCGTAGGGGACCCTTCTACAGTAGTTCCAGTTCAGGATGTTTAGGTCACAGAGGAATTAGCCTATGAAGAGGTTCCCGTAGCTATCTTAGACAGACAGATTCGCAGGCTGAGGACTAAAGATGTTGCATCTGTCAAAGTATTATGGCGTAACAGAAATCGGGAGGAAATGACGTGGGAGGCTGAAGAAGATATGAAAACCAGATACCCTCACCTATTTCAGGCCTAGTCAGACGACAGGTATGTCCGTATCATTACTTATACAATATCTTATGATTGTATGTTTCTAAATGATAAAGAAAGAAGTGATATTTAGTTGTCTAGTAGATCTTAGAATATTGTATGCAGTGCCTGTGTTGGACTTTTCTGCATTTCAGGTTTTTGCGATAGTCCATATTACAGGGGAAACCCTGCCAAAATTTTTCCAGAAAATAAAGTAAGCAGTCCTCTAGATAGCAGTATACATTCGAGGACGAATGTTCCTAAGGGGGGGAGAATGTTATACCCCGTAGAATTCTCAGCCCTTAGATGACCTATTCGCACGTTGGTTAAGCATATTTGAAAGCCATACGTGCTAGGGAAAGGCCCGGGAAAAGATCGGACGAGAAACCCGTCGAAACCATCGCGGGAGGAGCCGAGGCAGATCCCCTCCGCGATGGCAGCGTGTCACAGAGGTGAGGCCTCCGCGATGGCTCCGTGACACGTTGCCCAAGTTCAGGCCCAAGTATATAAAGCCCCACTTCGGTTTAAATCATTTAAACTCTTAAAAATTTCCAGAATAGCGCAGAGAACAGAGGAAAACGAAGGAAAATTATAAATTATTGTCCGATTATGCTGCCAAACGCTGCCCAAACTCAAATTAATCCCAGATACCCGAGTATTTAGCAGTAGAGAGCATTTCTACGGAATTAGTTTCGTGAAATACGGCCGACGAATCGGCGAGCCACCGAACTAAAGTAAGTAGAATTGCTCTAAATTAATGTCTATGTGTTTCTAGCTGAGAAGTGAATACTTCTCCCTTCTGGGCCGCTGAAAAATAGCGAGTTTTCGACCGTCTTTCGATAACCCTAAGTTTAGGCTATAAACTATATCGAAAGTGACGTTGCTCTTTACAATAAAGCTGTATTTAGTATTGATTGACGTATTTATGAATGCAGTTGGGAGAAAATAGTTGAAGTACCGGCCGAGCCTCGTCCGACGGACGAATAGTCGAAGATAAGGTATGTAAAGTTAGTTTCCTCGGCAAGTTAAGAAATATTGAGACAGTATGGTAATTTACAGACCAGTAGAATGTTCAGAAGTCGATTATTGTGTTATTATGAATATTGGTGCAATACGAGAAGTTTTGGGTTGTAACGTGTACGATATCTATCCGTATGATATAGATTCGGACGTAAGTGATTAAGATTGCCCAGTATATTCAGTATATGATGTAATATGCCATGTTAAGATATGGTTGTGTTTAGCTGAAGCCTCGTGAAGTAGTACAGTATCCGTAAAGCATTCCAGACATAGAATAGTAACTAAATAAAGTTTAGAAAGCATGTTAGAAATAGGAAATCATGTTAATACAGAAACTCAGTAAACAGCATAGCTTTCAGCAGAAACACCCTCTTGTATAGCCTTTGCTCCAGTATAGTTTGACAGGAGACTATATTCATATTTATACTTACCTGTCTCAGCATGTATCAGACACCTACAGATTACTATTATTAGCTCAGCATGTGATTTATATGATACCTTACCCCTGTTAGCCTTAGCTTGTGAGATACACAAACAGCATGACTAGTTGAGACCGTTGTATTGATTGGGGTTGGATTACCTAGCATCCCTGACCGCCCAGAGTTAATAGCTGTATCGACTCGTCCGCCAGAGGACGAGGATACGTCACTCTACGGAGTGATATGCCGTCCCACAAGGGGACGAAGATGGGATGCCAGTTTTCCCCATATTGTGCCTTGGTCGGCCCTTATACACCCCCGTCGAGCGGGTACGCCCGGGGTGTTGATTTTAGAGTCCTTCGGACTCAGGTACAGTTATAGTCAGGGGCTCAGCAAGCCCAAGTGCATACCCAGGGACCGACAGGATGCTTACAGCCACTGTAGGAGATGGGATGACCGGGGTAGGGGTATAGATTCCGTGTTGATTATACCTCCCGGCTTATGGGGGCCGGGTAAGGTTTGTGTGTGCCATGTTATGTTATGTATGTTATGCTATGTTACATTAGACATGAGTAGATTAGTAGTAGAATGATACATCTCCAGACACGACACCTACTCCTCCCAGTATGATTGAGAACAGGTACGACTTACATCATCAGACAGATAATCTAGTTCTTCCTATTTCAGTTTTGTCAGTTATGTTATTGATTTCAGATATCTTTTCAGTCATTGCTTTACATACTCAGTACCATCGATACTGACGCCTGGTGGGGCGCTGCATTACTTGCCTGCTGGTACCCATAGACGAGCAGGCGATACCACGTGATCCCCATCAGCGGTTGAGTATTCAGCTCCTGTCATCCGTAGACTGAATTTCTAGAGGTGTAGTTCAGTTCCTTTTGTTGTACAGTACGGGTAGGTCGGGGCCCTGTCCCGATCATTTCTATTATTCTTCTTAGAGGCTTGCATTCCGTATATATTCCCTGTGGTCAGATGAGCCGGTCGTGTGAGGCCGTGCAGTTGTATAGTTGCCTTTACTCTTTCTTCCTTTTGTAATGGCCGTATGGGGCCATAGTTTGCCAGTAGTGGTGACCTTGCCGGTCACGTAGCTTTTCAGTATGTTACGTTCGAGTTGCAGATAACTAGACAGCATGGTGGCCTTGTCGGCCCGCATAGGTTTCCCTGAATTACTATGTTTCTGGTCAGCTGTTAGTACAGGTACAGAAGGCTATAGGCCAATGGGCCGGGGGCTGTATTTACAGCCGTTATATAGCCCTTTGTTCCCAGAAATGTGAGTTAGAGCCAGCCAGGCGCCAGATGCGCCCAGGCTTAACAGTCCAGCAGGTCAGGTCCTAGTAGGGCACCAGGTGCCAGTCATACCCCCCAAGGTGGGGTGTGACATCTAGTCCCCTGCTCTAAGTGTAAGAACTGGTCCATCCGGGCCTGTCTGACCTCCCGCGGTAAGTAGTGGTCCAGGAAGGCCTCCGAGAAGATGGACCAAGTAGGAGGGGTTGCATCTCTTCCCCGAGATCTCTCCCAACTTTCGTACCACAAAACAGCAATATCCCTCAACCGGAACACTGCTAATTCCACTAATTCTGCTGGGGTTACGTGCATGACTCTAAAGATTCTCTGTATCTGGTCCAGAAAGTCCTGAGGGTCCTCCGCTGAATCCGACCCAGTAAACTGAGGGGGTCCCAATGCCAAGAATTCTCTAACCCTGGAACTACCTGGCCCACCTAGAGATTCTGCTGTTGTAGGTGGTACTGGATGACGCTGAGTAGCTAGAATCTGGGTTAACATAACCACCACACTATGTGACTCCTGATCAGATGAAGTGGGTGCAGGAGCTGGAGGAGGCGGTGCTGCCTCAAATGGTGTCTGGCGAGACGGAGACTGCTGGGAGGGTCGAGATGACACCTCTGTATCGCCCTCAGACCGGGCTGAATCTGGCTGTAAGTGAGGCATCCTACTGGTGCCTTCTCCTGCTGCTGTGTCTATTCTTCTGCCGGTGGCAGGGTGATGCTGGTCTTCCATTCTTATCTGTAGACAAAGAATATGATAAGTTTTAGGGACCCAACCCTATACTGTACCGCTCTATAGCACGACTGAATGAGAAAGAAGAGTAACCATCCTATCATGCCTCGCAGCCTCCTGCCTATAGTATGTGGTGCACAACACATCCATAGACAAGACTCTACTTAGCACGGCTTGCAGACTCCTTGGGACACGACCTGCTCTGATACCAAGTTTGTCACACCCCACCTGGGGGGGTGGGGGGTATGACGGGCACCTAGTGCTTGCTAGACTCTGGGCTGCTAAACGGTCCAGCCTGAGCACATCTGGTGCTTTGGCTGACCCTGGCTCTATTTCAAGAAACGAACCGACAATATAACGGCTGTAAATACAGCCTCCGGCCGACTGGGCCTATAGCCACCTGTGCTGTAATATCAGCTAACCAGAATCGTACTCATATAGGGAATCCTATGCGGGCCAACAAGGTCACCATGCTGTCTAGTTATCTCTAACTCATTATATAAACGCGGAACAGCTACGTGACTGGCAAGGTCACCACTACTGACTGGATAAGGCCTCACACGGCCAACATCAACAACTAAACACATATATACATGCACGGCCCCACACGACCGGCTCCACCACCACATGAAACATCAGACTGCAAGCCTCTAGGAAGTAATAATAGAATGGTCGGGACAGGGCCTCGGCCTACCCATACTGTAATAAAAAAGGAAATAGGAGAAACCTCCGACTGTCTAGCTCCGGAGGATAGGAGCTGACAACTCTGCTGATTGGATCATGAGGGATCGACTCCTCGTCTATGTGTACCTGCAGGCAAGCAATGCAGCGCCCCCACGGGCGTCAGTACCAAAGGTACCGAGCATGTAAAGCAAACTGAAACATACAACTGAAATGGGTAACAACAACAATATGACATATAAGCAGGAAGTAGCTGAGTCTATCTGACTGAGGATAACTGGGAAGAGTTTACCTGTTCCATAACTAAACTGGGCGTACCTGGCGACGTGTCGTCCTACTGTCTATCAGTATCTAATAGCACATATAGATATACATATAAATACACACAATACCTGACTGACCCCCATAAGCCGGAAGGTTCCAACCAACAGAACAATCTATTTACCGCTACCCGGGTCTAAACCAACCAAAAATAAGTCACTCCACTCATCTGATAACCGTGAGCTCCTCCTATCGGCCCCCTTGGGTACGTAGCTCAGGCCTTGGCCTCTGACAATAAACTGTGTCTGAGTCCGGAGACTCCTGCCTCTGGGCGCAAGTGCGCAACGGGGTAATCTGCTGCTGTATCTGTGACTGAAACTGCCCCTGGGTGCAAGCACGCAACAGGGTAATTTATAAAAAATCTGTGTCTGAAACTACCCCCGGCCACAAGCGCACACAGAGTAATCTGCCCCTGTAAACAGGGTAATCTGGATCTGCGCAGAGCGAACTGAACTGCCCCTGCAAGTAGGGTAATCTGGACCGTATTAATAAAGTGGTCGGCCATCATCGTCCTCTAGGCGGACGACATCGCCCAACTGGTGGCGGTATCTGAATCTGGTATCGACACAGCTATAACCTAGGGGCGACGGGGATGCTAAAGGACACCCACATGCCATAACAAGTCTCAACATGCAAAACACATACACAGCAAGCATGCTCAAATGAAAAATACTAATCCTATTCTCTTCTTTTATTTCAAGGCCAGTCCGTACTAAACAACTGATGCTATATTCTATTTTGCACTGTTTCTGATTGCTGGCTAACTGCTACCTGGCCTTTATCTGTTTATCTGATTATTGTTACCCGTGATCGGAAGCTATATCAGTTTCTAGAGTCATATCTGTTTCTAGAGCTATATCTGTATCTGGAGCTAGATATGTATCTGGAGCTATATCTGTATCTGGAGCTATTTCTATATCTGATTACTTATCTGATTACATCTGGATATAACTCAATAACATAGAACATGCCATCTATAACTGGATATAGCTCAATAACATAAGATGTGCCATCTGTTACCGGATACAGTCTCAACAAATGTAATACATACTATCCGTAATCTTGCTAGTTCATTATACTGCTTTTACAACTTCCATTCTGGGTATTACATAAGAACATGCTGAGCTACTAGCTGATACCACATTACTATCTAAAATCATCTGACTATCCGTTATTCTGATTATCGCATGATACGTAATGATATACTAGCATGCTTACTGGAAATTGTACTAAAATCATTCCTGTACGCTGGGTATCTGTTAATAGCCTTTATTCTATTTGTTTTCTAGACTGTACTTCCTGGCTTGCCGAAAGAATAGCTTTACATACCTGGTTTCTGAGTACCCGACTGACCGATGTGATTCCCGTCGGTACTTCTGCTATTTCTCCCAACTACATTTATATACATGTCAATTAGAACCAAATACACCAATATTCTGGAAGGAAACGTCACTTTCGATATATTTATAGTCTAAACTTTGGCTTATCGAAAGACAGTCAAAAACTCGCTATTTCTCAAAAGGCCAAAAGGGAGAAATACTCACTTTAAGGCTAGGAGTATATTGACACTAATTTGGAGCAATTCCACTTACCTTAGTTCGGTAGCACGACGATTCGCCGGCCGAATTTCGCAAAACTAAATCCGTAGGAATGCTCCTTACTGCTTAATACCTCGGTATCTGGAGTTAATTTGAGTTTGGACCGCGTTTGACAGCGTAATCGGAAGGAAATTCCAATGGAATCTTCGTCCTCTCTGTTTTTCCCTCGACTTCTCTGGAAATTATATGAAATATAACATTTAAACCGAAGTGGAGGGCTTATATAGTAGGGCCTGGACAGGGCCAACGTGTCACGGAGCCAACGCGGAGGCTCCACCTCCGTGACACGTTGCCATCACGGAGGGGCTCTGCCCCGGCTCCTTCCGCGATGGTTCGACAGGTTTCTCGTCCGGTCTTTTTCTGACCCTTTTTATAGCATGTATGACTCTCAAATACTTTTAACCATCACGCGAATAGGCCATGTATGTGTTGGGAATTTTACGGGATATAACATCATGGTTGAGTTTTTAGCATTATTTTCTTGGCTAGTTTACTTATGTTAAGAAATTTATGAATTTCATGATTTTTAACTAGCCCATGCAAAACCAATATTTCATGATTATGAGAACTATCCATGTTTTGGGCGTAGTATTTAGCACCAAGCAGGCGGAGGTTCAGCGCACCTAGGTCTCAGAACTACGTGCCACCATAGGTATGATAGGGGTCCTCACGAGAGAGTGTTTCTGTTGACCGAATGGGCTCATAAGTGATATCACGCCTTCATCATTCTTTGCCCTGACAAGGCCTTGAATGGTTCTGCCAACTTGAGCGAGATAGTAGCGCATCATGTGCTCATTCATGATAATGTCGGTTATGAGAACCTCTTACTATTCCTCATGTTTCATGTTTCTTCATGTTCAGGACTTATGATATCATGTTTTATAGTATATTTGGATCCATTGATCAGATTATGAGTTTTACTTATAATTTCAAATATAATGATCTTTATGATTTTGTTTTCAAAACCTTGGGTGATTATAATTCAGATTATGATGAACAACTTATGTTTTATGACTATCTCACGATCATGAATTTTTAGCATGTTATCCTTACTCTCATGTTTTACTTATCATACATACTCAGTCTATTCAAAGTACTGATCACATACTTTAGTGTTACATCATTTTATGATATAGGTTCGGGTCATCAGTCTTAGCTTCACCGTTAGATTCACTCTTGCTCCTATGCAGCCTAGTTTTTGGTGAGTCCTCATTATATGAGGATGTTATTTTTTGGTTTATGTTACTTTTATGTCTTTTCAGTTACAAACTTAACAGAACTAGTTGGGGGCTTCTCCTATCGACTCATCTTATAGAGGCTTTTTAGAAGATGATGTATAGATACATAACCGTGTTGACTTGTTTTCTCTGTTTACACCTTGTGATATCTTAGTCTTCCACTTATGCTTCTTCGTATGATTTATTTTTGCTTAGTGTATGCTTATGCTTATGTTATGCATGTACCATGGGTTAGCTTAGAGCGATTCATGGTTCTAAGTTTCGTGTTGTGTTCAGGATCTATGCTCGGGTATGAAAAATATGGTATCAGATCCTTAGGTTTAGGTGTGTCCTAGGTGTCTGAAAGTTGCGTTAAGTAGAGTCTTTGTCATGGAAGTGAAGTGTGTCACACTTATGAGGAAGAGGGTATGAGATGTTTTAGGAAACTTCCCTTCTTTCATATTCTATATAGTGCGATGAAGTCCAACTCTCTCTATTTTTCTAACTCATGCTATGTGTGTTTGTAGAAAATGCCTCTTCGAAGAGCCAATGAATGAAGGAATGGAAATGACAACGGTAAGGGAATCAGCTAGCACCACCAGTTCCAGTAGTTCCTTTGAATGAGCAGGTGACTCATACTGAGTTTAGGAATACTTTTTAGATGTTGGCACAAGCTATGATGGCTTAGGTCAACCAGTAGGCGGTTGCACCTGTGAACATTAATAGGAGTGCCACAATGGCTAGAGTGCGAGACTTCACCCGGATGAACCCGCTAGAGTTTTATGGTTCAAAGATGGACGAGGATCCACAAAAGTTTATTAAGGAGATCTAGAAGATTACCCAGATTATTGGGATTTTAGGAGAGAAGAGTGCAGATTTGGCCTCTTATTAGTTGAAGGGGGTAGCTCATATTTGGTTCAGAAAGTGGAAGGAAGGTCATAAGGCAGGCGAAGTTCCTGTTGGTTCGGATGAGTTCGTGATGACCTTTTTGGGAAAGATTCTTTACTCGAGAGATGAGGGAAGAAAATGTTGTAGAGTTCATCCACCTAAAGTAGAATAGTATGACGGTTCAAGAGTATGCCTTGAAGTTCACCTAATTGTCCAAGTTGCTCCAAAAATAGTTGCTGAGCTGAGGACTCGTATGAGCAAGTTTGTGTCAGGGGTATCCGATTTGGTAGTCAAGGAGTGCAAGACTGTTATGCTGATCAGTGACATGGATATCTCTGGACTCGTAATTCAGGCCCAACATATTGAGGAAGAGAAGTTGAAGGAGATGGAGAAGGAGACCAAGAGGGTTAGGATAGGGAACTTCAAGTTCTCATAATAGAGGACAAGTGGTGGGCACCATTCTCAATCCCATCAGAGGTCATCAATCCCAACTCCATCATCAACTAGTGTACTATCTAAGTCCAGAGTTGATCACAGGGGTAGAGCACCAGGCTCTAAGACTTAGGGGAGCATGTTCGGAGGACGCACTTTCCCAGCTTGCAAGAAGTGTGGTAGAAACTACCCTGGAGAGTGCCTATTTGGTTCACATGCTTGTTTTGGGTGTAGGAAGCCTTGATACAGGCTCAGGGATTGTCCTTCAGTTAGATAGGGTGACGGTAAAGGATGTGCCCCAACTACTTCTTCAGCAGCTCGCCCATCCTAGCAGGGCATATCATCTAGTGCAGGCGACGGATAGTGCCGGAACCGCTGCTATGCACTTTCATCACGCCAGGAGCAAGAGATCTCACCAGATGTGGTTACGAGTATATTACGAGTTTTTCATCTTGATGTTTATGCATTTCTAGATCCAGGGGCCATATTATCCTTTGTGACTCTCTATGTTGCTATCAGTTTCGATGTCCGCCCCGAAATCCTCCTAGAACCCTTCTTGGTCTCTACTCTTATCGGTGAGTCAGTTTTAACATGGAGAATATACAAAAATTGCCCTGTCATAGTTCTTCAGAAAGTCACCTTAGCCACTTAGTAAATTTAGATATGACCGAATTCGATGTTATCTTCAACATGGATTGCTTGTATACTTTCTATGCTATAGTTAATTATAGATACTAAATAGTAGAGTTCTAATTTTTGGGTGAACTAGTCCTAGAGTGGAAGGGTAGTTCAGCAGTGCCTGGAGGTCGCTCTATCTACTACATTAAGGACAAAAAGATTATTTCTAAGAGTTGTGTTTATCATTTAGTTTAGGTTAAGTATTCTACGTCTAAGACCCCAACTCTCCAGTCAGTTCTTGTTATTTGTGAGTACCCGAAAGTGTTCTCAGATGATATACCAGGAATTCCTCTCAAGTGGGATATTGACTTTGGGATCAACCTTCTCCATAATACGCAACCCATATCCATTCCTCCTTACAGAATAGCTCCAACCAAACTTAAGAAGTTGAATGATCTCTTAGATAAGGGTTTCATCAGGTAGTAAGTCCCCATGGGGTGCTCCAGTCCTTTTCGTGTAGAAAAAAGATGGTTCTCTCAGGATGTGCATCGCCTATCGCTAGTTGAATAAGGTCACAATAGAATAAGTATCACATTCCCAGAATTGATGACTTGTTCGATCAGCTTCAGGGTACTAGTTGCTTCTAAAAAATAAATCTCAGATCCAGCTATCATCAACTCAAAGTTAGGGAGTGTGACATTCCAAAGACAGCCTTTAACACTTGATATGGTCACTATAAGTTTGTAGTTATGTCTTTTGTACTAATAAATGCTCCTGCAGTTTATGAATTTGATGAATAGGGTGTTCAAGCAGTATTTATATATGTTCATCACTATCTTCATAGATGATATCCTCATATACTCTTGGAGTGGGGAGGAGCATGCTTCTCATTTGATGATTGTGTTGCAGATTCTTAAGGACCATTAGCTGTTTGCTAAGTTTAGTAAGTGTGAGTTTTGGCTGAAATCAGTTGCATTCCTTGGTCAGGTGGTGTCTGGTGAGAGTATTCAGGTAGACTCAGAAGATTGAGGCAGTGAAGAAATAGCCTAAAACTGTCACTCTTAGTAACATTAGAAGCTTTTTTGGTTTAGCTAGCTACTACAGGAGGTTCGTAGAGGGATTTTTGTCCATTGCCTCACCTTTGACCAGGTTAACCTAGAAGAAGGTTAAAATTCAGTGGTTTGATGCTTGTGAAAAGAAATTTTAGGAGTTAAAGACTTGACTCGCTTCAGCTCCGGTTCTGACCTTGCTATAGGCACAAATGGTTTTATAGTATATTGTGATGCCTCTAGAGTTGGCTTAGGGTGTGTGTTGATGCATCATGGGAAGGTCATCGCTTATGCCTCGAGGCAACTTACTCATGATAAGAATTACCCGACCCATGATCTAGAGTTAGCAGCGGTGTATGTGCCTTGAAGATATGGAGATACTATCTATAAAAGTGCATGTTGATGTATTCATAGACTATAAGATCCTTTAGTATGTGTTCAGTCAAAAAGACCTGAATTTGTGGTAAAGAAAATGGCTTGAGCTTCTCAAGGACTATGATATTAATGTTCTTTATCATCCAGGAAAGGCCAATGTAGGTGGCAGATTCTCTTAGCGGGTTGTCCATAGGGAATGTACCTCATGTGGAAGAGGGAAATAAGGAATTAGTCGGAGATGTTCATAAACTTGCTTGCTTAGGGGTTCCCCTTACATATTTAGTAGATGGTGGTGTCATTGTTCAGAATGGATCAGAATCTTCATAGTGATGGAGATTAAGGAAAGGAAAGATGAGGATCCTATCTTAGTTAAGTTGAAGTAAGAAGTCTGAAATCAGAAAGTGGAGGTTTTCTCCTGAGAGGGAGATGGGTACTCTGATATTAGGGTTGATTATATATTCCAAATAAGAGAAAAAATATTGAGAGAGGCTCACAACTCTCGGTATTCTATCCATCCAGGTGCCACCAAGATATACCGTGATCTACATGAGGTCTACTGGTGGAATGGCATGAAGAAGGATATTGCAGAAGTTGTGGCTAAGTGTCCGAATTACCAATAGGTTTCGATTGAGCATCAGAAGCCTAGAGGTATGACTCAAGATATCAGCATTCCTACTTGGAAGTGGGAAGAAATAAATAAGAACTTCATTATAGATTTGCCTTGTACACGCCGACAGCATGGTTCTATATGGGTGATTGCAGATCAAATGACGAAGTCATCATATTTCCTGCTAGTTAAGACTATAGATTTAATTGAGGATTATGCTAGACTTTACATTAGGAAGTTAGTCAGGTTGCATTGAGTTCTGTTGTTCATCATCTCGGATAGTGGGCACTCAGTTTACCTCACAGTTTTTGAGATTATTTCAAAAGGTCCTTAGTACATAGGTGAAGCTTAGCATAACTTTTAACCCACAGACTGATAGTTAAGTCGAGCGAACCATTTAGACTTTGGAGGATATGTTGAGAGTTTGCGTGATTGATTTCAATGGTAGTTGGGATGATCACTTATCTCTCATTGAGTTTGCCTACAATAATAGTTACCACTCGAACATTCAGATGGCTCCGTTTGAGGCTCTTTATGGGCAGAGGTGTAGGTAACTTATTGGATTGTTTGATATAGGCGAGGCTATGTTGATAAGGACAGATTCAATTAATGAGGCTATGAAGAAAATTTAGCTTATTAGAGAAGGATTGTAAACAACTCAAAGTCATTAGAAATCCTATGAGAATGTGAGGAAGAGAGATCTTGAGTTCATGTTGATGATTGGGTATTTCTGAAGGTGTCATCCATGAAGGAGGTGATAAGGTTTGGTAAGAAGGGGAAGCTTAGTCCTTGATATGTTGGTCCTTACAGGATTTTGAGGTGTGTTGGCTATGTGGCTTATAAGTTGGAGTTTCCCACAGAGTTGACATCAATGCATCTGATTTTCCATGTGTCCTTGTTGAAGAAGTGCATGCGCGATCCAGCTCTAGTTGTACCATTAGAGAGCATTGGTGTGAAGGATAGCCTCATCTATGAGGAAGTTCTGGTTGAGATTCTTGACCGTCAGGTTCAGAAGAATAAAATGCGCTTCAGTGAAAGTACTTTGGAGGAATCAACTTGTAGAGGGAGCTACTTGGAAAGCCAATTAAGATATGATAGCCAAGTACCTTCACTTTTTTCCTCCCAGCCCAGTTCTAGCATGAGGTACTAGTTTCCTCCTTAGTACTTTATTCAGTTTCATGTTTAGTTCATATCTATCAGTTCCTTTCATGTATTAGTATGTATTTATGATACATGAATTCAGTTTAGTATATGTATCTTAGTTTAGAGTCAGTCACACTATCAGTATTCAGTCTATAACGTTCAGTTTTGGGATTGTAGCTCTTTCCCTATCTTTTCAACTCTATTAGTCTCCATTCGAGGATGAATGTTCTCAAGGGGGAGATAATGTAATACCCTAAATGTCCTTAAGACTAGATCCCATATATGGAGTATGAACTAACAGAAAAATTGAAATTGATTAGATAGACATCTGAGAAAGTCTATAACTGGTAAGGGCGGTGCCGGTCGAAAAATGAATTGTACACAAGGATGATGTTAAGAGATGGGAGATGCTTACAACAAACAATCTTAAGTATTTAATGACTTTTTAAAGTTTTCACGTGGGTTGTTCATTACTGTAATGGTAAGAATGACATTTAGACATGTTGTGAAGCGATTTGTGGGTAAATTAGTTTATATGAAATACTAGTGGAAGAAAAGAAAATATGGATGTCAAAAACAGCTAAACTATTTGAGCATCATAGAGAAAAGTCGTAGAGTCACACTATTAAGCAGTATGATCCGACAAATCATATATTTGAAATCAGACAAATGTGCACCAAGATCGTGCAAGTAACATTCCTATAATTAATGAGAATAAAAGAGCGTGTCAATGTGGTAAATGACAATCATATCACATGCCATATTTTTATGCCATCAAGTGTTTTCATACATTGGGATGGGTGCATGGGACAACGGTGTGGTAAAATACAGAAGAACGTACTTCAAAACATTCAGACCACTTGGTTATAAGGCATATTGGCCACCACTATCAATTTCTATAATTGCTAACAAAAAATATTTGCATAGAATACATGTGCTAGCAGACACCAGTCTTTTCAATCAAATGGATGTTCTAGACAGGACATATTCTTATAAGAGCTCATTGTGCAATGAATATGACCATGATAAGCGTATGTGTAACCTATAAGATTGTGGTGGCAATACCTCCCGTGGTGGCAATACCTCAAAGCTTGTTGTATTGATTATTAAATATATTTAACGTATGAATATATTTACCTTTTCAAATTTATGAATGTATTTTACCTTTTTGTATTAGTTATATTTATCTTTCAATTTACAAAAAAATATTCTTCTAAAATGATAAAGTACTATCAAATAAGAAGAAGAAAAAAAAATTTTTAAAAATATAATAATAAAGACTTAACAATTAAATAATAAAAATTATTCTTTGTCATAATCATCATTTTCATCTTTATCTACTTCGTCTTTTAGTAGTCTTTTTTATTTTTTTTCATCTTTATCATTGTAATCTAAATCACAATTTTGACTCATTTCTTGACTAGGATCAATAAAAGCAGTTGCTTGATTTATGCAACAATATGGCATTTCACAATTCAATATTTGATAAATATTTTGTAAGGCCTATCCATTCTTGAACTATTGAAAATATAGGATAAAAGAATCTCAATGCAGATTTTCATTTTCTAACAGCTGCAAATCTCCATGAAAATTATGATCTTCTGAAGCATGAAAGGTATCTAGTACTTTTTGCATTTTTTAGATTTCTTTTATCAAGTGTCGGATAACTAGTGGTTCATTTTTGAATTTGGAGGTCTGAAAAGTGGCCGACATGTCTATGGTACGGTGAAACTATGTCAACGACATAAGACCTCATTATCACACCTTTTCGAATATAACTCAACCCACTAAAGTTTTTCACCCAAAATTCAAACTTCTTAAGGATTTGAGGAGTGTGCTTCACCCATAATGATATGTACAAAAACTATTATATCAATATGGATACAAATAGATTGATTTTTAAAAGAATAAATAATACCATATAATTTTTTATCCGATAAATCGGTGCAATATTCTAATTTTTTTCTTAAAGTAGGGTACAATTGTCTTTAATTTTGCTCTTATCACGAGAATGTCTTGAGCTTCTCTTATCTTTTTGTCTAATTTTGAACCAACTATTGAATATAATATTTCTAGGCATTGTGAAAACGTGATTTTTTTTACCGCAATGAATGTACATGCCGTTGTCTTTATTACATTAGAATGTTTCTAATGCATAAATGTATATTATGTAAATTTTTGTGGTCGTTTTAATAGTACAATGTATCATATAAAGCTAACAAATTAAGTTCTCACTCAAAAACGCTATTCGAAAAAAGTACAAAAATGTAGCATGCATAATGCACATAAAATGTGCATTATGTAGATATTAGTGGTACTTTAACAGTATGATGTGTCACATAAAATTATTAAATTGATAAAAATTTGTGATGTCACTCAAAAGTGTAGATCCAGTAATATAAAAATCATACTATTAGGCATATCTTGTATTTTCATTCAAAAATATCATTCAAGAACGTACAAATAAAAATAATGACGAATAATATATAATGTAAATGATACGGGTAACGAGTAGCCAATAAAATTGAGTTATTTTATCATATTGAATTAATTTTCTAAATTTAATTTTATTACTTCATTCTTCCCTAGAGACATATTCCATGCAATGAGTAGATTAAGGACATTGAGTGAAGAAATTTGAATACTAAAATAATCTGAAAGATAGAATCAACATTAAAATGATATCTAGGTGGGATTGGTGCACTATGGAGGCTGAAGGACTGGAAGGAAACATCAAGGCATTAGGACTTAAACATCTAAGAAGTCGTGCTACATCAATATCGTGTAATACACCACAAAAATTAAATTTCTCTCTAAATTATTTTTGCAAAGAAAACGACCTGATGGAAATGCATATTCATCAGGGTTGAATATAATAAAATGTAAAAATGTGTATCATTAAGGTTGAATATAATAAAATGATTACATCGTCAATCTAAGTGAGATTCGGACTGCGATATACAACGACAATGAGTTCTCATGATATAATTAATATAAATGAGGTCATATTGGTGTCAACTACAACCCGAAAACATTAAGTTTTGTAACTCTATAAGTAACCTCTCATTTCTTATGAAATGGTCATACAAAAAAAGTCTACTAAAAATTCAATATAGAGTGGTAGCAATATAGATTGGTGAGTATTTTTTTCAAAACTTCAAATGCAAGTGTCGATGATAACTCAACCCATAGCAATTATTCCGGTGATTCCCATCTTATAACAGTATATTTGAATTAAATAAATACAAGTCTCATCTTCTAATATAGTGTAATGACGATTTTTGCGAGGTGAAGTTTTCAAATCCACATGAATATTATTGTGATTTATATCGCGAATGGGCATATCGGTACATCGAATTACAATGTCTTGTTCATGACTTAAAAAATATCGAAGATCCAATTCCAACAAGATTCTCTATTACCATGGCTCGAACTAATCAAGATTCTTGTGAGTTGGCAGTAAAAAGAATTAGGAAAGAAAAAAAACCAAATGCTGGCAAGACGTTGTAGGTTTTACATGCTCAAGTTGACCGAGGAACAAGCATCATGAACTGGTAGGAACTAATATCTATGGAAAAAAACACGTGTCTTAAAGGACGATATAGAGGACTTCTATCTTGATGTTAAGACATTTTATGATTTTATTTATGATAATATCATTAATTTATAAAAATTGATGGGCTTAATTTAGTTTATTCTTATATTATTATTTAACATATTAGAATAGAAAAATATTTAAAAGGTGAGGGCATAGGATAAGGTGTTTTATGCAATCAAGACGAGTCGTAAGCCCGAAAACACGAGGCGTAAGTCCCATGAATCTATCGAGCGTATATCTCATGTATCTTTAATTTTAGGAAAAAGAATTCAAAACACACTCCAACTATGTCCGAATTTATTTTTACATACTTTAACTTTGCAGGGGTCCTATGACTCCCCTGAACTTATTTAAAATAGAATATATACCCCCTTAAAAAGTCATATTCAAATTTGTATTAAAGGGTGATATACACGCGTCCACGTGTAAATTTCATATTTTTTAATTTTCTTTTTTGTTTCTTAATCTTTCTCCTTTTTATTCAATTTTCCTTTTTTACTTCTCTTGGGTTTTTCTAATACCAGTACTTATATTACCTCCTCGTGATAGTGGGCTTTTTTTCGATGAGTGAAAATTTTTAATAATAAAGTTTTATTTTTTATTTATAGATCTAGATTAGATTTAATTTATATACCTGTAAAAGAAAATTAGTGTTTTGTTGTGTGTTTGCAGAAGAAAATAGTAAAAATAAAAATTAATTATTTGGGTCTTAAATGGAAAAATGCCATTAATGGATGAAGGAGAGGCAAGGATAAAATTAAACATTTGGAGTTTTCTTCTAGTATAATGAGATTGAAGTTGGAATGATTTCAAAATAACTCAGAGATTCGCCATATCCAAACTAGTCATGAAATCAGTTATGGAGAGGTGAAGAAGATACTAATAAAAAAGATAGAGAGACAAAGAGAAGACAAGAAGATTAGAAGAAAAATTATTATTTTTAAATTATGAAAATTTGGCCGGAGCTGAGGTCAGCGAAATCACTTATAGAGTAGTGAAGAAGAGAATAGAAAGATAGAGAGAGAAATAAAAGAGAAAAAGTAAAATAAATAAATAGATAAATAATTATGAAAATAGAATTTAAACATATTTTTCTGTTTGTACTCTCTCAAGGAGAGTGTATTGCACTTTCTTTTCCACATATGCAGTTAGGAGTTTAATAATTTTAATTAAAAATAGTCCAATGGGTCATAAAATTCCCGTAAAGTTGAAATATGTAACAACAAGTTCGGACATAGTTGCGAGTGTGTTTTGAATCCTTTTTCCTTAATTTTATAATTTTATTATTAAAAAATAAGTAAAAATAGAATTTTTAATGATTCTGCAAATAAATTCAAATAGATCACTAATAATATAGAAAAAATATTATAATTATTTTTTCAAAAAGGTAACAATACAAAAATGACAATAAACAAAGACAAACTTTAAAATGACTTTGATTATATATATTTTAAAAAATTACTACAACATGAAAATATGATAGCATAAAGTATAAATATCATTACACTAATAAAAATAAATTTTAAGCAAAAATACTTTTAGAATAATAAGAATCAAATTTAATGCCCTAGGTGTACACATTTATGCTCGGAATTTATGCTTCTACGCTTGTGACTTACGTCTCAAATTCTAGGGCATATGCCCTATGGATCTGCGTCTTTCATGTGCGTCTCAAAGCAATTTTTAGTACGCCGACCCCATAATTCGACCCAAAATATGCCTTTAAAAACACTGAAATAGACAAGTATTATACACATAAAAAATATATAAATCATAAAAAAAACATTTTTATTTTCATCAAAAATACGTAGAATCTATATTAGAATTCAAAACGAAAATTAATAATGTCACGACCCAAATGGCCGTGATTGGCACCTGCACAAACGCCCCGGTGAGCGAACCAGCGAAACCTGATAACAATTCCCAAGTAACCCCAAAATCAAGACATTCATGAAAAAAAAATCAATTGTTATGTTCTAAAAATAATTTCGGATTAATAGAATGCGCATACTAAAACTAAATAAATAATTTTCCAAAATCTAATTGTCATTGCACTAGATGTGTATTTACAAGCTAAGGAAACTAATAACTAAAAATGAAATAAAGTTTTGAAATGTATAAAAGAAAGAAATCTGCAACAGGGGAATGAACTGTATCCTCATCTGTTCACCATGTCAAACTCCGAAACTGCCGCTCTACAGGTGAGGGCGTGAGGAACTGCCTGGCTCAAACTCTGCACTCAGAAAAGTATGTAGGGGTAGGGTCAATACATAAGACGATACTGGTAGGCATCATCGGTTGACCCTAATTAATAACACGTACACCGAGTAATAATAATATATGACTAGTATACAACGTTTAAGGAAGTAAAACACAATTTAGACACACTAGTTCTACACAGGGGACAACCGGCCTGCTTACTGGATTAGGCCGTTGTCGCTGCAGCAATCGCTTGAGACTGTTGCAGCGGAAATGGTTCTGCTGCAGCGGCATGCTTAGGCAGTAGCTCGACATGTGACACTCTTCTCAGTTCATCCATTCTACAATTCAACAGATCAACAGTTTAGCATCTCACATACTCCATAAATTCATCAAACACGTATAAGAAACCAACAATAGTATCAACTATTAAGAACTACAAGTCTATAGTTAATCATAACAACAACTACTCAAAAATTACATGCGGTGGAAAAGTCACACTTAGTATTAAAACATGATCTTCGTTATCAACTCACGTTATATCAACAATACTTTGCACATTCTCTTAGCATGTTCCTCATCCAATTTCATGAATATAAGTGAAATCACAAAACAAAACAGAAACAACAAAACCAAGAGTGACATGATGGGCACACGCCTCTGCCATCTCCCCTCAACACTCAACCACACGAACCATGTATACACATGCTAGAGGGTCTTATTTTTGCCCATCCAGTAATGACCTACAGGAGACTCTAGAAATCTATGTACTGTTCTAGCATAGTACTCACTCCTACTTATATGCTCATTCAGATGCTCCCCTTGGACACGGGCCACTCGATAATAATATTCACTCACCTGGAGTCTCCCCTCGGGATCGAGCCTCTCAATTCAGGATATAATCACTATTCTATTCAATCTCAATTTTTGCAAAACAACAAGTATACAAGTCGTAGAATTCACATGTACTCTAATTTTTATTCTCTTTTCACGTGATCAATTCATGACAAGCAGTTCACTTCACAATTTCTCAGAAACTTAACAACATATTAATTATGACTTGCTATCAACATGGTAATCATGCTCATTCGCAAGACAACTCACAACAAGAGATGTTTGAAGACCAGTAACATATAACTATCACCTAAGCATACAAATCATTAAGCAGGGTATAACTCTCCTACCATAATCTACCTCGATTACTCGAAGTTATCGACTTCGCTACTCTGCAGGAGCTTTGCCCTTCGTCAATGTTTCAGATTGTTCAAAATCTATACATATATAATCATTAATTAATCACTCCTCAAGATATGGCCTAATTCGATCAAACCATTCTCTTTTCAGGGCAAATTAATAGAAAACCCTTCCCTTCCACCTAGTTCTAGGTCCCCACCTTATCTAACCCATCAGCATTAATAAGAGGAACTTTAGAAAGTAAACATTACTCGCAATTCAACAATCAAAACCTCCCATTATTCTCCCATAATCTCAGACCTATTTCCTCAACCTAGGGTTCTCTAGTTCAGAATTTTCACCATTAATAGGTCCCCCCTTAAGCTTTTACGATAAACAACAACACCCATTAAAGGGGTTAGGGGATAAGAAAATAACCTTTTCACCACTACTTTTAGCTCTAGGGATGAAATCGCTCTCAACCTTTCTGTTTCGCGTTTTGGGAAATAATGGGACTTAATCCTAGAAATCCTATTTAAACCCACTTTCTAATCTCCATCGTCCGCTGCAACGGTCACATTTTTGCTGCAGCGGACCCGCTACAGTGGTCACATTTTCGTTGTAGCGGACCCGTTACAGCGGTTACATTTCCGCTGCAATGGACCTGCTACAACGACCATAGGGTCACTGCGGCAATTCCAGTGGCTACTTCACCATTTGGCCACAGCGGGACTCTGACCGCTACTATGGTCTTGCTGCAACGGGAATCCCACTGCTGCAGCGTTCCTCCATCCCAGTAGCTACCCAAAAATGCTCAATTTCATACTTAATTTATTTCACAACCTCCTATCTCTCTCTTAGCCTGTTTTTTGTGTTCCAGGCACTTAACCATATCGTAATGATGTTCGATCGTTACATCAGATGTCAATTAAGATACGGTTTGTCCTGAATGGTCTATACAAGAGTAGGAAGGGTACGTAACAGATTCTATGAACAACTGAGGGTACTTGACCCGCATATCAACCTTGGTCTCCCAACTGGCTTCCTCAACTGGACGGTTCTTCCACTAGACATTTACTGTCGGAATCTCCTTGGACCTTAGCTTCCGAACCTCCCTGGACAATATCGCTACAAGATCATTCTCAAATGACAGATTTTCATGCAGCAGCACAGAGTCCCACTTGATGATATACATTCCATCCCCATGGTACATTTTTAGCATAGACATATAAAATATCGGATGCACTCCAGACAATTCTGGTGGCAATGCCAGCTCATAAGCCACTTTTCCCACATGTTGAATTATTTCAAATAGCTCAATATACCTCAGGGTGAGCTTGCCCCAATTTCCGAACCTTATCACCCCCTTCGTGGTAGACACCTTGAGCAGCACATGCTCCCCTTCCATGAACTCCTTATCCCTGACTTTCTTGTCTGTGTATTGCTTCTGCCTACTCTAAGAAGCTAACAAACGGTCCTAAATTATTCAAAATTATTCCAAGGACTCCTTTAACAAATCCGTCCCCCAAGGGCTCACCTCAAACGCATCAAACCACCCTATGGAAGACCTACACTTTCTCTAATACAAGGCTTCAAAAGGTGCCATACCAATGTTTGAGTGGTAGCTATTATTATAGGAGAACTCTACCAAGGGTAAGAATTTGTCCTAATGGCCCCCAAAGTCTATCACACATGCCCGGAGCATGTCCTCCAACACTTGAATAGTCCATTCTGATTATCCGTCTATGTAAGGATGAAAGGTTGTACTCAAGCCCAACCTCATACCAAACTTGGCCTGCAAGGTCCTCCAAAAATGAGAAATAAACTGAGTTCCCCCTGTCTGATACAATTAAAATAGGCACCCAATGTAACCAAATTACCTCCTTCACGTATAGCTTGACTAGTTTCTCCGCATTGTAAGTCAGCTGGACTAGCAAGAAATGAATAGACTTGGTCAACCTGTCCACTATGACCCAAATTGAGTCAAACTTTCTCAAAGTCTTGGGAAGACCAACCACAAGAGTCCATAGGTATCCTCTTCCACTTCCACTCGGGGATAGGCATTTGCTAAAGAACTCCTCCAGGCTTTTGGTGCTCGTATTTCACCTACTGACAATTTAAACACTGAGCAACGTAGTCCACAATGTCTCTATTTATCCTACTCCACCAGTAATGCTGTTTTAGATCGTGGTTCATCTTTGTGACACTGGGCTGAGTGGAGTACCTCGAGTTGTGAGTTTTGGCCAAGAGAGTTTTAGTTAGCTCACCTACTCGGGGAACACACACCCGCCCCTTTATTCTCAAGACCCCTTCATCATCTAATACTACTTCCTTGGCTTCTCCCTGCAGAACTTTATCCCTGATTTTACTCAGCTTTTCATCTTTAAACTGTCTGGTTTTGATTTCCTCTAGCAGCGAGGATTTAGACTCCAAGTTGGCTAGCACCCCACCAGTTTCGGTCAATGACAATCTCACTAAGTTGTTTGCCAAGGTTTGTACTTCCCTGGCCAATATCCATTGAGTAGCTTCCAAGTAATTCAAACTGCCATGCTCACTGTCTTCCTACTCAACGCGTCTTCCACCATATTGGTCTTTCTTGGGTGGTATAAGATGGTGATGCCGTAATCCTTTAGCAGCTCCATCCAAATCCTCTACCTCAAATTGAGATCTTTCTGGGAGAATATATACTATAAGCTGCGATGATCCATGAGCACCTCACATCGAGCTCCGTACATATAGTGCCTCCAAATTTTCAATGCGAAACCACCCTGCTAACTCCAGATCGTGTGTGGGGTAGTTCTTTTCATGCACCTTCATCTATCTCGAGGCATTTGCAATAACCTATCCTTCCTGTATCAACAAAGCACCTAATCTAGGCCGTGAGGCATCACGATAGACAACAAAGTCTTTACCTTCCACGGGTAACCCCAGGATAGGTGCTGTGGTTAGTAGAGTCTTGAGTTTTTGAAAGCTCGCTTCATATTCTTCTGACCACGGGAAGGGCACATCCTTTTGTGTCAACTTGGTTAATTCTGAAGCGATGGAGGCGAATCCCTTCACGAACCGACGATAGTAACTGGCTAGCCCCATAAAACTCTAGATTTCTGTCACATTAGTTGGCCTTGCCCTATTTCTAATCTCCTCCATCTCTGTGGATCAACTCAGATTCCCTCCTTGGAAACCACATGCCCTAGAAAGGACACTGACTCCAACCAAAACTCGCACTTGGTGAATTAAGCATACAACTGCTTCTCTTACAGTAATCCCAACACAATCTTTAAATGATTTTGATTCTCCTACTTAGTCTTAGAATACACCAAGATATCATCAATAAACACAATAACAATGGAATTCAGGTAAGGTTAGAAAATACCATTCATCAAGCTTATGAATGCCGCTGGAGAATTAGTGAGTCCAAATGACTTGACCAGAGACTCATAATGCCCGTACCTGATCCGAAAGGTTGTTTTGAAAATATCTTTAGCTTGGATTTTCAATTGGTGACAACCTGATCTCAAATCAATCTTTGAAAACACATCCGCTCCCTGTAACTGCTCAAATAGATCATCTATTCGAGGAAGAGGGTGCTTATTTTGAATAGTTACCTTGTTCAACTGACGGTAGTCGATTCACATCCACATACTACCGTCCTTCTTCTTTACAAACAAAACCAGGGCACCCCATGGTGCCACACTCGATCTAATGAGTCCTTTATTGAGAAACTCCTGCAACTGCTTTGTGAGTTCTCTCAACTCAGCAGGTGCCATTCAGTATAGAGGAATAGAAATGGGTCAGATTCTTGGTTCCAAGTCTATACAGAAATCTATGTCACGGTCCGGCGGCATGACGGGCAAATTTGCAGGGAACACCTCTAAGAACTTACAAACAACCGGGACTGACTTTATGTAAGGACCTTCTGAACTAGTGTCTCGAACATGCGCCAGATACGCTGAACAACCCTACTTTATTAATTTATGGGCACGAATATAGGAAATAAGTTTCTTAGAAGCAGGGCTACAATTCCTCTTCAACTCCAACCTAGACGACTCTGGACCCGATACAGTGATGGTCTTAGTGTAGCAATATAGAATGTCATGGTCCCCACCTTGTCTAACTCGTCAAAATTAACAAGAAGAACCTTAGAAAGTAAACATTACTCGCAATTCAACAATCAAAACCTCCCATTACTCCCCCGTAATCTCAGTCTTAGTTCATCAACCTAAGGTTCTTTAGTTCAGAATTTTTACCATTAATGGATCCCCCTTAAGCTTTTACGATAAACAACACCCATTAAAGGGGCTAGGGAACAAGAAACTTACCTTTTCACCACACAAAAAAAAATGAAAATAAAAAATTTGATTCAAAAAGTCAAAAAGAATAAGTAATAAACTAATAAAAAGACGGAAACATAAGTCAAATACAAGAAAAGATAAGCCCTTTCAGCTCTGGAGAAGAAATCGCTCTTAACCTTGCTATTTCGCGTTTTGGGAAATAATGGGACTTAATCCTAGAAATTCCACTTAAACCCACTTTTTGATCCCTGTCATCCGCTGCATCAGCCACAGTTCCATTGCAGCGGACCCCCTACAGCGGCCATAGGGTCGCTGCGGCGGTTCCAGCGGTCACTCCACTGTTTCGCTACGACGGAACTCTGATCGCTACCACAGTCTCATTGTAGCGGGAATCCCACCGCCGCAGCGGCCCCCCGGACCAGTAGCTACCCAAAAATGCTTAATTCCATACTTAATTTATTTCATAACCTCCTATCTCTTCCTTAGCCTGTTTTTCGTGTTTCAAGCCTTTAACAATTCTGTAACGACGTCCAGGTCGTTACAAATAGTACATATAAAATAATAGAAAATACATTTTCTATTATATCTATTCTATAAAAGAGTGAAGCCAAGGATGGCTAAGGGAAAAAAAGTAATTTCGCTCAATAATCTCTTTTAATAAAAATCGAATCTAGAAGTATCTATTCTCTCCTTCTCTTACTTGAACTATACTCCTTCAACTGCTAGGCCACCTCTTTTAGTTTTTTCAACTGCGGTCTATGGCATTTTTACAAATTTTACTTTGTTTTAGGGTAAAATTATAATTCTATGGTCAGTGGTTAAAATTCAATTCTAGAAAAAATTAATTTTTTACTCAAGAGCCACAAAATATTTGTTCCATGTGTCAGTGAACACTGCGTTTCCTGCAAACAAACAAAGTAGTATTTATTTTTATTAACAAAATTAACTTATTTTTAGACAATTTTGTTGATCATTTTTTCGATTATGATTCTTAATTGATATCTATTTAACTCTAATTGTCATATGTGCGGTTACACTCCTTGGCCAATGCAAACAAATAACTTGAAAGGCTATGTGGACACTCCTTAGCCCCTTGATTATATAATTATGCTATGTGAATGCTCCTTAGCCCCTTGATATAATTATACTTTATAATAGTTTTTAATTTTATAATGACTAATATTATAGTAATATTACAATTATAATACACTATAACAAAGTAGCTTTTTAGTGGCAAATATTTAATGGCAATAAGGTAATTGCTACTAAATTATATTTTAGAGTTAAATATTATCGACAATTAAATTTTAACTGGTAATTTTTTCTTTAATGGCAATTAACTAAAAAAGAAACGGTATTAACCCAAATATTCCCTTAATCAAACAAAGGTTCCCGAACCTTCCATCTGAAGCGTCCTCCTCTTCTCTTTCGGTGAATGAGCTACCAGTGCTCCTCTCCGATTACAACCTTCCAACGGTGAGACGTCCATAGCCTCCGATTCCAACCTTTCATCTTCACAACTCCCTTTTCTTCTTCATCAGACAATTAGCACTCACTGGAGTTTAGCGGATAGCTTTTCAACAAAATTCATCAGATAATTAGCATTCCAACCTTCTATATTTAGCTGATAGGTCAAAGTATTCGGTAAGTTTAATTATCACTGAATCTAAAAGCTCATTCACAATTTTAATGGATTTTTAAGTTATTCAGATCTTTCAATTCAAATCTAAAGTGGTGAATACATGCATTCCAGCTGAAGTCTCCGACTGCTCTTCTCTTCTTGCTCACCCACTCTTTCAATCTAGATCTAAAGCGGTAATCTCTATTTCTCTTCTCACTCAATTGAATATATATATTTTTTTGTGTCTAGGCGATTTTCAGATTTCTGGACAATGAGAATATTATTTTCCTTCAACCTGCATACTATTTTTTTAGTACATTGCATCGGCCTCACATTGTTCCAACTAGTTTCTCTAAACATAGCTGCTATTCTTAAAATATTGTAAAACTATGAATAATTAAGTTTCAAAATTTTATGAAAAATTTAGTTGGGAAAGAGAGTGGTGTTCCTATGCTAAATATGCAATACAATTCTAAGTATCAAACAAAATTTCACCTTTTTTACTCTTCTTAGTTACATGATCAGTTATAGGTCCAATCCCTGCAGCTAAACAGGGGCACTTTCACCCTACTATCATCCTCTCCAATATCCTCTTCTCCTCCTATATATTTAGTTGGTTCATTATACCATTTTAATAATAGTTTGTGCTTGTCCTTTTTTTTTTTACTTCTGCATATCTGGGTGTTACCTCTGTTGTAACTCTTACTCTTAATTTAACTTTTAGAAAAAATGAAAGAGAACAAAAGTTTCATAGAATAATTGCAGGCAACACTAGAAGTTTTCAGAGCATTGTTTGCTGACGAGCCAGAAGTTGCACTGATTTTTAGCCCGTAATAGATTTTAGATTGTATATTGTAATTTTGATCTTTGACTTAATGATATCATAACAAAATAGCAAAAATGTTTGATAGCTTTTTGAAATGAACACTCGTTGCTTTGTTTATGAGAAGGTGAAGTTTGGAATCTTGCTTTTGTTTAGTTGGTTTGGCTTGTTTATTTTGTTAACTTTTTACTTACCTCATGAATTTTTACTATTTCTCTGTGATTATTACTTTGATTTAGCAGACATAATAATTTCCATTAAAACAAGTCTTCTTTAGTGGCAATTATTGCATTTTTACCGGCAATAACATAAGCCGTAACTATGTTGGGTAAAATATTTTTAAGTTTAGTGGCTATAGTAATTGCCGCTAAAAAATGCTACTAAATATAATAATTTTAGCGGTAATAATATAGGTCTTTACCAGCATTCACAATAAATGCCGCTAGAGGCTTTAGCGACTTTGGATTGCATGGTATTTAATCTATTACCGGTAAATATTGTAGCGGCTACAAATAAAAAGTAAATATATTGCCGCTAAAC
Source organism: Datura wrightii (assembly GCA_035772735.1). Taxonomy (NCBI): domain Eukaryota; kingdom Viridiplantae; phylum Streptophyta; class Magnoliopsida; order Solanales; family Solanaceae; genus Datura; species Datura wrightii. The sequence continues at coordinate 12,703,650 of JASDFA010000027.1, forward strand.
ATCTCTTTTAGTGTAGTGATATGATTATAAACTATTATAATTTATCAATTATTTTATATATATTATAAATTATAGTAATATTATTATTATTATTCATATTATTAAATTATATATCTATATTTATATAAATCACAATAACCTTATATTAATTTAGATATTAAATTACATATTTATTATATATGTATAATTTTATTGATGCAATACATATATTTTATATCATATATTTAATTGTGGATGTAATTATATAAAATTACACAAGACTTTATAATTACATATTTATTAAATGATTATGAAAGGGCGAGACAAGTTGCAAATTAATTTCAAACCTTTCACAAAAAGAGAAGGAATAAATAAGCAAAGTAGGCAAGCCAATAATAATATAAAACCAACAAATTTATTTTATTTAAAAATTAATTTAGGCCAAATATGTGTCAATAAAGCGGCTGTGCTAGAATTGTGAGACTCGAGGGATACCTGACACCTTCCCTCGGTCAACAGAATTCCTTATCCGAATTTCTAGTTTACAGACCAAATACCTTAGAACCAAACTTTCCTATTTGATAAGAGATTCAATAAGGTGACTTGGAACACCAAAACTCAATTTTAAGTGGCAACTTTGTATATAAATGATCCTAATTGAAAAAAATTCTATTCAAAATCCTCCTTTAAACGTGGGGAAAGAAAAAAGGGGTGTGATAGATGGCGACTCCACTGGGGAACTTCTAGAATTCAAGCTGTGTATATTGAATCATTTGACTTTCTTTATTTCTTCAATATATGTATTTTGTTTGTTGGATTAATGTGTTCTTTGCTCGCTAATTTACCGCTTTGATATTTTGTGTTTGTATATATAAACTGTCTTCTCTCACACACCCCTTTGAGTCTCTGAACACTTTCACTACTGTTCACTGTGTGTGTGCAGATATGCTTCACAAAATTTTATGTTTGAGTTGAGGCTGTATGCGGTTATGCTCCATTCAGAATTATTAGTTGCACAAGTTAGGCGGGGTTGGACCATCAGTGAAGTCGAAAAAGCTCTGCTACCGGTAAACTGGCCCTCCCCGGCCCGGGTTATCCACTTGGGTAAGCAAGTCTAGGCAACATTCCGTTCAGGATATTAAACCTAGTATAACAATACCACAAACAATGATTATCCTCTGCAAGCTACTCTTTGTTCGCATCACAAGAATTTGACCTAGTGGAACTCGACACAGAGGCTGATCTAAGACACGTACCTTTTTCGAAGGCCACTATGTTTGTTTTTATGTACTATTTGAAAAAGCATTTATTTGAAAGGTTTTTGCATGTTGATCAATTTTAAAATAATCAAGGAAATAAGAAAAAATAAAAAGATTATCTTTCAAAAAAAATTGTTTGGAATAAAACTTGAAAGTTGTTTGGTATGATTCTTTTTTTAATAAAAAGATTATCTTTCAAAAAAAAATTCATTTAGAATAAAACCTGAAAGTTGTTTGGTGTCATTTTTTTTAAAATAACAATAATAAGAGAAAGAAGTCAAACCATTTTGCTTTATTATTATTATTATTATTATTATTATTATTGTACTCATTATTTAGTATGATACGTGGGCAAACCTATTCGAATTCAAGCCCACTTTTTTTTTTTTTTGTGTGTCTTTTATGAACTTGTGTCCGGTTAATTTTATCAAACAGTCTGGAGATGTTCAAAATGTTGGGTAATTTTTGTAGAATTATTCATTTTATCCATTTTATCTTCACATTCAGTCATTCTTTCAAAGATAACCTTGAAATTTTTTTCATAAATTATGGAGAGTTTGTTTTGAAAATATCATGTGGGGCTTACTCGTGACCAAATTATTCATATTAAAATTCTTTGCTTTCCAAACGTCTTTCTCTATTTTAAGAATAAAACTTTGTGTCAACTAAGTCTGGTAAGTGTTAATCTACTTATTTATTTATTTATTTATTTTTATTTCAAAAATACAGTATGTTTCCACCAGTTAAAGGAAAGTGTGATAAAAGGCCCAGGGCTGAAAGGATACTAGAATTCATTGTTGTTGATCAGATACTACCACTTCTATGGAGATGGTGGAGAGAAATGAAGGGATACGACCAAAGGAGAGTAAAAGATCATTTGGGACGTCTAGTATATATGATGGAAATCAGACCTAAGAGAGATGTTTTTAAGGCATTGATTCATACCTCGGATCCTCATAATAATGTGTTTCATTTTTTGAATTTTGAAATGACCCCGACTCTGGAGGAAATAGCAAGCTTCATGGTGGTGGGATCTAGTCTCCGAGGTTTTGAATCTTCGAAACAAAGGACCTATAGTCCCCAAAAATGTGAACGGGAAACAAGTTTTTAAAATACTGAAAATCAATCAGATAGAGGTAAAAAGTCTAAGAGAAGGTTGGATTTCTTTGGAGTTTTTATTCCATAGGTATGGACAAGAGGAAGGATTCATGAAGTATTGACGCCAACTAAACAATAAAGGGGATCTACAAACATGAAATGTACATGGACATTTTGCTTTCATGGTTGCATTCTTGGGGCCTGTGGTTTTACTAGAGAGGATTGACCACAATGGATAATGCCACTCTTGTACCCATGACTCTTGGAGACATATTCCACGCACCAACCAAGTGTAAAAGGGGTGCTACCTACTTTGAAGACTGCAACATTCTGTTAAAATTGTGTTTCTTGAAACATTTTTATGATCACCACATTGCGTAAAAGTTCACTACTAACTAGTTAAATCAAGTGATGAGTTATGAGGAGAGAGTCACTAAAAGTAAACTCCCACTCGGCATCAAGGAACGGAAGGAATTTTTTTTTGAATTGACTGCTGATCGTATTATCTGGAATTACTATTGATTCCTGACATAAGAAATTATTTGTATGTCCTCACATCGCCCATTTCTAGTGTTGATTGGACTTATAAGGGTGCAAATTTATGTACCATTTCGAGTGATGTGTCAATTAGGTCGACTTCAAGAAATTCCTCGAACTAGAAATATGAATGAATTTATGCTCTTCTGGGTTTTCTTTTTTTAATAGTGATGAAACACTAAAGATTTGGTATGGAAGCATTATATCTAAATTAAAAAAACTGGTAGAGGACCACGAGAAAGGAAGGATAGCTCCTGGATACCTCTCATGGATACACAAGCCCTTCCCTTCTGAAGAAAATTCTGAGGGACCCCGGAAAATAAAATGGGATAGAGAATTGGAGATACGAGCCAGAGTTAGACAAGCTCGTCTGGAGGTGGAGAATGAGTTTCGGGAAAGGTTAAATGAGCAACAAATTGAAAATGAAGAAAGAATCACACAGACTCAGGCAGAGGTTGAAAGACACTATCAATCAACTCTACAAGTTATAGAGGAAGAATTAGGAGCTGAAGTTAAGTTGGCAGAAAGAAAGGCTAAAGTAGATGAACATTCTATCCAAACTTTGCAAGAAGATTTGGGTATCATTAAAGTGGCTATGGAGTAGCAACACAATGACTTTGAGAAATAAAAGGCCATACTAATGCACACACCAATCTAGGCTTCAGGCTCAATTAAAAGTCTCTATGGAACAAGAAAGGAAAATAGCAAGGCGATTCACAACATATCGGGCAGAAGTTGAGTTTGAAAGATACTAGTGGATGGATGAATGAGGTATGATACACCACCAAGTCGAAGGGCTTCAAGGACAAGAAGAGAATTTGAGTCAGGCGGTTAATACTACTCAATAATGGTTGCGAAATTGCAATGAAAATATGGAGAAGGCTAAAGAACGAGTGTTTCAGCTCAAGGAGACTCTGGTTGATGTTTATGATTTTTATCTCCATTGGGATGATGAGAGTCTGGGACAACATGCACATGTCCTTGCCCCACACTTACTGACAACATTTTCTAGAATATATTCAAGTCTAGGAGGGAATTTAAGGCCCAAAGCACCTTAGGAAGGCATCTTGGATTATGATTTTTTTAGTAGGTCCTTAGAGTCTTTATTATTATCTTAGTTTTGGCTATTCGAGTCTATTGCACTTCTATCTAGCTTTATTTTCCTTTTTTGTTCTGTTTAAGTCGATGAATTAAAATTATTTAAAAAATGAATGAATTGTTTTTCATTTCTTTAAGTTAAACAATTTATAATATTTTATTTATTTGTTTGTTTGTTGTTGTTGTTGTTGTTGTTATTATTATTATTATTATTATTATTATTATTATTATTATTATTATTATTATTATTATTATTATTATTATCCTGAAATGACTTTAAAAGTTCCTGGATCTTACCACCCCACTCATCATTATAGTTCTCCGATCGAGATTGAGAAAACTACCAGGAATGAGGAACAAGAAGAGGTGGCCAAGAAAATGAGAAGTTTAGAGCAAAACATAAGAAATATTCAGGGATTAGGAGGGAAAAAGAGTGTCGCTTTCAAGGGTTTGTGCATGTTCCCTGATGTTCACTTGCCTATAGGGTTCAAAACCCCAAAGTTCGACAAGTCTGATAGACATGGTGACTCTGTGGCTCATTTGAAGAGGTTCTGTAATCAATTGAGAGGAGCAGGGGGGAGAAGAGGAATTACTTATGGATTGTTTGAGGTAGCGTAATGGGGATAGCCTCAGAATGGTTTATTGATCAAGATATTTCTCATTGGCATGTTTGGGATGATATGACTCAAGATTTTATCCAACAATTTTAGTACAATATTGACATTATTCCCGATCACAATTCCCTCACTAACATGAAAAAGAAACCAATTGAAAGTTTCTGAAATTATGCCATAAAATGGAGAGAGTAGGAAGCCAGATTCAAACCACCAATGAAAGATCATAAATTGATTGACGTTTTTCTCAAATCACAAGAACCTGATTATTTCCATTAATGAAAGATCATAAATTGATTGACGTTTTTCTCAAATCATAAGAACCTGATTATTTCCATTACTTTCTCGTTGCAGTGGGTAAGCCTTTCGCCGAGGCAATTAAGATTGGAGAAATGGTGAAGAATGGCATAAAGTCAGGAAAAATCGTGAGTCTGGCCGTCCTCAAGGCCATTACACAAGCAATTGAGAATGCTTCAGGTGGTTTTGCAAATCGGAAAAAGAAAAAGGAAGGATCCATGATGGCATCAGGGTCAAAGAGTGTCCACAGGAGGACAGACCACTCTTATACACAAGTACAACAGGGACAGTTTAGTTCTCCTCAATATTATTACCCTCATCAGGATCCCCATTACTCAGTTGCTCAGCCCAGAATACAGTCTTTAACACACAGGAAAATACTCGACCTCCTCAATCTAACAGTGGGGAGCACCAGATCCATAAGGCTTTGGTCCCCAATAATAGAATTTTCAAGCACCATATAATACACGTCCTAAAATAGATTATGTGAGAGAGTAGTGAAAGAGGGAAAACTTTATCCCGATTGGGGAATCATACACAAGTTTGTTGCAAAAATTAATGCAATTGGGTTTGGTTGAACCTGTCATGCCATACTATGTCAATCCAAATGCAAAAGGCTTAGATCTAACTGTTAGGTGTGAGTATCATTCTAAAACCCAAGGTCATAGTACAAAGAATTGTTCGACTTTGATGAGAATCATTGAGAATTTAATTGATGATAAGATAATCATGATAAATAATGAGGAGGATGCAAACATCACCAACAACCCTCTTCCTGCTCACAATAATGTGCATGTTGTTGGTATGATATCTAATGATAGAGAATATAAATAAATGGGTGGAATGATAACTACACTTAGCTCCTCCGAAGAAGGGATGGGTATGAATATTAACTCATGCGAGAGGCACCACTGATTGTAAAAGGCGCAAGTTTAGGTGCAAGTCCTAAAAACTCAACAAAACTAATATTGTATGTCCCTATGAAGAAAAAAAAGGTACCAATGCCTGGACCAAAACTATATGTTCCTAGTGGTTTTTCAAGGTTTGGTCGAAATCAAAACAACTTGGGAAAGGTGATAGAGCTAGTTGTGTTAAAACACACAACACAAATTTCTATAACAAATACAAAAACCATCTGATGGAACTATAACAAGACCATTATTACTTACAAGGGAAAAACATTACTGAAGATATGAATGAAATAGGAGGTTTAACTCATTTTGGAATGTGTTACACTCTATAAGAATTAAAAAGACCCAAACAAGTTAAGAAAAGTCAACGGCCAGTGAAAAAGCCTATCACTGAGGAAGAGACAAAGGATTTTCTTAAAAGGATGAATGTTCAAGATCATTCCATTGTTAATCAGTTGAGAAAATCCCCTAATCAAATCTTGTTGCTATCTTTGCTCATGCATTCAAAAGAGCATCATCAAGCATTGATTAAAATTTTAAACAAAGCACATATATTAGAAAACACCACAGTGAGTCATTTGAAAAATATGGTGAACAAAATATTTGAGGTAAATAGAAACACTTTCACTAATGATGATTTGCCCCTGGAAGGACCTGGGTACAATAAGGCTTTGCATCTAACTGTGAAATATGAAAAACATTATGTGAAGAGAGTCATAACTGATGGAGGCTTGGGTGTGGACATATGCCCCCTCTCTATACTACAAAGATTGAAAATCAACACAGACAGAATTCGAGTTAATAATGTGTGCTTTTGAGCTTTTGATGGTGCAAAATGTGACATAATTGGTGAAATTGACCTTACTTTGACAATTGGACCTGTTGATTTTGGGATCAGTTTTTAAAGAATAGACATGGAAACTTCCTACAACCTACTTTTAGGAAGGCCATGGATTCATATGGCTAGGGCCGTGCCATCTGCTTTGCATTAGATGGTCAAATTTGAATATAAAAAATAAGAAGTCATTGTTCACAGGGAAGAGGACTTTTCGATATGTCGAGACCCCTCTATTCCATGTATTGAAGCCAAGGAAGGTTACAAACTCCTCATTTATCAAACATTTGAGACAGTGGAAACCGATCAATTCTTGGAAGGGAGGCCTATTCTAGAGCCTCAATTCTCTTCTACTACAATCATGGTGGCCATACAAATGCTACAAAATGGTTATGAGCCAAGAAGAGGTTTGGGAGTATCATTGCAAGAAATTATGAACTTGGTACCTCTATTTGGTAGTCAAGATACTTTTGAATTGAGTTTTCGGCCAGCTGAAGTTGACAGGACATAGGCAAAAAAAAAAAAATTTGGAAGTTGCCAAAGCCAATTCCCCACATTGCCCAATATTTTACTAAACCTCGATATGAGAACACCCAGATCTAGATGTCCAAGATGATGTGGAGAAAATGTGTCAAGGTCTCAGTGAAATAGTTTACGGAGTAAACATGATTCAGATTGGTTAAGGCCCTAGTCACGCAGATGTGTAGCTTATTAGCCCAGATGTCAGGCTCACCAACTGGGAACCGTAACACCCCAAAAGGGCCTATGAATAGATTCGAGAGTTGAAGTCAAAAATTGTAGAAAACCTGGAATTTGCACTAGTACGACCCGAGGTACAAGTCGTGGTGAGGACCTACGACCGTGACTCGAGTTGTGAGGAAACTGGGAGCCTGAGGTTGTGTCACGGGTGGTCCTACGAACCGTGGTGAGAAGGTACGACTCGTGGTTAGGAGTGGTAGTGAATATCTCAGTGGTGCCAGAGTGAGTCATCACGGGTCATGGTATGACTCGTAGGATGTAGCAATGAGTTGTGGTGAGGAGTGTTGGTTAAGTCGTATTGGTTTAGGTGGATGGTACCACGGTTGACAGTATGACCTATAGGATGGTGGTACAAGTCGTGGTATACCAGTCGTGGCCAAATTCAAAAAATTGGGAAGAAGGGTGAAGTGACCACGAGAGGTAACCACGATTCGTGACTTGATGGTACGACTCGTGGCACGACTTGTGGTCGGGGTCAAAATTGCTTTTAAGAAAAATTTCAATAAGGGCAATTTCGACTTTTCTATGCTTTTGGACCCCAAACCATGTCATTTTGAGGTCGGAATAGGGTCTTTAGGGGATGGAAACTCCTTTTAAGTTCATTTTAGCAATTACAAGTGTTAGAGAAGGGAATAGGAAGGGTTTCAAGCAACTTTCTTCAAGATTCTTCAAGTTTTCACTTAGGGTTCTTCAAGGGAGTAGGAAATCACGAAATTTTCAAGTATGTGGGGATTGAATGGGTAGTTTAGTCCCTACCCATGCCCATTTCATTCCATTTTCTATGTTTAATTTGGTAAATTCTTATGGGTTTTAACCCCGTTTGCATGATTCCTTAAAAGTTTACATGAGCTTGTGGTATTATGTTTCAATTGTGGGTTTTGAAGTGTTTGAACTGATTTTACTTGTATATATTTTATATTCCATGATTTAAGACCCTAAAAGTATTGATGTCCAATTATGAATGATTTTTAGTAAAATTTATGTTCATGATGATTCCGCAAGCATGATATGAATTTTTGAATTTAAAGCATGTTTTTGAGTTTTCTATTTCTCATGTTACAGTGATCATGTTTCCTATAAACTTAAGCATTTCAAGCATGATTAACATTAGGGGGAAAAAGCCCACATGTTGCTTAAGTCTTATGAACTATGATTTTGGCCGACTCACGGGCCCAATTGCATGGCTAGGTCTATAAATTTCCAGACATGTATGATTGTTATGATTCGACTAGCCACGCATGTCATGTATGAATTTCTATGAGCACGTTGCATATTTTGGGAGTAGTACTTAACACCGAGTAGGTTTGGAATCCAGATTATACCCCGAATCTCAAACTACATGCCACCGTAACCCTTGGGACCTCCTTAGTGACTGTCCCCTATGCCCTACGGGGCCTTCATGAGTGATATCACGCCTTTCATGGTTCATACCCTTGGAAAGGTATGAACGGCCTCCCGACTAGGTGTACAAGTCGGACTTCATGTGTGCTCATGTGAAGTATGTCAGTTATAGAAATCTCCCATTGTTCCTCATGGTTTTGAATATGCATGATTATATTCTTTTGGCTCAAGTTATGATTTATGAAATGTTTTCTCCCGCATGTTATGACTTTAAAGGGTTTATGAATATTTTTAGAAATATTGAGCCTTACGATATACTTATGATTTCAGATGATGTCCCCACTCCTATAAATTTTATGTTTTTAAGCATTTCTTTGCATACCTTATATACTCAGTACTTTTCGAGTACTGACCCATATTTTTTCAGGATGTAGTTCGCAGGCTCAGCATCGTCCTTAGTTTGTGCTTAGTTTCGCTAAATCTCCAGTGGTGGATCCTCATAATCCGAGGGCTTTATGTTTAGGCTTGTTTAGTTGTCTTATGTTTTCAAAATTTTTGGGTTAGTTGGGGTCTTGTCCCTTCAACCCTTCTTTTATGATTAGAGGCTTTTAGACTTATGTGTAGTATTCTATCATTTATGGATGTATTTCGGTTCGTCGTCCCTTACATTTCATGTAATGGTTTTTAGTTAGTTCATGCTTAATAAGTTAAGTTTTTTGCCTTTTATGAATGAATTAGTATTATGCTCACGCCATGGGTTTATTTGGGGTCTCTCGGGGCTCCTTGTCCCGTGTCTACGATCCGGGTGTACACTCAGGTCGTGACAAACTTGGTATCAGAGCAATAGGTTCATATGTGTTCTAGGGAGTCTGAAAGCCACGTTAGGTAGAGTCTTTTTCATGGGTGTGAAGCGCGCCACACTTATGACGAAGAGGCTACTAAACATTTTAGGAAATATTTCTTTCTTTCATGATCTATGGCGTGTGGTGAGAATCCCTCCATCCTTCTAATTCGTGTGTTTAGCGATTGCGGAAAACTATGGCTCCCAGAAGGATAATGGAAAGAGGGAATAGGAATGATGAAGGCCACGGGGGTGGCAACAATGATGGACGTCAACAAGCCCCACTAGCTCAGGAGCCCCAAGCACCCGAGCCAGCTGCCCACGTCGAGTTTCGGGCGGCAATTCAAATGTTGGCGCAGGCTTTGACCACCCCGGTCAACCAAAAAGCTGTTGCACATATTCCTCAGAATGGCAACGCAGCGGTAGCTCGGATCAGGGACTTTCTTAGGATGAACCCTCCTGAGTTTACAGGGGCAAAGGTGGACGAGGATCCGCACAAGTTCATCGAAGGGATTTTGAAGGTCACTCAGGTCATGGGAGTGACAAGTGAGGAATGTGTTGATTTGGCTTCTTATTAGCTGAAGGAGGTCGCTTATATTTGGTTCAAGCAATGGAGGGATAGGAGGGCAGCGGGAGCAGGCTTTATCAGCTGGGATGAGTTCCACACAGCCTTTCTTGGCAGTCCTTCCCTCGGGAGATAAGGGAACTAAAAGCAACTGAGTTTGTCGACCTTAACCAAGGAAAGATGACAGTGCTAGAATATTCACTTAAGTTCACTTGCCTGTCAAAATATGCCCGGAAGTTAGTGATGGATCAAAGGGCGCGGGTGAGCAGATTCGTGTAGGGAGTAGCTGAATATCTGGATAAGGACTGCAGAATAGCCGTGCTTCATCAGGATATGGACTATCCATGGATAGTCCTCTATGCTCAACAGATGGAAGTGGCTCATATGGGGCAGAGAGAGGCCAAGAGGGCCAGAACTGATAGCCATAGGTTCTCCCAGCCTAAGTCAAGAGGTGAATCTTACCAACACCATCTTCAGCCAGTACTCCATCCAAACCACAAGACGGCCAGAGGAGCAGGGCCTCTGGTTCACGGAGTCAAAACAGCATGCACACAGAGCACACATTTCCATCTTGTGGTAATTATGGCAAGAACCACCCAGGGAAATGCTTGGTGGGCTCAGACGCTTGTTTCGGGTGTGGAAAACTCGGACACAGACTTAGGGATTACCCCGAAGCTAGGTCTGGGGGTAGTGGAGCTCACACTTCAGCAGCCAATTTAGCAGTTCCAGTGGCACATCAGACTCAGCAGGGTGCTCCGACTAGCTCAGCTGGCGGCCAACGCCAAAACCCATTTTATTCACTTGGTTCTCGATAGGAGTGAGAGACTTCCCCCGATGTGGTTACGGATATGTTGCGAGTCTTTCACATTGATGCTTATGCTTTATAAGATCTTGGATCCACCCTATCTCTTGTGACACCTTACATACCTAGTCACTTTGGAGTCAATCCTGAAATCTTGTCCGAACCATTTCTGTATCTAACCCGGTTGGCGATTCAGTTGTAGCAAGGTAGGTATATAGAGGTTTCCCTATTACAATGTTGCATAAGGTTACCTTCGTAGACTTAGTATAATTAGCTATGACTGATTTTGACATCATCTTAGGTATGGATTGGTTGTTTGCATGTTATGCTTCTATTAACTATAGAACTCGGGCAGTGGAGTTTCGCTTTCTAGATGGACTGATTTTAGAATGGAGGGTTGGTTCAGCGGTACCTGTAGGTCGCTTTATCTCCTATGTCAAGGCCATAAAAATGATTTCTAAGGGTTGTATTTACCACTTGGTTAGAGTTAAGGATGTCATATCCGAGACCCCGACCATTTAGTCAGTCCCCGTGGTGAGTGAATACCCCAAGGTATTTCCAGATGACCTACCAGGTGTTCCTCCTGAGAGGAGATTGATTTTGAGATTGACCTTTTACCCGACACGCAACCCATATCAATTCCTCCCTACCGAATGGCCCCAGCCGAGCTAAAAGAGTTAAAAGAGCAGTTGAAGGATTTGCTGGATAAGGTTTTCATTAGACCGAGTAAGTCCCAATGGGGTGCTCCAGTGTTATTTGTTCGGAAGAAAGATGGGTCCCTGCGGATGTGTATTGACTATAGACAGTTGAACAAGGTCACCATCAAGAATAGATACCCTTTACCCCAGATCAATGACCTATTCAATCAGCTTCAGGGTGCCAAATATTTCTCCAAGATAGATCTCATGTTCGGATATCACCAGCTCAAGGTTCAGGAGAGCGACATCCCAAAGACTGCTTTCTAGACCCGATATGGCCGTTTTGAATTCATAGTTATGTCTTTTGGACTAACCAATGCCCCTGCAACTTTTATGGATTTGATGAACAGAATATTCAAGGAATATTTGGATATGTTCGTGATCATATTCATTGACGACATATTAATATACTCTCGGAGCGAGGAGGAACATGCTACACACTTGAGGGTAGCACTCCAGATCCTCAAGGATAACCAATTATACACCAAGTTCAGCAAATGTGAATTCTGGCTGAAATCCGTTGCATTCTTGGGACATGTAGTGTCAAGCGAAGGTATAAGGGTGGACTCCCAGAAAATAGAGGTAGTAAAGGACTGGCCCAGACTGGTAAACCTTCGGAGATTAGAAGCTTTTTGGGCTTAGCAGGTTACTTTTGGAGGTTCGTGGAAGGTTTCTCATCCATTGCAGCCCCACTGACTAAGTTGACTCAGAAAAAGGCAAAGTTCCAATGGTCCGAGGCTTGCGAGAGGAGCTTCCAAGATTTGAAGGCCAGGCTCACTTCAGCACCGGTGCTGACTTTACCGAGGGTGCTGATGGCTTCATTGTATATTGTGATACTTCGAGGGTCAGACTGGGATGTATTGATGCAGCACGGGAAAGTTGTAGCATATGCATCCAGACAGTTGAAAACTCACGAGAAGAATTACCCGACCCATGATCTTGAGTTGGATGCGGTGGTATTTGCTTTGAAGATATGGCGACACTACTTGTATGGGGTTCATGTAGATGTATTCACAGACAATAAGAGTTTACAATATTTGTTCACACAGAAGGAACTAAATCTTCGGCAATGGAGGTGGTTGGAGCTACTTAAGGACTATGACATAAGTGTCCTTTACCACCCGGGTAAGGCCAACGTGGTAGCAGACGCTCTTAGTATACTTTTTATGGGAAGTGTATCACATGTGAGTGAAGATAGGAAGGAGCTGGTAAAGGAGGTACATCGACTTGCACGGTTGGGAGATTAGTCAACTTGACCGACGGTTGGGTAGTAGTTCAGAACGGGTCAGAGTCATCCTTGGTAGCAGAGGTGAAGGCTAACAAGATGAAGATCCAACATTGGTAAAGTTGAAAGAAGTTGTTCAAAGTCATAAAGTAGAAGTCTTTTCCAAAGGGCGAGATAGTGTGCTTCGGTACCAGGGTCGCTTATGTGTTTCGAACGTGGGGGATTTGAGGAGTCGGATGTTGCACGAGGCTCACGGATCCAGATATTCTATCCATCCAGGTGCCACCAAAATGTTTCATGCCTTGCAGGAAATCTACTGGTGGAATGGCATGAAGAGGGATATTGTAGAATTTGTAGCCAAGAGCCCGAATTGCCAATAGGTGAAAGTCGAGCATCAGAGACGGGGGGGGGGGGGGGTGTACTTCACGACATCAACATTCCTACTTGGAAGTGGGAATAGATCAACATGGACTTTGACCATGGCTGCTCATTTCCTACCAGTCAAAACCACCGATTCAGCAAAAGATTATGCAAAGTTATACATCCGAGAGTTGGTTAGACTACACAGAGTGCCCTTTTCCATTATATCTCATAGAGGTACGCAGTTCACCTCTAATTTCTGGAGGTCTTTTCAAAAGGGACTTGGTACTCAAGTCAAGCTTAGGAAGACGTTTCATCCGCAAACCGATGGTTAGGCAGAGCGGACTATCCAGACTCTTGAGGATATATTGAGAGCTTGTACTATTGACTTCAAGGGTAGTTCGAACGAGCATTTGCCTCTTGTTGAGTTCGCTTACAACAATAGCTATTACTCCAGCATACAAATGGCACCGTTCGAGACTCTTTACGGGCGACGATGTAGATCGCCCATTGGGTGGTTTGAAGTCGGTGAGGCTTCTTTAGTGGGACCCGATTCAGTCCATGAAGCTATGGAAAAAGTTCAGTTAATAAGAGAAAGGCTGAAAATGACTCAAAGTTTCCAAAAGTCTTATGTAGATGTGAGGAGAAGGGAGCTTGAGTTCGAGGTCGATGATTGGGTGTTTCTAAAGGTATCTCCCATGAAGGGAGTGATGAGATTTGGAGAAAGAAAAACTCAGCCCCTGCTATGTTGGCCCATATCGGATTGTGAGGCGAGTGGGTAAAGTAGCCTATGAGTTAGAGTTACCTTCAGAGTTGGCTTCGGTTCACCCCGTATTTTATGTATCGCTCTTGAGAAAGTGCATGGCAGATCTAGCTTTAGTGGTTCCGGTGTAAAGTGTTGGCATGAAGGATAGCCTCAGTTATGAAGAGATCCCTGTTGCAATCTTGGATCATCAGGTTCGAAGGTTTAGGAACAAGGAATTGGCTTCAGTAAAGGTGTTATGGAGAAACCAGCATGTTGAGGAAGCTATGTGGGAAGTTGAGGCGGATATGATAGCCAAATACCCCCATTTCTTCCCTATTGGCCTAGTTCATTGAGGTACCAGTTTTGCCCTAAAACTTCCATTCATTTTTTTGTTCTGTTCATGCGTATAAGTTTGTTTTATGATATGATGTATGCAAGTGATGTCTGAACTCAGACCAGCTATGTGGTTCTTTTTGGGGGTAGTCGTTCTGTCAGTTTTCGGCTTGAATGATTAGCATCTATATATAGTGATTGTTTGTTTCTTTTTGCTACTTGTTTCCCTACATTCGAGGATGAATGTTTCAAAGGGGGAGATATTGTAACACCCCGGAAGGGCCTACGAATAGACCCGGGAGTTGAAGTCGAAAACTACAGAAAACCTAGAATTCGCACCAGTACGACTCGAGGTATGAGTCATCGTGAGGACCTACGACTCGTGACTCGAGTTGTGAGGAAACCCTGGAGCCTGAGGTTGTGTCATGGGTAGTCCTATGAACCGTGGTGAGAAGGTATGACTCGTGGGTTAGGGGTCGTGGTGAATATCTCAGTGGTGCCAGAGTGATTTGTCACAGGTCATGGTACGACTCGTAGGATATAGCAACGAGTCATGGTGAGGAGTGGTGGTTAAGTCGTATTGGTTTGGGTGGATGTTACCACAGTTTACAGTGCGACAACGTAGGATGGTGGTACGAGTCGTGGTATACCAATCGTGGCCAAACTCAGAAAATTGGGAAGAAGGGTAAAGTGACCACGAGAGGTAACCACGAGTCGTGACTTGATGGTAAGACTCGTGGTTGGGGCCAAAACTGCTTTTCACGGAAATTTCGGTAAGGGCAATTTTGAATTTTCTGCACTTTTGGGTCATAAACCACATCATTTTAAGGTCGAAACAGGGTCTTTAAAGGATGAAAACTCCTGTTAAGTTCATTTTAGAAATTACAAGTATTAGAGAAGGGAGTAGGAAGGGTTTTGAGCAACTTTCTTATCACGAAATTTCCAGGTATGTGGGGGTTTGAATGGGTAGTTTAGTCCCTATCCATGCCCATTTCTTTCCATTTTCTATGTTTAATTTGGTAAATTCTTATGGGTCTAACCCCGTTTGCATGATTCCTCAAAAGTTTACATGAGCTTGTGGTATTATGTTTCAATTGTGGGTTTTGAAGTGTTTGGACTGATTTTACTTGTATATATTTTATATTCCATGATTTAAGACCCTAAAAGTATGGATGTCCATTTATGAAGGATTTTTTAGTAAAATTTATCTTCATGACGATGCCGCAAGCATGATATGAATTTTTGAATTTAAAGCATGTCTTTGAATTTTCTATTTCTCATGTTACCATGATCATGTTTTCTATAAACTTAAGCATTTCAAGCATGATTAACATTAGAGGGAAAGCCCACATGTTGCTTAAGTCTTATGAACTATGATTTTGACCGACTCACGAGCCTAATTCCATGGCTAGGTCTATAAATTTTCAGGCATGTATGATTGTTACGATTCGACTAGCCACACATGTCATGTATGAATTTCAATGAGCACGTTGCATGTTTTGGGAGTAGTAATTAACACCGAGTAGGTTCGGGACCTAGATTACGCCCCGAATCTCAGAACTATGTGCCACCGTAGGTTATGTTGGTACCTCCTCAGTGACTGTCCCCTGTGCCCTACGGGGCCTTCATGAGTGATATCACGCCTTTCATGGTTCATACCCTTGGCAAGGTATGAACGGCCTCCCGACTAGGTGTACGAGTCAGACTTCATGTGTGCTCATGTGGAGTATGTCGGTTATAGAAATCTCCCATTATTCCTCATGGTCTTGAATATGCATGATTATGTTCTTTTGGATCAAGTTATGATTTATGAAATGTTTTCCCCCGCATGTTATGACTTTGACGGGTTTATGAATATTCTTAGAAATATTGAGCCTTACGATATACTTACGATTTTAGTTTTATGATCATGATGTCCTCACTCCTACAAATTTTATGTTTTTAAGCATTGTTTTGCATACCTTACATATTCAGTACTTTTCGAGTACTGACCCATATATTTTCAGGATCTAGTTCGCAGGCTCAGCATCGTCCCTAGTTTGTGCTCAGTTTCGCTAAATCTCTAGTGGTGAGTCCTCATGATCCGAGGGCTTCATGTTCAGACTTGTTTAATTGTCTTATGTTTTCAAAATATTTGGGTTAGTTTGGGTCTTGTCCCTTCAACCCGTCTTTTATGATTAGAGGCTTTCAGACTTATGTGTAATATTCTGTCATTTATGAATGTATTTCGGTTCGTCGTCCCTTACATTTCATGTAACGGTTTTCAGTTAGTTCATGCTTAATAAGTTAAGTTTTCCGCCTTTTATGAATGAATTAGTATTATGCTCATGCCATGGGTTGACTTGGGGTTTCGCGGGGCTCCTTGTCTCGTGTCTACGATCTGGGTGTACTCTCGGGTCGTGACAGGAACCCACTCCTTTCCTTAAAAAGGAGTAGTCCCGGTAGTTTTGTTTTGTCGCTTTAACTATATTTGGATTATTCTCAGGGTTGTTATTTTGTTTTTGTTTTTGTTTTAGTTACGTTAATACCGACTATAATAACATGATGACATGTGTTATACCCCGTAGGATTTCCGGCACCTAGATGACCTATTCGCACGTTGGTTAAGCATATTTGAAGGCCATACGTGCTAGAGAAAGGCCCGGGAAAAGATCGAACGAGAAACTTGTCGAACCATCGCGGAAGGAGCCGAGGCAGAGCCCCTCCGCGATGGCAGCATGTCATGGAGGTGAGGCCTCCGCGTTGGCTCCGTGACACGTTGGCCTTGTCCAGGCCCAAGTATATAAAGCCCCACTTCGGTTTAATTTCATTAAAACCTCTTAAAATTTCCAGAAAACGCAGGAGAACAGGGAGAGAACGAAGAAGTAATATAATTTTCGTCCGATTATGCTACTAAACGTTGTCCAAACTCAAATTAACCCCAGATACTGAGGTATTTAGCAGCAGAGAGCATTCCTACGGATTTAGTTTCGTGAAATACGGCTGGCGAATTGTTGAGCCACCAAGCTAAGGTAAGTAGAATTGCTCCAAACTAGTGTCTATGTGTTCCTAGCTGAGAAGTGAATAGTTCTCCCTTCTGGACCTCTGAAAAATAGCGAGTTTTCAACCCTCTTTCGATAAGCCTAAGTTTAGGCTATAAACTATATCGAAAGTGACGTTGCTCTTTAAAATAAAGCTGTATTTAGTATTAATTGACATGTTTATGAATGCAGTTGGGAGAAAATAGTTGAAGTACCGGCCGAGCCTCGTCCGAAAGACGGATAGTTCGAGGATAAGGTATGTAAAGTTAGTTTTCCTCGGCAAGTTAGTAATCTCGGTGTAGTAAAGTAATTTAAAGGCCAGTAGAATGTTCAGAAGTCATGTATTATGTTTGTTACAAATGTTGGTACGATATTAGAAGCATCAGGTTATGATTAGCACGAAACTTGATAGCACGATATAGATTCTAATACACGTGTTAGGAACTGCACAACATGCTCAGTACGTGATGTAGTACAGAATGTTAGGATATTACCGTATTCAGCTGAATCCCAGTAAAACAATGTAATATCTGTAAGGCATCTCAGAAGTAGAATGATAGGTTAAAATGAAGTTTAGGAAGCATGTTAGAGATAGTAAATCATGTTACTATAGAAACTCGGTATACAACATGGTTTTCAGTAGAAAAACTATATCTTGTTCAGTGTTAGACTCAGTACAGCATGGCAGAAGATTATATTTATACATATATACTATTATCAGTCTCAGCATATATTAAGTACGTACACATTACCATTACTAGTTCAACACACAGTAGACACAGATACATTATAATTATTAGCTTCAGCATGTGATATATGCAGATAGTATTACTAGTTGAGACCATTGTATTGTCTTGGGGTTGGATTACCTAGCATCCATGATCGCCCCAGGGTTAATAGCTGTATCGACTCGTCTGACAGAGGACGAGGATACATCGCTCTACGGAGTGGCATGCCGTCCCACAGGGGACGAAGATGGGATGCCAGTTTTCCCCATATTGTGCCTTGGTCGGCCCTTATACACCCCTATCGAGCGGATACGCCCGGGTGTTGATTCAGGCGTCCTCCGGACTCAGATGCAGTTATAGTCAGGGGCTCAGCGAGCCCAATTGCATACCCAGGGGACCGGCGGGATGCTTATAGTTATTACAGGAGATGGGATGACCGGGGTAGGGGTATAGATTCTGTGCTGGTTGTACCCCCCGACTTATGGGGGCCGGGTAAGGTTTGTGTGTGCTATGTGATGTTATGATATGTTATGCCATGTACAGTAGATACAAGTAGATCGATAGTAGGATGATAAATCTCCAGGTATGACTCCTACTCCTTCCAGTATAATTAAAAGAAGGTATGATTTACATTATCAGACAGTTAATCCATTCCTTTATACTTCAGTTTCATCAGTTGTATTGTTATTTTCAGATATTTCTTTCAGTTATTGCTTTACATACTCAGTACCAGTGGTACTGACGCCCGGTGGGGCGCTGCATTACTTGCCTGCAGGTACTCATAGACAAGCAGGCGATACCACGTGATTCCTGTCAGCGATTGAGCATTCAGCTCCTGTCATCCGGAGACTAAATCCTAGAGGTGTATTCTGTTTTCTTTTGTTGTACAGTACGGGTAGGTCGGGGCCCTGTCCCGATCATTTCGATTGCTATTCCTAGAGGCTTGCAGTCTATATGTATATTACCCTGTGGTCAGATGAGCCGGTCGTGTGAGGCCGTGCAGTTGTATAGCTGTTAGTACTTTTGTTTCCTTTATGTTGGTCGTGTGGGGCCATAGTTCGACAGTAGTGGTGACCTTGCCGGTCACGTAGCTATCCAGTACTTCAGGGTTGAGTTATAGATAACTAGACAGCATGGTGGCCTTGTCGACCCGCATAGGTTTCCTTATAGTTGCTTGTTTCTGGTTAGCTGTTATTACGGGTACAGGAGGCTATAGGCCAATAGGTCGGGGGCTGTGTTTACAGCCGTTATATAGCCCTTTGTTTCCAGAAATGTGAGTTAGAGCCAACCAGGCACCAGATGTGCCCAGGCTCAGCAGTCTAGTAGTTCAGGTCCTAGTAGGGCACCAGGTGCCAGTCATACCCCCCAAGGCGGGGTGTGACAACATGCATGCGGAATTCACGTCCAGATCCTAAAAAATTGTCTAATCTCGAAACAATAAGTAAGAAGTTGATGAATATAATGAAAATGAAGTTTTTGAAGAGATAAAAAAAGGATTGGATCAATTTGAGAATAAGCCTAAGCCAAATTTAATTAAAACTGAGGCAATTAATTTGGGAACCCTTGAAGAAATAAGAGAAACAAAGATAAGCATTCATGCTGAACAAAAGATTAGAGATGACATAATTCAGGCTATGTTCGAGTGTAAAAATGTTTCCTCTTGGTCCTATAATGGCATGCCGAGATTGAGCATTGATTTGGTAGTTCACAAACTCCCCGCATACCTAATTTTCCACCAGTCTAGCAAAAGTAAAGAAAGTTTAAGACAAATGTGAATGAGAAAATTAAAAAGGAAATCATGAAGCATTTAAGTGCAAATATGATCAGGATCATCCGATATACCACATGGTTGGTCAAAGTTGTGCCAGTACCTAAGAAAGATGGGAAACTCAGGGTTTGTGTTGACTATAGGAATTTAAATAAAACAAGTCTAAAGGATAATTTTCCTTGCCCAACATCCATATACTTGTTGATAATTGTTCCAAACACGAGATTTAATCTTTTATGGATTGTTATAACGGGTATCATCAAATTCCGATGGATGAAAAGGATGCAAAAAAGATTGCTTTCACCACCCCATGAGGTACTTATTATTATAGGACAATGCCATTTGGTCTTAACAATGCAAGAGCAGCTTATATGAGAGTTATAACTACTATCTTTCATGACATGACACATAAAGAAGTTGAGGTATATGTTGATGATGTTGATCATTAAGTCCAGAACGCAAACTGACCACGTGGCTGACTTTAGAAAGTTCTTTGAAAGATTGCAGAAGTATAATCTCAAGCTTAATTTGGCTAAGTGTGCATTTGGAGTTCCGGCTGGGAAGCTTTTGGGCTTTATAAATAGCTAGAGAGTCATTGAATTAGACCCCTCTAAGATAAAGCCCATTCAAGAATTGCCACCCCTGAAAAATAAAACTGAAGTTATGAGCTTTCTTGGGAGGTTAAACTACATCAGCAGGTTCATCACTCAGCTCACAACCACATGTGAGCCCATATTTCAAACTATTAAAGGACGCGACCGTTAAGTGGACAAGCGAGTGTTAAGAAGCTTTTGATAATATTAAAAAATATCTATCAAACCCTCCCATATAGGTCCCTCCAGAACCTGATATGCCCATGTTTTTGTGTCTGTCGGTGATAAATTACTCATTTGATTGTGTTCTGGGACAACATGATGCCACGGGAAAAAAAGGAACAAGCGATCTATTATTTGAGCAAGAAGTTCACAAGCTCTGAGGTAAAGTACACTCTTTTAGAAAAGACATGTTGTTCCCTAACTTGGGTCGCCCAAAAACTAAAGCACTATGTTTCGTCCTACACGACGTACCTCATACCTCGAATGGATCCTTTGAAGTATATCTTTCAAAAACTCATGCCAACTGGCACGCTAGAAAAGTGGTAAATTTTGCTTATGGAGTTTGACATTGTGTATGTCACCCGTACTGCTATGAAAGCACAAGCATTGGCTGCTCACTTGGCAGAAAACCCAGTGGAAGATGAGTATGAGCCATTCAAAATATACTTTCCCAACAAAAAAATAAACTCAGTTGAGGAAGAAGTTCTGGATAACAGTTATGTTTGGAAATTATATTGTGATGGGTCTGTCAATGTTAAAGGTGTAGAGATTGAGGCATTCCTTATTTCACCAATTGAGAATCATTACCCCGCTATAGCATGACTTCATTTATTTTGTACCAACAATACAACAGAATATGAAGCTTAAATAATGGGTTTAAACATGGTAATAAATCTAGATGTACACGAGTTAGTAGTTTTGGGAGATTCTGACTTGCTTATTCGTCAAGTTCAAGGTGAATGGGAAACTCGAGACATTAAGCTCATTCCGTACAAACAATGTCTGGAGGACCTCAACAAAAGGTTCAAGTTCATTGATTTCAAATATATTCCTAAATTTCATAATGAGTTGGCTAATTCTTTGGCCACTTTAGCATCAATGCTTCCATACCCAGGTAATACTTATATTGACCCATTAGAGATTCATATTAGAGATCAACATGGTTATTGCAATACAATTGAAGTAGAGACAAATGGTGAGCCATGGTAACATGATATTAAATGATTCTTGAAAATAAAAGAATATTCGATACATGCCAATGGAGATCAAAAAAAAACTATTAGGCGACTCGCCAATGGTTTGTTTTTAGTGGGGATATCTTATATAAGAGAACCCTAGATCAAACCTTGTTAAGATGTGTGAATATTCAAGAAGCTAAAATGATCATGAAATAAGTGCATTCGGGGGTATGTGGCCCGCACATGAATGCGTATGTCTTTGTGAAGAAGATTCTGCGAGCAGGATATTATTGACTTATTATCACGGCTCAAGTTCATACCTTGAACATAATATGGTACTTAGGATCGCAAGAGACCCCAAGAAAACCCTGGAAAATCATATTTCTACTAAGACTGATCTATTGAAAATAATCATAATAAAACAGAAGCTGACTAAGGAAGTAAACAAGTAATGGATATTTAACACCCCAAAACTTCCTAGACCAGACTTAGACATTTCTAGAAAATTGCAGCAGAAAAAATTAGAAAAAATTTCTTAGAATGACTGAGACTTGGCCACTTGGGGACCAACAAGACAAGGAATGACCCGTTGTGAGAAACAACGAGTCGTCCTATCAATCGTGGTTTTCCCTAGCCCAGAAATCCTTCCCAGGACCCCACGTATCAACCAAAGAGTTGCCAGAAACAACAAACAGTTGTGAGAGTCATCGAGTAAAGTCTCTGAAATTCCCCTTCCAGTAAATACGAGAGGAAACAACGACTCATTGTTTCCCCCAATGAGTCATTTTCAGCACCATCATTTCAACTTAGGCATTTTCAGAAAAATCCCTCCAGTGAACCTAATGATTGGACACAACGACCCATTAGGGGAAACAACGAGTCGTTGTGTCACCCGTTGCTTGGCCTTCCAGTTTCCCTTGCCCAATGGCCACGGGAGGAACCAACGACCTATTGGTTCATCCAACGAGTCATCGTGACCCCCATTTCTAGGTCTAGTGACTTCTAGTCCCAGGCAATGGAACAAACGAGAGGTCCCAACGAGTCATGGTCTCAACCAAGGACTCATTGAGTGACTCATTGGGACCCTATCGACCAGATTTCAAATTTAAATAACAGGGTTACTTTTTTAATTTTTCACCTACTTAGTCCCTAAACTATGTCATTTTGGGTCAAATTAGGGGTTTTAGAGGGGGGGGGGGAACTGACGGTTTCTCTCATTCTTTTCTCATCTCTCATCTGTTAAGCGTACAGTCCCTCTCGTAAAAGCTCAGAACAGAAGTTAGAAAGAGTGATTCTTCTCAGATTTCTCAAGGAACTCTCTCAAGGATTTCCATCACCAAGTATGTGAGAATTCAACAAGGGAAAAGTTCTTCCCTTGTGTCCCCAAAAATCCTCCATGTCTTCTCTATCAGTTTTATCCCTGAAACTTTCAAGTGTAAAGAAATTACATGTCAGACTTCATTTAATTCATGTGGAATATTGTTTACGTTAATTGTAGATATTTTTCCACCAGTTTGTGATTATGTTGTTGCTTGTTCCTGTAAAGTAAAATCTAGCCCTAACTCTTAAATGCAGAAAAACTAGAGTCTTGCATAAAATTGTTCAATTATCAAATTTCTTGATTCTATTAGTGTTGGGGGTTCCGATATTGTTAGTTTGTATTGAAAACTCAGTCAGATTTATTTCAGTTTATTTTTAGTTAAAAGTTAGAATACTCTGTGTTAGTTAGAAATGTCAGCTGATCAGTTTGACTACAGAAACTCTCGAGGTGTTAGTAGTGTCTCCCAGTTATCAGAATTAGACTCAGTATCAGTTTTAGTGGTTTTTAGGCGGTCATGACACTTTCAGATAAGCAGCTCTGACCATCCTTAGGACCCCAGCTTCAAAATAACAATTTGTTCCTTAGACGGTTATGACGTTTCTAGATAAGCAGCTCTGACTAGTCTTAGAACCCATTTACAGAATTCGGTCCAATAAGACACTTAGGGTGCTTCCAGATAGGTATTCCTGACTAGTCTTGGGCCCCATTTTTTAGCTATCGACTTAGTATTCAGTCTAAGACTATCCAGTGGGAGTAGGACTTAGCACCGAGCGGTCCGGGGTTCCAGCGCATCCAGGTTCCCAGAACTACATTGCCACCGTAGGTTATTTTTATTGGCCTCATGGCCCCAGACTTTTGATCACTCAGTTCATGCCTTTGTACCTTGTCAAGGTATATTGGGTCCTACCGATGGGGTGTATTCATCGGACTCCACGTCTAGCTCAAATGGTTATATGTTCGTTATAGACTCTCTCACTAGTTAGCTTAGTTCAGTCTCAGATTAGTCAGTTCATATCAGTGCCTTAGATTGAGGACATGTCCTTGACCATCAGACAGGGTCATTTAGACATCTCAGTTTATTATAGTTATTCTGTTTCAATAGTTTTAGTTGGTTATTACATGTCCTTTCAGTTCAATATTTTTATTCCTTATGTATGGTTTCTCTCACTTACTCAGTACATTCAAAGTACTGACGCATACCTTTTATGCTGTATCATTTTATGATACAACTATAGGTTCTCAAACACAACACCATTACTCAACCTCGCTCAGACTTTTCCAGCGGCATTAGTGGTGATTCCTCATCCTTTGAGGATGAAGATCATTTCATTCAGTTCTATTTTTCATTCAGTTCTATTTTTCATTCAGTTCTATTTTCTTTATTTAGACTTGGAGTTAGATGGGGGCTTATCCCAGTAACTCATTAGTTTTAGTGGCTTTCAGACACAGACTTGGTTTTCTGACTTGTAATTTTTTTCAAATGTTTTAAACTTTATGATTCAGCTTTGTATCATAAATGTTTTATATTTTACTTTAAAGCTTCTGCTATATATCATGTTTACCCAGAATGCCAGTTTATGATAGACTAGGGTTTGACTTGGGGTTACTTGTAACTCCAAGTACCGTGTTCTGTCTAGGGTGTAGACTCGGGGCATGACAAACTTGGTATCAAAGCCAGGTTTAGAGTATTCTCAGATGTCTGTAAGCTGCGTCCATTAGAGTCCCTTTCATGGGTGTGAAGCGCGCCACACTTATGATAGGGAGGCTACGAGCTGTTATTAGGAAAATTCCCTTTTATTCATACTCTTTATCATGCGTTGAGATTCAATTCCAGAATTTTTCTCTTAACTCGTGCTTTGTTTCATTTCAGTGAATTATGCCTCCACGATGTGGTAACAAAAGAAGGGCTGGTAACGCTCACTGACCTATCCCACCAGCTCCAGCAGCCCTTCAGTATGACTCAGTGTCCACCGCAGAGTTCAGGGTGGCTATCTAGCTGCTCGCTCAGATAGTTACTAACCAGGTGAACCAATAGGTGGTTTCGATCAGTAATAATGGGTCCGAAACAGCTGTCCGAGTGCGTGACTTCACTCAGATGAACCCTCTAGATTTTCTTGGATCTAAGGTGGGAGAGGACCTACAGGAGTTTGTGGACGATATTAGAAAGATAACCTAGATCGTGGTGTCAGTTCCTCAAAGAGTACTGACTTGGCTGCCCACCAGCTAAAGGGGTAGCCTAGATCTGGTACGAACAATGGAAGGAGGGGAGGCCAGTAGGAGCAGGATCAGTAGAATGGGAGGAGTTCACTATAGCCTTCCTAGACAGATTCTTCCCTCGGGAGCTCAGGGAGGCAAAAGTGGCGAAGTTCATGAATCTGAAACAAGGAAACTGGACAGTAGAAGAATATGCTCTAGAGTTCACCAGGTTGTCTAAATATGCTCCAGAGATGGTGGCCGAGCCAAGGGTTTATATGCTGAAGTTTGTGAATGGAGTTTCAAATTTGGTCCTTAAGGAGTGCAGGACAACAATGCTTATCAAGGACATCGATCTCTCCAGCCTCATAGTTCTTGCCCACCAAATTGAGGTAGAGAAATTGAAAGATTTGGATTGGGAGAACAAACTGGAGAGAATCGGCTGGTCAAAATATGGCCATCAAAGATCTGGCAGTAGTAGTAGCCCACAGCAGCAGCAGTAGAGGACTCCAACACCCAGTTCAGCCAGCGCCCCTACTTTTTGGTCCCACAAGGATCGAAGAGGTGGAGCATCTAACTCTCAGTCCCAGAGCTTCAGTGCTAGCAATTGCTACCCAGCTTGCCCTAAGTGTGGCAAGAATCATCTAGGAGAGTGTCTTTAGGGTTGAGAGGGTTGTTTTGGTTGTGGACAGCTTGGTCATCGAATTAAGGAATGCCCGTTAGCAGGACGGGGAAGGTCATGATCCACTACTTCAGCAGCTCCAGTAGGCCGACCAGCTCAATAGGCCAACACTTCAGTTATGGATGGTGGCTAGCACCAAAACTGTTTTTATGCATTGTCTTCTCGTCAGGATCAGGAGAGCTCACCAGACGTGGTCACGGGTATGTTACGCCTTTTTCATCTAGACATGTATGCCCTACTAGATCCAGGAGCCACACTATCATTCTCGACTCCCTATGTAGTAGTCTAGAGGTCCTCTCAGAATCATTCTCAATCTCCACCCTAGTTGGCGAGTCAGTTAGAGCCAGCCGGATATATAGAAACTGCCCTATCGCAATCCTCAATAAAGCCATTCCAGCTGACCTTGTAGAGTTAGACATGGTTGACTTTGACCTCATTCTTGGCATGGATTGGTTACACTTTGGTTATGCGTCAGTCGACTATAGAACTAGGGTCATCAAGTTTCAGTTCCCTAATGAGCTAGTTTTAAAGTGGACGAGCAGTAGTTCAACACCTAAACGTCAGATTATTTCCTACCTTAAGTCCAGAAAGCTTATTTCCAAAAGGTGCATTTACTATCTAGTTCGGGTCAAAGATTCCAGCTCTTAGATCCTAACTATCCAGTTAGTCCCAGTTGTCAGCGAGTTCCCTGATGTGTTTCCCGAAGATCTTCCCAGAGTCCCTCCTGAGCGGGAAATAGACTTTAGTATAGACTTCTCCCAGATACTCCGCCCATCTCCATCCCTCCTTATAGAATTTCTCTAGCTGAGCTTAAGGAGTTGAAGGAGCAACTAGATCTTCTTGATAAAGGTTTTATCAGACCCATCATCTCTCCCTGGGATGCTCCAGTTTTATTCACGCGAAAGAAAGACGGTACCCTCAGAATGTACATCGATTACCACTAATTGAACAAGGTCACAGTCAAGAACAGGTATCCCTTACCCAAGATTGACAACTTTTTTGGTCAGCTTCAGGGAGCCAGTTGTTTCTTCAAAATCGATCTTAGGTCGGGGTACGATCAGTTAAGGGTCAAAGAGTGTGACATACCGAAAATAGCTTTTAGGACTTGATATGGTCACTACGAGTTTGTGATTATGTCCTTTGGACTCACAAATACTCCTGTAGCCTTTATAGACCTGGTGAATAGAGTTTTCAAGTAGTATTTGAATATGTTCATCATTGTATTTGTCGACGACATTCTGGTATACTCCAGAAATGAGGAAGAGCATGCTAACCACCTAAGTATAGTGCTTCAGACTCTTAGAAACCGCCAGTTGTTCGCCAAGTTCAGCAAATGCAATTCTAGTTGAAGTCCATAATTTTCTAGTTCATGTGGTCTCGGGTGAGGGTATTTAGGTTGATCCTTAAAAGATAGCAGCGGTGAAAGACTAGCCCAGACCTGCCTCCCCAACCGAAATCAGAAGTTTCCTAGGTCTAGTCGGTTATTACCAACTCTTTGTGGAAGACTTTTCTTCTATAGCATCCCATCTGAATAGACTGACACAGAAGAAGGTGAAATTTTAGTGGTCAGACGCGTGTGAGAAGAGTTTCCAAGAGTTAAAAACTTGACTCACTACCGCTCCAGTGTTGACCCCGTCGTAAGGATAAAATGGGTTTGTAGTGTATTACGATGCTTCCAGAGCTGGACTTGATTGTGTTTTGATGCAGCACGGCAAGGTGATAGCCTACGACTCCAGACAACTCAAGGTTCATGAAAAGAATTATCTGACTCATGACCTGTAGTTGGCAGTGGTGGTGTTTGCATTGAAAATACGGAGACACTACTTGTACAGGGCTCACGTGGATGTTTTCACCGATCACAGGAGCCTTTAGTATGTGTTCAGTCAAAAAGACCTAAATCTTCATCAGAGAAGGTGGTTAGAGATACTAAAGGACTATGACATGAGTGTGTTATATCACCCGAGCAAAGCCAATGTGGTGGCTGATGCCCTGAGAAGAGTGTCGATGGGGAGCGTGGCTCATGTTGAGGAAGGATAAAAGGAGTTGGGAAAGGATATCCATAGATTAGCTCGGCTGGGAGTACATTGGTTGATACAGCTGAGGGCAGAGTAGTTGTGCAGAGTGGATCAGATTCCTCGTTAGTAGTTGAAGTTAAGTCAAGGCAGGATGAAGATCCAATACTGCTTAAATTGAAGGAGGCGATTCTTAGAAGGGAAGTGGAGGCTTTCCCCCAAGGGGGAGATGGTGTACTCCGTTACCAAGGTAGATTGTGCGTACCGGATATGAGTGATTTTAGACAGAAAATACTGGCTAAAGCATATAGTTCAAAATATTCCATCCACCTTGGTGCTGCTAAGATGTACGGTGATTTACGAGATATTTACTGGTGGAATGGCATGAAGAGAGCCATCGCTAAATTTGTAGCTAAGTGCCCGAACTACCAGCAAGTCAAGGTAGAACACCAGAGACCGAGAGGTATGACTCAAGATATTAGCATACCCACATGGAAATGGGAAGCACTGAATATGGATTTTATTTTGGGTCTACCACGGACTCGTCGGCAGCATGATTCAATCTGGGTGATAGTAGACCGGATGACTAAGTCAGCAAACTTCCTCCCAATTAAAACTACAGATTCAGCTGAGGACTATGCTAGGATTTATATTCGGGATCTAGTCATACTTCATGGGGTTCTCTTATCCATTATCTTAGACAGAGGTACCCAGTTCACCTCTCACTTTTAGAAGTTCTTTCAGAAGGGACTTGGTACACAGGTCAAGTTCAGCATAACATTTCACCCGCTGACAGATAGACAAGTTGAGAGGACTATTCAGACCCTAGAAGATATGTTGAGAGCATGCGTCATCGATTTTAAAGGCAGTTGGGATGATCACTTGCCTCTCATCGAGTTTGTATACAATAACAACTACCACTCCAGTATCCAGATGGCCCAATTTGAGGCATTGTATGGTAGAAGGTCAAATCTCCTATCGGGTGATTTGAGGTTGGTGAAACTACTCTAATCAGGACAGACCCAGTTCATGAAGCTATTCAAAAAGTACATCTCACCCGAGAAAGATTGAAAACAGCTCAAAGTCACCAGAAATCTTATGCTGATGTAAGGAGAAGAGAACTAGAGTTCACAGTGGATGACTGGGTTTATCTGAAAATTTCACCCATGAAAGGGGTCATGAGATTTGGGAAAAAGGGAAAGCTCAGTCCGAGATATGTGGTACCCTACAGAATTTGAAATAAATTGGTAAGGTAGCTTATGAGCTGAATTACCTTCAGAGTTGACATATGTGCACCCTGTATTCCATGTGTCACTATTGAAGAAGTGCATTGGTGATCCAACTTCAGTTGTGCCATTAGACAGTGTGGGAGTGAATGATAGTCTCTCGTACTAAGAGGTCCCAGTTTAGATCCTTGACCATTAGGTTGGTAAGCTGAGGAACAAGGAGGTAGCTTCAGTCAAAGTCTTGTGGAGAAATCAACATGTAGAAGGAGCTACGCGGGAAGCCGAAACAGATATGATGGCTAGATACCCACACTTGTTCCCTTCCAGTCCAGTTCTGACATCAGGTACTAAATTCCTCCTCAGTACTCTATTCAATTCCGTACTCATCAGCTCTATTTAGATTTTCTATATGCATTTCAGTTGCATCATCTCTGTTTGTACGGTTAAGTCAGTTCGGAGTCAGACTTAAACATTTCTAGAAAAATGCAGCAAAAAAAACTAGAAAAAAATTTCTCAGAACGATTGAGACAACGAGTTGTGGTCAGCTCCAACGACTCGTTGTGTTAGTCGTGGTCGTCAGGTCTTGGACACTTGGGAACCAATGAGACAAGGGACGACCCATTGTGAGAAGCAATGAGTCATCCTGTCAATCGTGGTTCCCCGCAGCCCAAAAATCCTTCCTAAGACCCCACGACTCAACCAACGAGTTATTGTCAGAAACAACAACCCGTTGTGAGAGTCTTCGGGTGAAGTCTATGAAATTCCCCTTCCAGTGAAGATGAGAGAAAACAACGACTCATTGTTCCCCGAGCGATTCATTGTCAGCATTGTTGTTTCAAGGCATTTTTAGAAAAATTCCTCCGGTGAACCTAACGACTGGACACGATGACCCGTTGGGAGAAACAATGAGTCGTTGTGTCACCCGTTGCTTGGCCCTCCAACTTTCCTTGCCCAATGGCCATGAGAGGAACCAATAACCCGTTGGTGCATCCAACGAGTCGTGGTGACCCCCGTTGCCAGGTCCAGTGACTTCTAGTGCCAGACAGTGGAACCAACAAGAGGTCCTAACGAGTCATGGTCTCAACCAACGACTCGTTGAGTGACCCGTTGGAACCCTGTGGACCATATTTCAGATTTTAATCACTGGGTTACTTTTGTAATTTCCCACCTACTTAGTCCCTAAACTACGTCATTTTGGGTCAAATCAAGGGGTTTTGAGGGGGGAATCCGATGGTTTCTCTCATTCTTTTCTCATCTCTCATCAGTTAAGCATAAATTCCCTCTCAGAAAAGCTCATAGAAGAAGTTAGAAAGAGTGATTCTTCTCAGATTTCTCAAGGAACTCTCTCAAGGATTTCCATCACCGGGTATGTAAGGATTCGACTAGGGAATAGTTCTTCCCTTGTGTCCCAAAAAATCCTCAAGGTCTTCTCTATTAGTTTTATCCCTGAAACTTTCGAATGTGAAGAAATTATATGTCAGACTTCATTTAATTCATATCGAATAGTGTTTAAGTTAATTGTAGGTATTTTCCCCCCAGTTTGTGACTATGTTGTTGCTTGTTCCTGTAATGTAAAATCTAGCCCTAGCTCTTAACTGCAGAAAAACTAAAGTCTTGCATAATTGTTCAATTATAGAAATTGCTTGATTCTATTAGTGTTAGGGGTTCCCATATTGTTAGTTTTTATTGAATACTCAGTCAGATTTATGTCCAGTTTAATTTCAGTTAATATGTTAGAATACTCAGTGTTAGTTAAAAATATTGGCTGATTAGTTTGACTGCAAAAACTCTCAAGGTGTTAGTAGTGCCTCCCAGTTATCAGAATTAGACTCAATGTTAGTTTTAGTGGTTTTTTAGGCGGTCATGACACTTTCAGATAAGCAGCTCTGACCAGCCTTAGGACCCCAGCTTCAGAATTACAATTTGTTCTTTATTAAGTCTAGGACTATCCAGTGAGAGTAGGACTTAGTACCGAGTGGACCGGGGTTCCAACGTACCCAGATTCCCAGAACTACGTTGCCACCGTAGGTTATTTTTATTGACCTCATGGCCCCAAACTTATGATCACCCAGTTCATGCCGTTATACCATAGCAAGGTATATTGGGTCCTACCTATGGGGTGTATACATCAGACTCCACATCTAGCTCACATGGTTATATGTCAGTTATAGACTCTCCTAGTAGTCAGCTCAGTTTAGTCTCAGATTAGTCAGTTTAGATCAGTATATCAGATTTAGGGCATGTCCTTGACCATCAGACAGGGTCATTTAGACCATCTCAATTTATTATAGTTATTCCGTTTTAGCAATTTCAGTTGGTTATTGCATGTCCTTTCAGTTCAACATTTTTATTCCTTGTGTATGGTTTCTCTCACTTACTTAGTACATTCAAAGTACCGACGCATACCTTTTATATTGAATCATTTATGATACAACTGTAGGTTCTCAGACACAACATCGTTAGTCGACCTCGCTCAGACTTTCCCAGCGGCATCAATGGTGAGTC
This sequence comes from Datura wrightii, assembly GCA_035772735.1. NCBI lineage: Eukaryota > Viridiplantae > Streptophyta > Magnoliopsida > Solanales > Solanaceae > Datura > Datura wrightii. The sequence goes on from JASDFA010000027.1 coordinate 12,735,176, forward strand.
CTCATCCTTTGAGGACGAAGATCATTTCATTCAGTGCTATTTTCCTTATTTAGACTTGGAGTTAGCTGGGGGTTTGTCCCAGTAACTCATCAATTGTAGTGGCTTTCAAACACATACTTGGTTACTTATTTACTCATTCTCCACAGTAATGGATTGACTTTAATTCTTTATGACTTGAGTTTTGTTCAAATATTTTAAACTTTATGATTAAGCTTTATCTCATAAATGTTTTATATTTTACTTATAGCTTCCGCTATATATCATGTTTACCCAGAATGCCAGTGTATAATAGACCAGGGGTTGAATTGGGGTTACTTGTAACCCCAAGTACCGTGTTCCATCCAGGGTGTAAACTCGGGCATGATATGATAATAATAAAATCTAAACAAAGTCATGAAAACCCAAGCTAAATCTAAAAATACTATCTGAAAGCCTTTAAAATGAGTTGATGAGTTACTGGGACAAATTCCCAGCTAACTCTAATGTCTGAAACTAAATAAGAAAAAACAACTAAAAATGGAACTCCAGACCTCGATGGATGAGGACCCACCACTGAAGCTACTAGAAATTACCGAGTGACTAGCTGTGAAGTTGAGATTGGGTACCTAAGCCTATATCATAAAATGATATAGCATAGAAAGTATGCGTCAATACTTTGAATGTGCTAGTATGCGAGAAGGAGCTAAAACATAAACATATTGAGTAATAGTAAGCAACACTGAATATTGTAAAATAAACTAAAATCTGAAGAAACTACACTAAACTAAAAATCATAACTAAACTGGACTGCTGGGGAAGAAACTATTACCGACATATAACCACGTGAGCTAAACATGGAGTCTGATGTATACCCCCCATCGGAGAAGGTCCACTTTATCTTGTTAGGGTGTAGTTGTTGAACTAAGTGATCACTGTCTGGAGCCCATTAGGGATAATAACCTATGGTGCCAACGTCGTTCTGGAAACCTGGATGCGCTGAACCTTGACCTGTTCGTTGCTAAGTTTTACTCCCACTGGAAATCCAAAATGTGTCTAACTGTGCCGATAGCTCGAAACTGATGTCCTAAGACTTAAGTCAGAACTACTTATCTATAAGTGTTCTGAGAGTCTAAGGATTTAAAAAAAACTATGTTCTAAGACTTGTCAGAGCTGTTTTATCTGAAAGCATCATAACAGTCTAAAGAACATCTAATAAATTGATATTACTGTGTTTCCCAAAAAACTAATAAAAGTCAAACTAATCAGCTGACATTTCTGAAGAATACTGAGTTTTCACTGAAATTCTGAGACTGAACATACTAAAACATTAACTTTCTATGCATGCATCTGTTCTAACATTCATAATTCAAGTAAACATATCCTACAATATAGCATCCATATCTGAGTTCGAAATCATGCAAGTTCTACTCGATATCATGTTAAATATCATGACTAAGAAAGCAAACCGTATAAATAAAACAAGGGCATGAATTTCAATTAGGAATAATCATGTAAATTTAGGGAATTAATAAGATTTAAGGATTTTCTTAACTAACTGATGACCCTAGTTTTAGATATTCTGCAAGGCTAGAATTTATAAAAGTTTTTTTGAAATTAAAATTGGACACAAGGGGAAAATAAAACCCTTGTTGAAATCCCACATATACCTGAAGGAAAAACCCCTGAGAATTTCTCTTGGAGAATTTGAGTGAATATGGATTCCCTAGCTTTTGCTGGGAACTAACTGTCTGATTTATACGTTCTGAATCTGTGAGGCTGGAAGAGAATGAGAGGAAAGAGTCGCTCAATCCCAGTAATTCCCTTCTAAACGTGACCCAAGATAACGTAGTTTAGGTGCTAGGAGCTTAGGATTTGAAAAAAAATACCTCTGGATAACTGTTTCAAAAACTGACTGTCCAGATCCTACGGGCCTCACAATGAGTCATTGGTTGTGACCACGACTTCTTGGTGTCACGACCCGAGTCTACACGCTCACGCGACACGATATTTAGTGCCACAAGTGACCCCAAGCTAACCTATGGCTTAACATCACACTAGTGTACTGAATTAAATAGAAGCGGAAGCATAGAAAAAGTAAAACTAAATAACTTTCTCAAGAATAAGAAATGCTTGATAAGGTACTGAAAATCTATGAAACAACTGCAGAACACACTAAAATAATACATTGTCTAAAACCCATCTAGGAACTGATGAGCTGCTGGGACAGGTCTCCAGCTAACTCTAAAATCTAACAAAAAGGAAAACTTAACTGAAAAGATGCTTCCGTCCTTAGAAGATGCGGACTCATGAAAAGATACTGCTATAGAAATCGTCAGAAGGGGACTACTGACAATGCTATGACCGAGAACCTGCACCTGTATCATAATACGATACAACATAAAAAATATGCATTATTACTTTGAATGTCCTAAGTATGCAAGATGTAAGTAAAAACAGTAGAAATACACTACTAAACTGATAAACACTGCATATAACTGTAATAGCATAACACAACCACTGACTGAGGATCATAACTATATACTGTAATCTGAATAACTGAGCTGAACTGAAATTGAAACTATATTGAACTGATCCGAACTGATAAGTGGGAGAGTCTATAACCAATATATAACCACGTGAGCTAAACATAGATTTCAATATATACGCCCCTAGGTAGGACCCAATATACCTTGCTAGGGTATAAAGGTGTGGGTAGTGTCATCATTGTCTAAGCCCGTTCGATCTAGTAACCGATAGTGCCAATGTAGTTTTGGGAACATGGGTGCCCTGAACCCTGGCCCACTCAGTGCTAAGTCCTACGCCACTGAAAGTCCTAACTGTGACTATTAGGCTGATAGCTCGAGTAGGTAGGACCCAATATACCTTGCTAGGGTATAAAGGTGTGGCTAGTGTCATCACTGTCTAAGCCCGTTCGATCTAGTAACCGATAGTGCCAATGTAGTTTTGGGAACATGGGTGCCCTGAACCCTGGCCCACTCAGTGCTAAGTCCTACGCCACTGAAAGTCCTAACTGTGACTATTAGGCTGATAGCTCGAGCTCGATGTCCTAAGACTTAACTCATGAATGCTTATCTAGAAATACCTGAGAGTCTGAAGGATCCGATAACTGAAACTAAGTATTCTAAGACTGGCCGAAGCTGTTTTATCTGAAAGTGTCGTAACCGTCGCAAGAACAATCTGATAACTAATAACTAAGACTACGGAGTTTTACTGAACTCTTAAAAAGATAACTGAATATAGTCAAACTGGTTAGCTGACATTCCTGTAAGATACTAAAAAGGCTAAGTACTAACTAGGACTAAACAATCAATAATTCAACCTTTTGGATAATCTAACTGTACTATTATGTTGATTACAAGAACTATCAGAATAAAGCAAGGTTTGTATCTGGAAAACTATACAATACTCTTCAAATCACATTTACGGACTAGGGAAAACACATATTTCATGGAAAGAAATATCAACATAACATATAACTAACTACAATCTGATGTGCCATGATTTTACAACACTTTCGATGCTTAAACTAAGAAGATATGCAAATTTCGAGTATGTTTATGTAGATATAATGTGTTTTGTTAAGTATTTCAGGAAAACAAGTTAAGGATGCGAAATGGGTAAAGTAAGGTAAAAATGGAACAAAGTGCGGACTGCTATCCAGGTAACGAGTCGTCGTCTCAATGGACGACTCGGTCCTGGAGTCATGGGAGGAGATCAAATTTTTCATGAGAAGAGCCAGTGTAGGTTACAGGTTGAAGGTACGACTCGTTATATCTAGTAACGTGTCATTGGGTTTGTCATGAAGACTGGGAGAATAAAGTGTTGAGACATCGCTAGAGGATGCAACAGAGGACATCACAAGTCGTCGAGAGACTTGACGACTCGTCATGAGAGCAATAGGTGCAAACATCATGTGCACTTGTGCCCTGACCTGATGAGTCATTAGGTGACCCATTACCAAGACTGGACAGTTTGCCAAAGATGACTAAATTATGTTGGCCACGACTTGTTAGGAGACATAATGAGTCATTACTTGGCCCATTGCCACTGTCGACCTGGATTCCATTTTTAGTTAGGAAAAGTTTTGTTTGAAACTATAAATACATTATTTAGGTTTATTTTTAGGGTAAGTTTTTCTACTACTTTACACGTCAATTTTGGTGTTGTGAATGATCATTCTTGGTTCAAGAAACTTTCGTTTGTAATTTTTCTCTTGATTTTGAGGATTAAACAACATTGAAGTTTGGTTCTTCGGTTTTGATGATTTATTCAATTCAAGTGAGTTTCTACTATAAATCTTTGTAAGTTACAATTATGATTTCTTCTTTATGTTGTAATTGTGAAAATTCAATTATGAGTAGCTAAACCCATAACTAGGGTTGTGGGAACCATGATAAATTAACGCACATAGGTAAAATAAGTAGTGAATCTTGAACGGGGTTTATGCATGTATTGCTTTTTCCTTCATTTTAATTGCTTCATAACGGTTGAAAACATTGGAATTGTCTTAGTCTTACTCACCATATCAACGGAGTAATGAATGGAAAAAGGGTCTAACAATGGAGATTTAAGGCTATCAACCCTCATCTAATAGCTTGACTTTGTCCGGGAATAGCTAATCCAATATTAAGGGTAAGGGTCAATTAAGCATACACCCATATATGGATCAAGTTGCATGGTGATAATCATCTAGATAAGGGACCAACCATTTAGGTAAATTCAACTTACCAATATTGCAAGTTAAACACCAAAATAGATCACTAGTGTAAAATCCTTATGATTATGAAGTCATGGGAAACACAATCCTAGTCACTTTGTTGATTGAATACAACTGAAATTGACTTAATTATCTACTAGTCTCTACTCTTGTTTATTATTTTGTGTTTCAAACCTTTCCCCTTAGGAAATAAGTAAGATGATAGTATTAGCTAAACGCATTAACTAAAGTTATCATCATATTCATCGTGGGATTCGACCCCAACCTGGTTGGATTCTATATTTGACATCAACCGCTTTTTATCTCATTTACGAGGTGTAATTTGGGCAACATCAAATTTTTGCGCCATTGCCGGGGAATACGGCTTAGGCTTTTGTTAATTGTGTTTGCTTTATTGTTGGTCCTTATTTCCTTTTTATTTTTTCTTTGTTATTTTTGTTCTTAACAGGTCTCAGATTCATGAATCCTAGTACTAGGAGCCGAGGAAAATCTCTGGTTCTAACTGATCATGAACTTGAACAAACACTGCTGAATTTGAGCAAAATGGCCAACATACATGAGAAAGAGACAGTGGACTAGGCTACAACCAGAATGTTGGCTGAGGAACAAGCTCAGGTAAGAGACAGAGAGTTAGCAAGGCTTGCTGAAGAGCAAGGCCTAGCTACCAAAGCTGAGCAAGCTAGAAGAAATAGAGGTCCAGACCAACAAAGGCACCGGTACTTCGTTGATGACGATGATGCTGATATTGACGAAGCCAGTGCCATTGGAGCTATTGTTCCTCCCCCTTTGCCTGTTGGGGCAAAGTTTGACGTCCCTCCCCCTTTGCCTGCTGGGGCAAAGTTTGACCTTACCAGTGCTATGATCTAACTACTCAACATGAAGGGGATATTTGCGTGTTAGCAACTGGTGATGCACATACTCACTTGACTAATTTCATGGGTATCTACAACGCATACAAACAACCGGAGTGAGTCAGGATTCAATCAGGGTGAGGTTATTTCCCTTTTCAGTAGGGAGTGAGGCAACACTGTGGTTGGCTGAATTGCCAAATGATTATATGACTACCTAGGGGGAGCTTAAAAGAGCCTTTCTTGAAAGATTCTTCTCACCTTCCAGAGCTTTGCAACTAAAAGATGAGATATACAACTTTAGGCAATTGAATTCTAAAGCACTTCACTAGACATGGATGCGGTCCAATAAGAAGCTCAAAAAGGTGCCCAACCACAGGATCCAAAATGATACATTATTAGAGATATTCTATAGGTCTCTGAATGCTAACACTAAGGCAGTGGATGATATTGTCTTTGGTGGCACATTCATGAGTCATACTTATGCTGAAGTTGCTGAGGTCCTTGGCAGGATCACTAAAACAAACCATGTATGGCACACAAGAGAGCCGGAGGCTTCGGCTGGTACTTATGCAGTAGGTATGTCTGCGTAGCAGAGAAGGAAGGATGAAGAGCGAGACTAGGATATTGCTGAAATCAAAACAACAATGGGGCTACTTGCTAAGCATTTTATGGGAGCCGGGGCTGAAAAGGTGAATGTTGTGGGTTCTCAGGGCAAGGCCCTGAGAAATGATGGAGGCGAATCAGAATCTGAGGAGGAAGCAAATTATCTGAATAATTAAGGGGTGGATTTCTGGACTAACACACAAGGGTCTAACCAAGACTCTTGGTGTCAAGGTCAAGGGAACCAAGGTCGGAACTACTACAGAGATAATAATTACAACTGAGGCCAATACAGAGACAATGGAGACTGGAAAAAGCATGAGGAGTACAAGAATGACAGAAGCGGTCTATATGTTCCACCAAGGAACCGTGAGCTAGAGTCTAGTGGTTCAAGGAAGGAAGACATATTGTCTAAGGTACTTAAACAGATGGAGGCGACAAATGGACATTTCAAGGAGCTCTGCGCTAATATTTCTGGTGTGAACCAAAAGGTGGAATCACATGTCGTGGCCATTAAGCAGATTAAGAAGCAGCTTGGTCAGATGTCTGTTGCTATGAACTAGAGGCAGAAGGGCACACTTCCCAGCAACATAGTTTGAAATATGTAAACTAACAGTCATTGCATGGATGTCACTACTAGGAATGGGAAAGAGATAGTTGATTCTCCAAGGCCGGTTGTGACTGATGAGATAGTTGAGCCCTTAGTGATTGATGATGATGGGGTTGAGGACTCCGAGGAACAGATTCTGGTTGGTGATTTAGTGGAGAAGACCACTCCTAGTAATGCAAAGGAGCATGGATCTGGCAAAGAGAAGGAGAAGGAGGTACCTCAGAAGATCACACCTATTCCTACACCTCCTCCCCCTTTTCCACAGAGGTTGAAGAAGAAGGTCAAAGATAGGAAGTATCACAAATTCATTTTAATGCTAAAACAATTATATGTGAACATCCCATTAGTCGAGCCACTTGAGAAGATGCCCAACTATGCTAAATTCATGAACGACCTCGTCACTAGAAAGAGGACCGTGGCTTCGAACTTGCAGATAATTTGCACCATTGCAGTACAATTGCATCTTGTACTCTTGTTTAGAAAAAGGAAGACCCTGAAGCTTTCACCATACCGTACACTATTGGAGCCTTTAATTTTTCTAAGGCACTATGTGATCTGGGTGCGAGTATTAACTTGTTATCATTAGTAGTGTTTAGACAGTTGGACTTGGAAGCCCCCAAACTGAATACAATGCAGCTTTTGATGGAAGATCGCACGGTGAAAACTCCCGTGGGGATTCTCTATGATGTTCTAGTGAAGGTAGAGTCCTTTATATTTCTGGCCGACTTCGTCGTTCTGGACTTTGAAGTTGATTTCAAGGTCCCCATTATCTTGGGGCGACCATTCGTCACCACCGGACGTGCTCTTATAGATATGGAAACTGGACAGCTGAAATTTCGATTGAATATGAGGAGGTGACATTCAGTGTATGCTGGTCCTTGAAGTAGCCAAATGACATGCGGTGGTCTCAGTGATTGATGTTGCGGAACCCGAGTTTCCAATTATGCCCATTGATGAGTTCGTGACTATTTAGGATTTAGTAGTAGTTTTGATGAATGTTGGTGCGAAGGAGATCCATTGGGGCGAGGAGATTGTTAATGCACTTGCTGGTATAGGGTCATACACCTATGCTCCAAAGAAGATTGATCTGGATCTGAAAAATTGGGTGACTACACCAGCCAAGCCGTCTTTTGAGGAGCCTCCAGTATTGGAGCTCAAAGCACTCCCATCTCACTTACGATATGTATTTCTAGGGACCGAAAATGCTTTACCGGTCATAGTTGCAGCTAACTTGGAGGAATGGAAAGTGGAGGCTTTGGTCTCCATTCTGAAGAGATTTAAAAAAGCCATTGGGTGGACCATTGCAGACATTATTGGGATCCTATCCGGTATTTGCACACATAAATCCAGCTAGAGCCAGATTGTATTCCGAGCATTGAGCATCAGCGTAGGTTGAATCAACCTATGCAAAAGGTGGTCAAAAGGAGATCATAAAGTGGTTGGATGCGAGTGTGGTTTACCCTATTGCCGACAGCAAATGGGTGAGCCCAGTTCAGTGCGTGCCAAAGAAGGGAGGAATCACAGTGGTCCAAATGCTAACAATGAGCTCATTCTACTCAGACCAGTCATCGGTTGGAAAGTATGCATGGACTATAGGAAGTTGAATCATTGGGGACTCAAAAAGATCACTTTCCTATGTCATCTTGGATCAGATGCTAGACCGACTTGTAGGCAAAGGATGGTACTATTTTTTTATGGTTATTCGGGGTACAATTAGATATCTATAGCCCCCGAAGATCAAGAAAAAACCACTATTACATGTCCATATGGTACATTTGCTTTCAAGAGGATGTCATTCGGGGTATGTAATGCGCCCGCCACTTTTTAGTGCTACATGATGTTCATATTTTCTGACATGGTGGAGGACACCATTGAAGTCTTTATGGATGATTTTTCTGTGGTAGGTGATCTATTTGATGATTGTTAGGCTCATTTGAGCAAGGTGTTGCAGCAATGTGAAGAGACCAACTTGGTGCTTAACTAGGAAATGTGTCATTTCATGGTCAAAGAAGGTATAATGCTAGGTCACAAGATTTCTGGTAAGGGTATTGAGGTGTACAGGGCCAAGATCAATGTAATTGCTAGTCTACCACCTCCAATTTCTGTGAAAGGTGTTCGAAGCTTTTTGGATCATGCAGGGTTTTATAGGAGATTCATCAAGGACTTCTCAAAGATTGCACATCCTTTGTGTAAACTGCTTTTGAGAAAAAGGTGAAGTTTGTTTTTGATGTGGCATGTCTGAAGCCTTTTGAATACCAAAGAGAGAGATTGACCACTACCCCGATTATTGTGGCACCTGACTGGTCTTTGCCATTTGAGGTCATGTGTGGTGCTAGCGGAGTGGCCCTGGGAGTTGTTTTAGGTTAGAGGTGTGAAAAGATTTTTCACCCTATTTATTATTCTAGCAACGCTCTTAATGCAGCTTAGAAAAATTACACTGTGACAGAACATTGTTGGCTGTAGTATTTGCATTTGAGAAGTTTTGGGCGTATTTGCTTAGAACTAAGGTGATAGTCCATACAGACCATGCATCTTTGAGATATCTGATGGCAAAGAAGGATGCCAAGTCGCAGTTGATTCGATGGGTTCTGTTGCTGCAAGAGTTTGAGTTCGAGGTAAAGAATCGGAAAGGACCGAAAACCAGGTGGCGGATCACTTATCAAGATTGGAAGCAGATGTAGCACTTCGAGATGAGCTTGACATAGATGATGCATTTCCCGACGAGCAGGTTTTAGCTGCCTCACAAGATCTCATCCCATGGGATGTGGTACTGGAGAATTTATCTTTTCACCAGTGGAAGAAATTCATGCGTGATTTATCTATTCTGTATTTGTGTTGATGGGTTGATTCGGAGATGTGTACCTGAGGCCGAGATTTGATCATATTGGAGGCTTGTCACTCATCCCCTGTTGGGGGTCACCACAACGGGATTCACATAGCCCACAAAATTTTGCAATGTGGGTACTATTGGCCACTATTCACCAGGATGCACATGATTTTGCAAAGGCATGTGATGCATGCCAAAGGCAAGGAGGCATGAGTTCCCTCTTACTCCCATCCTTGTCATTGAGTTGTTAGATGTTTGGGGCATTGATTTTATGGGCTCATTTGTGAGCTCAAACGGGATGAAGTACATACTTGTAGCTGTGGACTATGTTTCGAAATGGGTGGAGGAAATTGCGCTTCCAAATAATGAAGGGAAGAGTGTCACAACATTCTTGAAGCGGAATATTTTTTCCAAATTCGGGACTCCTTGAGCCATCATTAGTGATGGGGGTTCACACTTCTACAACTAGTTGTTTCGAACTTTACTAGAGAAATATTGGGTGAAACACAAGGTGGAAACACCCTATCATCCACAATCTAGTGGGCAAGTTGAAGTCTCCAACCGGGAGATAAAGACCATCTTAGCTAAGATTGTCAATGCTAACCAGACATATTGGTATAGGAAGATAGATGATGCATTATGGGCTTATTGTACCTCATTCAAGACTCCTATAGGTATGTCCCCGTATCAACTTGTATATGGGAAAGCATGTCATCTTCTGGTTGAACTTGAGCACAAAGCTATGTGGGCGCTCAAGAAGCTGAATTTGAACTGGAGTGAGGCTGCAAACTTGAGGCTTGATCAGTTGAATGAGCTAGATAAATTTCATTTGAAAGCTTATAAAAGTTCTAAAATTTATAAACTAAGGATGAAAATCCAACATGACCATAAGATCGAGAAGAGAGAGTTCAGCCCGGGTGATATAGTGTTACTATTCAATTCTAGGCTTTGGTTGTTTCCTAGCAAGTTGAAGTCCAAATGGTTGGGCCTTTTCGAGTGATCCAAGTATTCTCCTATGGGGAAATTGAATTGAAAAACCATGAAGGCAAGCGATTTAAAGTGAATGGTCAACACGTGAAAGCGTATTTGGGAAAGAGCGAAGAAATTAGGCTAGTAGATCTTTGGGCTCTGGGTGAAATTTGAGTAACCCAGGGACTTGCCTCGTGCCGCGATGTTAAATCAGGCGCTACATGGGAGTCAACCCATGTAGGTATTGTGGTGAAGTCTGAGTAAACAAAAATACCCGCTTCGTGTCGCGACGTTAAATCAGGCGCTTCTTGAGAGGCAACCCAAGTTGTAATTGTAAGATATATATAGTGTATACGTGTGTTGATGTGTACAGGTGATTAAGATTGGAAATTTGAAGCTGAAACAAAAAACCTAAACTTGAGTTGCTGGTGCAAAATATCATAGGATGAGTCGTCATCTGACATAACGACCCGTCAAGCCCACTCGTGGTCACTAGTGCTGAAAACAGTGTAGACCACGGTTGACCTAACGACTCATCTCCAGTGACAACAAGTCGTTAGGTATTCCATTAAGTCTACTAGTTTGATGAGACAATTGAGCTATAAAAGATGACAATGAGTGACTTAAAGAATCATAGGGCAACCCAACAATTCGTCAAGTGACCCATGATAAAACCATTGAAGGGCCATTGGAGTACAAGGCCAACGACTCATGTCACAACTCGTTGGGTATCACCACGAGTTGTTATATGAGTTGTTGGGCCCCAAGTAAGTTCCTAAACTCAATCAAATGAACGAGAAGCCAAACGAGTCATTTTTTCAATGAACGACTCGTCACATAGGTCATGGAACAGTACATAAAAATTAGCACCCGACCTGACCCATGTTCAAATAGGGAAAAATTTAATTCTAAACACATCAAAACACCCGATCTTACACACTAATTCCCTCACAAAATCAAAACTCAAAAATCTCAAGTAAAATTTCCCACTTTCTCATCCTCCCAAAATCACTTCTCACTCACAAAGCATACAAACGCTCGATCACACTCGAAACTGCTCAGGTATCGAATTCAATCACAACATCCTCTACTTTGATCATTGCTAACAAATCCTTCATCTAATCTTGAGCATTGTGAGTAATACTATCCTCCTTTTCAAGTGTTTTTAACCAACTCATCTTTGTAACATTTTAATGACCTTGATGATTTATGTTTAGTACTAGATGAAAACCCTAGATTGCTTTGAAATTAAAATCATGATCAAAATTGAATGTAATGCTATAAGAAATTTGGTTTTTGTGCTTTTGGGATTGAAAATACCAGTTGATGATAGAACATGGGTGTGGGTTGTCTGATACCCAGTGATGACGCCTCATGTAATGACTCATGGGAAAGCCCAATGAGTCGTTACATGAGTCGTTACATGACTCGTCACCACGATTGTAAATGGACTCTTGAGCACGAGCCACATAACGAGGTGTGGTATCACCTCACAACTCGTGATGTAGCTCATCCTGAGTGGGGAAATAGATATGTAAACAATTTATGTCACGACTAGTCTAACGAGTCATTGCTTGGCAACGACTCGTCATGACCAATCATTAAGTTCACTGGCGCAACAAAATAAATCTCATCTGCAGACGACGAGTGACCTCACGAGTCGTGGCCAGTGGCAATGACTCGTTGATTCCCTTGTCCAGTATACAGGAAAGCAGTTAATTTATGATTTTATTTTTATCTCAACTTGCATACTAATCGTAATTCCACAGGTACAATCGCACCAAAAGGAAAACCAAAAAAGGGTCCGGCCAAGAAACAGGGGCTGGAGAAAAGTCAGCCCTCGTATCGTAGACTAAGGGATGAGCCCGTATCTTCTAAAGAGTTGAGTGCCTCGGTGGAGGAATACCAAATCTTAGAGGAGCAGCTTGAGAGGAGACCGATCAGGGCTAGGACAATACGCCCTACAACTGACAGCCATGGTCATTTCTCCAACTCCACTTGCAAGAGACCCACCCAGCCGACAAGAAAGAAATGTTGGGGCCCCAGTCTCGATTGCCCCCGAGGGCACCACAGCTGTGGAAAATACAGAGGGTGCTGATGAATCACATGCCAAATAGGGGAGCATAGATGATGACATGACGGAGACCAGACACACATCTACTGAGCAACCACGGATGGTGAGGCGATGGTGTGTCCAAGGCATATGGTCCATTTACAACATAGATATAACTCCTAATGACAAGGGCCATCCGAAGAGGAGCACTTATGAGGAGTCCATACTAGTCACTACAGGGCTCAAGGACCTCCCCGAAGTTCAGTCATTGTTTAAGCGATACCGTTTTGGGTGGTTGATTGAGCGATTTGGGTGCTACAGTCCTTTCCTTTGTTAGAGAATTCTATGCCTCATACACAGCCACATTACAATGTCTAGCCATGGTAGGCCAAGATTGGAAGAAGAGGCCTGCATTGACTCAGGTATTGGTTCGGGAGACACCTGTAGACATCTCTGAGAGGGCTATCTCTAGGCTACTCTATGGTCCAGACTATCAGGCCCCGATGAACACAGTTGAGTTCAATCTTAGACTGACTGAGCTCAAGAAAGTAAAAATCAAGAAGCTGAGCAGTGAAGAACGAATCAAGAAATACACTTGGCTATCACACATCATTACTACATGGGGTCCATTAGTTGAGTGGTTACATGGAACCGAAGCACAAATTAAAAAGTCCACGCTGAACTTTCAAGATAAATTCTGGTGGTCACTGGTTCGACATAGGCTGGTACCTATCAGCAATGATAATGTGCTTTCATCGGATAGAGATGCACTGGTAGCAAGCATTATGGAGGGGTATGCCATAAATCTCCTGAGGTATATTACTGAGGAGATTCGGGAGCAGACTATAGTGGAAAGCACCACCATTCCCTTCCCATGCCTCATTGGTCGACTCTGTCAGGAGTTAAGGGTGGCAGAATTGCCATCAGTTGATCAGCGATTGGTGGTCCATAAGATCACCGATATGGGTCTGATAAGAGACGAGACAAATCCGGTATCGAGAGAGAGGAGTTATTATGTCGTATCTGTTGGAGATACTTTATTTGTAGAGGCATTGAACAACGATATGTAGACTGAGGCTACACGATTTACTGAGTTTGAGGCAGAGCCGACAGAGGCCAGAGAGACCGGTAGCCAGCCTGAGGCTACAGATACAGCTGATATTCTAATACATCCTGAGGTCCCAAAGTCTTCACCTACAGTAGCAGCAACTCGACCACCTGTTGCGCCCTCTCGTGCTTCTCCAGCTGACCTAGTCACAATCTCCCAAGAATTCTTGACCGACATAGCTAGGCAGTTGGCTAAAGCTTAAAAATAGCAGGCACACATGGCTCTTCAAGTCAAGGTACTAATGGAGCAAGTAAAGTCGTGGTTTACAAAAGAGTTGGAGGGGCTCTCCAGTTCAGTGCATGGCCGATTGGATGCCTTTGAGAGGCGTATGGATGAGTGCCTTGCATAGTTACAAGCGCCAGAGCTGGCGAGATGGTATGCGGAGGTAGCAACACTGTGAGTTGAGGTGCGAGAGTTGAGACCGGAGAGAGATGGAGGTAGCGCTGTAGTTATCCAAAGATAAGGTTCAACGGAGGGCCGAAGTTGATGCAGTGAGAGCTCATGGAGAAGGTACGAGCTTAGTAGGTTCTGAGAATGCACCAGTTCAGACCAGTGGTATAGTAGAGGATATTGGAGGTGTATCCGTGCGCTCCACTGACCAGGCCACAGACACCTAGGTCGCAAAGGTATGTTCCCTATTCCCATATTTTGTTTTTATATATGCTTCGAGGATGCCGCATGATTTTCTTGATGGGGGTGGGGAGGGATATCTGTATTTTTGTTGAAACATAACTCGAGGGTTTTTCTTGCTGGATATCTTTTTCCTCGGGAGTTCCTTATCTAGTAGAACCAGCACGTTTAGGTTTTTATGTTTTGTTTTGTGTCAGTAAAAAGAAAATTAGGTGAACTTAAGGCAGTCAATAGCATGAATTTTTGAATTTATTTGAACCAATAATGTGATACCCCTCCTAAAATTTTATTTATGTGTGTGTGTTAAAGTAGACAAGCATGACCTTTGTGAATCTTTGCATGGCATTAATATTGTGAACATGTTTATCAGTGTGTGACTGTACCTGAACTAGCAGTTTGTAGAAGTAATGATGTTGGCTTGTGCATTGTGTGAGTAAGGTTTCATAGCTAGTTCTGATGTGTGTGTATCAAACTATAACTTGCCTAGTCAGTCATACCGAGGTATAGGATGGGGAAATTAGGAAAGGATCATAGGTCGTTTCTGATGAATAGTCCACTTTAGCCTTAAAGACCTACCAAATGGAAATAAATATCCCTTGATCCCAATTTTGACCTTAAATTGACCCTTCTTTTTGTTAAAACCAATTCACCATCCTGCTTTGATTATAATGAATCTGCTTTGGCCCTGGTCCCTCCTTGGACACTGTGAATCTCACCTCAAGCAAATCGCCTAAATTGGGGATGGCTATCATAAGGATAAATAAGAAGAGTAAGGTGGAATGAAACTGAATAATGAAAATAAAAGGGCGGGAGCAATGTGCATAATGAAAAAGAAAAAAAAGAGAAAAATGAAAAATGAATGTGAGAAATAATAAATTAAATAGCTTGAAAGAAGAAAAAAACTGCAGCTGCACTTGCAGAAGAAGGAAAAAGAAGGAGAAAGCGAGAAAAAAAGAGAAAAGATGTAAAAACAAGGTTAAGAGTGGAGCCAAAGATCTCGTCATATTCCTCGTGGGATTTGACCCCAACACTAGTTGGGTTCTATATTTGACGTTGATCTCTTTATATCTCATTTATGAGGTGTAATTTGGGCGACATCACAACCTTCAAGAATCATGAAAATTATAACAAGAAGGAATTCGTATTATAACTGAAACACAACCCTAACGTTAACAATAAAAGGGCTAGAACTGATAAAGATTTTAGGAAGATTTTGGGGCACAACGGAAGAGCAATTTCCTTGTTGAAATTCCACATACCTGGTGTAGAGATTCCCTTGAGAAACATGAGGAGAAATTGAAACCCTTGTTCTTGGCCTGGGAGAACTGCTTGAGGCTTCTACGTACTGAACTTGAGAGGATGAGAGGAATGAGAGAAAAACATCAACTAACTCCCTAAATCTCCTTGAAAATAACCCCAAAAGGATGTAGTTTAGGACTTTTAAGTTTAGAAATTATGAAAACACCCTTATTAAAATTACTGGAAAATTGACACTACAAGTCCTCACGAGGGACTTCACGAGTAGTGAGGTGGGGGACGACTCATGGTGTCCACTCATGAAGTCTATTGGAATTTTCCACCTTAAATCGATAATTCTGACCACGACTCACTTCACGAGTTGTAAAGTAACTACATGACTCGTGGATCCATCCGTGGTCACCCCCTGACCACGGCTCAACACTGACCTCCCACCTATTTCACGGATCACTAGACGAGTCTTCTGGTGACCTTTTGCATATTTTTCTACTTTCTCTGCTACAACCCTCGAGTCTGTTCTTAGAAACTTTTGGGGTGTTACAGTTGGTGCTGGACATTTTCTCTAGTCTGGAAATTTCCCTCTTTTGAGTCCTCACGATAGATGACACAATGACTCATTGGTTAGGACAACGGGTCATTGTTTCTTCTCATCACCACTAGAGGAAATTTTACATTTTTAGGTCTCAACTTGATACCTCCAAATAATGGGTCACCTAACAAGTCGTTACGTAATAGAACGACTCATTACTTAGACTCGTCATCACTACTGGAAATTTTGAACAATTTTAGGTCTTGACAAACAAACTGAGACAACGACTCATTAGATGGAGCCACGACTCGTTAGTATTATTCATTGTCACTGCAAAGGGTTTCTAATAAATTTCCCAGATTACCTATAACGGCTCCCCACGTTGAGTCATTATGCCAAATGCGACTAATCGTCTGACTCGTTGCTTGGAGGATTAATTTTGAAAGATTCTTGACTACTATCAATGGGATAAAAATAACGGGTCATTACATTGCTCGTTGAATCTAGGGAAGAAACCTGTAAAGGCTGACAACAAAACACATAATGGGTCATTGTTACTGACAACGACTCGTTGGTTAAGTCGTTCTGAGGCAAAAATTTTCTAGTTTCTTTTCTTGTTTTTCATTCTATTTCTGGGTTTGGTCTAAGAAATTTTTGGGGTGTTACAATCTCCCTCTTGAGATCATTCGTCCTTGAATGAAGGCTAAATAAATTGAAAGACTGGGGAAAGATTTGCAATCCTGAACTGCAAGCTACAAACTGATTATTGAAGGAGTGACTGACTATGAACTGAGATAGACATACTAACTGAAATTACGTAACTAGGGTGCACATTTAAACATGAGTAAGCTTGATGAGCATGGATCTAAATAGAATATTGAGGAGAAATTTAGTACCTGATGCTGAAGCTAAACTGGAAGGAAATAAGTGAAGGTATTTGGCTATCATGTCCGCTTCTGCTTCCTATGTAGCTCCCTTAACTAGCTGGTTCCTCAATAAGACCTTTACTGAAGCGACCTCCTTGTTTCTTAGCTTACGAACCTGATGGTCTAGGTTCTGGACTAGAAATTCTTCGTAAGAGAGACTGTCCTTTACGCCAATACTCTCTAGAGGTACTATTGAGGTCGGGTTATTGATACATTTCTTTAACAAGAACACATGGAAGACTAGGTGTACCGATGCTAACTCTGCAGGAAACTCCAGCTCATAAGCCACATAGCCAATGCGTCTTAGGATTCTGTAAGGGCCAATATATCTGGGATTGAGTTTTCCTTTCTTCTCGAATCTCATCACCCTTTTCATAGGTGAAATTTTTAGGTATATCCAATCATCCATAGCAAACTCCAACTCCCTTATTCTTACATCTGCATACGGTTTCCGTCAGCTTTGAGCTATTTTCAACCGATCCCTGATAAGTTGAACCTTCTGCATGGCTTCATGTACTGAATCATATCCTATGAAACCACCCTATAGGAACCTGCACCTCCTACCATACAATGCATTAAACGGAGCCACCTAAATACTGGAGTGGTAGTTGTTGTTGTATGTAAACTCGATAAGAGGTAGGTGATCATCCCAACTGCCCTTGAAATCAATCACGCAAGCTCTCAACATATCCTCAAGGGTCTGAATAGTCCACTCAGCCTGGCCATCTATCTGGGGTGAAAAGTTGTGCTGAGCTTGACCTAAGTACCAAGTCCCTTTTGAAATAACTTCCAGAAGTGCAAGGTGAACTGAGTACCCCTATCTGAAATGATGGACAAGAGAACCCCATGTACTCTGATTAACTCCAGGATGTATAGTCTAGCATAATACTATACTAATTTTATGATCTTAACTAGTAGGAAATGTGTTGACTTAGTCATCTGGTACACAACCACCCAAATTAAGTCATGCTATCAGTGATACGAGGTAAGCCTGTGATGAATTCCATATTCACTTCTTCCCACTTTCAAGTAGGAATGCTAATATCTTGAGTCATACCCCCAGGTCTCTGATGTTCAACCTTGACCTGCTGGAAATTTCGACACTTAGCTACAAACTCTGCAATGTCCTTCTTCATGCCATTCCACCAGTACACTTCCAGTATATCACGTTACATCTTAGTGGTACCTGGGTAGATGGAGTACCTAGTGATGTGAGCTTCTGTTAATATCCGCTGCCTCAAGTCATCTACATCTGGAACACACAACCTGCCCTGGTAATGAAGCACACCATCTCCCCCTTTGGAGAATGCTTTTACCTTTTTCCTTAAGACTGCTTCCTTCAACTAGAGCAAAATTAGGTCTCCATCCTGCTTTTACTTAACCTCTATCACTAGGGAGGATTCTGACCCACTCCGGACTACAACTCCACCTTTTGTTGAGTCAACCAACTGGAGCTCTAACCGAGCCAGTCTGTGAACATCTTTAACCGGCTCTTTCTTACTATCCTTAACATGAGCAACACTCCCCATAGACAATCTACTGAGGGCATCAACCACTACGTTGCCCTTACACAGGTGATACAAAATGCTTATGTCATAGTCTTTTAACAACTCTAACCACCTTCTCTAACACAAATTCAAGTCCTTATGGCTAAAAAGATACTGTAAACTCTTGTGATCAATAAAAACATCCACGTGAACCCCATAGAGATATTGTCTCCAAATCATCAAAGCAAACACTACCACTTCTAATTCAAGATCATGAGTCAGATAGTTCTTTTCATGAATTTTGAGCTGTTTGGAAGCATAAGCTATGACTTTTTCATGTTGCATCAGTACACAACCGAGGCCAACTCTAGAGGCATCACAATAGATCACAAACCTGTCCGAACCTTCTGGTAGAGTCAGGACTGGGGATGTAGTGAGTTGAGTCTTTAACTCCTGAAAGCTCTTCTCACATGCGTCAAACCGCTGAAACTTTACCTTCTTTGAGTAAGTTTTGTCAAAGGGGAGGCAATGGAGAAGAACCCTTCAACGAACTATCTGTAATAACCGGCTAGACCCAAGAAATTCCTAATTTCTAACGGAGAAGTGGGTCTTGTCCAGTCCTTGACTGTCGCTATCTTCCAAGGATCCACCTGAATACCCTCTTTGGAGACCACATGGCCGAGGAAGGCAACTGATTTCAGCCAAAATTCACACTTGCTAAATTTGGCAAACAACTAGCGGTCCTTGAGAGTCTGCAAAACTATTCTAAGATGGTCTGCATGTTCCTCCTCTATTCCGGAGTAAACCATAATTCATCTATAAAGACAATTACGAACATATCAAGGTATGACTTGAATAACCTGATCATCAGATCGATAAAAGCTGCAAGAGCATTGGATAGTCTAAAAGACATAACTACGAATTCGTAGTGATCATACCACATTCTGAAGGCTATTTTTGAAATGTCACATTCTCTAACCCTGAGCTGGTGGTATCCTGATTTGAGATTTATCTTGGAAAAATAACTAGCTCCCTGAAGTTAGTCAAATAAGTCGTCAATCCTTGGTAGGGGATACCTGTTCTTGACTGTGACTTTGTTAGCTGATGGTAGTCGATGTACATTCTGAGTGTATCATCTTTCTTTTGCACGAATAAGACTGGGGCACTCCATAGAGTGATACTGGTCTGATGAAGCCCTTATCTAGAAGGTCTTTCAACTGCTTCTTCAACTCCTTAAGCTCAGCTAGAGCCATTCTGTAAGGAGGACTAGAGATGGGATGGGTGTCTGGAAGAAGGTCATTACCGAAGTTTATTTCCCGTTTGGGATGGATTTTGGGAAGATCTTCGGGAAACACATCAGGAAACTCACTTACAACTTGAACTAACTGAAGTACCGGGGTATCAGAGCTAGAATCTTTGACCCTAACCAGGTGGTAGATGTAACCCTTAGCGATCATCTTCCTAACCTTAAGGTATGAAATGAAACGACCCTTAGGCGCTGAAGTACTACCCTTCCACTCTAGGACTAGTTCATTAGGAAATTGAAATGTAACGACCTTGGTTCTGCAGTCAACTGAAGCATAATAAGAATGTATCCAATCCATGCCCAAAATAAGGTCGAAGTCGACCATGTCTAGCTCTACTAGATCAACTGAGGTGATTTTATGCGACACAGTGACCAAATAATCCCTATTCACCCGGCTAGCTCTAACTGAATCACCAATTGGAGTAGAGATTGAAAATGACTTTGAGAGGATTTTTGGACTTATATCAAACTAGAAAGCAAGGTAAGGAGTCATGAAAGAAAGTGTGGCTCCCGAATCTATTAAAGTATACACATCATCTGAAAGAGACGTAACATATCAGTCACTATGTTAGATGAGCTCTCCTAGTCCTAATGAGAGGATAAAACATAGAAGTAGTTTTGGAATTAACCACCACCTGCACCTAGGTAGTACCCTACTGAGCTGGACGACCTGATAGAGTTGTTGATGTGGTGGACTAAGCCTTCCCCGTCCTGTTGACAGGCAATCCCT
Organism: Datura wrightii; assembly: GCA_035772735.1. Taxonomy (NCBI): domain Eukaryota; kingdom Viridiplantae; phylum Streptophyta; class Magnoliopsida; order Solanales; family Solanaceae; genus Datura; species Datura wrightii. The sequence goes on from JASDFA010000027.1 coordinate 12,755,776, forward strand.
CAATCTGTGACCCAGCTAGCCAAACCCAAAACAACCATTCATGCCAAGATGGCACTCCTCTGGATGGTTTTTGCCACACTTAGGACAGGCCAGAAAAGTGCAACTACTGGAGACATGGCTCTGGGACTGAGAGCCTGATGTACCACCCGTCCTATCCTTATGGGTGCTGGAAGATGTGGAACTAGCTGAAGAAGGTGTTGTAGGCCTCTGTTGCTACTTCCGGGGGTGATTACCACCGCCTGACCTTTATTGGTAATACTTAAACTGACATGTTCTGGTCCCTTTACTCTCCCTCTCTATCTCCTTCAACTTCTTTGCCTCTATCTGTTGTGCATGAATGATGAGACTGGAGAGATCTATGTCTTTGATGAGAATGGTTGTCCTACATTCCTTGACCATCAGGTTTGAGACTCCAGTGATGAACTTCAGTATGCAAATCCTCGACTCAGCAACCATTTTTGGAGCATATCTGATAGTTGAGTGAACTTCAGTGCATACTCCTATACTGTCATGTTATTCTGCTTTAAGTTCATAAATTCAGTTGCCTTAGCTTCCCTTAACTCCCGGCAAATGAACCTATCTAGGAATGTCGTAACGAACTCATCCCACTCCACTGGATTGCACCATTCTGCCTTCCCTCCTATCATTGCTTGTACCAAATCTGAGCCACCCCTTTCAACTGGTAGGCAGCCAGATCAGCACTTTCTATAGAGGTAACACCCATGATTTGGGTGATCTTCTGAATCTCATCCATAAATTCCTGCGGGTCCTCATCTACTTTAGACCCGTGAAATTCTGGGGGATTCATTTGAGTGAAATTCTGGACTCTGGTAGCAACTGTAGACCCATTTATATTAACTGGTACTAACTTGGTTCGTCATTTCCTGGGCCATCATCTCAAAATTCTGTGTGGGACGCCTGGTTATCCTGAGGGGCTACGGGAGCTGGTGGGGCTGGCTGGTTAGCATTTTCGGTCCTCCTTCCATTTTCCCTTTATGGAGGCATTGTTAACTGAAATGGGTAAAGCACGAGTTAGGAGGATAATTTTAGAGATCAAAATCTATGCACTATAAGAATCACGAAAAAAGAGAGAATTTTCCTAAAAATGCCTCGTAGACTCCCACTCATAAGCGTTTCACACCCATGAAAAGGACTCTACTTGACGTGGCATTGAGACATGCTAGGATACTCTAAACCCGAGGCTCTGATACCAAGTTTGTCATGATCCGAGTTCACACCCTGGACGCAATATGACACTTAGGATCACAAGTGAATCCAAGCAAACCCTAGTAAAGCATATTTCTACTAAGACTAATTTGCTGCAAATAATCATAATAAAGTGGAAGCTGACTAAGGAAGTAAACAAGTAATGAATAATAACAAAATCTGAACAAAGTCATGAAAACCCAAGCTAAATCTAAAAATACTGTCTGAAAGCCTTCTAAAATGAATTGATAAGTTACTGGGAAAAACCTCTAGCTAACTCTAATTTTTGAAACTAAATAAGGAAAAAATAATTGAAAATGGAATTTCGGCCCTTAGCAGATGAGGACTCATCACTGAAGCTGCTGAAAATCATCGAGTAACTAGCTGTGGTGCTGAGGTTGGGTACTTGAGTCTATATCATAAAATAATATAGCATAGAAAATATACATCAGTATTTTGAATGTTCTGAGTATGTGAGAAGGAACTAAACATACATATACTGAGTAATAGTAAGCAGCACTGAAAACTGTTAAATAGACTAAAATCTGAAGAAACTGAATTGAAAATCATAATTGAACTAGACTAAACAGTATTTCTTTGGTTGAAACTATAACCGAAATGTAACCACGTGAGCTAAATATGGAGTACGATATATACTCCCCCATCGTTGAACACCCACTTTACCTTGCCAAGGTATAGTGGTTGAATTGAGTGATCATTGTTTGGAGCCCATTCGGGCTAACAACCTACGGCGGTAAGGTAGTTTTGGGATCCAAGGTGCGCTGAACCCCGACCCGCTTGATGCTAAGTTCTACTCCTACTAAAAATCCTAAATGTGTCTAACCGTGCTGGTAACTGAAAACTGATGTCCTAAGACTTAAATCAAAACTACTTATCCGAAAGTATTCTGAGAGTCTAAGGATCTGGAAAAAAAACTATGTTCTAAGACTTGTCAGAGCTACTTTATCTGAAAGCATAGTAACAGTCTAAAGAACATCTAATAAACTAATATTACTAAGTTTACTGAGTTTTTCAAAAGATTGATAAAAGTCAAACTGATCAGCTGACATTTCTGGAGAATACTGAGTACTAACTGAAATTCTGAGACTGAACATACTAAAACATTAACTTTCCATGCATGCATATGTTCTAACATTCATAGCTCGAGTAAAAATATCATACAATATAACATCCATATCTGAGCTCGGAATCATGCAAGTTTTACTCGAAATCATGCTAAATATTAAGTTTAAGAAAGAAAACCTCATAAATCAAACTAGGGCATGAATTTCAGCTAGGAATAATCATGTAATTTTATGGAATTAACAAGATTTAAGGAGTTTCTTAACTAACTAAAAACTCTAGCTTCAAATATTCTGCGGGGCTTAAATTTAGAAAAAAAAATTTGAAATTAAATTAGGATACAAGGGGGAAAGAAAACCCTTGTTGAAATCCCATATACCTAAAGGAGAAACCCCTGAGAATTTTACTTGGAGAACCTGAGAGAAGATGGATGCCCTAGCTTTTGCTTGGAACTAACTTTCTGAGTTCTACGTTCTGAATCTGTGCCTGGAAGAGAATGAAAGGAAAGAGTCGCTCAATCCCTTTAATTCCCCTCTAAATGCAACCCAAATAATGTAGTTTTAGTGCTAGGAGCTTAAGATTTGACAAAAATACCCCTGGGCAACCATTTCAAGAACTGATTGTCCAGATCCAACGTGTCTCACAATGAGTCATTGGTTGTGACCACGACTCATTGGTGCCAGTCGTTGTCTCTGGTCTAGAAATTTCCCTCTTCTGGGTCCTCACGATGGATGACACAACGAATTGTTGGTTGGGACAACTGGTCATTGTTTCTACTCGTCACCACTGGAGGAAATTCTACATTTTTGGTTACCAACTTGATACCTCCACTTAACCGGATCTAACGAGTCATTAGGTGACAGGACGATCCGTTACTTAGACTCATTGTCACTACTGGAAATTTTGAACAATTTCAGGTCTTGACCAATGGACTAAGACAATGTCCCTGTTAGATGGAACCACGTGCCATTGGTCCCATTCGTTGTCATTGGAGAGGATTTCCAATAAATTTCTCAGATTTCCTCTAGTGGCTCCCCCAAACGAGTCATTATACCAAACAACGACTCGTTGTTTGACTCGTTGCTCTAAGGACTGATTTGGCAATTTTTTGGACTGCTATCAACGGATCAAAACAATGGCTCGTTACATGAAGCAATGGGTCATTGTATTGCTCATCAAATCTGAGGAAGAAACATGTAGAGGCTGACAATGACTCACACAACGGGTCATCGTTACTGATAATGACTTGTTGGTTAAGTCATTCTAAGGCAAAAAGTTTCTGGTTCCTTTTCTAGTTTTTCATGATAAGTCTGGGTTTGGTCTAAGGAACTTTTGGGGTGTTACACTTACCATGGAGTGAGATTGTTTCCATTTTGTTCGCAACTGTCATCAACGCCAGATTCATAGTGACTTGCTTCACTTGCCCCTTCTAGAGCTGCATCCCATGTCTTTTCCTTGGCCTTTCATTGCTTAGGGTATAGATGTTATTGGGCCAATTGGGCCAATTGAACTAAAAGCTTCTAATCGACATCAATTCATTTTGGTTGCCATTGACTACTTCACCAAATGGGTAGAAGCTATTACTCTCAAATTAGTCACCAAAAAAGCAGTGATAAAATTTGTACATACCAATATCATATGTCATTTTGGTATTCCAAGGACCATTATTACAGACAATGCAGCCAATCTTAATAGTCATTTGATGAAGGAGGTATGTGAACAATATAAAGTTATACATCGCCATTCTACCCATATCGATCCAAAGCTAATGGAGCCATTGAAGCAGCGGACAAAAACATCAAGAAGATTCTTTGAAAGATGGTCCAAGGGTCTAGGAAGTGGCATGAAAATTACCATTTTCTCTTTTGGGATATCGTACCACTACCCGTACTTTGGTTGACGCAACTCCTTACCTATTAGTTTATAGGACTGAGGTGGTCATACCTGTAGAAATTGAGATTCCGTCCCTTCGAATTATTGTAGAAGTAGAGATTGATGACATTGAATGGGTAAAGGTCAGGCTAGAACAACTATCACTGATAGATGAAAAATGGTTAGCGGCAGTTTGCTTTGGTCAATTATACCAGTGAAGGATGGTTCAAGCTTACAATCAAAGGTGCATCCAAGGCATTTTAATGGCGGTCAACTTGTTTTGAAACACATCCTTCCATACTAGGAGGAGGCGAAGGAAAAATTTGCCCCAAATTGGCATGGCCCTTATGTTATCAAACAAATGTTGTCAAAGGGAGCTTTACAATTGGAAGATATAGAAGGGAAAGTGATAGACATATCTATCAATGCAGACTCCGTTAAAAGATACTATGTCTAACATATTTTTCTTGGACACTTTTTATACTTAGCATTTTCAGGTTGAGATGACAAAAGACTATCATTTTCTCTAGCCAAACACTACTTATCCCTTGCTACCTCTTTTGAGATTTATCCAATTTCCTTTGTTTTCCCTCTTTGCAACAATTAAACAAGTAAAAAAATAAAAAAAAAATTAAAAAAAGCATGTGTTCAATTGAACTACATTCAACCTGATTCCTAAAAGGATATGTAGGCAGCCCTATGTCGGGGTTCGGTCCAACCACTCAAATAAATAAAAATCATATTTTTTCTAGTAATTGGGGCATAATTTTATTTTTATTTATTTATTTGTATTTTGTTAAATAGTTCCAAAGTTGTAATTCATTCAAAAGTCCTTTTTGTATGTCTCTGTTAAGACCTTCTGATCAACCTTTGAGAATGCTAAGTTTAACGTGCCGCAAATATATGACTATATGCTATATATAACTTCTTCCTTGTGACAACAAAGAGAGAAAGAAAATGAGAGAGTTATTGGCAAAAACCATCGCGGGCACCACAAGGAAATAGTAAGTTGAGAAAAAAGAAATGAGAGAGTCTTAATGGTGAAAACTCTCATGGGCACCATAAGGCAATAGTAAGTTGAGAGAAAGGAAATGAGAGTCCTATTAATGAAAACCCTCACGGGCACCACAAAGCGATAGTAAGTTGAGAAAAAGGAAATGAGAGAGTCTTATTGATGAAAACTCTCACGGGCACCATAAGGCAACAACAAGTTAAGAAAATTGAATTGCGGGAGGTAGTGGGTGAAAATCCACAAATGTCACCTTGATCATATGAGGGGTTCCTATCTAAGCAAGAGGATGATAAGACAGAAAATCCAAGTTCAGATTGCAGAGAACAACATACTATGAAATATAGAAAACTCAGAAGGATCAAACATCCCCTCCAAAATGCATGTCTGATTCATTAGAGTCGGCACATACCTCCAGATAAGCTCTCCCCCATTTTTTTTCCTTTCTTTCTTTTTCTTTTCTTGAAAGGAAAACCTTTTGTTTAAACTAAATCTATTTACCTTCATTTTTGTCATTCCCTTGTCTTTGTCCATAATAACTTTTTGAAGTCGCTTTTGGCATAATCTTGCATCAAGCTCAAAAGCAAAAAAAATGCTACAACATTGACTACGATTTTTTAGTGGTGTAGAGCAATGACTATTGGGCATGCACGACATTGGGAACAATATGAAGTCATTTGTGGCTAACTCTAATAAGTGCAAGGCCCTAAAGGAAAAGAGCTATTTTAAGATATGGGAAAACGATCACCCAAGAAAGATGTAATTTAAGAATGAGATCGACTACGTCGCAGACAGAAAATGATACTAGATCAAAATAGCCAAAGTGAGTTTTGAAATACGAAGGTTCAAGACCTCCAAACTAGTTATTCAATCATCAACAAAGTCCATTTTATAAAAGTTGGATGGACGCAAAGGCAGTTTTCACAGGGATACCATGGCACAAATCGACTACCAATTTTAAACTCACACATCTTTCTTTATTCAAAACAGGGGCAAAATAATTGTGGAAACAACCCGTGAAAACAAAAACAAGTTTCCCATAGTGAAGTTCTCAAATCTCTGCTTTTTTTTGCTATCTATATGATCATTGTAGTATTTTTTATACTATTTAAATATTTTTTAAAAATAATAAAATAATTATAATAATAAAAATAATAATAATAATAAATTCAAGAAAAGAAACCGATCTTCTTTTTCCTGGCTTCACGGGGCATGACATTTCCTTATCATATTTTAAAAAATTATCTTCTTCTTTCTGGCTTCACAGGGTACAATATCCCCAGATCACCCATTAAAAATAAATAAAAGAATCATTCTTATTTTCATAGTTTCATAGGGTACGACATTCCCTATTTGCATTTTAGGGAACAAAAACTCCTATTCTCTTTTTTCTTTGCTTCACAGAGTCCACATTTTAGGAAATAAAAATCCTTATCTTTTTTTCTTGGCTTGACAAAGTACGACATCCGCTGGTCACATTTTAGGGAACAAAAATCCCTATCTTCTTTTTATGGCTACATAAGGTACGACATCCCCTGGTTGTATTTTAGAGAACAAGAACCCCAATTCTCTTTTTCTTGGCTTTACAGGCTACGATATCCCCTGGTCGCATTCTAGGAACAAAAACCCTATCTTCTTTTTATGGCTTCACAGGATACGATATTCCCTAGTTGCATTTTAGGAAACAAGAACCCCTATTCTCTTTTTCTTGGTTTCACAAGGTACTACATCCCCTGGTCGCATTTTAGGGAACAAAAATCTCTATCTTCTTTTTTTGGCTTCACAGGGTATGACATTTCCCAATAAACCTCCATCTTCTTTTTATAACTTCACAGAGTACAACATCCCCAAGTTGCATTTTAGGGAACAAAAACCCCTATTCTCTTTTTCTTGGCTTCATAGGATACAACATTACCTGGTCGCATATTAGGGACAAAATCTATCTTCTTTTCTTGGCTTCACAGGGTATGACATCCCCCAATCGCATTATAGGAAATAAAAATCTGTATCTTCTTTTTATGGCTTTCACTGGGTACGACATCTCCTGGTCGCATTTTAGGGAAAAAAACCCCTATTCTCTTTTTCATCGCTTCACAGGGTACGACATTCCCTGGTTGCATCTTGGGGAACAAAAACCCCTATCTTCTTTTCATGGCTTCACAGGGTACAAGATTCTCTAGTTGCATCTTAGGGAACAAAAACCCATATTTTATTTCTTTTTCATGGTTTCACAAGGTAAGATTCATCCCCTGGTAGCATTTTTTTTAAACCTAAAAAAAAAGAAAAAAAAATATTTTCTTCTTCATGGCTTCATAGTGTACAACATCCCCTGATTGTATTTTAGAAAACAAAGGCGTCACATTTTATTTTTTATATCTAGTTTAAATTATTGTCATTTTCTTCTGTTCTATTAGAGAAGTTAATTTATAATTTTACCAATAACTCATAAAATTTTCCTAGTGCAAACTGAGGAAGAAAAATTTTGTTCGTTTTTATTTGTCTTTGGTGATCTGCAGATTTATTTGAAAAACTCATATTTGATTACTCAAGAATATTCAATCTCAAAGACAACTAGAGTCAATTTTGATACAATATATGCAGGGGCCTAGCATCTCAAGATTCATCTTTCCAGCTTAAGTTTAATCAAGAAACAAGCACACAAGGATATCTAATGAATTATCATTAGAAAAAGCGTCAACGACTCAATCCAAGTAGCAAGTTCAAGTCTCAAATCCTAATCTCAAGATCAAATTTTGAGATCAAGGTACCTACCAGAAGAAGAAACAATGATAACTGAAGATCCAAAATGAAGACCTGAAAGAAGAGAGCCAAAACAAGTAGAGTAGATAGATCTTGTATTTTTTATTTTGATGTAATAACAAGAGCCACTGACCGAAGCCTCGACGGGACCTTACTTAGCTCTCCAACTCATTCCCCCATACATCCGTCTGTCCGTTGGAACTACACATGATCAGATTTTTTTATAACTCAGGATATGTAGGCTACCCAAAATCAGGGCTTGGTCATACCTCTTTTCTTTTAATTCTTCTCCCACTTTGGATAAATAGTTAGGTCAAAAATTAGTCACGTTATTCACTTATTTTCCTAAAAACTCGTTGTATTTTCAAGAAAAGAGGGTCATGCTGCGAGCACTAATTTTTGACCAAGCCTAAAATTCTACGCCTTATTTTATTTTTTATTTTATTTTGTTCTATTTTAATTATTTTTGTTTGTTTATTTATTATTTATTTTAGGTTTAAATTAGATATTTTAATTTTTTATATTACTATTAGTAAGCATATTTTAAATATTTGAAAATCACAAAAAAAAAATATAGTCACTTTTTCGAATAAGTTTTATTTATTTTTATTTTTATTATTATTATTTTTTAAATATTTTAAAAGAAAATTTTTTACAATATATATATATATATAAAAATGTTTATTATTAGTTAATTAATATATTTTATTTGTTACACTTAAAAAATAAAATAAAAAAGAGAAAAAAAAAAGAAGAAAATGACTGAAAAGAGAAAAAAGAAAAAGAAGAAGAAAACGGCTGGAAGAAGAAAAAAAAAATCCTAAAACACTAATTTAACTAACCTAATTTAACTCAAAAACCTCCAACAAACCCAACACTCCCACGCCTCTCACCTCCACACTCTCAAAAACTCACACCTCTTCCTTATTTCACTTACCAGTACTCCTCATATCCCCTATTTTTTAGGCACACACATGAAAGGAAAGAACCAGAGAGAAGATATCGAAAAGAGGAAACAAACGGATACAGAGAAAAAAAGAGATAGAGAAAGAATGAAAAAAACACAGAAAAACAGAAAGAGAAGGGAGTTAAGGTCCTGTTGCTCTTATTTGGACTGTTGCTGCAGTTTTCACTTAGTAAAAAAATTCATTCTTATTTATCTATTTCTTTTCATTTATAAGAATTTATTTGTATTTACATCTCCAATTTCAATTAATCTACGTTATTAATGAGTAGGCTATCAAATCGTATTCCTGTGCTTATTCATTTATATTTTAAGTTAACATATTTAGATGTTGATTTAAATAATAAAATATTTAATTTAGTTAGATAATATGAAATAGTTTTTCATCTAAAAAAATTAATAATGTTACTTTCTCATGCACAATAATTTTTAGTTTTTATTGTTAGAAGGATTAATAATATAAAACTAGAAAGATTTAAATTTTACTCAACTAATTATTTTTTTATTGACATCTTCAAATATTAGCAAAAGTAAAATCAACTTAGCTAATTTTTAAAAAAAATAGATATAATAACGACGATGATGACGACGACGACGACGAAACAGACTAAAAACATGAAAATATAATAAGTGTTATGAAATAATAAAAAAAGAACAAGAATATTATAGAGAAAGAGAGAATGAGAGAAGTTCTTATTTCTCTTGATGGGATGAAAAACAATGAAGAAGAACCTCCTCTATTTATAAGGATAATTCCTCCTGACTTTTCTCCAAAAGATAGACCTTTACTATAATATAAATACACATATTCACTACAATACAAATACTTTTATAGACATTCACTATAATACAAATACATTAATAACACTCCCCCTTGAATGATTATTTGATAGATAATGTTTCTCGTTAAATTCTTACTAGAAAAAACTCAGTGAAAAAAATCTAGTGAAGTAAAAAGAGTACACTTATCTACACGCATTGGTAGCTGCCTCATTAAAAACCTTGCAAGGAAAACCCATAGGACAAAACCTCATAAGGAAAAAAGAGTGTAGCACGTTTTAGCTCCCCCTAATGAGAATATACTTGAACCTTTGCATCCTGATCTTGTGCACCATCTTCTTGAAAATTGCAGTTGGTAGAGATTTGGTGAATAATCAGCCACATTATCATTTGAACGAATCTGTTCCACGTTGATATCACCATTCTTTTGGAGCTCATGTGTGTAGAAAAACTTTGGTGAGATGTGCTTCGTTCTATCTTCTTTTATGAATCCTCCCTTTAGTTTTACTATGCATGCTGCATTATCTTCATATAAAATTATGGGTACTTTGTCACATTTACACATTTTTCTCTAATGAGATGTATCATGGACCTCAACCACATACATTCTCGGCTTGCTTCATGAATAGTTATTATCTCAGCATGATTTGATGAAGCGGCTATGAGAGAATGCTTTGTAGGTCTCCAAGATATGGCAGTACCTCCACATATGAACACATGGACAGTTTGAGATCGAGATTTGTGTGGGTCAAATAAATACCCTACATCAGTATAACCAACAAGATCGGGACTGCAATTGTTAGAATAGTATAAGCTCATATTGGTAGTACCTTTTAGATACCGCATTATGTGTTTGATCTCATTCCAATGTCTCCAAGTAGGAGCAAAACTGTATCTTGCTAAAAAATTAATCAAAAAGGCTATATAAGGTCTTGTAGTGTTAACAAGATACATTAGTGCATCAATTGCACTAAGATATGGTACTTCAGGACCAAGAATTTCTCATTCTTTTAAATCTTTCAAAGATTTTCATATATCTTTCAGTCTATCTAGACATGAAATAATTTCATTATACGCATATCAAGCTTTTCATATATTGCCAAACTTATGAGTAACCTCAAAATAATTGCATCTACCATATAAGGATCTCTCCATATAATAATGTCAGGATTTGCGAAAAATTTTTGTGCTACAAGAGTTCATTTATACCCACTGGTATTATACTTGAATTGCGTATTTTTATTTGGCCAATCATTTATCTGTCCATACTTTTTGATGGATTTGAATTCAAGATCCTCGTCAATATTTATAATATTGAGAGCTACATTATATCAAAGGTATCGTCGACAATCATTTTGATATCAGTTTCAATGCGACATAACTTATTGAGATCTCTTAATTTTTCATCATTTTCAGGTACTTGAACCTTTGCCAAGGTTTTATGAAGTGTTATGTAGTGGTGCTTTCTTAAAGCACTTGCCTCATCATTATGACCATCTTAATCATTTGCTCCTCTCCTTCTTCAAGGAGTTCTATATTTGAAACCGTTTGGTTTATCATGCTTCAGGCGTCTCATAGACCTTGTCCTTTAAGGACATATCATTAGAGCATTTGCAACTGAACTATAAAATAGGGTCAGCAAATACATCTGTCAATTGATTTATAATATTTTGCAAGTGAATTATCTCTTGAACTTTAAGTTCACATTTTTTTTCGAGGATCTAGATAATTCATCCCACACTCAATTTTCAACTGCTAATCACCTCTCCCCCCAATGTAAGAAAAACTAATATTTACCCTCCAAGATCATTTGGGGACCCATCTTTGTATGTTGTGGTAGAGAAATTGAATTATATACCGCATAGTTAAATTTTAGATGAAATTGTTTGGTTCCTAACCCTGAACCAATTATGATACGGGAACCTTGTTGGCTTGGTGCATTCAAGTGTTGCTATATGTTAAATAAACATATCTCATACCATATTTTATTTGCAATTTTTATTCTCATAACCAATGATGTATCTATAATTGGAGGCATACAATTTTTGCTAAACCAAGATATGAACCAGCATTATCAACATGATTTTATAATTTGAAATTGTGCTCTTAATTTAATAATTCGAGCAAACAACTTTGCAAAAATTAATTGCAAGTTGATATCAAAGCACATGTGACCATACCATATATGCATCTATTAAAATTATATAATAGCAAACGGTTTATATGGCATTTGAATGGTCCCATATTCACCTTTTTATAAGTTCCAAAATTTCAGGGAATATGTTATAGTAATGACTCCTAGATTAGACCTAAGAGGGGAAATGAATTGGGTCTAACAGATTTTTCCACAAATTAAAACTTAACTTGAATTTCTTTTACGACGGGAACAGACTTGAACTCTGTTCCTTGGAGCTGTAGTCTAATTCAAGAAGAAATAATAAAGTGCAGAAAATAAAGCGAGAGACAAGAAATTTTACGTGAAAAATCACCCAGGCTCGAATGGGTATAAAAACCACAACCTACTCCCTAGTAGGATTTCAACTTAACTCCACTAAACACCGAGCCAAATTCGGATTGTGAGCCCCCACAATCCAAGGACCTACCCTTAAGCCCTTACAAAGTTCCTAACTTGTATAAACTACCCTTAGTTTAACAAGATGAACTTTAACACAATTACAACTGAACAAAACAGAATTAAAACAAAATACGTTCAATGATTCACTACAAATTAACCCTAGACCTAGATAGACGGAACAGACTCAGGGGACAGTTTCTAGCACCGGTCAACTCTTCTTCAACTTGAATGTCAATTGAAAGCTCAAGAACAATGGACTTTGCTAAAGATCTTTTGTAATTGAATAACTTTCAGGACATGGTAGACTCTTTATTTATAGCACACGAATTCTCAATTTGTCTTCCACTAGAAGAAGAAAACTTTGGACTCTTTTTCCTTTCTTGAAAGATCTTGTTGACTTCTTCTAGGATTCCACAAAATATTCTCTTTCCTTTTCAGATCACAATCTCATTCTTTCCTTAGAAAAAGGATTCCTTTCCTTATAGAGTCCTTGTTGACTTTTGGTTCCTTTCTCCTATTTCCTGCAAATAATTTGAGACACTAAAGAAACTAATTAGTAGCACATGTTTTATGAAAATCACGTACCAATTATTAATCGGCCAAGTATAACATACCAATTATTAATCGGCCAAGTATAACATACCAATTATTAATCGGCCAAGTCCTTTATGTTTCAAGTATATTTTTAACTCATCATCAAAGATCATTAAAACCAATTCCAACAAATTTCCCCTTTTTACTGATGACAAATAAAAATATGCTTGACTATATGTACGTTCATTTCAGTTAATCAATAATTAAGAAAAAATCAACTCACAAGCATAACCTTCCCCCTTTTGGCATCAGTGAAAAGGCTTAAGTAATAAACAAAAGAACACAAGTCAAGGAAGTTAAAAAGAAACAACACCTCATAACCAATAAAAGATCATCCCATACTAAGACAACAGGACAAAAGCAGGAACATCAGTAACAAGAAAAGAGAACTAAGCATAGTTTCAAATAGAGCACAAAAACCAACACACAACTAGGGAACATAAGGTGAGGACGGAGCAACAATAGAGGGGGATGGCACTAGGAGAGGGATAGACTCCGAATGAGAGACATAAGATCATTATGATGCGCCACAGCAGTTTCCTCATTCTTCACCAACTGTGCCTTAAGCTACTCAATTTCCAAATGCAAACGGGCATTTTCCAACCTCAATAGCTCAACCTTACCAACCTCCAGAGATTGAGATGTACCCGCACCATCAATATGCACACTCTTACGCTCATCAGTGTGAGACCTCCGAGTCTCAAAGTAATCCAAAGCATTATACAAGGAATAATATTCAACCGAAGTAAACTGCACCCCCAACTTTCCTAACAACTTTGTCAATAAAAAATCATAAGGCATAGCATGGTTTTGGTGAACATCAATAACCACCTTGGTGATATAACCAACAATCAATTTCGAAAAGTTGATAGGCAGTTCTTGATCAAGCAGCTCCATCAATGTCAAATCAAGAAATGAAGTAGCATTCCCACGTTCCTGGAAAGGAATCAAGTTCCTAATAATAAAGCTAAATAAGTAGCGATGATACAGAGACGTTGATATCTTGAAGACCTTGGATACAGAGGTGCGTGATGGGTCACCCGAAAATTTTCAAACAATTTCCAGGGGTTTCAAGGGTGGAGGGAGATCAGGCCACTTATTTTTCTAACATGTTGCAAAACCCGTATCAGCAATACCCAACATAGACACCAAATTTTGAGAATTAAACACCACAAGAACTTGTCCCACTTTGCTGGTAATAAAACCTTGAGAATCATCACAGTGTTTTAAGAATTCAATCACTTCAGGTTTTGCAGCAACAGCATTCTCATCAGCAAACAAAGAAAGCCAACCTTGCACTTTTATTTTATTCCACAAAGTAGTCAAACAAGAGTCAATAGTGGAGGGAAACACCACCTTCCCTTTTAGCAGCTTTCTAGTAGAGAAGGGCTTGATTGGGACCTAGTTTTTGGAACAGAGGAATTAGGGACGGTTGAAGGACCAGTAACCTCGTAACCTCAGATCAGCGAGCGCTAGTACGAGAGGTAGGACCTGAGACACATGGAAATTTCGACCCAGAAGTAGGAACACCAGTAGAGCGCAGTAATCTCTTACGAGCACCGTTTTTTAGAGAGGCCAAGGATACTGAGTCATCAAGGCTTTTAAATTCGGACATAGTAATATCGACCGAATTCTCACCTACATCTGGAGAGAGAGAAGCAGAGTCAGCCGGACTTGACGGAGTCTTGGGAAAGGAGGGAGAATCAGGTTCTTAGGCAGTGTAACGACTTCGATTATCGGCCAAGAAGGAGGAAAGTTCGATCGCCTCTAGGAGGAATGACTAGGGCTTCCATCGGACCCGTCCTCAGGTGAGAGGGACGTTGGGGTAGTTTCCATGGAAGACCCAGGTGATGCCACTAATGGAGATGTCGGTAATGACCTTAAAATACCCTCATTCGGAGGAAGACTGGCAAGTGGAGGAATATCGAGCATATGGGGTGGGGACGAAGGCTTATCAGTGGAGGAAGCCATATTTGGGCGGGCGCAAGAGTAGGGGTTACTGGTGAGGGGAGATAGACGAGGAGGGGAAATTGATAGGAGTCTAGGCAAGTGTTTGAAAAGTAAAGAAAAGAAAAAAATAAAAGGAGTTAAAGCGGGTGGGGAAGCCGAGGGGTTGGGGTGGAATTCGAAAATGTTTGGGAAGGGAAAAATGTGTAATGATAGCAACGAGAGTGACATAGGCCGTGAGATAGGGGTGATGTCAGCAAGGGTTTTTGGGCGGGAAACATAGGGAACAGACTAGGTGTACACGTCGTGTGTGAGTAAATGCACCTACTGTAAAGAATCGTACCTGACCTAGTTCCCCATGATGCCACGTGTGTTCCCTCTATATCCTGAAGCCAAAAAATGGTCAAAATATAATGATTAGAGTGTGTTCCCTTTTGTACAAATATGACTGTGAGAGTGCATTTAAGAGCACAGTGACGAAAAAAATCCCTAAAGACAGTTGTCATCCATCATCGGGAAAAGCCCTTTTTTAAAAAATAATAATAATGCCAAAAGAAGGAAAACTATGAACCTGATATTGAGTCAATCTTGATTAACCCAAGCTCCATTCTAATTTTTTCAAATTGTTCTCTACTAAGAGCATTAGTAAAAATGTCAGCAATTTGATTCTCAGTTTTACAAAATTGCACAGATATCAAACCTTTTACAACATTATCCCTTAGGAAGTGATGTCTAATATCTATGTGTTTTGTTCTCTATGCTGACAGGGATTTTTAGTAATATTTATAGCACTTGTGTTATCACAGTAGATAGGCACAGTGCTTGTGTCTAACCCATAATCCCTCAATTGTTGTTTTATCCACAAAAGTTGAGCACAACAAGATGCAGAAGCTACATATTCAGCTTCAACTGTGGACAGGGCTATTGAATTTTGTTTCTTTGTAGCCCAAGAAATTAAATATGAACCAAGAAAGTGAGTCATACCTAATGTGCTTTTCCTGTCTGTAAGATAACCTGTACAGTCAGCATCTGCATAACCTACTAGATCAAAATTACCTCCCTTGGGATACCAAAGACATAGACTATCAGTACCCTTCAAATACCTTAGGATATGCTTAACTGCAGTCGGGTGAGATTCTCTAGGAGAAGATTAAAACCTTGCACATAATCCAACTCTAAACACAATGTCTGGTCGGCTAGCAGTTAAATAAAGAAGGGATCCAATCATGCCCCTCTAGCTTTTGTCACTTACTAGATTTTCATGTTCATCTTTATCTAGCTTAGTGGCAGTAGCAATAGGTGTATCAATTGGTTTAGAGGAATCCATGTCATATTTCCTAAGCAATTCCTTAATATATTTTTATTGATCGATCATTGTTTCAGTCGAAAATTATTTGATTTGTAAGTGTAAGAAGAAATTAAGCTCACCCATCATACTCATTTCGAATTCACTACTCATCAACAAAACAAATTCATTACACAAGGTTTTATTTGTTGCACCAAAGATAATATCATCTACATATACTTGTACAACCAACAATAAATCCTTTTCTTTGCTTTTTAGAAACAAAATTTTATCAATGTTCCCCCTGAGAAAACCATTTTCCATCAAAAAATTTGAAAGGCGTTCATACCAAGCTCTAGGAGCTTGTTTCAAACCATATAAAGCCTTATCCAATTTAAAAACATAATCAGGAAATTCAGGATTCAAAGCCAGGGGGTTGATGAACATATACCTCTTCCTTCAGTTCCCCATTTAGGAACGCACTTTTGACATCCATTTGGTAGAGGGTGAACTCCATGTGAGCAGAAAATGCAATTAGCATTCTTATTGCCTCCATCCTTGCAACTGGTGCAAAGGTCTCTTCATAATCGATGCCTTCCTCTTGGTTATAGCCCTGGACCATCAGATGGGCTTTGTTCCTGGTGACTGTTCCCTGTTCATCAAGTTTATTTCGGAACACTCACTTTGTTCCTATTACAGTACAACCCATTGGTGGTGGTTCCAGGTGTCATACCTTGCTCCTTTCAAACTGGTTGAGTTCCTCTTGCATAGTCATTACCAAATCTGATCCTGCAAGGCTTCACGATAATTTTTAGGCTCAATATAAGATAACAAAGTTGAATAACCACAAAAGTTTCTCATGGAGGCCCTGGTCTGAATTCCCTTATTCAGATCAGTTATTATTAAATCAAGGGGGTGAGAACTTTGATATTTCCAGGGCCTCAAAACCAATTCCCCTGTTCTTGCTTCTGAACTGACCACTGCCTCAGGGATTGTTCCCCCTGAATTTTCCAATTCCTACCTTGGTTCTGAGGGAACATTTGAGGCGTCTATTTCCAAGAGAGTTCCCTCATTTAGAGCTGGAGCACTTACCTGTTCGGATGAAGATTAAATAAGGTCAATTTCATGTTGTTCATCTTTGTTACCCTGTAGATCTGTCTCAACAAAAAGGTTAGACTCATCAAAGATAACATGAATGTTTTTTTCTACACACTTTGACCTTTTATTGAACACTTTATAGGCTTTACTATTTGAGGAGTATCCAAGGAACACTCCTTCATCACTCATTGCATCAAACTTTCCTAAGGTAGTTTTTCCATTATTGTGAACAAAACACTTACTACCAAAGGTTTGCAAGTGCTTGATATTTGGTTTTTTGCCTTTGAGAAGTTCGTAAGGAGTTTTATCAAGAAGAGATCTAATCATGCATCTGTTAATTATGTAACAAGTCGTATTTACTGCTTCAGCCCAAAAACTCTTAGGAAGTCCACTAGCGATAAGCATTGTTCGTGTCATATCTTCTAGTGTTCTATTTTTTCTTTCCTCAACCCTATTTAGCTAGGGAATTCTTGGAGCTGAAAAATTGTGATTGATTCCATATTTGAAACAAAAAGCAGTAAATTTGGCATTTTCAAACTCAGTATCATGATTAAATCGAATACTTGTTATATCCAAATCAAGAGTCCGTTGAATCCTTTTTGCAAACACTTTAAACATGTCGAATGCTTCATCCTTAGAGGATAGAAACAGTGTCCATGTAAAGCTTGAGAAATCATCAACTATCACTAGAACAAACTTTTTACCTCCAAGGCTCACTACTCGCATGGGCCAACAGAGATCCATGTGAAGTAATTCAAGTGGCTTGGAGGTACTCATTACCTTTTTGGACTTGAATGATGATCTAATTTATTTTCCTTTAGCACAAGCATCACATACCTTGTCATCTTTGAATTTTATTTCAGGAAGACCAAGGACAAGATTTTTTGAAACAAGTTTATTGAGTAATAAAAGGATTACATGACCCAATCTCTTGTGCCAAAGAAGAACAACATCATCAAGAACACTCAAACATGTTAATTCATTTTCAGAAAGCAACATGATACAAGCTTTATAAACATTACTGTGTCTCTTTCTACACAAGACAATTTCCCCATACTTGTTGTTAACAACTTTGCAATCAAAGGAAGTAAAGAACACTGTGTTTCCTCAATCACAAAGTTGAGAAATGCTTAACAAGTTGGGTTTCAGTCCATCAACCAGATACATATTATCAATAGAGTGGGAGAGACTTACCAATCTACCTATTTCGACAACTGTGCCTTTCTTTCCTCCACCAAAGGACTTAGTTCCCCATTGAAGGCTGTTAGTGAGAGAAAAGCTTTTTGTTACCTGTCATGTGCCTGGAACAACCGCTGTAGAGATACCATTTTTTGTTGTTCCTTCTCACTTCAGCCTGCACATACAATCAAGGGTTAGGTTTGGGAACCCACACCAGTTTGGTTTCCTTTCTTCTAAAAGCTTGAGAAATCAAATCTTTCCTAATCCATCTAACTGTGTTACCATTTTTTTCAAGAGCTTTAATCCTGGCTAAACATTCATATCTAACATGTCCGCTATGTCCACAATGGCTACAAAGTTTATATTCTGCCAAACCAACATATTTTCTTTTTTGATCCCATTTGACAGGTTTGTTCTTGTAACCAAGACCGGTTCTAGATCTGTTATAATGCTAATTTAGCTAGTTTAAAGCTTTAGAAGACTTGTTTCATTTTTTCATCAAAGCAATGTCATAATTTGCTTGATTCAAGGTTACTTGAAGCTCAGAATTTTTCTTTTTCTCTTTGCACAATTCCTTTTTCAAGGAAGTAATTTTAGCTTAATGAAAACCTTGATCATAGTTACTTATTTTACTGCTTGATGTTTTTCTTTTTTTAGTGGTATTTAATTCAGTTTTTAGAGATGAGACTGTCCCCATCAGCTTACTGTTTTCAGTCTTCTGAACAGAGACAGTTTTCTCTAAATTTTTAATTTAAGCATTGAGTGTTTCGATAGTATTTTCAGACTCAATTCTCTAAATTTTTAATTTAAGCATTGAGTGTTTCGATAGTATTTTCAGACTCAATTTTCTCTTTTTTCAAAACTGTATAATCAGATTTTAAGTTGGAGAAAATTTTAGACATTTCTATCTTTTCAACACTCACTTGCTGACATTCATCCATCAAGGATAGCAATAATTTGACCACCTTTCTTTTTGACAAGTTATGAATTTGACTCTTTAGATCAGATAAACTTATCTCGAATGAATCGTTGTCTGAGTCAGTATCACTTTTGTCCATGAGGGCCAGATTGTCATTATCACCATCTTCTACTTCTGATTCCTCATCGAAAGTTTCACCCCAAGTAGCTTTCATGGTCTTCTTGAAAGCTTTTGAGGCAGGTTGTTGTTGTCTTTTAGAGTTTCTTCTCTGTTCTTCCTTTAAGAGGGGACAGTCTTTTATCAAGTGATCTATTTTGCCATACTTGAAACATCCCTGGAACTGTCCCTTCTCAGATGACTTGCTTTTTTTGTGAGAGTCCTTTTCTTTGAGTTTTTCTTTTTGAAGAACTTTTTGAACCTTTGAACAAACATAGCGATCTCTTCATCATCAGATTCTGATTCAGCCTTCAAACTGAGACTTCGTTCCTTCTTGGGTTCCTCAAAAACTTTGTCACTCTTTTTGAGTTCATAAGTTTGCAAATTTCCAATGAGCTCATCCATTTGCATTGTGCTCATTTGTTTTGCTTCTTCAATGGCAATAACTTTGGATTCTCAAGAAGCAGGCATAATCCTCAGAATTTTTCTGACGTTTTCTTCGGTCATGAATTCCTTCCCCAGAGATTTGAGCTCGTTTGTGATGTGCGTGAATCGGGTAAACATATTCTTGACTAATTCCCTTTCCCCCATGGCAAAGAGTTCATACTTTATTATAAGCATATCAATTCTAAATTGTTTTACCTGATTTATTCCTTCATGTGCCAAAGTAAGGGAGTTCCAAATTTCCTTGGCAGTGGAGCATCCAGAGATACGGTTGTACTCATCAATGCCCAATCCAAAGTAGAGTATTTTTATTGCTTTAGCATTCTTCTCCATCATCCTGAGATCATCAGCTTCAAATTCATCTTCAGTCTTTGGCACCTTTGTTCCGTCAGGTTTAACTTTGGTGGGAACAAAAGGTCCTTCATGGTAATCAACCAGTCATCAGCTTTCATATAAATTTCCATTCTATTTTTCCAAAGATTGTAGTGTTGGCCGGTAAAGAGAGGAGGTCAAGTGCTAGATTGTCTGTCAGGCAGGGTTATTTCGGAAGTCATTTTTATGAATCTTTCTCTAAGGTGTTAACCTATGAATAAGCAACCTGCTCTGATACCAATTGTTATAGTAATGACTCCTAGATTAGACCTAAGAGGGGGGTGAATTGGGTCTAACAGATTGTTCAACAAATTAAAACTTAACTTGAATTTCTTTTACGACGGGAACAGACTTGAACTATGTTCCTTGGAGCTGTAGCCTAATTTAAGCAGAAATAATAAAGTGCAGAAAATAAAGCGAGAGAGAAGAATTTTTACGTGGAAAACCACCCCGGCTCGAATGGATGTAAAAACCACGATCTACTCCCTAGTAGGATTTCAACTTAACTCCACTAGACACCGAGCCAAATTCGGATTGCAAAACCCCGCAATCCAAGGGCTTACCCTTAAGCCTTTATAAAGTTCCTAACCTGTATAAACTACCCTTAGTTTAACAAGATGAACTTTAACACAATTACAACTGAATAAAAACATAATTGAAACAAAATACGTTCAATGATTCACTACAAATTAACCCTAGACCTAGACAATAACAGAACATACTTAGGGGACAGTTTCTAGTACCTGTCAGCTCTTCTTCAACTTGAATGTCAATTGAAAGCTCAAGAACAATGGACTTTGCTGAAGATCTTTTGTAAGTGAATAACTTTCTGGACGTGGTAAACTCTTTAATTATAGCACACGAATTCCCAATTTATCTTACACTAGAAGAATGAAACTTTGGACTCTTTTTCCTTTCTTGAAAGATCTTGTTGACTTCTTCTAGGATTCCACAAAATATTTTCTTTCCTTTTCAGCCCACAATCTCATTCTTTCTTTAGAAAAAGGATTCCTTTCCTTATAGAGTCCTTGTTGACTTTTGGTTCCTTTCTCCTATTTCCTGCAAATAATTCGAGACACTAAAGCAACCAATTTAGTAGCACACGTTTTATGGAAATCACGTACCAATTATTAATCGGCCAAGTATAACATACCAATTATTAATCGGCCAAGATTAACATACCAATTATTAAGCAGCCAAGTCCTTTATGTTTCAAGCATATTTTTAACTCATCATCAAATATCATTAAAATAAATTCCAACAGAATATAATCTCAATCTTAGCTGATATAATGATCATTCTATCATGAGAACAAGCAACACAAGAGAATTCTTGAAAAATCTTTTATTTCTTCGACATATAGCCACGTGAATTCTCAATTATTTTTGCATCATATTTGAACCGAGATGACCAACCAGTTATGCCAACTTATCTTTATTTCAGTAAACTTCTAGTTTTACATTCGTATGTGATTTTGTCATCATACTCATATTTATGTACTACAAATAAAAAAAAGCGGGTAATCTTTTACATAAATGTTTATAACCCGCTTCATTGTAGTAATATGAATATATTAGATCTTCCCATAATTTATAGTCTCAATTTTTTTTTCAATATCTTTGAAACTTATAAGTTTTATTTTGAGACTTACTAGTAACACATTAACTCTTCCAAAGATCTCAATTAATTTTGTGTACTACCACATATTCCATCATATCAACATCATTAATAGTTTCTCCATATAATTTCAACTTAGAAACAATTTTGAATGTTGAAGAGTTGTACTTATGAACAGACTTATAGTCTTGATGAATCCAATTATACCGTGTCTTTGGGTGGATGACCATCTTCAGGTGGTCATACCTTTCTTTTAGGCTATTCCACAAAACAAGTGGATCTTTAACTATGAGATATTCAATTTTAAGAATTTCGTCAAGATGATGACGCAAGAATATCATAGCCTTAGCACGATCTTGATTTGATGCTTTATTTTCACTTTTAATGGTGTCTCCAAGACTCATTGCATTTATATGGATTTCAGCATCCAACACCCATGAAAAGTAGTTCTTGCCCGAACTTTGAAGGGCAACAAAATCAAGTTTCGTAAGGTTAGCTATATTAAAAGAAAAGAGAAAAATAATACCTTGGCCTTCAAATTTTGAGAAGGCAAAGTCGTAGAGCAATAATATCACCAAAGGAATATTATTCTTGTGGTTAAGTAATACATCTTTCGAAAAAAAAAACTTTAATTTTTTTTACCTTAGATCTTTCAAAGTGAGTGCTCAAAGCAGAGACTTGTGTTGATAACGTGTTAGGAAATAATAAAGAAAGAACAAGAATATTGTAGAGGAAGAAAGAAGGAGAGAAGTTCTTATTTCTTTTGATGAGATGAAAAACAATGACGGAGAGCCCCCTCTATTTATAGGGATAATTTCTCCTAACTTTTCTCCAAAAGATAGACCTTCTCTATAATATAAATATACATATTTATCATAATATAAATATCTTTATATATATTCACTATAATACAAATATATTTATAATAATATTAATGAAAAGAAAAGAGAAAGCAGCAGAGAATAAACAACGAAACTTTATTATTATAAATAAATTAAAAAGAGGGACCTGCAGAACGGAAAAAAAAAACAGAAAACAGAGAGAGAATCAATAATCAAATACCGAGGAAAAAAAGAACAAAGAAAAAAAAAAAGATAGACGAGAAGAAAAAAAAACAAAAGAAAGAAAAGGAAAACAAAAGTAACAGAATAGAGAAAAATTGAGGAAAATGGAAGTAGCATTTTTTTAACGCAGATAAATTTTAAAATAAATTATGTAGAAAATTAAATAATATAGATAATTTATTTATTTATTGATGTGATGTATTTTTTTATATATATAATATGTCTGTATTTTATTTTGTTAGGGATGACAAACACGTTATATATATATATATATATATCTGTGTGTGTATGTATATATGTATATGTATATATATTATAAGTAAAACTACTACATTAAAAATATTAATATTATAAATATACAGCAACAAAGTATATTTATTTTTATTAACAAAATTAACTTATCTTTAGATAATCTTGTTGATTATTTATTTGATTACGATTCTTAATTGGTATCTAATTAATTCTAATTGTCATGTGTGCTGTTACATTCCTTGACTCTTCAACAAAATACGTTCACCATATGAACGGTTACGTTTCTTGGCCAATGCAAATAAATAATTTGAAAGGTTGTGTGTGCTCCTTAGCCACTTGATTAAATAATTATAATTTATAATAGTTTACAATTTTGTAATGATTAAATTTTATAGTATTACAATTATAAAATCTTATTATAAATTATTATTATTTATCAATTATTCTATATGTATTATAAATTATAGTAATATTACAATTATAACACAAATATTATAGTTTATTACATATCTATATTTATATAAATTATAATATTGTTATATTAATTTAGATATATAATTACAGATGTTAAATTACATATTTATTATATATGTATACTTTTATTGATGCAATACATATATTTCATACTATATATTTAATTGTAGATGTAATTATATAAAATTACACAAACCTTTATAATTACATATTTATTAAATAATTATGAAAGAACGAGACAGATTGCGAATTAATTTCAAACCTTTCACAAAAAGACAAGAAATAAATAAACAAAGTAGGCAAGACAATAGTAATATAAAACCAACAAAACTTATTTTATTCAAGAATTAATTTAAGTCAGACATGTGTCAATAAAGCAACTGTACTAGAACCGTGGGATTTGAGGGGTGCCTTACACCTTCCCCTTGATTAACAGAATTCCTTATCCGAATTTTTAGTTCGCAGACTAAATACCTTAGAGTCAAACTTTCCTTTTAATTAGGGATTCAATAAGGTGAATTGGAACACCAAAACTCAATTTCAAGTGTCGACTTTGTAAATAAATGATCCCTTTTCAAGATATCACTTTAATTGAAAAAAACTCTTTTCAAAAAAAGGGGTGTGGCACGCATGTATTCCATTATAGAATGTCCTTAAACTTATATACTAAATTAATATTTTTAACTTTGATTTATTTTTCAAAATTAATATTTATCGTATCTAAATATTTGTTACTTAGATTAAAAAAATTTAAAATATCACGATTTTAAGGAGATAAGAAATAAGATAAATTTATAATATAAGAATAAATAGACATTTAAAGATCATTTAGATAAAGGAGAAGAACATCTATTGCTTAAAATTGAAAAGGAGTTAATTTTTAAAATAAAGTTGAAATATAATTAATTTTTACCCTATAATAATATCATATACATTAAAATAAGACCAAAAACAATATTGTCAACTAACAAAATTTTCAATTTAAAACTGTTATACATCATGCAAAGAGATAATTGAATTTTCAAAAAAATCAATCAATCTCTAGAAAGTTTCATTAAATTCTTCCGTGGAAGAGTAACAAAAAATCTTGTGTGCATCTAAAAAAGTGGACCCCATTTTTTGTATTCAAAATATTATGAGAGAAGTTGCTTTTTAAAATTATTATTATTTTAAAGTATTATATACATTTTTTCCCTTTTAAGTTAGTGTAATATTTAATCTAATTATTCTATTTTGCTATTCCTTCCCTTTAATAATATATTTTCTATTCGTAATGTTTACTAAAATAATTAATTTAATATAAAAAATTTATATATTAAATTTTAAGATGTAATTAATTACTTTTTTATCTTTAATTTTGTTCTAATAAATAAAGAACAAATTAGTGTAGTAAAATGAATAGTATATTAAATTGAGATCAAAAAATAAATAAGGATAATTTAATTCAATTATTATTTTAATATTTATTTAAATGTAAAATATAATTTGATAAATAGAACGAACCGGATGAAATACTTAAAAATTAGAGTAAACTAGGAGTGTTCCCTAGATTTTAAAATAATAATTCTTCATTTAAACAGAAGATCAAATTTGTATATTATTTCATTTTAAACATTTGAAATTAATTTAAATATTTAAATTAATGTAAGTTTGATTTAGTTTTGAAGTTACCGAAGCAAATTTTGATTAAAAAGAATAAGTTGAGTCCGATTTACGTATATTGCCCATATAATATCTTTATACTTTTAAATTACTCAAATCAAAATTTAATTAATTATTATGAATTACTTACTTTATTTTTCAAATTCAACTAATGCATAATATTGCTGTTCTTTTTGTCTAAATAGGATTGAGAAAATAAATTTTTTTAAGCAACTTATCTCTTTAAAAAAATATTCATAAATTTCAAAAAAATATTATATTTGAGAAATTTTAGTACGAACTATTACATTTATTATGTTTTGAACATATATCAGAAAAATAAATAAATTTTGATTTTCTTTACTTATAAATACTTATTTTCTTGGTAAATAAAATTACTTTATTATAATAATAAAATAAAATAAAAGGCAAATGTATTTAAGAGGATTACTACTTAGAAAAAATATGGCAAAAATAACAAATGCATAATTATAATATGAAAAATTACATAACCAATTAACATTGATAGGAATCAATTTTAAAATAAAGACTCACGATTGTTAAATAGTTTTATTAAATATAACAAATAAATTATCTTCATATCTTAATAAACTTATTTCATTATACGATAGTAAAATGCAAATTAAATGTTAGATTCTAAGTGTTTTACAACTTAAACAGTGAATATTTTCATAATTGATACCAACAATTCTTGAAAATACTTCTTGATTAAATTACTTTATTATAATATTTTATTTATGCTAAAATTTTAGATGCGACAGATAAATTATTGGTTAAAATATTATATACTATTTTTGTAAATAGCTTTTTTTTAAATGAACAAAATAGTAACAAAAATGTGAGTTTTCCTGTATAAATTAATTAAAAGAAAAATTTACATAACTAGGCAAACATAACTACTATATTTATAAGATATAGCTATAGTTTTAAAATATTATAAAGCTATCACGACCCAAATGGGCAAGTCATGCGGGCACCTATAACGGCTCTACTTGATAGGAGAACCCTTGCGAAAC
This sequence comes from Datura wrightii, assembly GCA_035772735.1. Classification (NCBI taxonomy): domain Eukaryota; kingdom Viridiplantae; phylum Streptophyta; class Magnoliopsida; order Solanales; family Solanaceae; genus Datura; species Datura wrightii. Next base: position 12,782,104 of record JASDFA010000027.1, read on the forward strand.
ATTACTATTAATATCCAAAAATTTTCGCGAATTTTCATAATCAGTGATAACTTCAAAAATTAAAAATACAAGATTTCCCCAAACACATGACTCTCCTAAGATCTAGTCTAGACAAGTACAAGAGTTCTAATTGAATACTTGGAAAAATAAAAAGACCCAACTTCGTCTGAGAAGAAGAACACGGAAGCTAGTGCTTTGGTGTAGTAAGGTAGTATCAGTATACCACACGTACCAGTAGGCATCATCAGCCAACTAAGGTTAGTTAACATAACAGCATAATAATCAACATACAGTCAATGTCATTAAATTCAATAATTATTTCACTTATACAACACCCATTAATTTTGATAGCTACATTCTCTTTTCCTTAGGTCTCATCAAGGTTCATGAAATTACCTACAATTCTAGCCACCATATTATCACTAACCTGCCTCCTTGCTATTCCACTGCAACGCTTACTCAGGCCGCCACATTGATTCCGCTACCGCGTTTATGTACTCCCTGCAACGCTATTCCGATCAGTTAGTAGCCAATATTCCTAGCCCAATTCTTTTCTATTCTTTCATACAATTTTATTACACATCTACCTCTTTTACTACTTCCCTATGGTCGACTAAGCCCGTCCATTATCATTTATTAACCTACTTAATTGCGCGTGGGATATTACGACTCTTCTTAGTGAGGTACATATGATAAATAAGTCTACTCTCTATTCCCAATAACTAACTATCTTTGTTTAAACTCATCATACCATCTCCCGTAACCCATCAGCTATTTAAAACAACATTCAATTCACAAATGCATATTAACTAATTCAAGTACATACAAGAAGTCATCAACACCTGCCATGGGAATCAATTTTTCTAATATTAAAGTACATGCATATACTTATCTTATTACCATGAAAATGCTACAAGATATCATACCTGTAGCTCATAGCCATATATGATATTTCAAACATGTTCCTTACCTCAAACCCCAATCATGTCGATATATTTTGTATCACATTTGTATACTTGTACCTTTATGTCTCTACAGCCGTTTATATATCAAATCATACCTGCCAATTTTTGTCTCACAATCATACCATTGGTGATATGTCGGGCACACGCCTCCGTCACATCACTGTACACACATGCCAGAGGGTCTTATGTATGCCCTTCCAGTCATGACATGCAGTGTACCCTAGAAATTCATGTACTGTACATCCATCCGTATGAAAACCTTTATCATACCTGTCTGTGTACTCAACTCGTGCACCCAACTGCATAGTCTTTTAGCCATACCTATCTGTGTACTCACTCATACCGCTTGCCCGGATGCTCACCTCGGGCACGAGCCATTCGTGTATCCAATTATTATTACGAGTATGGTCGTATTAACTTGTTCATCTAAGTTCTTTACCTTTGTCCCTAGGCCTCATATTCCTATCATATCAATTATTTTTCTTTCGTACTATTCATTATCTCAGTCTCGCATTTGTTTGATACCAACTTGCCCTTCAATCTCGGGATGAATATCATAGCACAATAATTAATAAATCACACACGACAAGAGTTACATATTCATATCAATAAGTACGATTACATGCATGATTACGAACCCAATCTCGTATTCCAAAAAGTAATAATAATAGTTACATCAGCACATTACAGGAAATTACAATTTGGCCCGCTCGATGGTTTGGGCTTCGCTGCAGCGGCATCACTACCGTTACAGTGGTAAAATAACCGTCGCAGTGATACTATTGGCAGTACTGCGACCAGTCTTCATCCCAGCTTCTACTACATTTTGTTTCTTCCCCATCTAGGGTATCATTCTCTATAATACCCACCACAATGAAAGCAACATCATATCAAGCTTAATAATTGCTTATCACGGTGCAACCATTAACACAAACACATTCATCAATCCAAACAATACAATACGAACCACATCACATTCAAGTCATTACGAGAGTATAACTACCCTAATTCATGGCTTCTACCCACATTCCTTCATAGTCATAATCTATCACCCGTTCAGTTGTTTGTATCTTCTAAATATGATGTACAAGATTAATCGTCTGTGATTTCAATTCAGGAAGGGTGATCCCATAATTTATACACAGGAAAGTATTTTAACAGCAACACCCAGATGTTAGTCTACTTACGGTTGATTTGGTTAAACATAAACCATTAAACATTGGCCAATTATTATATGCCATCTATCCCCTAAGGGTCTTCTCATTATGGAGATATCACTATCCTTTTCTAATCCATTCATCCTTAGAATCTCACCGATTTTGATTAACAGATAACAATGTATTTAAATTAAAATCCTACTTATCAAAAGCATATCAATCATATGCACATATATATTTAGCTCATCAAAGTCTAAACGCAATAATGAGTAAACCATAGCCTACTTGGGCACCAAGTTATCATCCAGAAATTTCCAGCTGCGGAGCTGCATCGTTTTCTTGATTTCTTGCGAGAGTCCAAGATATGGAGTTTGAATCTTCACGTCTTGGTCCTTCTTATTTTTCCAAAAATCTATTTCCTATTCTTGGGCGTCTTTATTAAGCCCTCCTTAGAGACTAGATTTCAAAATTCTAATCGGAACAGGATTGCAGATTTTTGTCCGCGTCATCTGCTGTAGCAAGCATCCTTTCCGCTGCAGTGGTTCTACTTTGACGAAAAATGTCCCACCGTGGCGGACACCCGATTGGGTCCACATGATTGTGACCAAGCCCATTTGAATTTATCCATTGTGCGCCCTTCGTCTCTCAGGATTTGTTTCGAATTCCTAAAAATTTAAATTTGCCCCTTTTTAGGGGGGATCGAAATGCTATAACAGTTGGGCGGGTCATTATATCAGATATTAATTAAAAATCCGTTCATCCCTGAATGACGCTACGATATTGAGGCGGGGTTTTTTATTCACCCCATGTTGATATTTAACAACTGTCATAATTTTCTCTCACTTCTAGTCAACGTCAAAACTAGTTGATTTTCATGTCCCGAACTCCAGACTGATTATTTTCGGTACCTCTCTATTACACCTTGCTCTCAATTTTCTCACATAGGTCTGATAATTCTAGCAAAGTTATACGCGTCTAGGTTTTAACCTAGAGGGCGTCAAATTATGTCAGTACCTCTCCTTCGGTGTTATGGGTTTCCATCTCCACTCGGATGTCCTAGGTATTACCGATTTGTCGGATGGCTTGGATTGGTCATTTTGAAATGGCGGGGTCTGGTGGTAGAATCCCTATCGTCTCTGTTTTTAATCGTCCACTGTCGCAAGTGGGTTTCCAACTACAATGGTTCTGCCGTAGCGGTAAAATGGCCCACTGCAGCAGTCAATGGGGTTAGTTAAAGGGTATATTGGATGGTCTTTGATTTCATTCTAAATTTTCCTTACTCAAAAGTGTGCAAATCCTCTCAATCTCCCCGGCAAGTCTATCCATTTTCTAGGTAACCCTTGTCTTCAAGGCTCCGTTACTTCGTTTGTTAGTGAATGGTTGATGTGTATTACCTATTGCTCTTGTTTTTGGGTAGTTATAGGGTATGTGGTAGGTTTTCTTCTTTTTGGATTCATAACTAGATTTTCATAGCATGCTGCTTGTATTTACGTTCTCAATTGCTCTCTACTGCCTTCTGCGTGTTTCTAATCGATTTTGTGGGGTTGTGGGTCAAAAATGAGGGGGTTTTAGGTAGGGTGGTGGTTGGACTTTCTTGAAGCTTTTGGGCTTGAATCCGTGCCCTATCAGGGTGGAAAATAGTTGCTAAAGCTTGGGCAAGTCGTCCCCTTGCTCGATCTTTAGTAAATTTGAAGAATTATGGAGTTTGAAATTTCAACCTCCATTGATGGGGTTTTTGAAGGTCTGGGGAAGACAATGTCCGCTACAGTGGAATGAGGATCGCTGTAGCTATACTATTACAGCGGTCCTTCTACAACTATGGCGAATTCATTACGGCAGACCTACGTCCGCTACAGCAGTTTGCCTGGTCAATGGCTTCCTTATGAATCCTAATTTTTCTTTTTCTCCTATTCTCCGTTCCCCTAGTCTTTCAGTCTCCCTTCTAATGCTTTTCATCGATGTAGGTCTATCACTATAGCTCATTCCAGCAACAATCTCCGCACTAATGAGCATATCCATTTTGTAGATGACCAGTGTCAATTCAAACACAATGAGCAGGCTGCTAAGGATATACTTCATGAGGGGGTTTCGTCATGCAAGACGTGGAGAAGGCTCCCAAGTCTTATGCCCTTCTCCAGGAGATAGGTTGGGGGCCATTAATGGAGGACCCGAGTTAGGTCAATGACTCTTGGGTTCAGGAGTTCTATGCCAATCTCCCAACCATGGTATGGAACCGCAGGGAGCCGGTGGCCTATGTCAGGGACAGAAAAGTTCTTCTCACCACGACTGCTATTAATGAGGCGTTGGGTTTGCCCAACCCCCCAGAGGAAGAGTTAAAAGCCTGGGATGTGGATGGAAACAGGAAGTGATTAGTGGATACCTTGGTGGTAGAGGAACAGAAGGCTATAACCAATTAGGGTATTACCTAGACAGGCATCTAGAGTACCTATTTTACCGTGGAGGCCAAGAGGTGGCTCAATCTGGTGTCTCAGAGGATCCGTCCATCCTCCAATATTACGGACGTGACCTATCCCCATGCTCTGGTGGTAGCATGTGTCTTGAGTAGGGTGAGGGTGAATATGGGAGCTCAGATTTTGGAGGAGTGGAGGTACTTCTTAGCTAAGACAATCACCAACCTACCTTTTCTTTCTCTTATTACCAAGCTCTACAAACGGGCTAGGGGCAACCAGGAGTCCAGGGACCTCATCGTGGGCTGTGACAGGCCTTTTGACCCTGTGAGTGTGAAGGAGGCTCCGGAAAGGGACAAGAAAAAGAGGAAGTCCGTCTAAACTGAAGGTGGCAATGGGGACAACACTTCTAGGCTTGCGGGACTATTCGAGCGGATCGAAGCTGAGATGGAGGCCATGCGGGAGATCCTCGGAGGTTTCCCAAACCTCCTTGCCCCAGCAGGCCTTCTACTAGTCGACCCTTCGGTGCAGCAGCTGCCGACCTCGGAGAGATGCAAGGGGCAATCGCCGCTCTAACCTAGAGCCCATGTCGAGCTCCGAGAGGACTTGGAGCAGGAGAGGAGGATATGGCACCTCAGAATAAGTTGTTATTCAGGATGTGGAAGGAGATCAAAAAGATCCTGAAGACCCTAACTCCTAGTGCCAAGACACCCCAGGCGACCCGGTAGGATCTCCCCAAGTTCTCCTTTCTCAGTGCGTTTGAGGAGGGAGCGGACGAGAACGCGGGCAACTGAAGTGACAAGGCCTCTAGTTAGATGGTTGGCATTCCTCCCCCCTCCCCCCTCCACCCAGGTTTTATTTCAGCTCTCATATTTGGTTTTTAGGTAGCCCCCGTTTAGGTCTTGTAAGACAATCTTACTTTTATATCTTTTTTGGTTTTTTTGTTTAACGATGATATTGGTTCTACCTTGGTGTACGGATGCCCGTTTGCAATCCTCAGACATAGGTCGTGTTTTTGGCCCTCTTATAATATCGTAGTAGTTTATCTATATTCGCATTGCTTGTCCGTTTTCACTAGGTTTTGTTTGTTGTCTGATGTTCGTAACAGGAAATATTGAAATTCTAGAACCTAGCTTTCTTTCTGACCACGTTCGCTGCAGTGGTCGTCTTACCGCGACAAAAAATCCGTGATAGCTGTAGCTCTTCTGCTGTAGCTAATCCACTGTAGGATGACAACCTTCGTTGCAGCGAAACTCGTTAAGAAGAGCAAATGTATAACAAGAATTCTTTCGTCTCTCTGGTCAACTCAAGTCAATTCCACCCACTAGTCTTATTGCGGGTTTTCATTAATCACACTTAGGCAGATACCAATTAGGCCTATCGAGATTAGACTCAACTTAGGAGATCGACATGACCGGACAGCACGAAGGGAAAGAAATAAGTGTAAACTTCCTAAATGCCTTATAGTTTCCCGAAGATTAGATGTGGACGTTGACACACCAATCCGCAGGAGTTTACTTAACATTGCTTTTGTACTTGTAAGACTGGTAACCTAGACGTTCTGATACCAGCTTGTCATGACCTAAATAAACAGGTGGTATGGGCACCTATTACGACTCAACTCTATAGGAGAACCCTTGCGAAACATTACAATTAATATCCAAAAATTTCCCGTAAATTTTCACAATCAATGGTAACTTCAAAATTAACAATACAAGATTTTCCCAAAACATGAATCTCCCAAGATCTAGTCTAGACAGGTACAAGAGCTCTAATTGAATACATGACAAAACAAAAAGACCCAGCTTCATTTGAGAAGAAGAACACGGAAGTTGTGCTGAGTACTCCACGCCAATCAAGAAACTTCAAACCTGTCACAACCTATACCAAAAAGGTGTAGCAAGGTAGTGTCAGTACACTACACGTACTGGTAGACATTATCAGCCGACTAAAATTAGTTAACACAACAACATAATAATCAACATACAATCAATGTCATTAAATTCAATAATTATTCTACTTATACAACCACTTGTTAATTTCGATAGCTATATTCTCTTTTTCTTAGGTCTTATCAAGGTTCATGAAATTACCCTACAATTCTAGCCACCATCTTATTAGTAATCTACCTCCTTGATATTCCGCTGGAGTGCTTACTCAGACCGCCACAGCGGTTCCACTACCGTGGTTATTTACCCGCTGCAACGCTATTTCAATCAGTCAGTAGCCAATTTTTCTATCCTAGTTATGTTCTATTCTGCGATACAATTTTATAACACATCTACCTCTTTTACCACTTTCCTATGGTCGACTAAGCCTCTCTATTATCATTTATTAAACTACTTAATTGTGTGCAGGATTTTTCGACTCTTCTTAGTGAGGTACATACGATAAATAAGTCTACTCGCTATCCCCGATAACTCACTATCTTTTTTTAAATTCGTCATAACAACTTCCGTAGCCCAACATTCAATTCACAAATGTAGATTAACTAATTCAAGTACATACAAGAAGTCATTAACACCTTCCAAGGGAGTCTATTTCCCAATATTAAAGTACATGCACATGCCTGTCTTATTACAATGAAAATGCTACAAGATATCATACGTGGACCGTATTGCCATATACGGTATTCCAAATATGTTCCTCACCTCAAACCTGAATCTTGTCGGTATATTCTGTATCATACCCGCACAATCTCTGTCTCACAATCATACCATCTGATATGTCGAGTACATGCCTCCGTCACATCACTATACACAATGCCAGAAGGTCTTTTACTTGCCCTTCTAATCATGACCTGTATGGTACTCTAGAAATACATGTACTGTACACCCAGCTGTATGAAACCTTCATCATATCTGTCTTTGTAGTGAACTAGTACATCCATCTGCATGACCTTTTAGCCATACCTGTCTGTGTACTCACTCATACCGCTCACTCGGATACTCACTTCGGGAACGAGCCACTCATGTATCTAATCATTATTCTGAGTCTGGTCGTATTAACCTATTCATCTGAGTTCTTTACCTTTGGCCCTAGGCCTCACATTGCTCATCATATCAATGATTTTCCTGTCGTACTATCTATTATCTCAGTCACACATTCGTTCGATACCAACTCGCCCCTCAAATATTGGGATGCACATCATAGCATAATAATTAATAAATCCCACACGATAAGAGTTACATATTCGTATCAACAAATACAATCACATGCATGATTTCAAACTCAATCTCATATTCCAAACAGTAATAATAATAGTTACATCAGCACATTATAAGAAATTACGACTTGGCCCGCTCGCTAATTTCAGCTCCGCTGTAGCAGCATCACTATCCTTACAGTAGCCTCGCTGCAGAGGTAAAATACCCATTTCAGCGGTACTGCTGGCAGTACTACGACCAGTCTTCATCCTAGCTTCTGCTATGTTTTGTTTCTTCCCCATCTAGGGTCTCATTCTTTATCATATCCACCACAAAAAAAGCAACATCATATCAAGATTGTTTCAATAATTGCTTGCCATGGTGCAACCATTAACAAGAACACATTCACCAATCCAAATAATACAATATTAACCACAGTACATTCAAGTCATTATGTAGAGTATAACTACCCTAATTCACGACTTTCACCCACGTTCTGTCATAGTCATAATCTATCACCTATTCGGTTGTTTGTATCTTCTAAACATGATGTAGGAGATTAATCGACCAAGATTTCAATTTAGGAAGGGTGATCTAATAATTTGTACATAGGAAAGTACTTTAACGACAACACCCGAAATTTAGTCTACTTACCATTGATTTGGTTCAACATGCACCCTTAAACATGGACCAATTATTATTTTACATCTCTCCCCTAGGGTCTTCTTATTATGGGATATCACTACCCCTTTCTAATCCACTCATCCTTGGAATCTCACCGATTTCGATTAACATATAACAATGTATTTAAGTTATAACCCTACTTATCAAAAGTATATCAACCATATGCGCGTATATGTTTAACTAATCAAAGTCTAATGCAATAGTAGGTAAACCATAGCCTACCTTGGCGCCAAGCTATCGTCTAGACATTCCCATCTGCGGAGTTGCATCATTTTTTTAATTTCTTGCGAGAGTTCCTAGCTATGGAGATTGAATATTCACCTCTTGGTCCTTCTTATTTTTTCAAAAATCTATTTGCTGTTCTTGGGCGTTTTTATTAAGCCCTCCTGAGAGACTAGGTTTCAAAATCCTAATCGGGACAGGATTGCAGATTTTTGATCCGTGCCATTCGCTACAGCGAGCATCCTTCCCGTTGCAGCAGTTCTGCTATGGCGAAAAATGTTCCCCCCATGGCGGACACCCGCTTGGGTCCACCCGATTGTGACCAAGCTCATTTAAATTTATTCATCGTGCACCCTTCATCTCTCGGGATATTTTAATTTTCTAAAAATTCTCCCGTTTTTGGGGAGTCAAAATATTATAACGGCAGGGGGGATCGTTACAAAAATATAGCTAAAATATTGCAAAACATAGAAAATTTACGTTATTTTTTCTTTCTCCCTTTTAAGGCTTAAAACATTCCCTATTCTATATTTCTTCTCTATCTCTCACCAAATCAATTTTTTATATTTTCTTCCATTAATATTACTCACTATTTCCCTCCGATTTTTTCTCTCACATTTCTCCTTCTTCCTTAATTCATGGCATCATGATCTTTTAACCGTTAAGTAATTGTTGTGCATAAATATTCTGGGTATATGCCTCTAATTTCTACTTCTTCTCATTCTTCATGGGTTAAGCGCCATTATCGGAGAAATTTATATTTCAAATTTTATTAGCAATCTACCATTGCCGGAGAAATCAAAGCTCTAGATTTGATTAGCAATCTTTCAGATGGAGAAACTTCTGCTTCATCATTGTCAAAGAAATCGAAACTCCAGATTTTATTAGCAATCTACCATTACCGGAGTAATTTGATCCAAAAATGTCAATGTTTTGGTCCCTACTGTTATTTTTGGATCAAAAATGCTTTTTTCTAATAAATATATTATTTTTGTTTTTTTAAACACACATTCTTTTCTTTTAAAATTTCTTTAACTAATCAAAAAGTGAGAAGTAATCTTCTTCTTTTTAATCGTGTTTTATCAATTAAAATTGAATAACCACATGTACTTTTTGAACTGATAATATAGGTCATATATATTTAAATTATAGTAATTTCATCATTAATTTCATTTAAATGATAATAAAAAATCCTAATAAAATAAAAATATTTTCATTTATTTTAATCTTTTTTGAATTGAAGTAGGATATAATTTGCTATATATTTTTTGATTTTTAAAGTTAAAATTAAAAAAAGAAATCAACAAAACTTCATCGAGTGATATTTTAAAGATATTTTGTGATTTAAAGCTATGTAATAATATTTTATATTTTATGACATTATGGTTGTTATATTTTAAAGTTTATTTTTCTTCGATTTAGAAAAGATTAAGAAATACAAATATTTTCTATTTTATTAGAATTTTTTTATCATTATTTAAATGAAAATTAACGAAGAATTATTGTTATTTTATCTATATTAAAATTAATGATGGATTATAATATTTTTTATTAGAAAAATAATGTGTTTTAAAAAAATATATTTATAAAAAAAGGAGCATTTTGACCCAAAAGTAACAGTAGGGGCATTTTTGGACCAAACTATTAACAACAGATATATTTTTGGATTGAAATATTAACAGCAGGGGTATTTTTAGACAAAAATATTAATGGGGGGCATTTTTGTTCAATTTCACATAGTTTAAGGGCATCTTTTTAATCATTTTCTCTTAAAATATTAATCTACATATTTTTGCTCTAATAAAAGTAACACAAAATCTTACTTTCGACACTTTACAACCTTAGAATTTACTCTTGAATTTTTTTTCTTTCATTTCTTGATCCTACAATGATCCCTGCACAAACAAATATCGGATTGTATAGAAAACATTGAGGTTCTAGACTCTTGATACATGACTAATATTTCAACAAAGTACAAAGAAAAAGGGGAAATTAAAAATGAAGAAGATGAACCAGGGCTGAAATTAGAAGTTTGCCCTAGTTTTAATGACTCGTATAGTGCACTAATTTAGTGTGTTATACAAGTTCATCAACCTTAATGACCATTAAGACCTCATCCATTTGTGTAACTCATATAGCGCATTAAATTTGTGCGTCATAAGTAAAAAAAAATTTATTTTCGTTCATTACTTTAGTCAAATTTATCTTTTTTCATGTCACTTAGATTTTAAACTCCTTTTTGTATTCCTATCTTTACATCTTACCTAATTAATATTAATATTAATATTATATGGAAAATGAATAAAGGTTAGGGTATCATCAAGAGTAACAGAGGGAAGCAATCAATTATGCACAAGTCTCTTTTAAGAAAGGAAAAGCGCGCACACTAGTGTACTCCTTTTATTTTATTTTAATTGTTACAATAAGATATATATATATATTAAAAAATATAAATAATAATTTAATTAATATAACTTAATATAACTTTATTAATTTTTTGAAAACATATAATAACAAATTTTTCATATTTTAAAATGACTTTATATATTAAAAGTAGAATAGAAAAAATCTGATCAATTATCTCTGAACTTTGAAGTTAATAAATATTTTGAAATAATTATTTTTAATATATTTAATAATTAAAATTAAATTGAGGGAGCAGCAAAAGTGGATCAAAACCATTAAAAAAAAAGGGAGGGGGGGAGGGGGAGGGGGCGGGTTCCACAATGTTTATGTCACTTGCCAATCAACTTGAAGGTTCACATCACTGTTCGACCATTATATTCATGTCACTGGCTAATATATGTGGGGATTCACATCATTATCCAAGCATTAATTTCTTTTATTGGTAATTATGATGCCTGGTTCCTGTCTCGTCTTCTGAGGATGATATAGTTTGGTGGGTGTGGTATAATATATATCGAATATTATATTAAAATTAAAATTTTTAATATTGTGATATAAATATTTATGGTATTTAATATAATATTTGATATGAATTTTAAATTTTTTAAAATATTTGATACAATATTCAATATTTATTTTATAAATATCAAAATATTGAATATCTTATTAGATTTTTATAATAATGTATACAATTCATATATATTAAATTTAATATTATTAAATATATAATTAAACTGTTTAATAGTACAAAATCACATCACATCTCATTTCATGTTAATTTATATTTTATAAGGAATTTTACCATAAAAACTAATTTCTATTCAAAAGTAATAAATTTTCTTGAACAACTTTGATCCTTTATGCCTACTCCATATAGAATTATATTTATAGTAAATTTCAGAAAATTAACTACTCTATCGTGATTGAAATATCTTTTTTATGCAATTGATTAGTGAAGGTGATTGTTAATCTAATATAATTGAGACGTTTTTTGAAAAATTAAAATCATAGTTCTTTATTATATGAGTATATATAAGTCGAAGATAATTAAAGTATGGTTACTGATTTACCATACTACAAAATACCGATATTGAAATTAAAATTTACCAAATTATACCGAACTAATTTAATATAATAACATAGAATTTTTAGATATCGAAAATTAAAATTAGCGAATCGAAATTTTCAATACCATATCATATCAATACTGTGCCAACCCCTATAACTCAAGAATAGCTGACTCTGAGAGAAATCTCAAGTACTGAAACTTCATTTTAACCATAATCACCACCAGACTAAACAAGGCAAATATCTAATTAACTATGTTAATTAAGGAAAAAAGGTAGACACTATGGCACCAAAGTTTTGCGGGTTATTCAAGTGAATGCCTCTATTTAGGATTGGTCTTTAAATTTTGACACTCAAAATAGATGGTTTTTATTATTATCCCTTGCAGCTTTTAATTAAAAATGAAATGACAATAATAACCCTAATATAGAAACATATATAGACTAGAACGCATCTTAATTTTTCTATAACAAACTTCACATTTTCTCCGACGACTTTTCATCAATAACAACAAGCTACCTTCTCCGGCGAACTTTGCACCACCGCATCATTGTTGCTGACAATGTTTATTGAAGTTACGTCGGAAAAAGATATAATATATAAATTTTGTGTTCAGAAATAGATCACAGTTAAAAAATAACAATTATTATACACTGTATGAGATCTGAATATCATAATTGATATTCTACAAGTTGAAAATACTATATTGTTACATAAAAATTAGGCGTTGTTGAGTTTGTTAACGTGATTTGATTTACCTGAAAAATTAACTTTAGACACCAAAATTGTGCCTTGTGGAGTAAGTTCTGCTACTGATTTTGTACATTGTGACATAACTTGTCGCTTCTGACACAACTTGTGGCTTTTGCGACATGATTTTCTATGACTTTTTCTATGCATAATTGTGTGCATTTTATAAGTTACGTCTTCTGCCACAACTTGTGGCTGGTCCGACATGATTTATTATGCATTTTTCTTTCTTTTTAATCAATGCAACATATTTACAAAAAACACTTGAACTTACGTCTTTTGCCACATCTTGTGGTTGGTCCGACATGATTTCTTATGCCTTTTTCTACGTCATAATTTGTGACCCATATTATGCCTTTTGAGCACGATTTCTTTTTAATCAATGTAACATATTTACAAAAAATACTTGAACTTGCGCCTTCTGACAGGATTTCTGATGTCTTTTTCCAAGTCATAATTTTTGACCCATATTGTGCCATTTAGGCACGATTTCTTTTTAATCAATGCAACATATTTACAAAAAACACTTGAACTTGCGCCTTCTGCCACAACTTGTGGCTGGTCCGACATGATTTCTTATGCCTTTTTCTATGTCATAATTTGTGACCCAAATTATGCCTTTTGGGCACGATTTCTTTTTAATCAATGCAACATACTTATAAAAAACACTTGAACTTGTACCTTCTGCCACAACTTGTGGCTGGTCCGACATGACTTCTTATGCTTTTTTCTTTCTTTTTAATAAATTCAATATATTTACAAAAACACTTGAACTTTTGCCTTCTATCACAACTTGTGGCTGGTCTGGCATGATTTCTTATGCCTTTTTATACGTCATAATTTTTGACTCATATTGTGCCTTTTGGGCACGATTTTTTTTAATCAATACAACATACTTACAAAAAATACTTGACCTTGCGTCTTTTGCCACAACTTGTGGCTGGTCCAACATGATTTCTTATGCCTTTTTCTTTCTTTTTGATAAATTAAATATATTTATAAAAATTCTCGATCTTATGCCTTCTGTCACAACTTGTGGCTGGTTCGGCATAATTTCTTATGCCTTTTTCTACGTCATAATTTGTGAACCATATTGTGCCTTTTGGTCACAATTTGTTTTTCATCAATGCAATATATTTACAAAAAACACTTGAACATGCATCTTCTGCCACAACTTATGGCTCGTCCGATATGATATCTTATGCCTTTTTCTATATCATAACTTGTGACCCATACTGTGCCTTTTGGGCATGATTTATTTTTAATCAATGCAATATATTTACAAAAAAAATAGTTGATCTTGTGCCTTCTACCACAATTTCTGGCTCGTACCACATGAATTCTTATGCCTTTTTTACATCATAATTTATGACCCATATTGAGCCTTTTGGGCACGATTTATTTTGCATCAATGCAATATATTTACAAAAATTCTTGAACTTGCGCCTTCTGCGACAACTTGTGGCTCGTTCAGCATGATTTATTATGCTTTTTTCTACGTCATAACTTGTGACCCATATTGTGCCTTTTGGGCACAATTTCTTTTTAATCAATTCAATATATTTACAAAAACTCTTGATCTTGCGCTTTCTGCCACAACTTGTGGCTCGTCCGACATGATTTCTTATGCCTTTTTCTTTATTTTTAATCAATTCAATCTAACATAAGTTGTACATTTTTATTTCAAAACAAAAATTAATGTTTCTTGACCAAGTAAATCTTTCTTTATGTAGGGATTTTAACTATGACAACAACCTACATATACATAGCTTTGAATGGCAAATGGAATGCAAAATACAAGTATGTGGATCATGAGACAAAACTATATCTTGTCAAAGATGGTATTACTTTCAGAGAATTTAGACAACAGATATTGGACTCAACTATAGAAGCAAATATATGGTTTGACACTAATGAGAAAACATCCAAAGGAATGTACATAACAAATGATGATGAGCTTAACACTTGCATACACTCGCTCAAAAACAATAGTCGCTCCAAGAATTTCCGATTCATACTGCATTATATTACAAATGAGGTGCAGTGGCTCACACTATTGTAGACAAATAATAACAATATGATACAACAGAAAGAAGGAGAGCAAATAGAAGAAATTGATGCACAAGAACAACTCTACCTTACAAAGAAAACAGAGATGCAATTAGCACTTTTGATGGGGGTCTCCGTTACCAAACTCAAACAAGTGAAAATTCATTTGAGATTGAACATCTCATATCAAACATAACACCAGAAAATCTGAATGAATATATATCTACTGACATGCGAATTGACATTGTTGAAGAGATCCATACTCCAATTACTGTAGAGTGTTCCGCAGCAGAAAATTCAATGGAAGTTCAAATAATGGAACATACTCAAGGAGAACCATCAAATGTTAAAAAAAATGAAGCGAAAGAGTGTTACACCCCATAAATTCTTGACATTTAGATGGTCTATTCGCATGTTGGTTAAGAGTTTTAGAATGCCATACATGCTAGAAAAAAGCCTGGGGAAGATTGGACAAGCACCGCATCGAAGCATCACAAGAGGAGGCCGGGCAGACCCCCTCCGTGATGGCAACGTACCACGGAGGAAGCCCCTCCGCGATGGCCAACGTGCCACGGAGGGGGGGGGGTGTCCAGGCCAAGTATATAAAACCCCCACTTCAGGTTTTTAAAGATAATTATCATAATTTTCAAAAAACAAAGGGTACGAAGAGTTCCTTCAAAATTTCTTCCGTTTACGCTATTAAACGCGGTCCAAACTCGAATTAATCTTGGGTAGTGAAGTATTAAGCTGCAGGGAGCATTCCTGCGGAGTTAGTTTCGTGAAATTCGGCCGGAGAACCGTCGTCCTACCGAGCTAAGGTAAGTGGAATTGCTCCAAATTAGTGTTAATATACTCCTAGCCCTAAAGTGAGTATTTCTCCCTTCTGGACTTCCGAGAAATAGCGAGTTTTCGGCTGTTTTTTGATAAGTCAAAGATTGGGCTATATATATATTCAAAGTAGTGTTTTCTTCCGGAGTATTGATGAATTTACTTCTAATTGCTATGAATGTGAATACAGTTGGAAGAAATAGCTGAATATTGGCCGAGTTATGCCAGTTAGCCGGAAAGCCGACAATTGAGGTATGTAAAGCCAGTTTCTTCGCCAAGTTAGTAATTCTAGTATAGTAAAATAGAATAAATTCCAGAGGGAAGTTCCATAAATCGAGTATTCAGTATGTTGTATTATTATGTCATATCTAGAATAAAAGTAAGTAAATCAGCATCAGACAGCAAGATCTTATCCCAGACTCAGTTTAACTCAGTATCATATTCAGTTTAATTCAGCAAGAGATTCAGAATAGAATATCAGAACATGGATAGTATTTTCAGATTTAATATACATGTTATATGTGATTACTGTTGTTTGTTGAGACTTGTTTGTGATATGTGGGAACCCCTAGAGCTTTCTTGCCGCCCCAGGGTTAATAGCTGTGTCGACTCACCCGCCAGAGGGTGAGGATACGTCACTCCAAGGAGTGGCATGCCGTCCGCAATAGGACGAAGATGGTATGCAGCAATCCCCATAGCAGGATGATCAGCATTATAGCATACCCTGTCGAGCGCTTGCGCCCAGGGCACAGATTACAAATTACAGATACAGATCTCAGATTACAGTTACAGGAGTCCTCCGGACTCAGATACAGTTATAGTCAGGGGCCCAGAGAGCCCAAGCTGCATACCTACAGGGCGCGTGGGGTGCTCGTAGTTATTAAGTGAGTGGAGTGAATTTATTTTTTGGATAGTTTGACCCGGGTAGGGGTATATAGATTGCGTGTTTATTGACACCTTTCGGCTTATGGGGGCTGGTATAGGTTCTTGTATGCTATATATAGATATGTTACTTATTAAATTGATAGATAGCAGGGCACAACGACAGGTATGATTCTCACCTTCTCTCCAGTACAGCTAAGTTTAGTTCAGATTCTGTCATCCCAGACAGTTTTAGCCATCTCTTATGTTTCAGTAACTATCAACATTACTGTCTATTTTCAGTTGTGTTTAGTTATCGCTTTTCATACTCGGTACCAGTGGTACTGACGCCCGTTTGGTGGCGCTGCATTACTTTCCTGCAGGTACTCATAGATGAGGAGCCGATCCCTCATAATTCCAGCCAGCACACAGAGTCATCAGCTCCTGCCATCCGAAGCTTGACAGCTAGAGGTTTATTTCTCTTTTGTTGTACAGTACGGGTAGGCCAGGGCCTTGTCCCGACCATCTTATCAGTATTCTTAGAGGCTTGCAGATTGTATATTCCCTGTGGTTAGCTGTACCGGTCGTGTGAGGCCGTGTGTATGTTTTAGTTTGTTTATGATGGCCGTGTGGGGCCTTATTCAATTGGTAGTGGTGATCCTGTTGGTCACGTAGCAGTTTAGCACTTGTTTTCTTGATTCAGAAATAACTAGACAGCATGGTGGCCTTGTCGGCCCGCATAGGTTCCCTATTGATTCAGTTTTTCTGGGTAGCTATTGTTTTCTTACAGGTGGCTATAGGCCTAGTCGGGCCAGAGGCTGTATTTACAGCCATTATATAGCCCGTCATTTTCTTGAATCCATAGGTAGAGCCAGCCTGGCACCAGAAGTGCTTAGGCTCAACTAGTCTAGCAGTCCAGGTCCTAGTAGGGCACCAGGTGCCAGTTATGCCTCCCAAGGCAGGGCGTGACAAAGAGAGTAGAAGTTGAAACGATGATTTTGACACCAAGCACATCATTGAATGAGGAAAATTTAGGAGTTATTTTCAAAAACAAGGATGATGTTAAGAAGAGCATGAGAAATATTGCAATAACATAACATCAATAGTACAGGATGTAAAAATCGTGCCAAAAGAGGTTTTACATAGACTGTGTTGATAAGAACTGCATTTGGTGCTTCCACAACTCAAAGTTGAAAAATTCGAATCTTTTTAAAGTATTTAAACTTGAAAAAAGACGCACATGCTAGATTGACTTCATCACCTTTGACATGAAGAATGCGACATCAAGGGTGATATGTGACTACATAACAAATATTGTACGTCACACTTAATAAGAAATTACTCTCAAATTTATAATGGAGGAAATGAGAAGTAGGCACAGGTTGCACATTGGCTACCACAAGGCATGACGTTTCCTGCAACATGCTTATGATTTGATCAGAGGGAGCCCAGAAAATAACTACATGATGTTGCCAAAGTACCTTCACATGATAAGCAAAAGAATCTCGAAATCCACATAAACTTAAAATGGGCTGATGACAGAAAGTTTTTATATGCCTTTTTCTCTTATGGGGTATCAATTGATAGATGAATATATTGCAGACCAATAATGATAGTGGATACAATATTTTTGAAGTCAAAATATCACGGCATGTTGTTCATAGCAATAACAAAAGATGGAAACAATAACATATTCCCTTTGGCCTTGGAATAGCAGACTCTGAGAACAATGAATCGTATAGGTGGTTCTTTAAACAGATGAAAAGAGCATTTTCTAGGAGGGATAACCTATCAATTCTCTCAAATCATCATCCAGCAATAGTGCATGCAATCAAAGACGAGTATTCGAATTGCCAATCTACCACATGGAGAAAAACTTTAAAAAATGATTCGCGTCTGAAGTAATTATAACATTGTTCTACAATGCAACAATTACCAATAAACAAGCATATTTTACTCATTACATGTTGCAGATACAGCAGATTGACTCAAAGGCTGCAAAGTACTTGCAAGAGGAGCACCTGAAAGATGGGCAAGTTCATTTCACACAAACAGGCATTCCGACATGCTAACAATAAATAATGTGGAGTCAAAGAATGTTGTGTTGACAAAAGCAAGGGAACTACGAATATTGGCATGTATAGATTACATATGAAACAAACTACAAAGTTGGTTTCACCATAGAAGAATGGATGCAACAGGACTGTCCCACAACCTAACATGTTGGGCAGAAAAGATTCTGATTGAAAAGATAAGTAAAGGCTTCAATGTCACGCCCCACCTTGGGGGGTATGACTGGCACCTGGTGCCCTACTAGGACTTGACCTGTTGAACTGCTAAGCCTGGGCACATCTGGCGCCTGGCTGGCTCTAACTCAAATTTCTGGAAACAAAGGGCTATATAATGGCTGTAAATACAGCCTCCGGCCCATTGGCCTATAGCCTCTTGTACCTGTATTACAGCTGACCAGAAACAAGGTAATTCAGGGGAACCTATGCGGGCCGACAAGGCCACCATGCTGTCTAGTTATCTGTAACTCAAGCATAACATACTGAAAAGCTACGTGACCGGCAAGGTCACCACTACTGGCAAACTATGGCCCCACACGGCCATCACAAAAGAAAGAAGGAGTAAAGGCAACTATACAACTGCACGGCCTCACACGACCGGATCATCTGACCACAGGGAATATATACAGACTGCAAGCCTCTAAGAAGGATAATAGAAATGATCGGGACAGGGCCCCGACCTACCCGTACTGTACAACAAAAGAACTGGACTACACCTCTAGAAATTCAATCTCCAGATGACAGGAGCTGAATACTCAACCGCTGATGGGGATCACGTGGTATCGCCTGCTCGTCTATGGGTACCTATAGGCAAGTAATGCAGCGCCCCACTGGACGTCAGTACCACTGGTACTGAGTATGTAAAGCAAACTGAATACAGCTGAATACAAGTAATATAGCTAAAAATCCTGAATAGTAGGAGATAACTAAATCTGTAAGAACTGAAGGGATATCTGAAATCAATAACATAACTGTCAAAACTGAAATAAGAAGGAGTAGATAACTGTCTGATGGTGTAGATCGTACCTGTTCTTAATCATACTGAAGGGAGTAGGAATCATACCTGGAGACGTATCATTCTACTACTAATCTGCTCGTATCTACTGTAATATAGCATAACATACATAACATAACATGGCATACACAACCTTACCCGGCCCCCATAAGCCGGGAGGTACAATCAACACAGAATCTATACCCCTACCCCGGTCAACCCATCTCCTACACTGGCTGTAAGCATCCTCCCGGTCCCCTGGGTATGCACTTGGGCTCGCTGAGCCCCTGACTATAACTGCATCTGAGTCCGGAGGACTCCTGAATCTGCACCCGAGCGTATCCGCTCGACTGGGGTATGTAAGGGTCGATCAAGGCACAAATATGGGGAAACACTGGCATCCCATCTTCGTACCCTGGCGGGACGGCATGCCACTCCGTAGAGTGACGTATCCTCGTCCTCTAGCGGACGAGTCGATACACCTATTAACCCTGGGCGGTCATGGATGCTAGGTAATCCAACCCCAAACAATACAACGGTCTCAACTGGTAATACTGTCTGGGTATCTCACATGCTGAGGCTAATAGGGATAAAGTATCATATATATTACATGCTGGGCTACTGATAGTAATCTGTACGTATTTAATACGTGTTGAGGCAGGTAAAGATGTATAAATATGAACATAGTCTTCTGCCGGGCTGTACTGAGCAAATACTATATAAGATAATATTTCTGCTGAAAATTCTGCTATTTACTAAGTTTCTGTATACACTATATGCTGGACTAGTGATAGAAATAAGTACATACTTAATACATGCTGAGGCTGGAAGTACTATATATATACATACGAATATAGTCTTTCTGCTGAACTATGCTGTATACTAATTTTCTATAGTAACCTGATTTACTATTCCTGACATGCTTTCTGAACTTCATTTTAGCCTGCTATTCTATTTCTGAAGGGCTTTACGGATACTGTACTACTCCGCGGGGTTTCAGCTGAACACAACAATATCTTAACCTGGCATATTACATCACACTCTGAATATACTGGGCACTCTCTAACGCTTGCGTTAGAATCTATATCATACTGATAGGTTTCATACACATTACAACCCAATGTTTCTCACATCGTACCAACATTCATAATAATGCAACATTTGACTTCTGAACATTCTACTGGTCCGTAATTTGTTACACTACACTGATATTACTTAACTTGCCGAAGGAAACTAACTTTACATACCTTATCTTTGAATATTCGTCCGTCGGACGAAGCTCGGCCGGTACTTCAACTATTTTCTCCCAACTGCATTCATAAATACGTCAATCAATACTAAATACAACATTATTATAAAGAGCGACGTTACTTTCGATTTAATTTATAGCCTAAACTTAGGCTTATCGAAAGACGGTCAAAAACTCGCTATTTTCTAGGGGCCCAGAAGGGAGAATTATTTACTTCTCAGCTAGGAACACATAGACATTAATTTAGAACAATTCTACTTACTTTAGTTCGGCGGCTCGCCGATTCGTCGGCCGTTTTCGCAAAACTAACTCCGTAGAAATGCTCTCTGCTGCTAAATACCTTGGTATCTAGGATTAATTTGGGTTTGGCAGCGTAATCGGACGAAAATATTTAATCCCCCTTCGTTTTCCTCTGTTTAGCTGCGGGTTCTGGAAATTATAAGATATTAAATGAGTTTAAACCGAAGTGGGGCTTTATATACTTGGGCCTGGACACGGGCAACGTGTCACGGAGCCATCGCGGAGGCCTCACCTCCGTGACACGCTGCCATCGCGGAGGGGCTCTTCCTCGGCTCCTCCCGCGATGGTTCGACAGGTTTCTCGTCTGATCTTTTCCCGGGCCTTTCCCTAGCACGTATGGATTTCAAATACGCTTAACCAATGTGCGAACAGGTCATCTAAGTGCCGGGAATTCTACGGGGTATAACATTCTCCCCCCCTTAGGAACATTCGTCCTCGAATGTATACTGCTGTCTAGAGAGCTGTTCACTCTAGTTTCTGGGAAAATTTTGGCAGAGTTTCCCCTGTAATATGGACTATCGCAATGACCTGAAACGCAGAAAAAGTCCAACACAGGCACTGCACACAATATTCTACAATCCACTGGACAACTAAATATCACTCCTTTCTTTATCATTTACAACATACATACCACAAAGTACTGTGTAAATAATGATACAGACATACCTGTCGTCTGACTAGGCCTGAAATAAGTGAGGGTATCTGGTTTTCATATCTTCTTCAGCCTCCCACATCATTTCCTCCCGATTTCTGTTATGCCACAATACCTTGACAGATGCAACATCTTTAGTTCTCAACCTGCGAATCTGTCTGTCTAAAATGGCTACGGGAACCTCTTCATAGGCTAACTCCCCTGTGACCTGTACATCCTGGACTGGAACTACTGTAGAAGGGTCCCCTACAAACTTTCTTAACATGGAAACGTGGAATACTGGGTGTACTGACGCTAATTCTGGAGGCAAGTTCAACTCGTATGCCACGCGGCCTATTTTTCGCTGAATCTGATATGGTCTAATAAATCTTGGGCTAAGCTTGCCCTTCTTGCCAAACCTCATTACCCCTTTCATCGAGGACACTTTCAGATATACCCAATCGTTTACCAAAAATTCTAGATTTCTGCGCCGCCTATCTGCGTATGACTTCTGGCGGCTTTGAGCGGTCAGTAAACGTTCTTGGACAAGCTTTATCTTTTCCTCGGACTGCCGAACGATGTCTGGGCCAACTAATGCTTATTCTCCTGTTTCAAACCAGCCCACCGATGATCTACATTTTTGCCCGTACAATGCCTCGAAAGGCGCCATCTGAATAGCTGAATGGTAGCTGTTATTATAAGCAAATTCAATTAACGAAAGATGTTCATCCCAGCTACCCCCAAAATCTAACACACACGCTCGTAACATATCTTCGAGCGTCTGAATTGTACGTTCGGCCTGCCCATCTGTTTGAGGATGGAATGCTGTGCTCAATTTAATCTGCGTCCCCAAACCTTTCTGAAACGATTGCCAGAATCTAGCTGTAAACTGTGCTCCCCTGTCTGAAATGATAGATACCGGCACGCCATGCAATCTAACTATTTCTCTGATATGCAATTCGGCATAATCCTCAGCTGAGAAGGTAGCCCTTACTGGCAGAAAATGAGCTGATTTTGTCGGCCTATCAACTATTACCCAAATGGAATCAGTTCTGCGTCTAGTACGGGGTAACCCTGTCACAAAATCCATATTTATTGCTTCCCATTTCCACGTAGGTATCATTATTTCTTGCGTCAAACCACCCGGTTTCTGGTGCTCTGCTTTCACCTGCTGACAATTAGCACATCTAGATACAAATTCAGCTATTTCAGTTTTCATACCTAGCCACCAATAGATGTCTCTGATGTCGTGGTACATTTTCGTCGCCCCTGGGTGAAGGGAATAGCGAGCGTAGTGTACCTCATGCATGATCTGCCCGCGAAGTCCTGCGATAGTCGGGACACAAAGGCGGCCCTTACAATATAGCACACCATCCTCGGTTATCTGAAAATCTGGCTCCTTTCCTTTCTGAACTCTATCTCTAAGCTGGACTAAATCGGGATCCTCATACTGTCGTTCTTTTACCTCTGCAACTAACGATGATACTGCAGAATTCTGAATTACGGCCCCATTATCTCCTGTTTCCATCTCGAACGGCTAGCCCAGCTAAATGATGAATCTCCTTAGCTAATTTCTGTTTCTCAGGTCGCAAATACGCCAAACTCCCCATTGACTTACGACTCAGGGCATCTGCTACCACATTAGCCTTTCCGGGGTGGTACAAAATATTCACATCATAGTCTTTCAACAACTCTAACCAGCGGCGTTGCCTCAGATTCAACTCCCTCTGGGTGAAAATGTACTGTAAACTTTTATGATCTGTATAAATATCAACATGGACGCCGTACAGATAATGCCTCCACATTTTCAAGGCATGAATTACTGCGGCCAACTCTAAGTCATGGGTGGGGTAATTCCTTTCGTGCTTTTTCAGCTGCATGGAAGCATATGCAATTACTCTACCATGCTGCATCAATACACAGCCCAATCCGACACCTGACGCGTCGCAATAGACTGAATAACCTTTTGTGCCTTCCGGCAGTGCTAATACGGGAGCGGAGGTTAATCTATCCTTCAGTTCCTGGAAACTCTGCTCACATGCCTCCGTCCACTGAAACTTTGCTGCTTTCTGTGTCAATTTTGTTAAAGGTGCTGCAATGGTTGAGAATCCCTCAACGAACCTCCGGTAGTATCCTGCCAACCCCAGAAAGCTACGAACTTCAGTCGGGGTGGTAGGTCTAGGCCATGACTTAACTGCTTCTATCTTCTGCTTGTCTACCTGTATACCAGCGTCTGAGACAATATGCCCTAAAAAGGCCACTGAGTTAAGCCAGAATTCACACTTCAAAAACTTAGCATACAACTGGTGGTCCCTGAGAATCTGGAGCACTGTTCGCAAATGAGTCCGGTGATCTGCTTCAGAGCGAGAATACACCAGAATGTCATCTATGAATACTATCACGAACAAGTCCAGGAAAGGTCTGAAAATATTGTTCATCAGGTCCATAAAAACTGCTGGGGCGTTCGTTAGCCCGAAGGACATAACCAGAAATTCAAAATGCCCATATCGGGTCCTGAATGCTGTCTTAGGAATATCCCTCTCACGTACTCGGACCTGGTGGTATCCGGACCGCAAGTCAATCTTAGAAAAGTATCTGGCTCCCTACAACTGATCAAATAAGTCATCAATTCTGGGGAGCGGATACTTATTCTTTACTGTAACTTTGTTTTGCTGCCGATAATCTATGCACATTCAGAGCGAGCCATCTTTCTTTCTCACGAACAAGACTGGCGCACCCCACAGGGAAGTACTCGGCCTAATAAAACCTTTATCTAACAGGTCTTTCAACTGCTTCTTTAATTCTCTGAGTTCTGCAGGAGCCATACGATAAGGAGGTATTGATATTGGCTGAGTGCCTGGTAGCAAATCAATAGCGAAGTCTATTTCCCTTTCTGGGGGAATACCAGGCAACTCATCAGGAAATACATCTGGGAATTCATTTACCACTGGAACAGACTGGAGTGTCGGAGATTCTGCTTGGACATCCTGAACTCTGACAAAATGGTAAATGCACCCCTTAGATATCAACTTCCTCGCCCGAAGGTAGGAAATAAACCTACCTTTTGGCGTCGCGGTGCTGCCCTTCCACTCCCGTACTGCTTCCCCCGGGAAGTGGAATCGGACCGTTTTGGTCCAACATTCAACATTGGCAAAGCATGGCACTAACCAGTCCATACCCATTATGGCATCGAAATCTATCATTTCTAACTCGACCAGATCTACTATGGTCTGACGGTCAACAATCTCTACTGTACACCCGTGGTAGATTCGGCTAGCTGTGATAGAGTCACCGACGGGCGTAGATACCAAGAAGGGTTGCCGTAATGATTCTGGTACAATACTAAACTTCCGTGCCACAAATGGAGTAATATAGGACAAAGTAGACCCTGGATCAATTAACACATAAGCAGGGTGTGAACAGATAGTTAACATACCTGTCACAACATCAGGCGATGCCTCTGAATCTTGCCTCCCTGGTAAGGCATATGTGCGGCTTGGACCCGCACCTGTACTGGAGGCCCCTGATCTGCCTCGACCCCTGCCTGCTGAAACTGGGGGCCTACGCCCAGTCGAGGATGTTGTGGCTCGTGACCCTACTAATGTCCTATCCTGTCTATCGCGGTCCTCTCGACCTCTGGCTGGCCAATCTTTCATCAAATGGCCTTCTTGGCCACAAATATAACATGCGGTGGAGCCATATCTGCATGCTCCAAAATGGCGTCGATTGCATATAGGGCAAAGTGGTAGGGTATACCTACCCTGCTCTGCCCTCCTATGTGATAGTGAATCTGCCATCTGCGAGCCTCTACCAGTCCCTGACTGCCCCCTGCGGCTGAATCTACCCCCCTGTGACTGTGACGGAGGCGGGGGCCTGGGCGGCCTGTCTGACAATCGGGGCCTGGGTCCTCCCCGGGCCTCTCCCTGTAATTCGACTGGCCTGTCCCGGTGACGCTGTTCCTGATTAACCCTTCTGACCTCTCGTTGCCGCTGTCTGATGCCCTCAATATTCTGAGCAAATGCCTGAATGCGAGCAATATCCATGTCCTCTCGCAGTGTAGCTGTGGTACAAATCTCAACATATTCTGGATTCAAGCCCGTAATGAAACGATGCACTCTGGATGCCATGGTATCAACGAAGGCCGGTGCATATCGGGCTAGAGAATCAAACTGCAAAGAATATTCCCGAACACTCATGGCCCCCTGTTCTAGATGTAGGAACTGGTCTACCCGGGCCTGTCGAATCTCCCGCGGCAAATAATGATCCAAAAAGGCTCCTGAAAAGCCGGACCAGGTGGGAGGGGAAACATCTCTCCCTCGGGACCTTTCCCAGCTTTCATACCATAACACCGCAATATCCGGTAACCGGAATGCAGCCAACTCAACTGACTCGGTAGACGTGGCATGCATAACCCTGAAGATTCTCTGCATCTGATCCAGAAAATCTTGGGGGTCCTCTGTTCGGTCCGTACCTGTGAACTGTGGGGGATTTAGGGCTAAAATTTCTCGGACCCTCGAACTACCGGGCCTTCTTAATGATTCTGCAGCTGTGGATGGCATTTGCTGACGCTGAGCAGCCATCATCTGTGCTATCATAACTACAGCACCCCTAACCTCCTGGTCGGAAGGTGTCGGTATAGGGACTGCTGAAGATACTGTCGCTCCAAACGGCTCCTGACGTGGTGGAGACTACTGAGGAGGCTGAGATAAAGCCTCTGTAGGGCCCTTTGATCGGGCTGTCTCCAAATGAGGGGGAGGCATCCTACTGGTGCCCTCCCCTGCTGCAATGTCTAAGCTCCGACCTGTGACGGGATGGCGCTGGTCTGACATTATCTGTAACCAAAGAGTATGGTAAGATTCTCAGGGACTCAACCCTAACTGTACCGCTCTACAGCACGACTGAATAAGAATAAAAGACAACCATCCTATCATGCCTTGCAGCCTCCTACCCATAGTATGTGGTGCACAACACATCCATGGACAGGACTCTACTTAGCACGGCTTGCAGACTCCCTGGGATACGACCTGCTCTGATACCAAGTTTGTCACGCCCCACCTTGGGGGGTATGACTAGCACCTGGTGCCCTACTAGGACCTGACCTGCTGAACTGCTAAGCCTGGGCGCATCTGGCGCCTGGCTGGCTCTAACTCAAATTTCTGGAAACAAAGGGCTATATAACGGCTGTAAATACAGCCTCCGGCCCATTGGCCTATAGCCTCTTGTACCTGTATTACAGCTGACCAGAAACAAGGTAATTCAGGGAAACCTATGCGGGCCGACAAGGCCACCATGCTGTCTAGTTATCTGTAACTCAAGCATAACATACTGAAAAGCTACGTGACCGGCAAGGTCACCACTACTGGTAAACTATGGCCCCACACGGCTATCACAAAAGAAAGAAGGAGTAAAGGCAACTATACAACTGCACGGCCTCACACGACCGGCTCATCTGACCACAGGGAATATATACAGACTGCAAGCCTCTAAGAAGGATAATAGAAACGATCGGGACAGGGCCCCGACCTACCCGTACTGTACAACAAAAGAACTGGACTACACCTCTAGAAATTCAGTCTCCAGATGACAGGAGCTGAATACTCAACCGCTGATGGGGATCACGTGGTATCGCCTGCTCGTCTATGGGTACCTGCAGGCAAGTAATGCAGCGCCCCACTGGGCGTCAGTACCGCTGGTACTAAGTATGTAAAGCAAACTGAATACAGCTGAATACAAGTAATATAGCTAAAAATCCTGAATAGTAGGAGATAACTGAATCTGTAAGAACTGAAGGGATATCTGAAATCAATAACATAACTGTCAAAACTGAAATAAGAAGGAGTAGATAACTGTCTGATGGTGTAGATCGTACCTGTTCTTAATCATACTGAAGGGAGTAGGAATCATACCTGGAGACGTATCATTCTACTACTAATCTGCTCGTATCTACTGTAATATAGCATAACATACATAACATAACATGGCATACACAACCTTACCCTGCTCCCATAAGCCGGGAGGTACAATCAACACAGAATCTATACCCCTACCCCGGTCAACCCATCTCCTACACTGGCTGTAAGCATCCTGCCGGTCCCCTGGGTATGCACTTGGGCTCGCTGAGCCCCTGACTATAACTGCATCTGAGTCCAGAGGACTCCTGAATCTGCACCCGGGCGTATCCGCTCGACTGGGGTGTGTAAGGGCCGATCAAGGCACAAATATGGGGAAAAACTGGCATCCCATCTTCGTCCCCTGGCGGGACGGCATGCCACTCCGTAGAGTGACGTATCCTCGTCCTCTGGCGGACGAGTCGAAACAGCTATTAACCCTGGGCGGTCATGGATGCTAGGTAATCCAACCCCAAATAATACAACGGTCTCAACTGGTAATACTGTCTGGGTATCTCACATGTTGAGGCTAATAGGGATAAAGTATCATATATATTACATGCTGGGCTACTGATAGTAATCTGTACGTATTTAATACGTGCTGAGGCAGGTAAAGATGTATAAATATGAACATAGTCTTCTGCCGGGCTGTACTGAGCAAATACTATATAAGATAATATTTCTGCTGAAAATTCTGCTGTTTACTAAGTTTCTGTATACACTATATGCTGGACTAGTGATAGAAATAAGTACATACTTAATACATGCTGAGGCTGGAAGTACTATATATATACGTACGAATATAGTCTTTCTGCTGAACTATGCTGTATACTAATTTTCTATAGTAACCTGATTTACTATTCCTGGCATGCTTTCTGAACTTCATTTTAGCCTGCTATTCTATTTCTGAAGGGCTTTACGGATACTGTACTACTCGGCGGGGTTTCAGCTGAACACAACAATATCTTAACCTGGCATATTACATCACACTCTCAATATACTGGGCACTCTCTAACGCTTGCGTTAGAATCTATCTCATACTGGTAGGTTTCATACACATTACAACCCAATGTTTCTCACATCGTACCAACATTCATAATAACGCAACATTTGACTTCTGAACATTCTACTGGTCTGTAATTTGTTACACTACACTGATATTACTTAACTTGCCGAAGGAAACTAACTTTACATACCTTATCTTTGAATATTCGTCCGTCGGACGAAGCTCGGCCGGTACTTTAACTATTTTCTCCCAACTGCATTCATAAATACATCAATCAATACTAAATACAACATTATTATAAAGAGCGACGTTACTTTCGATTTAATTTATAGCCTAAACTTAGGCTTATCGAAAGACGGTCAAAAACTCGCTATTTTCCAGCGGCCCAGAAGGGAGAATTATTTACTTCTCAGCTAGGAACACATAGACATTAATTTAGAGCAATTCTACTTACTTTAGTTCGGCGGCTCGCCGATTCGTCGGCCGTTTTCGCAAAACTAACTCCGTAGAAATGCTCTCTGCTGCTAAATACCTTGGTATCTAGGATTAATTTGGGTTTGGGCAGCGTTTGGCAGCGTAATCGGACGAAAATATTTAATCCCCCTTCGTTTTCCTCTGTTTAGCTGCGGGTTCTGGAAATTATAAGATATTAAATGAGTTTAAACCGAAGTGGGGCTTTATATACTTGGGCCTGGACACGGGCAACGTGTCACGGAGCCATCGCGGAGGCCTCACCTCCGTGACACGCTGCCATCGCGGAGGGGCTCTGCCTCGGCTCCTCCCGCGATGGTTCGACAGGTTTCTCGTCCGATCTTTTTCCGGGCCTTTCCCTAGCACGTATGGCTTTCAAATACGCTTAACCAATGTGCGAACAGGTCATCTAAGTGCCGGGAATTCTACGGGGTATAACATTCAAGCTGAAAGTAAGACTTATTTAACAACAATAATTACTTATTTTGTGTCTATGAGAATAACTTTCAAGATAGATACAAAAAACATTATATTTATAACTTATCTTATTCCTTACCCACAGGTTGAAAATGTGACTGTAGTAAAATATATCGTCAAAGATGAAGGATTGCAATTCAATATGAACTTAAAGAACATGACTTATGATTGTATGAAATTCCAAACTGATGATTTACCATGCACCCATGTCATGACAGTGATAGATAAAAGAAGGTTTTTAAAATCGAGCTACTATTCAAACTGGTTCAAAAAGAATGCCTGGCAAAAGACGTATAAAGGAGAAATCAATTTAGTTGGGGATGAGGCATAAACTATTCCAATAGTTGTCAAGAGAATCAACATAAAATCACCGGATATTAAAATAAGGCCTGAAAGAAAATAAATAAAAAAAATTCCTCCAATATCCTCACCAACACAATACATATTCAGATGTGGCAGATGCAAGTTCTTTGGACACAGTAGAGCGACTTGTAACCACAGTCCAGCTCTGAACCCCCACGCAAGAAGATTCAAAAAATAAAATCTCAATAAAAAGAATTTGATAATTGCATATTACAAAAAAAGATTTGATATTGTAGATTCTATGATATTCTAATGTTATAATTTTTTAGCATAATATATTATTAAATATTAAATTTGAAAAGTTACGTCTGAAACAACAGGAATAGACTCTAAGGCATAATTTTAAAAAATTGAAATGTTAATACAATTTATGCCTGAACCAACAAAAATTGAATATTCGATAAAGTTTCAATAATATTAAGTTTGAAAAGTTACGCCTGAAACAACAGGAATAGACTCTAAGGCACAATTTCGAAAAATTAAAATGTTAATCAAATTTATGCTTGAAGCGGCAAAAATGAATATGCGGCAAAGTTTCAAAAATATTAAAGTTGGAAAGTTACGGTTGGAAACATAGGAATAGACTATATGGCACAATTACAAAAAAAATTAAAAAATATTAATCAAATTTATGCTTGAAATGATAAAATTTAAATATACAGTAAAGTTTCAACAATATTAAAGTACAAAAGTTACGCCCTGAAAATATAAGAATAGATATAAGACACAATCTTAGAAAATTAAAATATTAATGAAGTTTATGTCTGAAGAGGCAACATTGCATAGAAAAGCAAAGTATGCCTATGACTAGTAGGGCATACTCTGAAAAATTATAAATTCACATGAATCTTCTTATTGATTAAAGGAAATGATTCAATAAAATAGAAAACTTCCCGCCTTTTTTCTTGATAACAACTTCGCAAAACTCTTTTCGAAAACGTAAGAAAGAACTTCAACATGAAAAGAAATTGCCTAATTTGATAAGAGTAATCCAATAGTATCACTCGGTCTTCCTGCATAACTTTTATATCAGTCAATATTGGGTGAAAATTTTTGCTCTGTTTCTACAGCACCGAAATTTCGCCGGAACAATCGACTTCAATAACAGCGCTGACTGAAGGAATGGATCTACACCGGAGTTTACATATGAAATAAGGCAAGTCTTAAATTAATTAACTACCATGTAATTATTACTTGATTGAATTAAAATTGAATAGCTATTTTTCTACTAATAACTTCAATAGAACCTGTAAGATAATAGAAAATTTTCGGCAACTTCAAATCCGTTTAAGCTAATTAAGATAAATAAAATTAATTAATTAATTGATTAACTTGTACCTCTGGGGCATAATTAATTTTATTTAACCCAATATCTTATGTATTTTGAAAAAAAAATTGTGCCTTTATAGCATAATACTTCAAATCCGTTAAAGCTTGAATTACGAATGGTAAATTATCGGAATGATTTCACAACTTAAGGCATAACTTGTGAATTATAACTAAAGCTTGAAAAGGTGAAATATAAACATCTAACGTGTGCCTCTTCTCCATAAACTCCCAAATATTCTACATAAAGCTTAAGTAGTTGAAACATTAAAATAAACATAAAAAAGAAACAGTGCATTAAAAAAAATCAATTGCTTCATCACTCAGCCACTCCCTTGAATGATGCTTGCATTCTCTCCAGAATTTTTTTGCCTACAAATAAAAGTTTGAAATAAAAAACATAATTCTCATTAAGAATAAACATAGAAAGAAATTAATACATTAAAGAAAAACACAAGCAATTGTAAAAATACATAAAACAAACTTTGATGAAATTACTATGACAAGAAAAAATAAATCTTGATCACCTGATTGCATAAAATGAAAATGCAAATAGTCTCCTTCCACAAGACCATATTTACAAACAAAAAGTTTCCACCCTTTACATAATCAATTATATGCACCAGGCTTAAAAGATATTTTGCTAACTAGTTTTTTATTATAAAATAATATAAATACATCACACTCTGTGTCAGAGAGCAAAGGATTAATGGAAGTTGGAATTATCTATAATAAAATTAAATTAATTAGTATTGTTACTAATAAAATGCATATAAAGAATGAAAATGAAGTAAAGAAATTTTAGGAAGTCAAAACTTTGAAATTTACAAAATCATCATGGTCAATATATGATTTGGCCAGTTTTTTGGTGAATCTATCAGACATTTTATATATTTTTTTTTCAAGAAAATACTATCAAAAATTAATAAAAAATAATATTTTATTTTGTATGATACGTGTTCACCAACAAAATACAAAAAGGTATGTATAGAACTAAAAATATATGATATAATTTAATGTATCAAAGTAATTGGTACGATCTTCATTAACTTTTGTCATTGATATTGATAGTTGAAACTTAAAAAAAAAATTGCATGTTCTATACACCTGAAAAGTAGTCAATTATTTTGGAACTATAAAGAAAAATTCAAAATTCAATTTTTTTGAAGCTACACCTAGTAAAAATAATTTTATTTTTTCAACAAAATCGTAAATTGTGCCTGAATGGATAAAGACGTAAGTTTTAACCCAATAGAAAATTAATATTTTCTTAATTTAGAATAATCACTAAAGGGCGTAATTTGCACAAACTGAAATCATGCATGAAGGCATGACTTATTTATACTGGTGTCTTTTTGGCTTAATGTCGTTTCAATAATACTAAAAATATATTACACCCGATTCAGTATATATTTAATACGAAAAAGTTTCAATAATAATAAAGTTGCAAAGTTACGACTTGAATATAAGGAGCAATTTTTTTTAAGAAAAACATATTAATCAAATTTATGTCTGAACCGGTAAAATTTAAATATATAAAAAAGTTGTGCCTAAATGAAATTAACGATGCCTAAAGGTGCAACTTGTAGAAATTTGAAACTTAAAAGAAAGAAAAAGTACTTAACCCTTCCATCATAACTTAAGCATTTGGGACGCAGTTTTATTTTTTTCAACGCAATATATTTTTTTTAAAAAATAACTTATACATTCTGCTCACACCTTGTGGCTTCTGGGCATAATTTCTTATACCTTCTGCCATAATTTTTTTTTTTAATGAATCTCACAATTCCAACTCATGAACTTCATTTTCCTAACTTTTCATTTTGTCACCAAGTACCATATTGGTTGTTAAAACTACTTGGATGTCATGGGATGTAGAAATAGTTAAAGAAAAACCAAATTAATTCATATGTTGACATAGTTTTTCTTTCACTATTTCTGCCCCCATGATGTCACAATAGTTTTAATATAGAAAACTTTATGAAAATTTTTTAAACTCTTTCACAAAAATACTATTATAAATTAAAAATATTATTTTTGTACCACAAAAGGGTATTTATAAAATTAAAAGAATTGCTGTAAATTCATGCAACATGGGATTTGATTCCATCTTTATTCTCTTTTGTCATTGATATTGACAATTGACAATTGAAAGTGAAAAAAAAAACTGAATATTCTCTGCCTTGAAAAAAAAATATAAAATATTTGGGATTATGCATAATAAGTATGTTTATTTTTTTAATAAAGATGAGCTATAATTGTAACCTATAAAAAATATATTATGCCTTCAGTCGTAAGTTGTAAATGGGCGTGATTTCTTCTTCTTCTTATTATTATTTATTAAATAACTTATATGCAAAAACCAACATGTGCCTTGTGTAATAACTTTAGTGAAATTTTTTGAAAATCTTTCACGAAAATACAATTACAAATTAAATATATTATTTTTATACCACAAAACGTATTTATAGAACTAAAAATATTTACTGTAAATTTATGTAGTATGGGATTTGATTCCATCTTTATTAACTTTTGTCATTGATATTGAGAATTGACAATTCAAAAAAAAAAAGTTGAATATTCTCTGCCTTGAAAAAAAATTTAAAATATTTGGGACTATGCGTAATAAGTATGTTTATTTTTTCAATAAAGATGTACTATAATTGTAACCTATAAAAAAGATATTATGCCTGCAGTCGTAGCTTATAAATTGGGCGTGATTTCTTCTTCTTCTTATTTTTTAATTAAATAACTTATCTGCCAAAATTCAACATATGTTTTGCGTCATTACTTGAGAATTTGGGGCGCGATTTCTTTTTCTCATTGTAAAAAATTTATATAACTTACACCTAATGACACAATTAGTGACCTATATTGTGTCGTTTCGTCATTTTTAAATTTTTTTCATTTTTTTAGAGTATGTAAATTATGTAAAAACTTATGTATCATATTTATCTGCAACATGTGACTTCTGGCAACGTGAATTTGTACTAGAAATAAAAAATAAAAATAAAAAGAGACCAGAAAATGTAAAAATTCATTAAATATAACCCAAAATATAAAAACATCAAATAACATAAAACATCACAAAAATAAAAAATATAAAAAGTTTAATTTACAACATCATTACCATCACCACCACCACCAACAGGGTTGTCCGCTTCTCCCTCAATCAACACTTGAATTTAGCGCAAACCTTCAAGAAGGAACTGCCTTAGAGCCTACAACTGTTCATACAAACGATTAACGGAAGTTTGAAGAGTTCTAACATCGTCCCTAAGGACGGCGTAATCCCAAAAAGCGTTACCTTGTTGATTATTATCTATTAATAGTATGTGAAAGTAAAGTAAATAAGAAAGAAAAATAAGAGATGGCATAAAAAATAAACTATATAGGTATGCATATTTATAGTTGAATTAGAAAGACATAACTACTACTTTCCAGCAGAAATAAAGAGTCGCTCCTCATTGTTGTTCGTTCACTAAATATGTTACAATTTATTAATTACGTTACAATTTATTAATTACATTACCAATAGAAAATGAATAATTGCGTCCCATTATTTTTATTTTTTTTAAAAAAAAATGTGTTTTGCAATTGAAAATATCCACTTACTGCCATAAAAACAACAATTAATGCGTTCATATTTTTTTCCAAAATAATAAAATAAGGTCACTGTAAAAAAATAAATAATTAATTATGTCTTATGGCGTAACTTATGAATTTGAGCGTTATTCGAAAAAACTTTATCCAACTTATGACTGTATAGGCATAGTTTGGCAAGCCTAAATATCAAATCATGCCCCGAAAAGGGAGAAATTGAACATAAGTCAAAAATTCAAAATAATAAAAAAAAATTATCCTATGTATGGCTGATCCGGCATATATTTAATATATAACAAAGTTTCAATGATATTAAGGTTGCAAATTACTCTGGAAAGGGAGGAATTGATTATAAGGCAAAAAAAAGATGTTAATCGAATTTATGCTTGAACCGAAAAATTTTGAATATGCAGCAAAATTTTAATAATATTAATATTGCAAAGTTACGCCTGGTAAGATAGAAATTAACTATAAGGCACAATTTAAAAACATTAAAAATATTTATAAAAATTATGCCTTTTCCAGCAACATTTGAATATACGACACAAGTTTTTCTTGAATAATAATTTCAAAAAACTCATGAAATATGAAAATAAAAAAAGATAAATTTATTACTAATTAAATAGATGGAACATTACAATAATCAACATTTTGCAACAAGAAAATTTAAAATGTCCACACATCATCATAACTAGGAATAAAATTAGGATGCAGCTCTTCCCCTTCAACAAGACCAACTTCAGTAACAAATGATTTTCTCCTATTATATAATCGATTATACGACCCAGACTTATAAGTCATCTTATAATGCAGACTAGTAGGAACAAATAATATATGAGTGTCACATTCGTGGTCTGGGAGCAAAAATTTGATCGAAGTTGGTAATATCTGCAATAATATTACATAAAATAATTCCCAGAATAAATGAAATGAATTAACAAAAAAATTTAAACTTACGAAATCATCCCGCTCTAGGTAGGATTTAGTTGGCTTCTTGATGAAACATGAAGATATTTTTATAGATATTTAAACTTCAACATAAATAAAATGATATTTTAATATGGTGCATTTTTATCAAGAACATCGCAAAAGGGTTCTTACAGAACTGAGAATATGCTCTATCTTCTATTTACATTAACTTTTTACATTGTTATTGACAATTGGGTCACGAGAAAGGTGCAGATTCATTGACTGCGAAAGTAGAAAATCATAAGTTGTGCCTGAATGAATAAAAGCATAACTTTTGATCACACGGGAATTAACGCCTACGTAAGGCACATCTTGAACAAACTAAGATCATGCCTTAAGACGTGATTTATTTTAAATTGTGTCTTTGAGGCATAATTTTGTTTATTTATTTACTTTATTTTATTTTTTTGATTTATTTTCAAACCAATATTTCTTCTTTTAAGATGTCCAATTGGGAATTGTAAACTGTTGGAATAATTTCATAAATTAAGGCATGACTTTTGTAAAATTAAACTTAAGCCTTAACAAAATTAGATTACATTGTGCCTCTAGGAAATAATTTTATTTTTTTTAATCATGAAGAAAAGGAGAATTCATTTAAATCATAAATTATTATTTCAACCAATAAATACATAAATTTGCCTCAAAAACCAACATTTTGCAACAAATTGTGCCACAAAAAACATCTACTTCTTATTCTTCCAGTTGCATTCCATAATATTATTTTCGTGATAATCATCTCCGACTTGATCAAGTCGAGTTTGATAACTTGTCTTCACTTTATTGTATCCATGAGAAGACAAATTAATTGACCAATTTTTTATATAGTCATGCAAAGTAGATGAATCAAAATCAACTGAATTTTCAAGGTTCATCAGCATGTCTGCATACTTCACAACAAAACGACCACAATTGATATCTCCGAGAAAGGGGAGCAAAACAAAAAATTAAAAAAATTAGAAACAATAGAAAAATTAAATAATAAACTTATAAATACACATAATGGCACATACATATCTTTCTTGCTTGGGACAACTTGCCCAAATAATCCTAAGCTTGCTAAAAATCATTCTCATACATAGGCTCGAACCTCTTAAAATCTAGAAAACACAACAACTTGGGAGTAAAATAGCATAAAGCTCCACATGTTGCACCACTTCTATGTTTTCCAAGCTATTACTAAGAGAGTTATACACTTCAAGTGTATGATTGTCAATGTCAAAAACAACAAGAATGTAAATTTTTTTCCATCTATATCTTCTTTCACTGGGTATATTAAAACTAATATCTTGTCCACATTATCCCAAGACATGCCACACTTAATATTCTTATCAAAAATAATATCAGTGCACATTTGATGGTGATCATTTTGATCTTTTTCAGTATACTAGTGAAAATTTTCTCTACTCTCACTTTTATACCTCTGCATTGTCAATTTGAACAATCGATCAAATAGGACAAGGGTTGTTGCATATCTAATAGTTCCATCAGTTAGCGGATGATACAATATCCTCTTCCTCAGATAGTACAACATCACATCAATATGTTGTGGAAGAAATGAAAATCACAAAAAATAGTAAAAAATAATTAGATAAAAATATAACAAAAATGAAGAAATGTAACAACAAAAGAATAAAGAGCTCAAAGTAGAGAACATTATCGCAAAGCATATATGTTGGAGTGTGAATCTTCAAGAAAAAAATTCTATCTGTGACCACTAAATCTCTCAATTTAAAGCTCCAACAAATCTTGTTCAAACTGTTACACTAGTGGAAATTGACTTCTTTCCTAAATATAAGAAAGATAATAAAACTACCTGTGCATAAATTCATGTTAAAAATGATATATTAAAATAATAATAAATTCATGACAAAACACTAAAAAATATAAAAAGATACCTAGTAGGATTAAATAGGTGAGCTGCTAATTTTTTTGGATTGATCTGTTTATTTCAAAATAAGACAATTTTTTCTTCAGACGAAAAATGTAAAGGACATAATCGTTTATAGTCCTCTTTTCAATCACGGATCTCTTTATAATAGCCTTGATGAAAGCTATTATAGGCATAACATAGCATCCATCCAGGAAAAACAGTATGTTCGAATTATTGATCAACTTGATTGTCAACTGCTTTTCAATAGCAGCATCTACCGTACTTTCAACTTCTTTTTCAACAAGAGTGACTGTTGTTTTTTCAGCTGCCAACTGCTTCTTCTTCTTCTGCTTTCTTATTTTTAATGCAGATATTGGTACATCCAACTCAAGATCATTTGCAAATGATTTCTTCTTCCTCTGCCTCCGTTTTGATTTCAAAGCAACAATAAAAGCTACCTTTAAATTCTCTTCTTCACGTTCATTCCTTTCATTATATTTAACTATACCAACAGAAATTTTGGGGGACCCCTCTCGTATTAACTCAGACTCTAATTCTTTAACATTTGGAGACAACACACATCTGAATATGTGCATCTTACTTTCCGAAAGCAAAAGAGACCTTCATGTCCCTATTCAATGAAACACCCCTCCCTTTAACTGACTCATCTACACTAAATCCTATTTTCATATTTACACATGCATCTAATTTTTTTTTTGGAGATTTCTCAACAGCAGCAGACAATACTCTTTCATCATTAACTTGTTCAAAATTATCTTGCCTTCTAGTTTGTTTGACAGGATCAGGCACCAATTGGCATTCAATATTCTTTCTTGCCTTTTCAACAGAATTTATATTTGCATGATCAACAATAGGGGTGTTTTCAAAATTGCTTTTAGTCGAAACTTCACCAGAAAAATCAATAGCTGCCAGAATGAATGATAAACCTTCATTCCACTTAGAAGCACTATGTGTTTTCAAAGTTAAAATCTTCCCAACTTCACTTGTACGTAGACTATTCTGAACAACATCATCCATAAATATTGCATTAAAATTATCTTCGCTAGAAAATAGAGGGTCGTAGTTGCCACATTCAAAAATATTTTCGTGTAGAGTAATTGCATGATTAGTAGTATACAAACAACGGGAGATTCCACAAATGACTGCTCTTTGTCAGTTGTCGCTTTAACAACAACTTGATTTAGACTTCTTTGATACCTACCAACTGGTTGTTTTCTCTTCCTCCTCATAATATCTTCATTTGCTGAAGAGAACACAACATTAGCAGACTATAGACCAACATTATCTGCACCTACAGCACTTTCAATTAGAAAATATACACCAGATTTTTTCAAAATAGAAATCAAGTCATCCATGAGTTTACTCTCATTCACTTGATTCTCTAAAATTTTATCCAATTACACTTAACAGTTTTTTCCAAAATCTGCAAAAAAAAAAAAAAAAAAAATACGAAAATTAAAAATAAAAATTTGCATTAAATATGAACATGTCTTTTTAAAAAAAATTACTAATACTTATTTGTTCAGAATATATACCTTAACACGTTTCTCTAACGACGAAATATTGGTATCACTTACATGGACATTATCATGATTGCTTGAGGTAAATTCAATAGGAGGATTATCAACAACACATTCAGTAAGCTATAAAAATAAAACAATATCAACAAATAAAAAATAAAACCACACAACAAAAAATAAAAAAATTGTACTTAAAAAAACATATAGAATGATGGCTAACATTATATTTTTCATGTACTGCTTAAAGATGAGCATTTTCTTCAATGTCTTGTATTGTGGAGTCCCGTAATTTTAAAAAGCTAGCATGAGAGGTTCCTTGAATTCACCAACAATGCATACATTTTTCAATCAGTAGTCCTTGAACATATAAATGATCCGAAATAAAAATGCAAGACTAAAAGCAAAAGTACTATACTGATTTGAGTGTTTCATAGATCCATTCCTAAAAACGCTTTCAATGATTCCAAAAGCTCATTGAGATAGTCATCTCCCCAATTATACTGCTGGAATAAATCAATGTCCTCTATATAACTTAAGTATTTCCACCTCAGTGTTCTATCTTCCCAACCACCAAATATAACATGGCCAGAATATACACCTTAGCTAACTGTAATGACCCAATCAATCATTATAACATTCCGACATCATAAAAATCAGGTAAATTAAAATTTTTAGAAATTCACAATAAATGCCTGACAAATGAAGGGAACTCGAAGAATAAAATCGAACGAGCGTAGTCGAGATCAGGTGGATCCAAGAGGGTGTCCGCCACGGCGGGACGTTTTCCGCCACAGCGGAAGGTATGACTACTGCAATGGATGACACAGACTAGAAATCTGGAATTCCGTCTGGATTTGGATATTAAAAATCTAGTTCTTGAGGAGGACTTATTAAAAACGTCTAAAAATAGAAAATAAACTTTTTGGAGGAAAATAAGAGGATCCAATGGGGGGGGGGATTTGATATCCATGGCTGGGAACTTTCATGAGGGAATCAAGAATGGGATAGCCATAGAATAAGATGATCGGGATGATAGTTTGGCGCCCAGGTATGCTATGGTTTACTCACTTTTGCGTTAGACTTCTTTTAGCTAAATATACACATGCGTATGATTTATATGCTTTTGATGAATATGATTGTAATTTTAACTATGTTATGATCTATTGATTAGAAACCGTGAAAATCTAAGAACGAGTGTATTAAAAGAGGGCTGATGAAAGCTCGTAATGAGGTAAAACCCTAAGGGAGATACTTAGACCGATAAATGGATACTTGTTCTAGGGTGTACTTTGAGTCAAATATTGAGGAGATTAACTTTCGGGTGTAGTCGACAGAATGTTCCCAGTTATAAGTATGAACTTCTTCCTTCTTGGAATCGAAACCTTAGATGTGTAAAACTACATAGACTCTGTGTAGGGGATGTGATTAATGGACTGATTAATAAGTTATAACTATGTTTGAGCGTGAGAAGAAGTGAGTGATGTAGGATAGTAATTCCTTACGCAATGACTTGAATGTGTTGTGGTATGTGTAGTATTTTTCAAATTAATGATTGTTTTCCGTATCAGTGATGAAACTGTGGTGAGATAATTGCTAATGTAAGCTTGTTTCACAATGTTTCAATATGAGAGAGTACACAGATAGGTATGGCTAAAGGACCATGCGACTGAGTGTATGAGTGAGTAAACAGACAGGTATGATGAATGTTCATACGACTGAGTATACAGTACATAAATTTCTAGAGTTCACTGCAGGTCATGACTGAAAAGGAAAGTATAAGACCCTCTAGCATTTGTGTACAGTGATATGATGGAGAAGTGTGCCCGACATATCACCTATGGTATGATTAAGAGATACAGATTTTGCGGGTATGATTGATACACATATGGCTGCGGAGGTGGAAAGGTAATTGATATACCAGTATGATACAGGATATACCAACATATAATTCGGTTTTGAGGTGAGTAACAGGTATGGAAGATCGTATAGGGTGACTTAGTCCAGGTATGATATCTTATGACATTTCGTGGTATGCGATCAGGTATGTGCATGTACTGTACTGTTGGGGGAATTGACTCCCTTATGTTGTTTGATGATTTTTGTGTGAACATGGGATAGTACATTTGTAATTACATTTAATCATTTATTTTAATTTGATTTGGTGGGTTAGGGATGATAGTATAACAGGTTTGAACGAAAGATAGCACAGTGTCATGAGATAGCAAGTTGGCGCATTTATTTGATGCACTTCTAAGAAGAACGAAAATTTTGTAGATAACTAAAGAGGTTAGTAAAGGTATAAATGGACTTGGTCATTCATAGTTATATGGTAAGAAGGGTGGCAGCATTGTAATGTTATATGATGGAACAAAATCGAGCTGGTTTAGGTAAAAATAGCTTACTGGTTGGATAGGTAGCATGGCAGCGGAACCGTTGTAGCGGCCTAAGCCTTCGCTGCAGCGGAAATAGAGAAAGGCAGACTGATATGCTAATTAACGACTAGAACTGTAGGATAATTACGTGAACCTGAATGATTCATAAAAACTATATTATAGTGAATAAACCTGGTTGGATATTGCCTAAGTGAATTAACCGCTGAATTTAGTAATGTTGATTGTATATGGATTTTTATGTTGTTGTGTTAACTAACCCTAGTCGGCCGATGATGCCTACCAGTATGTGTGGTGTACTGATACTACTTTACTACACCTTTTCTTTTGGGTGTAGAATATGGCAAGTTGAAGTTTTCTTGATTTGCATAGAGTAATGAGCACCTGCTTCATTGTTCCTCTTTCGAATGAAACTAGGTCATTTTGTTTGTCAAGTATTCAAATAGAGTTCTTGTACCTGTCTAGACTAGATCTAGGAGAGTGATGTTAGAGAAATTTTGTAATGTTATGTTATTGAGAATTTTTAGCAGATAATGAAAAGTAAATGTGAATGCTTAAAGTTATTTTCTTGCCTAATTGATAGAAATGTTGTAAGGGTTCTCCTATCAAGCAGAGTCGATGTAGGTTCCTGCACGACATGTCTAGTGGGATTGTGACAAGTTGGTATCAAAGTGTCTAGGTTATCGATCTATAAGTACAAGAGAAATGTCGAGTAGACTCCTATAGATTGGTGTGTAGACATTCACTTCTAATCTTCGGGAAGCTATAAGGCATTTAGGAAGTCCCACTTATTTCTTTCCCATCGTGCTGTCCGATTGTGTTGATCGCCCGAGTTGTGTTCAATTAGTATCTGGAAGATTTCACTTGGTATCTCGATAGGCCTAATTGGTATCTGCCTAAGTATGGTTAATAAAAATCTGTGATAAGACTGGTGAATAGGGTTAACTTCAGTAACCAGAGAGACAAAAGAAAACCTTGAGATAATTGTTCTACTTAGCAAGTCTCGTCGCAATGGACTCGCTACAGCGGAAGGTGTGCTGCTGCAATGGATCCATTGTCGTGGTACGCGGCCGCTGCAGCGGATATGAATAGGCAAAATGCCAGTCTCCAGGAAGTTCAAACCTCCCTATTTCGAGTAACAACCTGAGCATCAAGCAACCAAAAACCATTCAAGCAATGCAAGCATAAGGAAAACCACAGTGATAGAATATAAAGGGGCTAACACGGCCAAAATCTTAAGATGTCAAACGGGCATCCATAAACCATAGGGGAAAGAAAGTGTCAACAGCTCCAAAGGAAGAAAGAAATTAAATTGTCTTACAAGCCCCAAATGGGAGCTACCCAACAACTGTTATAAAAGCTAAACACGGGGGGGAACACTGTGACCCATCTAGCTGGAGGCCTCATCGCTACCGCTGTCAGCCTCATCATCCGCTCCCTCCTTGAACCCACTGAGGAAGGAGAACTTGGGAAGATCATTTCAGGTCACCTGAGGTATTCTGGCACTAGGAGCGAGGGTCTTCAGAATCTTCTTAATTCCCTTCCACATGAGCACGATTAGCTTGTTACAGGAGTGCCTCTTCTTCTTCTCCGTCTCCAGATCCGCCCAGAGCTCAATATGGACTTGGGCTAGGACAGAAATCGGCCCCTGCATCTCTCTTGAATCGACGGCACCAGAGGGTCGGCTGGCAGAAGGCCTGCTGGGGGAAGGAGTTCTAGGAAACCCTCCAAGGAGCTCCCTCATAGCTACCATCTCGGTCTTGATCCACTCGAACGGCCCCGACGGTCTTGAAGTGTCATCCCCACCATCACCCTCATCCGAGGCAGACTTTCTCTTCTTCTTACCCCTCCCTGGAGCCCCTTCACCCTCAAGGGATTGAAGGGTCTGTCGCAGTCCACAATTTATATCCTGAAACTCTAGATGGACGTCGACCCGCTTGCATAGTTTGGTAATAAGAGAAGGAAACGACAGGCCAGTGATAGTCTTCATATGGAAATACCTACACTCCTTGATAATTTGGGCCCCTAAATTGACCCTCATCCCACTCAGAATAGCGGCCACCACCAAAGTCGGATGGTAAGTCACGTCCGTGACATTAGAGGACAAGCAAATCCTCCAGGACACTAGATTGAGCCACCTCCTGGCCTTCACTGTAAAGTGAGTACTCTGAATGCCCATCTTGGTAATGCCCTAGTTGGTAGTAGCCCTCCGCTCTTCCACCACCAAAGTGTTCACTAGCCATTGCCCGTTTCCAGATACGTCACGACTTTTTAGCTCAGGCTTGGGAGGATTAGGCAGACCCAGAGCGTCGTTTATAGCAGCAGGGGTCAAGATAATCTACATGCCTCTGAAATAGGCTACTGACTCGTCTCGACTCTAGGCACAGTGGGAAGGTTAGCATAAAACTCCCGAACCCAGGCCTCATTGGCCTTACCTGGGTCCTTGATCAAGGGGCCCCGCACGAACTCTTGAAGGAGAGCATAGAACTCCAGGATTTTCTCCTCCACGTCCTGCATAATGAAACCCCTCTCGTGCAGCAAATCCTTCATGGCCTGATTGTTGTACCTGAATTGACATTGATCGTTGAAAAAATAGATGTAGTCCTTGGTATCTGGAAGAGGCCATGACAACAAACCTGAAGCAAAGGAAGAAGATAATAAGCGAACAATGAGGGAAGGGAAGAAAAGAAAAACAAGTTAGAAATTGAAAGGAGGTACTGCCCCGCTGGACCGTTCAGCGGTCGTACGCCCGGTGTAGCAGGTCCACTTCAATGGAAGAGGGACCACTGGGAGGGTATAGCTGTAGCGATAAAGGGTCACTACAGTGGACACCGTCTTCTCCAAGCCTCCGCATCCCATCAGCGGAGGTTGAAAGTTCAACCTCCCTAATCTACCAAACTAACTACAGATCGGGCAAGGGGTCGACTTAACCTTACCCTACCAATAATTTTTCAGTATAATAGGGCTCGACTTTAATCCTGAAAAGAAAGAAGCAAACCAACCTATCACCTTACTCAAACTCCCCATTTTTCAGCCCACAGCAGCATGAAACTAGCCAAAAACACGCAGTGAACGAAAGGAAATACTTGAGAATGTAAAAATTACGAGCATGCTTAGGAAATATGACCTAACAAGCAGAAAGGAAAACCTAACCCCCCCCCCACTTCAAAAAATACTCAAACACAATGGTAATAGACATGATATTGTGAGAAAAGGAAGCAAATGAA
This sequence comes from Datura wrightii, assembly GCA_035772735.1. Classification (NCBI taxonomy): domain Eukaryota; kingdom Viridiplantae; phylum Streptophyta; class Magnoliopsida; order Solanales; family Solanaceae; genus Datura; species Datura wrightii. The sequence goes on from JASDFA010000027.1 coordinate 12,827,025, forward strand.
GCCTAGGATCACGAGTAGAGCATTGCCTGAGAATATGTCGAATTCTTACTGGAGGAAGGTGAGAGAATTTGTGAAAATGGAATTGGAAAAGTTGGAAAATGAACTTCAAAACCTTCTATTCTGCCTTTAACTGACCTCGATTGTCCGCTGGGGCGAGACCACTGTGGCGGAGATCACACTCATTGTAGCGGACTATCAAAAAGAGTGACTGTTGAAATTCTATGGCCGAACCTCACCTTTTCGAAAAACAATAGATCCAAGACAACCAACGAATCAGTAATACCTAGGACATTCGGGTAGAGAGAAAAATATTTGTAACACCAAAGGGAGGGTAACAACGTGAATTTACATTCGGTTCTAGGTTAAAACTTAGGCGAGTAATTATGACCCCTCTAGAAACTAATCGATGATATGTGAGAAAATTTTGAATGAGGCATAGTACAAAGGCCCCAAAAATAAGCGGCTCTGAGACCGAA